>CAWUFW010009267.1:0-600000 GCA_963921515.1 Calotriton arnoldi
TCCCCCTTCCCACACAGCTAGCCAGATATCCCACCATGGAACGTGCTTGCATTGCAGGGAGTGGAAGTTGTCTCTCAGGATGTCAGTCAGTGGTGTCCTGCTGTTTGTTGGTGCACAGTTACCAGCAGGGCCTTGTGCTCCCCACAGCAGTAGCCAGTGTCAGCCATCTTGTGAGTCCTTCTCCACTCCCTGTGATGTGCGCATGGTTCATGGTGGTGTTGATGGGACAGTTGTGGGGGGCAATATGTGTGACTGCGACTCCCATGATGCTATTGGCTACACTGACTTGGCCAGCATACACAGAATTCCTTCCTTTGAGTGGTCTTCACTGTGTGTTGGTGTTGTTGTGGTGGCTACATGTGTGGATGTGTTTGTTAGTTCTATTTGTGCCACTGCCTAGCTGTAGTTGTGGTTGTGTTTGTACATGTGTTGGCACAGTTGGATGTGACTTTTTTGATGGCATGTGTTGTGTTTATCTGACTGACATACACATTTTGGGATGATTCTGTTCTGGTTGCTGTGTAATTGCTATGAGTGCATGGTTTGACTCTCCCCTTGACAGTGATGTGTGTGTGTTTTGTGGCAGTATATTGTGTACATTTGTTGTGTACTCACCAGGCTCTGGGATGTCCTCTAGTCCATATACGCTCACTGGCGGAAGGATGGCCCGCACCTTCTCCTCCCAGGGCCTGAGGTATATTGGCTTGGCAGGAGGGCCACTGCCGGTGTGTTGGCTGTTGATGTAGTCTTGCTTCAGCAGTTTCCGTACCCTCCTGCGCACGTCATACCACCTGTTCTGGATGTCGGTCTTTGTGCGCCGACATGGTGATTGGGCGTTCACCCTGTTGATGATCCTCTCCCACATCTTGGTTTTCTGCGACATGGGGGTCTGTTGGACCAATGTGCCAAACAGCTGTGGCTCTACCCTGAGGATCTCGTCTACCAGGACTTCCAATTCACAATCTAGGAACTTGTGATTCTTCTTGGGGGCATGGTGATGGGTGGTGATGGTGAGTGATGTGTGTGTTGGTGTGCAGGTGAGGGTGTGTGAGTGTGTGTTTTGCTGGGTGTATGTGAGGTAGGTATTTGTTGGTGTGCTGATGGTGTGTGGCTTGTGTGAGGGATGAGCTGTGGGTGTGTGGTTGCTTTCTCTTGGGTGCTGGCAGTGGAATGGCATTTGCAAAGGCTCATGGTAGTGATTTGTGTCCTTTATATAGGTGGAGTTGTGGGTGTGTCTTTGTTCTCTGTCCCCACCCCCCAGTATTTATTGGCTTGGTAATTGCTTGTTTGGCCTTTTTTGGGTGATTTTTCCTTTGTGCTGTTTGTGTATGTTGGAAACGTTCTTGTGACCGAGTCGGACCCTGCATTGGTCTCGTACGGTGTTCTCCGTTTCATTCACGCTGTGTTTGTGCAGTTTTCTATGCTGCGTACGCGTCGGTCGCGGTGTATTGTGTTGCTTCGGCTCGGTTTTGTATGCGTGTCGGTCGTACGGCTTGTCCTCCGTCCGACTCGCTCGTGGTTTCGCGCCTTGCATCGTACTTTGCGGTTTGGAGTTCGCGTGTACGTTTCGGTCGGATTTGTTCCGGGTGCGTGTCGGTCGGTTGGATTCGCGTGTTTTTCCGGCCGGATTGCTGTTTTCCGTGCGGCCTTGTCGGTCGACTTGGTTTCGGTCGGATTTTTCGCGCCTTGCATCGTACTTGGCGTGTCGTGCGCCACGGGTACGTGTCGGTCGGTATTTTTTCCGGATCCGAGTCGGTCGGTGCTTTTTTCGGCCCGAATCGGAATCGACCCCATAGTGTGCTTAATATGAAATGGCCCCACTTATGTAGCTATAACAAGGAAAACCTTCCCAGGAAGTCTTAGATAAATAGATAATCAGTAGTCTTTATAATCTTGAACCTTTCGAGTGATAGTCCTGACTGCAGAATGAGTGCTGAGCCCAGTCACTCGTACGCACTCACGTTCCATCAAGTTTGTACTTAGCTGAATTTCCTTTTTGTGTTGCATCTGGGTGGCAGATGTGGCAGTTTGGAAGTATTGCTGACTCAGGAGGAGCGGAATCGTCTGGATCAATGTTATCACCGGAGTCAGGGGGCCACCTATTTAGGTAAGGACAAGGTCGTTGCTGCCATTAGAGTGGTGCCAATCTCAACATTTCTGCTGAGATTTCCACCTCCAGCCTCCCATCGCCCGGGTACTTAGGAGCCCCCAAAGGGTAGTGTGGGTGAAGGGAGCCATTTGTGGCCTGACAGTACCCCCCCGCAAAACTCGCTGTCTCTACGATGGCTTGGGCATAGTTGGGTGAGTAGTATGAAATTGTTTGTCCAAATCAGGAGCATGGAGGAGGTGTGAAGCTGGTTCCCATGACCGTTCCTCCAGCACAAAGCCTTTCCAAATCACTAAGTAATATAGGTGCCCTTGACAAACTTTCAAATCTAAGACCTGTTTCACCTCATATTCATATTCCCAATCTATAGGAATGGAACTGGGCGGAGTCTCGACTCTCATGTTTGGATGACAAACCTTCAACAAAGATACATGGAAAACAGGATGGATTTGCAAACTAGTGGGTAGGTCTAACCTAACCGTGACTGGGTTGAGGACTTGGGTTATCATGAATGGTCTCACATCCTGTGGTTTTAATTTGTGATTGCCTAGAAATATCAAATGTTTGATCGCTAACCATACCTGGTCCCCAACTTGAAATCTGGGTTTTACTGAACGTTTTCTGTTGGAATATTTTTTGGTGGTCAGATGGGATTCTTCTAAGCACTTTTTAGCTCCCTGCATAGTTATGTGCAAGTGTTTTTTGATGTTCCTCTATAGAGGCCAGGTGGGATTTCCCTGGCAAGGCGAAGGGTAACGAGTTTGGATGAAAGCCCATCAAACAGTAGAACGGGGAACAACCCAAAGTAGTATGCTCTTAATTATTATATACGAATTCTGCCATCCACAAACACTTCGACCAGTCATCACCGTGTTGTAGAGCAACACTTCTTAGATAATGACCTAATGCTTGATTTAGGAGATCAGTCATCTCATCGGTTTCCAGATAGTAACTGGTGGATAGACTAGCATCAATATTTAATATTTTACATAACTGTTGCCAAAATTGAGAGGTTAATTGAGAGCCTCGGTCGGAAATTATGATGCTAGGTGGGGTTACCATGCATTCTAATTATGTGTTTGGCAAAGTCCTGCACTAAACTAAGAGCATGGTGGAGTTTTGGCAAGGCTATAAAATGTCCATTCTTAGTTAAGTGGTCTATTAACACAAGTATCACAGTGTGGCCTTGATTGAGCGGTAGCTCAACCACAAAGTCCATGGAAATGGTGTGCCAAGGAGGTTGTGGAATTGGGGTGGGCAGTAAGAGACCAGCAGGTTTTATATGGCTGGATTTGACCTGAGCACAGATGGAACAAGTAGCTAAATATTAGCCAACATCTGTTCTCATAATGGGCCACCAGAAGTACAGAAGAAATTAGGGCAATAGTTTTGAGCAATCCCAAGTGTCCTTCTAAATCAGAACCTTGTACCCACTGTATGACTTGAAATTGGAGGTCCGGGAATGGTATGTACTAGTGTGACCATGATACAATAGCCCATCTTTTTTAATTCTGTTCCTCCCTTCAGATAATCACTCTCTAGATTACACAGCATAGGTCTTTCAAAAGGTATTTTGTCACATTAGCCATTCCCTGGTCTATGCTGCTTGGATGTATGGTCTGTTCTTGTAGGATAAGAGGAGGATCAATCTCTGGATTTTCTTCTTGTATTCCAAAGGACCGTGATAAGGCATCTGCCTTAACATTTTGGACTCCTGGCCCATAAAAAATAGTAAAATCAAAATCGGAGATATATAAACACCAAATCAATTGACATGGGGTGAGAGCTAGGGCTGATTTAAAAAATTGTTCCTATGGCCAGTATAGATTTCTACTGTGTGCCTAGCTCCCATTAGAGGGGTGCCAATCTCCAAACACCTGTTTAATCACAAAAATTCCTTATCAGCAATGGTATAATTTATTTCACAAGGTGTTAACTTTTGCGAGCAGTATGCCACAGGATGTATTTGGTGCATTTCCAGATGTCTTTATGACAACACTGGTGCTAAGGCTAAACTGGAAGTGTCCGCTTCCAGGATAAACTGTAAAGTTACATCTGGATGATGCAATATCGGAGCTTGCACAAATCGTGTTTTCAGTTCTGTAAGGGGCTGATCAGTTTCGGGGAGCCAATGGAAGGAAGCTCCTTTGTGAAGCAATATGGTGAGTGTATGAACCACTTTAGAGAAGTGTTTAATAAACCATCTATAGAAATTTGCAAACACTAAAAAGCTTTGCAAACTTTTTATATTTGCTGATGCCAGCCACTGGAGGATTGCTTTGACCTTACTGTCATCCATTTGGATCCCTTCTGGACTAATCACATACCACTAAAAATCAATCTTTGAGACATGAAATAAACACTTCTCAAGTTTGGCAAAGAGATGATGTTGGTGTAGGCAAGCTAGAACAGCCTTTACATGTTCCTGTGCTGTGTCTAAATAGATGAGAATATTGTCAATATAGACGATACAGAAAACATCAAGGTAACCCCTCAATATGTCGTCCATAAAGTATTAAAAGGCTGCCGGGGCATTGCAGAGACCGAAGGGCATGACCTGATACTCAAAGAGTCTAAACTTGTTCCTAAATGTGATCTTCTATTCGTTGCCTTGTCAAACTTTAACTAGAGATCTAACTAGGTAAATATCACTGCCTTCTTTGTCTGATCTAGAAGAACCAGAATAAATGGCAGAGGGTATTGATTTTTCATAGTTATTTTGTTTATGGCTCGATAATCGATACATACCTGCAATTCTTCCCTTTTTTAAGGCACAGAAAAAGTGGGGAGGATGCTAGGGATTGAGAAGGACAAATAAACCCAGAAGCTAGATTGTACTCTATGTAAAACTTTACATAGCCGGTTTCAGGCTCGTACAATACATATATTCAGCTACATGGGATTGAGGCCCCAGGTATTAGAGCTATGCGACAGTCGTAGTCTCTATCGGGAGGGAGCTGACTGGCTTTCTCTTTGTCAAACACCGCTTTGTAAGCAGTATAACATTTGGGAAGAGTAGTTAAGCAACATATCCGGGTATTCACACAGCCATAATTTAGATGTTTGGCGGGGCCATTCTCTCTAGATAATGGACCAATCTCAGTTGGACGGCAGTGTCAAAGGCAAAAACTAGAGTTTAACTCTATGGAACGCATGGCCGAATGTACTAGAGAATCATGGAGAGTAAGCCATGGAATACCAAGTATCGGTGTGAACTGAGGGGCATCTATGAGTTCAAACTGAATTTGCTCTACGAGTGTTGTGCCAGTGGTCATGGTTAACTCCTTAGTATGAGAAGATATCCGACAAAGGAAAGGGGAATTGGCCGAGTGGGAGAACTCCAGTTGAGGGTCGACTTCAGACTCATCAGTCTTACTTCATCCATGCAGTCGCATGTAGTCACTGGTGTTAAATTTGCTAACACCAGTGACTACATGCGACTGCATGGATAAAGTAAGACTGATGAGTCAGTAGAACTGATTCAGGGCATCGTTGGTACTGCTAGGAAACAAGGATTGATTTTAAGCTTTTAAAAAATTTTTTTTCGAGGTGGGCTAAAGTCTTTTTAAGGTCCTATAACACCCCGGCGTGCTTGGCAATTCTAACTCCTCTGATGTAGGCCTTAAAGGCCACCCAGAGCACCGCCCAAGTGTCTACCGATCCGGTATTGAGTTCAAAGTATTCCTCTATAGCTTCTTTAATCTCGATATGAAACAAATCGTCATTTAGGGCACGACCTGGGAATCGCCACTGGCGCTCATGTCCTTCTGGTCTGGGGATGCTAACTTTAATTATCACTGGGGAGTGGTCCGAATATGTTCTAGGGAGTATTGTGGTGGACTTGTACCATACTTGCAGACTCGGGGAGCTCAGCCAGTAATCTAGCCTGGTCCATGTGTCGTATTGAGCTGAGTAGTGTGTGTACGATGTGGCTGTCGGATTGCGCCGTCTCCAGATATCTGAAAGATTCAGTGAGTCACACATTTCTATCAGTGCACGTCGGGAGCATGGTTTAGTGTCTGCAGATGCGGAGGAACAGTCTAGTGTGGGATTGAAAAGCAGATTAAAATCCCCCCCCACGAGTATGCAATCGGTACCCACGCGCAATACTAGCGAGTGTAAGTCGTTGAAGTATTCGGGGCAGTCCGTGTTGGGGACGTACAGGCAAGCCAGTGTTACCAAATGACCCATCAGCTTCCCTATCACTATGGTATATCGGCCTTCTCTGTCGCAGTAAGTTTTGTGTAAATGAAAGGGAATCCTTTTGTGGATCAAAATCACTGTGCCCCTGGTGTATGTACTGTAGTTTGAAAAGTAACGATGTGGACCCCAGTTTGAAGCGAAGTGCGTTACGTCTGTTTTAGGCAGGTGGGTTTCCTGTAAAAAGGCCACATCTATTTGGTGTCCTTGTAGGTAATGTAGTACATGCTTCCCCTTCCTAGTGTTATTGAGGCCCCTGACGTTCCAAGTTGTCGTGGAAAGGTTGGAGTGGTCAGGCAGATTAATTAACGTTGTCATTTGAACAGCCGAGCTGTGAGATCAGTATGAGATGTGTGGTGAGATGCTTCTGGTTGCTAATGAACGTGCTGGTAATCAAGTTGTGATAAACAAAGCTGTTAACCTTCCCCTCCCCCGCCCCCCACCCAGCCTCGCGTCCCCGTACGCAAGGAACCAACCCAAACAAATTATAACCAGATGCATCCTGTAAACATCCAAGTTGTAAATGCAAAAGTACCGAAAGATACATTACGATCAATAATACCAACAATGTGCTATACACACAGGGGGGAGGCAATGCCCCGACAGTGCCCAGCTTTGTATACCGTAAACTATAATTTTATACTTATTCTGTCTCAACATTTATAAGGCAACTGCGGAAATACGGATCAACGCTACTGAACATACTAGGAGGACTACTCGGTAGAGAAGAGTTCAACACTAGCAACGGAACCGCTGTGGAGAGGGGAAGAACTAGTCCCAGCATCTTTCTGCTGACTGCCAGTATTTTTGTAGTATCTGCAGAATTCCTGCACGGCCGTGGGTGTATCAAAAATGCGGGATCGACCGTCTATGTCCACTCTCAAACGAGCCGGGTATAGCTTGCCATATCTGAGGCCTAAATTTCCTAAGGGTAGATTTTACGCCGTTATATTTGTGTCGCGCCTCCTGGACCATTACTGTGAAGTCCGGATATAATGCAACTGTCGAACCCTGCCAGGCGATTTCGCCTCATTCTCTGGCCAGGCGAAGTGCGGTGTCTCTATCTCGGAAGTTCATTATTCGGGCAATGATGGGTCTTGGAGGACAGCCAGGATTCGGACGCGGGCCTAAGGAGCGATGAGCGCGCTCAACCACGAAGCCCGGTGTGAAAGATTCTTTCCCAAAAATGTCTGTTAGTAGCGTTTCAACAAACAGATCAATCTGGCCTGTGTTGGTCGATTCCGGCACCCCAAGAATGCGGAGATTATTGCACCTGCTGTGCGCCTCTAAATCTTCGTTCTTTATAGCAACGTCCTTAAAAATTTTCTCCATGTGCTCCAAGCGCTTCGTGGACTGGGCAGCTCCATCTTCGAGATCAGAAACCCGTCCCTCTACTGTATCCAACCTCCTGTCGTGGATGTCAATTTTGGCCCCCAACGTGTCAAGGCGCTTTTCTAATGAATCGAACCTGCCGTCCAATGCCCTGAATCCTGCTCTCAGTTCCGTCAATAGGGAAGATTGGGTTGCCGCTGAGTCAGCTGTGGTAGCTGTGTCCTGGCCACCCTCTGCCATATTTGCACCTGTTTCCTGTCCCTTCTCTGCTGATTTACCAAATGTTAATACCCTTTGTTTAGGGTCTTTCCGTCCCATGCCGTCGTGCATGTGCGAAGTTAAGAATGGCCACAAGCTGTAATAGTGCAATGTTCGGATCAGTAAGGAAACAATGCCTCTCTGAGCTGAAAAAGGCGTAGCTGCTGCACTTATGAGAGATCTGGAGTGAGGCGCAGCGAAGGGTACACCATTGGGTGTGCCTGAGCTTGGAAAGATTGCTGGACCAGATAATGAGGATGATGTTCTATTGTGCCACCACTTATCCCGAGCCTTGTTTTGTCAGTGAAGTCATGCACTGGTGAAGGCAGAACTCGACTCTCAAACAGCTGGTTTGTAGACCAAGGGACCGTGTTGCGTTGGTGGCTGAGCAGCCAGCCCATGCGTGTGGTTATGGCGGCCAGTCGTCCCGCCCCAGTAGGCGCCGTGTAGGGCTCTAAATGGTCGATGGGGGCTTCCCTGCGCCGGTGGCTGGAGGTGCTGGGAGGCTATAAAAATGCAGCTGGAACTCCGGTCGGGCAGTTTGCAGGGAGCTACATCCCCCCTCCCAGCGGGCCAGCGTGCACAGCCGGGCGGCTGCCTCCCAGGCTCTCCCGAGGTCCATGTCACCTCGGGGCCTCCGGGAGCGTTGTTATCTTCCCACGCGTGCCCCAGCGAGAGGGGAGGGCACGCGGTGACGGCAATTGCGGGGCCAGCAAAGAAGGGGGAAAGGCTCGCCTTATGCCGCTCTCATCTCTCACACGCCGCATGCAGGAGCCCCGCAGCTTCCATCGGTTCCGTCTAAGGATCGGAGCAGCGTACGGAGAAGCCCGGGTGTGGCTCCAGGCAGTGTAGCGTCTCCGCCATTAGCTCCGCCCACCAGTATTTCGATGCCCGATTTCAGGGGTTTTCTGTCTGGCTCAGGGACAATCGACGGATCCGTGGCACCTTCATAGTGGAAGGGATAGATGGGTCACCCTAAAACATCGTGCATAGCCGGTTATCGGAAGACAGACGCATTTCGCTGAGGCTGCCTAGCGGAGCTTCAAGGCTACACGTCCATCTTGGACTGCAGCCTGGGCACGCCCAAGTGATTTTAAGCTTTGACTGAAAACCTAGTTCAAACTTCTCTTACTCTTGCTTCCCCCTACCACCGGACCCCTTTTTTTCTTGCTCTCTGCTTACCTTGATATTCCCTCTTTCTCACTGTAGAATGGGGTGGGTGTGGTTTGATTTCCAGGGTTATGTAATAGGTAATACACCTATGAGATGGTGCACAAGATGTTAGACGTATACTTTTCTAGAGCTTTGTGTTCATATAATATACACGCTCAAATAAACATGCAATCACAACATCTTAACCTTGCATCTTTGCCCATACACTGGCAGTCTTTGGTTTTGTTGTTCTCAACAAAAGCCATAGATATTCTATACACCCAAGTTTATAGTTTTATGGCGCTGTAATATCAGGTACAAAACAAATGTTCTCTGCACTGCTTTAAAAGCAGCAGTTCTAGAGTAGAAAAGTTCTGAAACTAAGGTTCAATGGTGTCTCAAATATTTCTCTATTCTTGTTCTTTCAGACTTGCGCAGATGAGATGGAGTATGTTAGCATGCAGACCTACCCGATGGTTAAGTTCTTGCCCTTGCAATGCGCTTGTGCATTACAGTATTTTGATGGTGAGTGGTTTGCCTCTTTTCAATGTTCTCCTTTGCTTTCTTGCAGGTTTGGTTAGATGCAGCTTATAGACCCACCCCATGGTAAGTAGTTGCCATTGTTTGCACATTTGACCATACTTGATGGTGAGTAGTTTCCGGCTTAACATTCTTTCTTTATTTTCTTATGTGTCAAGTCGCCGTCAATGAGAAGATATGCAGAAGACTTGAAGAATCAGACCGATGAGTCTCCAAACGTAGCTGAACTTCAAGAATACCCCAACTAAGACGAGGATCAACACACACAGCTGTTTCTATGGTGCCACACAAGTTGGATTCTGGGGACCCATACAGGTGGGACACTACAGACAGACACAAATGCTTTAATCCTGGAAGTTCGTTTTAACTATGACAGTGGCTAATCTAGCTAGGTACTCACAGATTCAGCCTAGCCTTTGAAGCAATGGGCAGCTTACCCTTACCAAAACCCTTACCAAAATGGTATGCAATTCTGTAACCCCCTCTTACAACTGAAAACCTTTTAGGTCCTCATTTACATTTGCAGACACTTGGTAGGAAGGGGAATTATTGAAAATACCATTTTATCTCTTTTCATATTGTGAGGAAATGGAATGTTTTATATGGCGTAGTTATGCGACCTCGCCATGTAATACACTTACCAACCCTATTAGGTCCAGTAGGTTTCGTCTGTCAAACCCTCAGCTCAACCATGGGTAGCTGTGGCACTGAGCAGCAAGGCTTACACTGAGAAACCAGTGGAAAGCATTTAAACAGCACCAAAACAATTGAAGAAGAAATTGACACAACACTCAAGAAATCCAACACCAATCTATAAAAATAGACTGTATTTCTATAAGAACGAAAAAAATCCACCAGAGGATTCCAGACATATGGATTTTACATGCAATAATAAATCAAACATTTTCACTCAACCTAGATAAAAGCCTTGGTGATTTTGACACTTAGAAACGTTTTCGAGGAAAACTTCAGTAAGTGTTAATGCGGTCGGGTATAAGTACTTGGGGCAATCAACCCTGTCAGGGAGCTAGCCAGGGGGACCAACAAAGTTTTTAGAAATAGTTACGTCCACAGAAGAAGCAGTCCTCCAAAAGTTCCAGGCACTTTATCTGCGTTGCAATGGATTCCTATGAAGTGGTCCTCACACAGAGAGATGAAGGATGCTGAAGATGTTCTAAGAATGCTGTGGAAGCTACGCAGTTGACGAAGATTTCCTGCAAGCACTCCTCAGTCCACAAAGATGGCACAGGGGGGCCCTGGTTGCAGGGTCCCCTTTTCCATGAGATTCTCTCCGGTCTGGCCGAAGTCCAGTCGCCCCAGGACTACCAGTTGCCCCTGTCGAGATCACAGGCCAATGCTTCCTGGGTTGATAACTTGTGGACTCAGCAAACTCGGGTGCAACTCTGGGTATCGGGCCTTGGTCCTTGGTGCTGCCCGGTGGCAGTGGTAGTGGCTTGAAGGCTTTGGGCTATCAACTTGCCCCAGCAGGCTTCTTTAGCTGTTGTCCCTTTGCTACGAACAGGAGGCCGTTCAGCTGGCCCTTGGCGTCTCTTGGCTTTTCTGGGCCCTGGAGACAGCTTCTCCTTGAGCAGGACATGGCAGGCACAGTCCCATCCTTTGCCTTCTTCAGTGCGGCCTCTCTTTTCTGTTCCCTCGGTGCACGTGGCAGTATTCCTTTGGTCTTTCTTCCAATTGGTTGAGATCTGAGGTCTGGATGCCAGAGGTGCTCCCTTTATGCTTAGAAAATAACCTCAGAGCAGGATGCGGTTGGTAGCCAATGGGCTACCAGGTTCCCTCTCGCCTTGTGACTTCTTCCTGTGAAGTGTAGCATATAGCTACTCTCAAGATGGCGAGACCCCTCTCTTGATGTTGGGACCTCACTAGCCTACCCGTGGGTTGTGGCTCAGGGCTACTGTGGGGAAACTGATTTGGCCACTGGGTTCCCCTCTCTGCTCCTCGTGCCATCCTGTCTGCCTAAACAATGGGTCAGCCCTACTCCCTAGTGTTACACATCTGCCCATGAAAGGCTGCTTCTCCTTTTAAGCCTGACTTTTGGACCTAACACCCAAGTGGACTCCTGCAGGAGAGAGATAACTCCTCCATGGCATGCAATTCCTCTTTGTTCCCCTTCCTGAGAGTCGTTGGCGCGTCTCTCCAGGAGAGCAGAAAGCTGTCTCGTGGAATAGGCTCCATGTGTGCCTGGAAAGGCACAGACGTTTTAAAGGCAACAGAGTGGCAGATTTGTGAAAGCTGCACATAGCAAATTACATTAGTTTCGACTTGAGTCGGGCTTAATGTAACAAGTTGTTTGATACCTCAGAGTGCCCACTTTGGTTGCACCATTCAGGAGTTAGCACAGCTGAGAGGTCAGCGTGCAATCCTGTACATGCCAATTGGGCAACCAAGTCTTTCCACAGTAAAAACTGTAGTTTCGCATGTTTACTGTCAAGACATTTAAAATATATGTCCTGCCCATGCCATATGCTACACCCTGGCTTAGGACTCAGTAGGCCTGCCAGAGGGGTGACTTACACAGATGTACAGTGGAAGTAGTGGCTTTGCCATTGCTTTAAATGGCAAAGTCGAGCTAACAGTGCCCAACTGATCTACCAGTCTACAGTGGCGGACTGGGGGTCTTGTTTTCAGTGGGGGGCCTCCAGGGTAGCACATCCAGTGCTGCAGCCTTTGGATACCCCTCTAACTTCTACTAGGGACTAACAGGTCAGTTAGCCATTTCCAGTTGGGTGCAGCCAATTCGACATTCACTTTAGAGTCAGGGCACTGGCACTGAGGCCTGCTAATCAGACCTCAGTGCCAGTGCCCTGACCCTAAAGTGTGAAGTGAAGGTCTGATTAGCAGGCCTCAGTTCACTCTCAAGGCCGTAAAACCAACAGTCTCAGTAGAAAAACTTGGGGGTGACATAGAAAAAGAGGCACTTCCTTGCACATGTTATTAATATTTTGCTCATTCTATGCTGCTATGTAATTGTGGTATTTGTTACTACAATGTTGCATATGTTCTGCACAAGTTTGCCTTCTAATAAAAGCCTTTAATATTAACACTAGTCCAGACTACTTGTTTGTTTTCATGCTGTCTCTGGAGAAAGGGTAAGGAGATCCCAAGAAAAGTGCATTTTTTCTCTGGACTGTGGTGTGCATTCCTAAAGTGGGTCCTTTTTTCAAATAAGTTATGGAAGATGGTTACAGGGCACCTATCCGCTTTCCATGCTCTAGGAGGTAAGTTTGTATACCTGTGTGAAAGAAATCTGCATTCATGAAGTCTGAAAATGTTTATTAAAAGAAATTAGCCTGTGAATGACAGAATCGGGTGACAAGGAGTTCCCAGGAAGCAAAGCATGTGCAGAAACATACGTGGGGTAATACACCTTCAAATAGGGAGGCATAAGGGAGGCACAACGAGGAGAAATATCTTTATTTTTCCTCGTTTTTCCTTTTTCCTAAAATATTGGGAAAAGTAAAAAAAATTGATTAAACTTCAAATAAAATTTTAGAAATATTTTTATGTTGGATATCAATGTAAGCTTATGTTATACATTTATTTTAAAGATAGGACAAGATATAAAATAATCACAGCATTAATAACTTAATTTATATTTAAAGTTAATCATTTTGAATATATTAAATTAAAATACAATTTCAGAAGTTTAAATTATAAACAGAATCACACCTAAAGTAAAGAAAAATGTGGAATATGTGTTAACATTTTTAAACGAAGCATAGATTAAATTAAACGAAATGCCAATATATTTTAAGAAAAAAATGATTTCACATTTATTTTTAGATTAAAAATGTTATTAAAATAGGTTGAAATAAAATATACATATGTTTCAAGTATATGTAATGTTTTAACATTAAATTAAATTAATTTATATTTGTAACTATTTTAAATAATTTACTTTAATTTAACTTAATTTCTTATGGGGTTTTATTTTACTTCCCCACCTCCATTATTTTTTAAGGGAGGGTGATGTAGTGCCTGTGAGTGGCCATGGTTGGTGCTGGACTTACTCCAGCTTTGGGCTGGAATACATTTACAACTGTCTTAGGTCCTTTTTGGCTGTAGTAAGTTTAGAAGTGCAGTTTGAGAATAGGAATGGGCTTAATGTTTTATGGGTGGGTGCACGTCCCTTCCTTAACCCCTCCTTAACCTTTCATAAACCCCTCTTTACTCCTCCCTAAACCCTTCCCATCTAGAAGCATGTATTCCCCGTCCTCAAGCCACTTCCCTGGCCCAATTCACATTTAATACTCAGTAGCAAATTTACATGTGTGAGTATTTCCGCAAAGAAATGATAGGAGAGTGTTAGGAGTTGCGACCAAGCACTCACCTGAAATCCAGGACTGTCTTCAGGGGAGATGACTAGTTCTCAAACCCTCCCAGAACACCTCTCAGCGCTACTGAGGAGAACAGGAGCCCTGGCAGGTGTCCCAGGGGGAAGGGGATTTGGATGAGAGAAAAGAGAAGTGAAGAGAAGACACCGCTATGTTCTGCCACCTGGGCCAGCCAGGATCCTAGTTCTGGGATTGCAGGACAACCCTTTGTCTTCTTTACCTTAAACAAGAACCTTAATTAACTAACAGGGAATGTATAGATATCTACATATAAAGTACCCATACGTTGCTAGGCCTAGAGAATTACCTCTGATGTTGGTTGATGCTTATCATAATCAGGAATGCGCAAAGCGTCACTTTTTCCCCAAGCATTCTCTCATCATAAAGGTTTTCAAAAGCAAATGTTGACAAATGGTGCTATACAAAAAATAAGTAACAGAACATATTATAATGACATACTCTTTTCCACAGTATGTACTAATATGCACTCATACAGAACTCTCCCACCTGTGATTGACTTGTAGGACTATTTATATATTATATTGTTGCGCTGATACTTCTCATGCGCGTAATCAGGATCAAAAGCTCAGCACTAATATCAAAAGTCTATTGCCCAATTAACAAGAGTCCAATGACCACTTTAAGCAGTATCTGTACATAAGGTTCATCAAAAATCAGGCTATTTAACTAAATAAACAAACATATTCTGGCCATACAATCGTGAAAACGCTAATGTCCAAAAGCGGAACACACAGCACACAGTTTCAGTAAAGCGGAAATGTTCACTTAGCTGACACACGGCATCAACCACTGTCCTGCTGTCGTGAGCATGAAGAGCTGGAGCCGGCTCGACGAGGCGCGGAAAACCCGGAAGAGTTCTTGACGCGGAAGATACGTCCGCCGCTGGAAGATCCGGCTGAGCTCGTGACGCGACGCAGCAGGGAAACAAAGCCAAGCGCTACATACCATTTTGTAGTAAGTGATACTACTGTAGTACTACTTTACATACTACAAAATGCAGTTTGACCTCGGTCACAGGCCTGCACTCTCCCCGGAAGCTCCATCACTCCGTCGCCGCCGCTGAGCCCCCTGCCTAGGTGTTCTAGGCTGCTGTTCCCCTGCCTGCCACGACGCGGTAACTGCGCTGAGTATTGTTTCATCGTTCTCTTTTTCTCATCATAGTTGTTCTCAGTGTTGTCTCTGTATTTCCGCATTGTTGTCATTTTATTTCTCATTGCTGTTGTATTTGCTGCCCCATTTCGATCTGTTTCTGCTATTTGGTCCCTGTGTTCACTGCCCTCTCTCGTCCCATCGCTGTTCCCTTCTCCCTGTTTCCCGCAGCTGCTGACCCGCGGCCCCTCCCCCCTGCCCTCGCCCGCTTCCCGCCTCCCAGCTGAGCGCCCCTCCCCTACATAATGCCGACCGCTGCGAGGGAGCGCTTGTAAGACCTTGACCTCGGTCACATGCCTGCACTCTCCCCGGCAGCTCCATCGCTCCGTCGCCGCCGCTGAGCCCCCTGCCTGGGTGTTCTAGGCTGCTGTTCCCCTTCCTGCCACGACGCGGTAACTGCGCTGAGTATTGTTTCATCAATCTCTTTTTCTCATCATAGTTGTTCTCAGTGTTGTCTCTGTTTTTCCGCATTGTTGTCATTTTATTTCTCATTGCTGTTGTATTTGTTGCCCCATTTCGCTCTGTTTCTGCTATTTGGTCCCTGCGTTCACTGCCCTCTCTCCTCCCCTCGCCGTTCCCTTCTCCCTGTTTCCCGCCGCTGCTGACCCGCGGCTCCTCCCCCCTGCCCTCGCCCGTTTCCTGCCTCCCAGATGAGCGCCCCTCCCCTACATAATGCCGGACGCGCCGCTGGTGCGCCGCTGACGCGCCAAAGGCAAGCCCGTCTGTGCCCGTCTGCTCTTGTCCACGTCCCGACTGCGGCCAGCGCCAGGAACCCTGGTTCTCCTCGGCCCCACCACTACGACTCCGCCACCCTCCACGCACTCAATCCCGGAAGACGAACCGACTGCGGAAGATCCTCGCCGAACACCACCCACGGACACGTGCAGACCCTGCCGTAGATCCTTCACCATCGACAAAGCCCCCACTACCGCCGAAGGCCCGCCTGATGCACGCACCGCAGAAACCCTGACATGCATCCTCCTCAACGTAATCTCCCTGCACCGACACGCCGTAGAGATCTGGGACCTGATCGACACCCTCTCGCCCGACGTCGCCTTCTTCACGGAAACTTGGACCAACACCACCTCCGGCCCCGACATCGCCACTGCCATCCCCGACGGCTACAAGATCCAGAGAAAGGACCGCCCCACCACCCAGGAGGAGGACTCGCCATCGCACATAAGACCCCCCTCAGACTCTCCACCTCCAGCACAAGTGACCCCATTCCAACACTGAACACCTCCACTTCCAGATCCAGACCAGCCCCAGGACTACGCTACGCGGCACCCTCATCTACAGACCGCCGGGACCTCGCACCCAGTCCACAACTACCATCGCCGAGCTCGATGCACCCCACGCTATCACCTCCGCGGACTACATTCTACTTGGAGACCTTAAGTTCCACCTCGACAACCGCAACGACCCCGACTCCACCACTCTCCTCGATAACCTCGCCAACCTCGGACTGAAGCAGCTGGTCAACACGCCCACACACAGAGCTGGACACACCCTCAACCCCATCTTTGCAGGAGGAACAAACATCCGCTTCAGCCACACCACCCAGCCCCCCTGGACGGACCACCACTGTGTCCATTTCACCTATAACACCACCACCGCACCCAAGCCCGCCCAGCGCCCGCCACGAAGGAACTGGAGCAAGGTCACAGAGGAACACCTCAACAGCACCCTCCTCCAAGACCCCCCCAGCGCCACAACCGACACCAACTCCGCAGCCAAAGAATTTCACCGCTGGATCTCCTGCGGCGCCGACAAGCTCGCACCCCTCCGCCACCCTGCCAAACAACGCCCTCTGAAGGCCGCCTGGTTCACCACAGAACTTCAAGAAGCCAGACGCTCCTGCAGACGCCTAGAGAAAACCTGGCGAAACCAGAAAAACACGGAAGCATGGCACAACCACAGGAGCGCCCTGAAGGAATACCACCAGCGCATAAGAGACACCAAACGGACCTTCATAAGAGACAAAGTCCAGACCAATGCGGCCAACGCCAAGGAACTGTTCAACGTCATTCAGCAGTTCACCAAACCCCCAAGCGAAGCCACGGATGTCACACCTTCCCAGGAACTTTGCGACAAGCTCAGCTCCTACTTCCATCTGAAGATCAAGGCCCTCTATGACAACTTCAGCGAACAGAAGCCGGACACCACCCCCCTTCTCCGCCACCACAGATAAGCCAACCGTCACGACCTGGAATCCAGCCACTATCGAACACATCACCGCGTCCATGAAGAAAACCCATGCAGGGGCCCCAACGGACCCCTGCCCACCGCACATATTCCATAGGGCCGCCGCCACAATCTCACCCGAACTAGGACCGAGCATCAACGCCTCCTTCAGATCCGGCATCTTCCCAGACGACTGGAAGCGGGCGGAGGTTAAACCCCTCCTCAAGAAGCCAACGGCCGACCCAACGGACCTGAAAAACTACCGGCCCATCTCTCTCCTCCCCTTCGCGGCCAAAGTCACTGAGAGACTCGTAAACGCCCAGCTGACCGCCTTTATCGAAGAGAACTCCATCCTTGATGCCTCACAATCTGGATTCCGCAGCAACCACAGCGCCGAGACCGCCCTCCTCGCCGCCACGGACGACATCTGCATACTACTCGACCAGGGACACACCGCGGCCCTCATCCTCCTAGACCTCTCCGCAGCCTTTGACACCGTCTCACATCGCACGCTCGCAGCAAGACTTCACGACGCAGGGATGCAAGGAGCCGCCCTCGACTGGATCCAATCCTTCCTCTCCGGCAGAACCCAGAGGATCAGACTCCCTCCCTTCCTCTCCGAACCCACTGACATCAACTGCGGAGTACCCCAAGGATCATCGCTCAGCCTGATGCTTTTTAACATCTACATGGCCCCCCTCGCCGCCATCGTCAGACAGCATGGGCTCAGCATAGTATCCTACGCCGACGACACCCAGTTCATCCTCTCGCTCACGAAGAACCCCGAAGACACCAGACTCTGGTTCCACGAAGGAATGAAGGACGTCGCAGCTTGGATGAAAGACAGCTGCTTGAAGCTCAACTCAGAGAAAACCGAGGTCCTCATCCTCGGCCCCTGCACCTCCGCCTGGGACAACACCTGGTGGCCCTCCAGCCTCGGGAAGCCACCCACCCCTACAGACCACGCACGAAACCTCGGCATCATCCTCGACTCCTCCCTCTCCATGAACCGCCAGATCAACGCCGTCGCTTCCACCAGTTTCAACTGCCTGCGCATCCTCCGCAAAACCTTCAAATGGATCCCCCCCGATTGCAGAAGGACCATCACCCACGCGCTCATAACCAGCAGACTGGACTTCGGCAACGCCCTAGACGCCGGAATCAACAAAACTCTTCTACACAAACTCCAAACCATCCAGAACGCCGCAGCCAGGCTCGTCCTTGGAACTCCAAGTCATGAGCACATGACCCAACACCTACGAGACCTCCACTGGCTCCCCGTAGAGAAGAGGGTCACTTTCAAGCTCCTCATCCACACCTACAAATCCCTCAACAACATCGGACCCAAGTACCTCAAAGAGAGAGACTCCTTCCATGTACCCAAGAGGAACCTCCGCTCCGCCGACCTCGCCCTGGCAGAGGTCCCTCGCATCCGCATTAACAGAGCAGGCGAGAGAGCTTTCTCCTACATCGCAGCCAAGACCTGGAACGAGCTCCCTGTGAACATCAGACGCTCCCCGACCCTGCACACATTCAGGAAGGACCTCAAGACCTGGCTCTTCGACTGACTCCGGAGCTGCCCCCCCCCAGCGCCTTGAGACCCTCACGGGTGAGTAGCGCGCTTTATAAACCCCCTGATTGATTGATTGATTGATTGAGTTTGTTAATCGGGCCCAAAATGTTTATTTTGTGATAATGAGTGCATTGCTTTGTCCAATAATTATTTATTTTTCATATGATGTACAGCCTCATCATCATCTGTGCTGTGCTAATTCGTTTTGATGTAAGAAGAAAGTTCAGTTTCTGAATGTTCGTTTGTGACAATTCCTGTGAGCCATAACTTGAAATATTATTCCATATCACACAACCTACTCACACTAAAAGAACTCACATGTTCAAAGCTTAATGCAGGGGAATGTAGATTTTCTGGAATGATGATCATTGAAATCTATTCAGACATTTACCTTGATGAAAGTGTGAAGACTTTAGAGTGAACAACATCCTGGAATATGGAGGTCTTTGAAGGGCCTAGAGATCAGGTATTCTCTTTTGGCGTCTTAGGCCTCTTATTTGAATTATGGAGTTACTTATTTTATTTTAAATGTATGGATGTCGAAAGTTATTATTGTATTCATCTAGCATGTTTCATATTATGAGATATTCGTGTGACCTCAACAACACCTTACAATTCACTGAGGTAAATTTGCATGTGAGTCAATCTACACATGTAAGTTTACTCTTACACTTTGGGGTCGATTCCGATGCCGGTCGGAGGCGCACCTAATACCATTCGGCCGGGAAAAAAGCCAGGCGAATGCCTGTTTCCCGACCGATTCGCACATACGTCCGAACGAGCAAGTACGATGCGCACAACTGCCCAAATCCCGACCCAGTCGTACTCACCCAATACAGGTCCTGTTCTCCGACCGAGGCGGATCCGGAAACGCAGAATCGAGTCGCACGGAAGCCAAAATGCAGCCCCGTCTGGCCGGACAAGTACGATGCGCTTTCCGTACGCGCCGAACCCGTCGCTACGCACGGCACGTCAAAGCATCCGGGAGAGGCGCATATAAGCTCCGATTCGCGCCACAAGACGATCCACGGCTACGAGACGAACACGCCAGCGACGAGGACGAGGCGAAGCAAAGAGAAAGATGAACGAGACGAACCAACCATGAATCCCATCGTGCCGATCCTACCAATATTCTACATCTATTACCGGAACAGGCACGGACGCGTACGGACCAGAAGGTAAGTCAGACACCAACCACAAAAACAAACTACACGTACCCGACATATCACACACACACACAGAGGGATGCAGAAATTACTTACACCAGCAACAGCAGCATCATAGGGGCGGGATGGCCATCACCAATGCCACATATACACATAGGGGCCTGGATGCCCACCACCACTACCACCCCTACTCAGGGGGTGCCAGATGCCTACCACTACTACCACCTCTACCCATGGGGGCTGGATGCCCACCACCACTACCACCCCTACTCAGGGGGTGCCAGATGCCTGTCACTACTACCACCTCTACCCATGGGGGGCTGGATGCCCACCACCACTACCACCCCTACTCAGGGGTGCCAGATGCCTGTCACTACTACCACCTCTACCCATGGGGGGCTGGATGCCCACCACCACTACCACCCCTACTCAGGTGGTGCCAGATGCCTGTCACTACTACCACCTCTACCCCTGGGGGCTGGATGCCTGTCACTACTACCACCTCTACCCCTGGGGGGCTGGATGCCCACCACCACTACCACCCCTACTCAGGGGGTGCCAGATGGCTACCACTACTACCACCTCTACCCATGGGGGCTGGATGCCCACCACCACTACCACCCCTACTCAGGGGTGCTGGATGCCTGTCACTACTACCACCTCTACCCATGGGGGGCTGGATGCCTACCACCACTACCACCCCTACTCAGGGGTGCCAGATGCCTACCACTACCACCACCCCTACCCAGGGGTGCTAGATGCCTGTCACTACTACCACCTCTACCCATTGGGGGCTGGATGCCCACCACCACTTCCACCCCTACTCAGGGGGTGCCAGATGACTGTCACTACTACCACCTCTACCCCTGGGGGGCTGGATGCCTGACACTACTACCACCTCTACCCCTGGGGGGCTGGATGCCCACCACCACTACCACCCCTACTCAGGGGTGCCAGATGCCTACCACTACTACCACCTCTACCCATGGGGGCTGGATGCCCACCACCACTACCACCCCTACTCAGGGGGTGCTGGATGCCTGTCACTACTACCACCTCTACCCATGGGGGGCTGGATGCCTACCACCACTACCACCCCTACTCAGGGGGTACCAGATGCCTACCACTACCACCACCCCTACCCAGGGGGTGCTAGATGCCTGTCACTACTACCACCTCTACCCATGGGGGGCTGGATGCCTACCACCACTACCACCCCTACTCAGGGGGTGCCAGATGCCTACCACTACCACCACCCCTACCCAGGGGGTGCTAGATGCCTGTCACTACTACCACCTCTACCCATGGGGGGCAGGATGCCTACCACCAACAACACCCCCACTCACAGGATGGCTAATGAATGACACAACAAGCACACACCAACATAAGGAATGCAACAAAAAGACATCCCCCCCAACACCATGACAAGCGTGTGTAGACTGTGTCAAATGCCTACAACACTGAACATGACTTTGAACATACAATGTGACCCCCTATCACATGTGTCACACATAAATGTGTGTGGCCCCTACAATGCAAGCAGACCATGACCACTGTGGCAATGGGGTCTAAGCCCCCATCATCACAGTGACCAAAAGGTAAGTGTGGGGTCCATAGCTGAAGCACATTTTGCACATTGTGGCAATGGGGTCTAAGCCCCCATCATCACAGTGACCAAAAGGTAAGTGTGGGGTCCATAGCTGAAGCACATTTTGCACATTGTGGCAATGGGGTCTAAGCCCCCATCATCACAGTGACCAAAAGGTAAGTGTGGGGTCCATAGCTGAAGCAAATTTTGCACATTGTGGCAATGGGGTCTAAGCCCCCATCATCACAGTGACCAAAAGGTAAGTGTGGGGTCCATAGCTGAAGCACCTTTTGAACATTGTGGCAATGGGGTCTAAGCCCCCATCATCACAGTGACCAAAAGGTAAGTGTGGGGTCCATAGCTGAAGCACCTTTTGCACATTGTGGCAATGGGGTCTAAGCCCCCATCATCACAGTGACCAAAAGGTAAGTGTGGGGTCCTTAGCTGAAGCACATTTTGCACATTGTGGCAATGGGGTCTAAGCCCCCATCATCACAGTGACCAAAAGGTAAGTGTTGACATAGAAAAAGCTGCAACTGCCAAACTGCATGGATGATTCCTGGTCACAGAACAACAAACACATCAGTGGCAAAGTAGTGCCTGTGTCCCATAGCAACATAGATTGGGTGAGGCAAACAGTGCAGTGCAAATAAGACATACCTTTGGCCATGTGCAGACAAACATCACCCATGGGGGCTGACACTGTCAACATCCATCAATGACACAATGACAGAAGTGACCATCATAATGCAGACCCACATATTCGCACCAATGGGCACACAAATGTAGATACCCTGTGGAGACTGTAGATGTGAGGTGAACAAATAACATACCATGGCAGCAATGGGACACACAAACAATGATCATTGTGCTGACTGATGACCTAGGAGTCCCAGGGACAGCAGGTCAAACCCACCAAACAACATACAGCCAATAGCACACTAAAGATATGCCAATGCAGTGGTGCAGATGCACAAACAGGCAGACCCACACTGCACAACAAACACAACAGGTGAGGGGGGTGCCAGTGTCCCCAGGCAACCACACAACACATGATGAGGCCTGAATACCAATTACACAGATGCACATACAGTGCCACACAAAAGTAACTCATGGATCCAAATCCCCTATGTGGGCAATCAGGCATTGTTAGATGAGAGGGAGCACAAATTACACATGTCACACAAGCATGTAGGAACTGCAACTAACACAGCAAGAGACAGACCCACCACAGCACTACCCCCAGGGACCCCATATTGTGCTGACACTAGCCTGCATGATAATCCCACTGTGATGACAATGTCAGATGTCGTTCACACTGTGAAACCCAGCCATGTGTCCTGAGCAACTAACTACCATCACACCTACACAAGCTCCAACCAATCAGCACGGCCTGCCAGCCAAGGCCAATATGGAGATAGGGGTCTGGCCGTGCAACAACTCACTTCTGCACACACTCAACACCACACACCCTGATCTCCACCAATGTGCAGCAGTGAAGCTCACATGGACTGGTGACATTGCACATGCACCCATGACAATACCAGGGGTGGTGGTGGGAACCAAGGTGCAGAAACCCATCACACATGGCCAGTCAACAAGACTTGTCAATGTCTGACACACAGCACAGTATGCTGTACATGGGCATGATGTGAAATCCACCACAATCAATGGGATTCTGGCCATAGTCACACACCAATGAAGAAGCCAAGGTGACACACGAAGAACACATGTACACAACTACCAACATTGCAGCTCTGACCCTGAGGAGTGGCAGCAGTCACACACACAACGTGTCACAATCACTGTAAGCTAACACAAACTGTAAATCACATTACTCGTGTAAACAACAAGTGCCAAGGGGAATCCTGAATGTGTCCCATCTGCGTTTGCCCACATCCCCAGCACTGACAACAAGACAACCTGGGATGACAACCTCATGAACATTAGTTTGCCATGCACCCACATCACAGAGAAACCAGGTCCAAGATGCTGGATGAACACAGAACAACTCAGCAAGC
The DNA here is from genome assembly GCA_963921515.1 of Calotriton arnoldi. NCBI lineage: Eukaryota > Metazoa > Chordata > Amphibia > Caudata > Salamandridae > Calotriton > Calotriton arnoldi. Next base: position 23,644 of record CAWUFW010009267.1, read on the forward strand.
ATCACAAACAGGAACATCCCTAGGGACACAGCCTGTGTAGGAAAAGGGAAGGGAACACGCACAGACATGCTTACACAACACAGGCCCACGCAATGTCACCAGATTACACACTGCCATGAGGGCACAACACTCCTGTGGAAGGTCCGCTGTGCCAAACCTTGTCTGTGCACGACCCAAACATGTCAGCAGAACACTCCGTCAGTGAGTCAACAACCACAACACACAGAAGGCTCTGCTCACATCAGCCTGGGTACGGGGGTGTCACGTCAGTCATCTGCACACACACCAAACACGTGTCAAGCAAGTTGCACTGTATGCACAGATGAGTCCTTCGACATTGATGTGCAAAACTGCATGTCCAGTGGAGCTGGGCACACAGTCAGGGAAATAGGAACATTGAACAGTGCTAAGCCCACCAGATGTGCATCAGTGTAAGACAAAGATGTTCATTTACAAATGCAAAAAGGACATCCCTGTGTCAAATGCTGAACATTACACCCTCAGACTGTAGCAAAGAATGCCATAGATCCAGAATACAACAGGACACATGTTCCATGGACCACATGGAGTCCATCACTGCAACACTTCATCATCCTGATGTGAACACTATTACAACTGCAAATGCAGGATGCTACTCATCCACATCATGTACATCAAAAGAAAACCCAAAAGTAAACAAAAAGAGGCTTTATTCAGCAAATGTCAGGGTAAAAACGGAAGTCCAAAAGAAACTAAGGCCAATGGCCAGTCCAAAATAACAGTACCAACGGGGTGAGAAGTGACAACTGGTCACACATTGCTTGCCTGCACTGGTACGGTTGGGGGACATCCCCTTGGAGGGGCATACAAGGGGCAGGCCAGGCACTGCAGGGACAGGATCAGCGGATGGCAGAGTGAGGCAGTGAAGGGGTGGTGGGTGCAGGAGTGTCACCGGCAACTGCAGTGGAGGTGTCTGACTCAGGGGGGGCCGGCACCACCGTGGTACACAAGTCAGTTGGTGTGGGTGCCGCAACCACTGCAGTGGGCTTGACTGATGTAGTGGACTGGGTACCCACTGCAGTGCCCGAGTCAGACGTGGTGGTTGTGGACTCCACTGCAGTGCATGACTCCAAGGAAGTGGAAGGGTGGGCAGATGAGGTGGGCAGGACAGAGGGGGGACCCGGTCACAACAACAGTGCCACTAACAGGCAGAGCGTCTGGGTTGGGGGTGGAAGAGCAAGTGGCAGGGGGGAGGGCCTAAGCAGTCTGGGGATGCGGTATCAGTGTGTGGGGGTACCTGGGGCAGGGTGTGGTGGGGGAACCTGTGCAGTGGTGGCCTGGGGGATGGAGGAGAGAGACTGGGCGCTGGAGCTGCGTGGTGGTGGTGGTGGGGTCTTGCTCTTCCTGCTCCGGGGGACTTCCGAATGGGCTCCTGTGTCTGCCTGCACCTGGGGGAGGGTGTCCGGGGGCGAGGGGCACTCCTCTCTGTGTGGGTGGACTTCCTCTTCCCCTGGTGTGCTGGGTCAGCAGGAATGGTGGGGAAGAGGCCGAGGTCACACAGGAAGACCTGCTGTGTATGTGTGGTAGCAGGCGAGGCAAGGGAAGGGGTCTTGGAGGGAGAGGATTTGGAGGACTGCGGAGTGAATGTGGATGCCTGTGTGTGTGTGTGTGTTCCCCATCACCTGTGTCTGTGGTATCAGTCCCCTGAGGATGCTTGTGTGCACGTCTTGCCTTACTCTTGGGTTTGTCTGTGCTGCTTGTGTCTGTGTGTATGGATGACTGTGCAGGTGTGCATGTGCTTTGGACAGGTAGGGGGGCAGGAAGTGTGGATGGGGCAGAGGTGGGAGGGGTGAGGGACTGTTGGAGGAGGGACACTGCTGCCGTCAGGGAGGAGTCCATGGACCTATTGCTCCTCTGTAGGGCAGACATACCCATTGAGATGCCCTCCATGAACGACACCAGCTGTGTCAACAGAGTGGTGTGTGCATGGAGGACACTCAGCATTGCTGTCTGCCCTACATGGAGCTGCCGAAGGAGGTACACAGACTCCTCACTCAGGGCAGCAGGGGACACAGGGGCAGGGGCTGCGGTGCCTGGCCCGAAGGAGACACGATCCCGAGCACGGGAGCCTCCACGGACCTCAGGAATGGGAGCCGATGGGAGGGCGGTGGTGGTGGTGGTGGTGGCGGGGCCAGACAGACTAGCTGGCCTTTGGTGGCTGCCGAGACCCGCCTCCACAAGGGAGTCATCCTCCGAGCTGCTGTGGTCCCCAGCTGAGGTGGATGGTGCTGAGGACTCCTCGGTGTGGCTCCCCTCGCCCTCCGTGCCACTGGGTCCCTCTGACCACTCATCCGATGCTGACCCAGTCTGGCTCCGCTGCTCCTCCTGGTCCGTGGAGCTGTCCCCTCCTGTGGCCGTGGATGTATCTGCAAACAATTAGGGAAACAGACAAACATCAGTCACCTGCACTGACCGCACACACCACAGTAAGTACAGCACATTACAGAGCAAGCCCTGGCATCCTTAGTTGAACATTGCCTAAAGTCCTCGCACAGATTCGGGGAAGCCATTTGTCAGTCTGATGGTCAACCATGGGACTCACACCCCTCCTGCCCTTGCACCCATCTGTCTGGTGCCTGTCTGATGGTAAGACCCCAGTGTGGACACATGCACCACCTACACAGTTGTTGGACATTGCAGGGAACACGGTGAAGCATGTGAACATGCACACATCACATCTCTTGCCACTGAGTCAGTGCAGGTGTCCGGATAAAGGGATGGCCAGATTCTAATTAGAAATGCATATGATGCATACCAGCACCAGACACCATGATGCACCCATGTCCGGATAGTCAATGCCACAATGGGGTGCATGTTGCACATGTACCTCCCCTGCAGGATCAGTCCCAGGAAGTTGAATGCCATGACACAGGAATGCATGCAAAGTCATACATTACTGTCTCAAGTCACATGGCCATGGCAGCCAGACAACAACAGTCTGCACTGTGTCACAATCCGAGGGCATGGGGAATGCAAGTTATGTGACTGACAAGTGCACATGTCCCTCCCCCAGAAACCACATCATCTGTACTACTATTTGACCACGTCATACCAACTGGACATATGGGGGACATGAAACACAACTCCCTGAACATGAGCACCTCACAGTGTGCTGTGAATGAAAATACAGCTTCCTGAAAGTCACAGTCGCAAACACCTGTGTGCACAGTCAAGTGATCAGACACATATAAGTCACAGAAGTATCGTCTATCATGGTCACATCTCAGATGGCATGCTGAGCCCCAAACGATGAACATACCAGTAGTCCTGACAACGAAGACACAGCACAATGAGACAGAGGCAGACACCTGAGGGTACATTTCACTGATCACAACATGCCAGATGATACACGGGAGTGGGAGTACAGAGTGTATTGTATGCACTGGAGTAGGCATGACTGTCCAGCTCCACCTGTAAGAGGGATGAGTCCTGGACAGTAGGCAGGTGGCTAAGCATGTGTGACACACTGGATACACATACTCCTGAGGCCCAAATATTGTTCCCACCAGCAGCATGGGTGTGTGCCACATTCCCCAGGGACATGTGGTGAGTCAGAGCAGCAAGCGGACCACATATCAAAGTTACACGCAGATCACATGTCAGAACTTAGGCACTGTGTAGGCAATTGACCCACCCATGAATCGCACAACATAGTCACGGGAACAAATGCTGTCCCCCACCTTGAGCAAAGCAAAATGCAATGACACAGTCCCCAAATGACACAGTTTCCTGACTATAAGGGCCACACATATGCGTATCAGAGGAGAAGTGGGCATGTAACAAATGAGGGACATGGGTCCTGGACCACATGACTGATGTACTGTGGAAGTTTAACCAGGCCAGAGGAGGGCACATAGCATGTCAGACAAAGTGCACAGTGCAGTCATGGACTCACCCCCTCCTTGCTGCTGTCTGTCCCTCAGCTGCCCATCCAGGTCAGGGAAGACCACCGCCAGGATCCGGAGCATGTGGGGGGTCAGGGTCCGGTGTCCGCCCCTCCTGCGAGGAGGCGACAGCATCAGCTGGACCCTTGCGATCCTCCGGGTCCAGCCACGAAGGTCCTGCCACCTCTTTTGGCAGTTGCGGATCCTGCGCCTGTAGACCCCCACGGATCTTACTTTCCGGGCGATGGTCAGCCAAATTTCCTGCTTCTGGTGGGCATCAACCTGTGAGGATGACAAAGTGAAAAGGCCATTACTACACATGCAACATATCCGTGCATCACACAGTTGGATATACATGTCTCAATTACAGGGGCATATGATGTACACAGGCAGTGCAACAATGGCTATGAACAGTTTTCCAGCAGTCACTCCATGGTATCATTGCATGGGAAGTAAACCTAGTTGGAATGCACTGTTACTGCACTGTACCAGTTCAGTGCATGTAACTACACACTTTGGGGTGTGACAACTACTCAGTGGGCATGCTAGCCAGTGGTGTGCACAGTGAAAGTCCTGCTAGTCAGACAACATGCACAATTAGTGATGCAGTGGACAGCACACTCACCTGCTCCCCTGGTTTCCCATACAGCTTGCTGTACTGTGGAAGGAGGCTGTCCAGCAGGGCCTGGTTCTCCTAAAGGCTGAAGGCTGGGGCTCTCTCCACAGTACGTGCCATTGCAGGAGCCAGAGGATGCATAAACAGCAGCAGTGTTGGTGGCAGATGTCGTCCTGGAGCATGTAGTGCAGGCAAGTGAGCTCTCAGGGGAACAGCCAGCATTATATGTGTGCTGCAGAGGCAGATACTGTCCCATGTGTCCAAAGTGATAGGTCCAAGTCATTTGCATCTTCTAAATCCGACCAATCCATGGTATAGCAGCACTAATACACGCCCACAGCATCCTTCAAATCTTCAACTTCATGACACCCATGATTTTGCAACATTGTTGTGGCTGGCCAACTGAATTCACTGCATCAGACTCGTTGGAGCTTCGAAAACGCGTCCGTTGCCATGCCAGGCCCCAGCCAATGTGTGTGCACCGATCGGTCCATTGCTGTACAACGCGTACCCGCGATACAACGCGTACCCGCTCACATTGAATGCAATGGGCCAGCCGGGCACACCGATCGGTCCATTGCTGTACAACGCGTACCGGCTCACATACAATGCAATGGGCCGGCCGGGCACACCGATCGGTCCATTGCTGTACAACGTGTACCAGGCATACAACGCGTACCCGCTCACATACGATGCAATGGGCCGGCCGGGCACACCGATCGGTCCATTGCTGTGCAACGCGTACCAGGCATACAACGCGTACCCGCTCACATACGATGCAATGGGCCGGCCGGGCACACCGATCGGTCCATTGTTGTTCAACGCGTACCCGCTCACATTGAATGCAATGGGTCGGCCGGGCACACCGATCGGTCCATTGCTGTTCAACGCGTACCAGGCATACAACGCGTACCCGCTCACATACGATGCAATGGGCCGGCCGGGCACACCGATCGGTCCATTGCTGTGCAACGAGTACCCGCAATACAACGCGTACCCGCTCACATTGAATGCAATGGGCCGGCCGGGCACACCGATCGGTCCATTGCTGTGCAACGCGTACCCGCGATACAACACATACCCGCTCACATTGAATGCAATGGGCCGGCCGGGCACACCGATCGGTCCATTGCTGTTCAACGCGTACCAGGCATACAACGCGTACCCGCTCACATACGGTGCAATGGGCCGGCCGGGCACACCGATCGGTCCATTGCTGTGCAACGCGTACCCTCGATACAACGTGTACCCGCTCACATTGAATGCAATGGGCCGTCCGGGCACACCGATCGGTCCATTGCTGTGCAACGCATACCCGCGATACAACGCGTACCCGCTCACATTGAATGCAATGGGCCGGCCGGGCACACCGATCAGTCCATTGCTGTACAACGCGTCCCTGGACAAGTCACTGGCATATGTCACCATGCCTGTCACAGGTGAACATATGCCAGCCACATATACTTCCCAGGGAGTGAGGGGCACACCTACAACACCACAGCCTGTCCACACTGTATCCTAAGGCATGTAAGGCTGCATTACCTATTCCGTGAATGGGGGTGAACATGTTGTTCTGTGGGTGTCACTTCGGGGCAGCCACTCCCAGGCTGTGCACGTGTTCATGGGGACAGGATCCTTGGTGTGTCGTGCACATGACCACTGTGATGTGCAACTGTTCATTCCTGAGCATGTGGCATGGTCACATTTCACGGTGGTGTATGTGTATGTCATGTCACATACCCCCTGAGTCCCATGTGGGACGGTATGTACGTCCCAGGGTGACCCATTGGCACAATAGTGATGGTCCTCCACAGTCTGTGTGCATGTTGAGTTTACAATGTCTCTGATTCCATGTGCACAATGGGAGACAGTCTCCACATCCACGTTGTTTGTGCATGAACTTTGATGTTGTGCATGTGTGTGTCACAGACGTCCATGTCTGTCCTGACGAGGCAACAGGGACCACTACCTGTGGGGGTCATGGTTGTTTTGCTGTGGTGTATTCATGATGCACCATGTCATGCCAGTGTCCATGTGGCAATACAGGGTCCCTGGGAATCTACCTGTCGATGAGCTGTGATGCCTGGGGCACATCTGTCCACACATGTCACTGTGGGGTGTGTTTGGAACGTGGCAGCAGTAGATGGGAACTGTGACACGGCCTCATGATATCCCATGGCACAACATAGGACTTGTTGATGCCACTTGTTGAACTGTGATGTTAGATGTTGGCCATGTAGGTGCCATACATGTCCTTACGGAACTGCACACATCATGTACTTGTGTCTCATAATGATGTATCATGTGATATTGTGTATGGTCAATGCCACATATATGGGGTGACTGACATTCTTTCTTTCTTCACCTATGCACTGCAGGGCACCAGCTGTCCATAGGCCATTCCCTGACCTTGCATCCATGGTGGAACGGGACTGCATCCGACGGTGCCGCTTCACCAGGCCGCTGATTGAGGAATTGACGGTGCGCTTGGCCCCACATTTGCAACCTGGCTGGACATACCCCACAGCGCTGACCCCCAAGGTGAAGGTGATGGCAGCCCTACACTTCTTTGCCACCGGTACCTTTCAACACAGTGTGGCGTCTGCTGGGGGATGTCACAGACCATGTTCAGCCGTGTGCTCCGCGATGTTTTGGAGGCTATGTTGAGATACCTGAACCAGTACATCTATTTCCCTAGACCTCAACAACTCACTGACGTGAAGAGTGACTTCTATGCCCTGGGGAGGATGCTGCATGTCATTGGCTCCATTGATGGGACACATGTGGCTTTGATACCACCACAGGCACATGAGCAGGCATACAGGAACCGCAAACATTACCATCCGGTCAATGCACTGGTGGTATGTCTTGCTGATATGAGCATCTCACACGTGTGTGCCCGTTTCTCCGGTTCTGCACACGATGCCTACGTGATGAGGAGTAGTCGCATCCCGAGGATGATGTCACAGATGCGGAAACAGCGTGCCTGGCTTGTCGGTGTGTACTGACTTTGTACCATTGTGTGTGTTCTGCGATGTAGTATTCCACCCTCTTTTCCAAATCAGCTAATGTGCAATTGTCCATATGTAGGTGACTCCGGATACCCCAACATGCCGTGGTTGCTGACGCCCCTCAGGAACCCTGTGACACCAGCCCAGATGCGCTACAATGAGGCACATGGTCGGACCAGGAGAGTCATTGAGCGGACATTTGGTCTCCTGAAGAGCCGCTTCCGCTGCCTGGACAAGACAGGAGGGGCCCTCCCATATGCCCCAGCAAAGGTGTGCAAGATTGTCATCGTCTGCTGCATGCTACACAACCTGGCTGTGCGGAGTTGCCTCCCATCCTGGATGACGATGATCAACATCCACCACATGTGGAGGATCCTGGCCTGGACCACGATGCCAGTGATGATGATGATGATGATGGTGATGTCCGCACACAGCTCATCACCAACTTTTTCAGCTGAATGTGAGTATCCGGAGATGTCATATCAGTGATGTGAGTATGCATGATATGTGTTGGTGGTGCTCTGGTGCTGTTTGAGTGTGGCCATGTGCTACATGACTGTATGCGTGTAGCGATGTGTCCTTACAGGTAGTCTGTACTCCCCAACAGTGTTGACATGCTAACTTGGTTCTGGGTGGGTATCTTGTGACATGTATTGGGCATAAGTATTGCAGTTCTGTCCTGTTCTTCAGTGCTTTTGACTGTGTGTCATTTCTGTCCTTCACAGGGTACTTTCAGAGTTGTTTGGTCAACTGTGATCCCCCAACACCGTGATTAAACTTCCAGGGTGGTAGCTGTCGTGTCCCTACAGGTGATGTGCGCCACACCCATGGACTTCCTTCCTTCTACACTTGTTGACTGTGTGCCCACTGCCAGGTGGGATTACCTTGCATCTGTAGTGGTTACAACATGTTGCAAATGTGTAATAAACCTGTGCTTCACTTTGTGATGTGCGTTGTCTGTGGTCACACATCTGACTGACATTTGCTTACTGCACCAGTGGGCTAGTTGACAAAGACTGTGAATAGGTGTTGTGTCTGTGCATTGCACCGTATTTCCTGGCAACATCAGTGTAGGCGATGAGTCAGGTGGCCTTGGTGTGTATATGTTGTGTAGCCCTGGTGGTGTGTCTCCCTCATATGTGTCACGTTGCCATGACTCACATGCCTGTGTTGTACTTGCTGTAGCAGTTAGCATGCACAGTGTAATTTCGCAGGTCATCATCTCCATGACAGAAACCACGTTGGAATCACGACAGAGGCAGGTATGGTGTATTAGTGTGTTTATTGTCATACATGTGTGAGTATAGTGCACAGGATGGTGGGTGCTGTACATTGTGATTGTAATCCAAAGTTCCTAGATGATTTGGAAGTCCTGGTAGCAGAAATGTCCTGAGTAAAGTCCACAGTCATCTGATACATTGGTCCAACTTGTACTCCCCATGTCATGTGGGGGAGTTGTGTTGCATTCAACAGGGTGAACAATTTACGCACAAAGGTGATTATCCAGAACAGGTTTTGGCTTCCTGGGGGTTGCGCATGGCCATCGGCCTCTCAGTTGCCCTTCCTCGGACGACCCCTCTTCTTTGGGGGGACCCTCAAGTGCAGGCTGCTGCGATGCAGGGGACTCTCTGCCAGAGTCATCCTCCCTCCCTGTGGCAGTTGCAGTTGTTTCAGCACCAGATGTTGTGGGCACACAGGGAGGTGTTGACGTGTTGCTGCTCATCTGGCGGAGGCATTGTAATATGTCCCTATGCACCGCCGTCATCTCTTGCAGTGTGTCCCACTTGGACTCCATGCGGGACATGTGTAAGTCCAAGCATGCATGATGGGCAGCCTGCTGCTGTCGTATGTCCCTGAGGATCCCCACTACCTGGCTGAGCTCTCCGGTGCTGGTCTGGTACGCATCGGCTATGCGTACCAGTTGTGGGTCATCATGCAGTCCAGACCCCTCTGCGAGCAGCAACCTATGTCTACCACCCCTCCCACCACCCCTGGCGACACGTGCAGTACCTGAGGTGGCACGCACAGGTGACCCTGGGCCCCCTTGGGGGTTGTTGGTGGTGTTGGTGTCCATAGCCCCACGTTGGGCAAGGGTCCGTGTGCTGGTGGTGGTCCTTGGTCTGTCCGTGTCGGCAGGGGTGGTTTGTGTGTTGTCAGTCGTTGGAGGGGTGGGTGCAGGGGGTGCAGCTGGTGGTCCTGCTGGTGCTGCATGATGACTCACTCCGGAGGTGCCAGGTAGGTCTTCATCATCCGAGGAGGGCAGAGGCTCTTCCACACCAGTGAGCTCCGTTTCCCCTGGATCCTGGGACAGGGACTCCTCAGCGTCTGCTGCTGTGTCCCCATCATCACCTGTTTTTGGGAGACACACACAATGTATGTTATGTTTCTGCAGGCATCAATGGTTGACACACCTGACAGTTGTGACTGTACCTCTGGATGCGGGCCTGTACATTGCATTGTCCTAAGTTGTCACAGTCAGAGGTTGATAAAGCTCCTGTTGGGAATCCAATCTGGCTCGCCTCTAGATCCCTGCCCAGCCTCAGTGGTTAAACTTGTTCCAAACACCATTGGGGCGGCCCTTGCCCCGGTTTTTAATATCATCTTTAAGTCAGGTCGATTTCCCAAGGCGTGGAAAAAAGCCTCAATTCTCCCTCTCCTGAAGAAAGCTAATTTGGACTCGAATGAGCCAAGCAATTACAGACCCATCTCTCGTCTCCCCCTGCCGGCCAAGTTGATTGAAAAGGAAATGAATTTCCAACTAAGTTCCTTTCTCAAAACTAATGGCCTGCTAGATCCAACACAATTCGGCTTTTGTGCTGATCACAGCACCGAGCTGGCTCTGATTAAATCAACTGAAGAAATCAGAGAGGCATTAGATCAGGGAGGAGCTGCAATTCTGATTATGTTGGATCTGTCCGCGGCCTTCGATACGGTCCACCATGAAGTGTTGTTGGACCGGTTAGCCGAAAGGGGGGTTTCCGGCAATGCCCATACCCTTTTAAAATCTTTTCTTACTGATAGAATCCAAACAGTGGACTTGGGAAAGGATCGATCGAAACCTTTCTCTCTGCCCTGTGGGGTCCCACAAGGATCGGCACTTAGTCCTACACTATTTAACGTGTATGTATCCCCGCTGGCAGTCCTTATTCGATCATTTGGGCTCCAGCTGACCTCCTATGCTGATGACACACAAATTGTGTTGTCAATCCAGAAGGGAAAAGAGGTTAAGACAGGGCGCGATTGCCACAATTGTATGCAGGCCATCGCAAGCTGGATGACAGCAAACTGTCTTAAGTTGAACGCTGGGAAAACTGAGGTGATCATCTTCGGTAATTCCTCGAACCTTTGGTCACCCGATTGGTGGCCTGTAATCTTGGGTCCACAACCAGTTCCCTCCGCCAAGGTGAAGAACTTGGGGGTGATCATTGACGTCAAACTATCCTTCGGGGATCAGATCAGCTGAGTTGTTTCCTCCTGCTTCCATCTTCTGAGGATACTGAGGAAAATCAAATTCCTATTGCCCGAAGACAGCCTCAGGACAGTAATCACTGCTCTCATTTTTTCTCGCCTGGATTATTGCAACGGCCTTTATCTTAACATCCAAAAAAGACATCTTAGCCGATTGCAGGTCATGCAGAATGCAGCAGCCAGGCTTCTCTTGGGCATCCCAAGGTTTGTCTCGGTCAAGAAGGGACTTGGGAAGCTTCACTGGCTCCCGGTGAAACAACGGGTGGATTTTAAGGCCCTTTGCACGGTCTTTAAAGCCCCTACAGGTTCTGGCCCAGCCTATATGAGACAACATCTTCAATGGTACGTTCCCGGCAGAGCATTGCGCTCTGCTGAGGCAAAACTTATAAAAATTCCACGGGCAAAGAGTAGGAGTTTTTTCTGCGGTGCTGCAAAAGCATGGAACAGCCTTCCCCTCCACCTCAGAAGTGCCACCGAGCTCCTTTCCTTTAGAAGGGGGCTGAAAACCTGGCTTTTCCCCTGAATCCATCCCTCATCCAGCAACCAAGTTGGCAACTCCTAGCGCCAGGACACCTTAGGGTAGCAGTGCGCTTTACAAGCCTTATTAACATAACATAACATAACATAACATATTGGTGTAGCACATTGTCCTGCATACTTTGAGCATTTCAATTTGAATGTTGGGGTGTGTACATGGTCTGCATTGGTTGTATTTGGTTGACATCCGGCCCTCCTTCTCCCCCAGCCCAGTTATCCCACCATGAAGCATGCCACCCTTGTAGTGGGTTCAGGTTGACTCTCAGGATGTCAGTGAGTGGTGTCCTGCTGTTGGTGGTGCCCAGTTCCCAGCAGGGCCTTGTGCTCCCCACAGCAGTACCCAGTGTCAGCCATCTTGTCAGTTCTTTTCCACTCCCTGTGATGTGCGCATGGTTCAGGGTGGTGTTGATGAGACAGTTGTGAGGGTGACCAATATCTGTGACTGCCACTCCCATCATGCTATTGCCTCCACCCCCCTTCCCAGCATGCCCATGCTTCCTTCCTTTTGACTCTGCTTCCCTGTGGGGTTGTGTGCCTGTGCTGACAAGATGGCTGACAGTGTTATCATGGGGTTAGTTTTGCTACAAGTCCCATGTGTGTCCCTGTGCTTCACACAGCATGACCCAGGGTTGTGGTTCTTTGTGGGATATTTGATTAGAGTGTGAGGCAATGCATTCTCCCAGGTGAGTTGTGTGGAGTTTGTGTTAGGGGTGTGTGTGAGTGGAGCTGCTGGTAACTATGGTCAGTGCTGTCAGTCCTCCTTCCCACCCAGCCAGATTTTCCACCATGGAACATGCTTCCGTTGCAGGGAGTGCAAGTTGTCTTTCAGGATGTCAGTCAGTGGTGTCCTGCTGTTGGTTGGTGCACAGTTGCCAGCAGGACCTTGTGCTCCCCACAGCAGTACCCAGTGTCAGCCATCTTGTCAGTTGTTTTCCACTCCCTGTGATGTGAGCATGGTTCATGGTGGTGTTGATGTGCGCATTGTGAGGGTGGGCAATATCTGTGACTACGACTCCCATGATGCTATTGGCTACACTGACTTGCCCAGCATACACAGGATTCCTTCCTTTCAGTGGGCTTCACTGTGAGGTGGTGTTGTAGTGGTGGCTACATGTCTGGATGTGTTTGTTAGTTATATTTGTGCCACTGCCTAGCTGTAGTTGTAGTTGTGTTTGTACATGTGATGACACAGTTACATATCACTATGAGATGGCATGTGTTGTGTTTATCTGATTGACATACACATTTTGGGATGATTCTGTTTTGGTTGCTGTGGATTTGCTAAGGGTGCATGGTTTGACTCTCCCCTTGACAGTGATGTGTGTGTATTGTCGCACAATATTGTGTACATTTGTTGTGTACTCACAAGGCTCTGGGATGTTTTCTAGTCCATATACGCTCACTGGTGGTAGGATGGCCCGCACTTTCTCCTCCCAGGGCCTGAGGTATACTGGTTTGGCAGGAGGGCCACTGCCGGTGTGTTGGCTCAAGAGGTAGTCCTTCTTCAACAGGTCCCTGACCCTCCTGCGCACGTCATACCACCTGTTCTGGATGTCTCCCTTTGTGCGCAAACATGGTGATTGTGCGTTCACCCTGTCGACAATCCTCTCCCACATCTTGGTTTTCTGCGACATGGGTGTCTGTTGGACCAGTGTACCAAACAGCTGTGGTTCTACCCTGAGGATCTCATCTACCAGGACTTCCAATTCACTATCTAGGAACTTTTGATTCTTCTTTGGGGGCATGGTGATGGGTGGTGATGGTGAGTGATGTGTGTGTTGGTGTGCAAGTGAGGGTGTGTGAGTGTGTGTTTTGCTGGGTGTATGTGAGGGTGCTATTTGTTGAGGTGCTGCTGGTGTGTGGCTTGTGTGATGGATGAGCTGTGAGTGTGTGTGTGGTTGCTGTCTGTTGGTGTTGAGTGCTGGCAGGTAATTTGAATTTGCAAAGGATCATGGTAGGGATTTGTGTCCTTTATATGGGTGGAGTTGTGGGTGTGTCTTTGTTCCCTGTTTCCCCACCCAGTATTTATTGGCTTTGTAATTGCTTGTTTGGCCTTTTTTTGTGTTTTTTCCTTAGTACTTTTTGTGCATGTAGGAGACGTTCTTCTGACCGAGTCGGACCCTGCAGTTGTCTCGTGCGAGCGTCTCAGATTCGTTCACGCTGTGTTTGTGCTGTTTTCTGTGCTGCGTACGCGTCGGTCGCGGTGTATTGGGTTGCTTCGGCTCGCAGTTTTGTATGCGTGTCGGTCGTACGGCTTGGGCTCCGTGCGACTCGGTCGTGTTTTCCACGCGTTGCATTGTACTTGGCGGGTCGGAGTTCGCGGGTACGTTTCGTTCAGGATTCTTCCTGGTGCGTGTCGGTCGGTTCGATTCGCGTGGTTTTCTGGCCGGATAGCTGTTTTCCGCGCGGTTCGGTCGTTCGGCTTGTGTTCCGTACGAGTCGGTCGGGTTTTGCACGCTTCTCATCGTACTTTGCGGGTCGGGCTGCACCGGTACGTGTCGGTCGGATAGAATTCCGGCTCCGAGTCGGTCGGTACGTTTTCCGGCCCGAATCGGAATCGGCCCCTTTGTAGTAAATTGGCTTTTCACCATTTCCGATTGTAAATGTACCACAAAGTGTAAACGTACATGTCTTCACCCCCTGAAACAATGTGGAGCCAAATTTACGAGTATAAAGTATAAAGTTATTACAGCCAAAAAGGACCCTGAAGTAAGTCCAGCAGCACATGTGGCCAACCGCTGATGTTGCAACACTCTCCTATAGAAAATAATGGAAGCAGATAATGTTAAAGTAAATGAATTTATTTTTACTTAATAAAAATATATATATATTGAATTTAATGTTAGAAAATTATATGTAGATTTAAAATAAACATTTAATTAAAAAAATAAATTAAATATTAGTTTTAAAAATAAATGTACTTATATTTTAAAATGCTTAAATTAATTTAAAATAATTTGATACATAATGTTTACTTTTTTAATACATATGAAGTAAATATAAACATTTTACTTTAGGTGGAATTTTTTAAATAAATCTTTAAATATTATTTCTAATTAAATTTAATTCACTTAAATTAATTAAGATAGTTGGCAGAGTTCTCCGCCATCAGGGAAGATATCACCCCCTGTTAAAGTATATGGAAAATTTAAAAAGTTTATTCAACGTAAAACAAAAGTAAAAATATGTTTGTCATATATTATTGCAAATTATTATTTTTAAAAAAATATTTGACAAAAAATGCTGCAGCACCATTAACTTATTTTTTAAAGAAACATTTAATTGATTTAAATATTTTACATTAAATGGCAGATTAGCTTTTTAAAGATTTATTTTAAAATTCTACCTAAAGTAAAATATTTATATTTACTTATTATTTATTAAAAATTACAAAACGTTATGTTTAGAATTAATTTAAATTATTCATTTAATTGTTTTTTTAATTAAATATATTTTTAAATTAAAAAAAGTTCTCAAAATATTTGACCACAAAATAACATTTTGTTTTTTAACAATAAATTACTTTTATATATATTTTTAAAAAGGCAAAAAAAATAATTCCTAAGTGGTTGTATTGTACGTCCTGGCATCCTTTATTTTCTAAGGGAAGGTGTTGAAGTTGTTGAACATGTGTGATGCTGGCCTTACTCCACATCTGACCTTGAGTACATTTACTACAGTTTTGGGTCCGTTATGGCCGTATTAATTTTAGAAGTGCAGTTTGTGAATAGCAATGGGCTTACACGTTTGTGAATGGATGTCTGTCTCTCCCAAAATCCCTTGTTAGACCTCCCTAAACCCCTCTTTACTCCGCTCTAAACCCCTCCCATTTAGTAGTGAGTATTATCCTTTTTTCAAGCCACTCCCCCACTACCGCCCACTGTTACTTCACAGTAGTAAACTTACATGTGCGATGCTTTCCCTGTAGGTAAGCAGGTTCCATCCTAGCCCTTAGGACTTACCTGTGGATACCAACTCCAGTGCCTTGACGCCCCTGCCTGCTCCTCTCCTGATCGCTATCTCTCATTTGCTCTCTAACTCGAATTCTCTCTCTCTGTTCCTGTGCATCTTCATTGTGCCCCATTTTTCTTGCTTTAGTCTTGTGCATTTTCCTTTTTTTTGCCACCTCTGCTTGTGCCGCTTTTTCCTCTATGCCCATATTTTTGCCTGTGTCTGTGCCATCTCTTCCAGTTGTCACCTTGCGCTTTTCTTCTTATGCCTCTTTTATCTACTTTTTTCACTTGTTTCTGTGAGGTTTGCTCTGTGCCTTTTGTGTCTCATTCACCCATTTTCTGCCTGTTTTTCCACCCTCTCTCTATGTTGCTTTGTGCCACTGTGTCCTGTTATTTGCTCAATTTCTGACCTTGTGTTTTTACACCCTTTTCCAACCCCAATGCTCTTTTTCTGTTCCAGCAGTGCCCCTCTCCTGCTCTCCCACTTCCCGCCTCATGGGCCACCCTCAGACCCACCTCCCAGGACCTACTTAATGGTGGCTGGCATGCTAAAGGGGTACCAAAAGCAAGCAAGTCTGCACCCATCTGTGCATGGACCACGCAGAGCACCAGGAACCCAATCCTCAGCCGACCAACCCCTACCCTGCCATTCTCCTCTGTGCTCTCATCCCCGGTTGTGGCTCACTGCACTGCTGCCATACTGCACCACACAACACAGGGGAAGCTTTTGCATGCGCCGTCTGCAAGTTCACATACACGTTACGAACACTAAACCCACCACTCCTGCACCACCAGCACCCACCACTCGACTCACTCACACCCACACAAACCAGCCACTCGCTCACTCTCACATAGACTAACGTCATCCCACGCAGTACACCGCTCACTCACCAAACATGCCACAAAGATATAAGACTTTCTTCATGACCACTCTCTAGACCTGCTCTTCCTCATGGAAACGCAGCTAAACCCAACCTCTGCACCAGACCTCACTACAGCCATCTCCAGCGGATACAAGATACCAAGCAAACCCATAAGTGCAAGTCTGGAAGCGAAGTCACCATTATTGTTAAAGACACCATTAGCTGCAGCTCCTACATGGACACACCAACCAGTTCCAGTTAAACATCAAAGCCTACTTTTCCATGGGTGGAACCCTCACATTTCTCCTAGATGCAACAACATCACAGTCGACAGGCCAGCACCTATGACCTGACAGACCACTCCCTCATCAGCTTCAGCATACCCATCATGCACCACCACAGGCCTAACAGCACCGGACCCACCTGCCACAGCTGGAGAAACATCACAGATAAGGACTGGGCTTCCAGTTATTCCTTGCATCATCTAGAGCGCACCAGCAGCTTGCCAAAAGCCATCAACAATTTTAATAGCTAGATCACTGCTTGTGCCAACACCATGGCTCCCCTCAAACATAACCCAACGGCAAGAGCTCATCCACAGGAGAGCTGGTACAGCAAGGAACCAAGATTGATGAAATCCCACTGCAAGCAACTGGAGCACAAGTGGAGAATGAGTCAAGACACCACAGACAAAGACATCTTCAAATCCGCCCTAATACGCTGCCACCAGGAAATCCGGAACACCAAGCGCGCAGGTCTTGCAGACTGCATTGAAGTGGGCACGAACAGCAGCAAAGAATTCTTTGCCATCATCAAAGATTTCAGCATACCTCCAGCAACATCACCTCCTTACAAGGCCTCTGCAACAAACTCTCAGAATTCTTCTGTAGCAAAATCATCTCCTTATATGGCAGCTTTTACCCTCAACTGGACCACTTAAATTACCATCACGGCTGAAGAACGATCCCTGACCTCATGGCCTGCTATCACCACCAACAAAACCGCTGCTACGATGGAGAACTTCCACTCTGCGGGCCCATCTGACCCCTGCCTCCACCATGCCTTCACCAAAGGACTCCTACAGATCAGCAAAGCACTAGCACTCATCCTCAATGCCTTCATCGACACAACCACATTCCTGGACACCTGGAAATATGCCACCATCAGGACTCTGCTCAAGAAGACATCCACAGACCCAGTCATGCTTTAGACTAGGGGTGGGCAGAGAACTCCACTCCGCTGGCGGAGCTTGCGGATTTTTGCCTACTCCGCATTCCGCTGAGAACGCGGAGTGTAGGCAAAACTCCGACTCCGCAGCGGAGCGGAGTTCAGCCCCGGGCCCCACAGTAAGAGTTCACCGCCTCCACCCCCCAATAAATATTTTTTTTAAATAAATAAAGAAGATAAAAAAACACACTTACCTCTATTGCGGCGTCTCCGGGCTGCCCTCATCCTTGACCTGGACTCTCCTGCAGAAACCCCTACGTCAGACGTACGTCTGAAGTACGTCATGGTAGGATTGTGCATGCGCGCGCAGTCCTACAAGACGTACGTCTGATTTAGGGTTTTCGGTTTGCAGAACAGACCACGGCGAGGAGGAGGAGGGCAGCCCGGAGATGCCGCAATAGAGGTAAGTGTGTTTTTTTATCTAATTTATTTATTTTAAAAAAATATTTATAATGGGGGGTGGATTCGCGGAGCGGAGTTCCACTGAGTCTTTTCCCAATTCCGTGGAACTCTGCGTAGTGCAACTACGCCAGCTCCGCCTGGCCCTGCTATAGACCTAGCTCCATCCTACCATACCCAGAGAAGTTCTTAGAGAAGTTAATCAACCGATGCCTCACCAGCCACCTCAACAACCACTAGCTTCTCAGCGCCATGTATTCTGGATTCAAACCAAACCACAGAACCGAAACAGCACTCATCACCAACACAGATGACATCCGCATGATACTTGACAGATAATACATACAGACTTCATCCTCCTGGACCTCTCAGCAGCATTTGACACGGTCTCACATCCCATCCTCGTCAAGTGCCTCGGTATCCAAACACCCTCTGTCTGCTGGATATGCTCTCTCCTAATGAATAGAACACAAGCTATCAGCTTGGCATCCTACTCAGGGGCGTAACAAAGGCCCCCGCAGCCCCTGCAGTGCGGGGGAGCCCTGAGGGGCACGAGCTTCATGGGGCCCCTACACCACAGTACCCTAGCCTGAGAGCTCCTGAGTGAGTACGGAGAGGGGCCCCTCCAGGTACTTTGCAGGGGGGCCCCCTCAAGTTTCATTACGCCAGTGACCCTACTGCTTGGAAGTCCGCAAACTCATCTGTGGAGCACCTCATGGTTCAACCCTCAGCAGCACCCTCTTTAACACATACATGATCCCTTTGACCAACATCATCTATGCACACAACATCAATATTATCTCCAACGCGAACAACAAACAACTCATACTCTCCCTCTCGGAGAAGACTCCCAACACAAGAAACAAATTCACCTCTTGCATGACCAAAGTCGCTAACTGGATGAAAGCCAACTGTCTCAAGCTCAACACCAATAAGACAGAACTAGTGATCTTCAGCAAGAACCACTCACCATGGCATTTCACCTGGTGGCTGGCCAATCTTTGACCCTCACCCAGCACCCACGACTGGAACCTTGGAATCATCATTGGCAACAAACTGGATTTGATGGCACAAGTCAACTCCATCACTGCAAGCTGCTTCCACACCCTGAAAATGCTGAAGAAGATCTTCAAATCTCTTCCAAGCAACACCAGAAAAACATCCCTCATGCCCTCGTCACCAGCAAGTTCGACTATGAGAACACCCTCTATGCTGGTACCACCAAAGAACCCACCAGAAGACTACAAACCATTCAGAACTCGGCTGCCAGACTCATCCTCAACTTCCCATGCATAACTCACATCACACCACACTTCACTGACTTCCAATACACAAATGTGCTAATTTCAAACTCCTCACATACACGTTCAAGACACTACAAACTTAGGTACCACCTATCTGAACACTCGCATCTTCTTCCACCAACGACCCTGACACCTCCGCCCGCATGACTCCTACTTGCCCACACTCCATGCATAGACAGATCCAGATCAGGAGAATGTGCATTCTCGTCCATCACTCCTAAAGCATGGAATGACCCCACACTTCACATCAGAGCCTCTTCTCTCTTCTTGAACTCCGCAAGATGCCAAAGGCCTGTCTTTTTACTTTCTACCCCTCCTAGGCAAGGCTATGCACACACACCTGCTCAGCACCAGGATACCCTTGTGGGTGATACTGCACTTTTACAAATACACTTAACGTAACATAATAGAGGTGGAGGTTTACACTTATAGGTCTGTGAATTGCATTTTACAGTAATTGAGTAGCACTACTGCAGTACTACTTTACATATGACAAAATACAGTTTGTGAATCGGACCCTCAGTCTTGAACTTTCTTGATAAAACCATTGGAGCCTATTTACAAAGGTAAGTGTACATGTGGATAAACCTACTCATGTAACTTTATTCTTACACTTTGTAGTATATGCACCACTTTTCGCCAGTCAGCATTTACGAGGGCATATTTACTCCAAAGTGTAGGCTTACATGTCTCCACCTCCTGAAACCAGGGGTTGAACCTAATTTATGAGTAAGGCTCCCTGTTTTCCGTTTTTACTGATTTTTACAGATAAATACAGACAGAAAACATTCATTTTCTTGTCTGTATTTATTTTTAAATGTGGATAAAAACGGAAATTGAGTTGCTTTTTGAGTAATTCTAAATACTGTCTGCCATGACTGCCAGGCCAATAGATGTGTGGATTGATAGATAAGGGGGTTAAAAAAGAAAGGAATTTTAGTATAGAGGCTTTAACAGCAGTAGATATGCATAAAGTGCACTGATTTATCTTCTGCGGGTGTTCACAGCACTGAAACCTGGCAGACATTCAATCCTGAGTGCATATTTATCGGGTAAATAAATGTGGAAATATACTAATTTCAACTTAATTATTCCACAAAACCCACAAAACCCAAAATAAATATGGATAAATAGAGATAAGATAAGCCAAAAATAAATATTGATAAATACAGACGGAAATGGCAAAAAAATAAATACCATAAAACCGGGAGCCCTATTTATGAGTATAAAGTTGCTACCTGTAACTTTTCACATGTAGGCTGAGATCTCCTTTACCAGGGCAGAGATCTCCTTTTGGTAAAGGATAGTGAAAATGTCAAAAGTGTATTCAACTTAAAAAGATTACTTGCAATATTTTAATGTTAAATATTAAAGTAAATTAATTGAATATATTTATTTAAAATGTGAAACAAAATAAAGAAAGCGACAGCACTATCAAAATAATTCTGAATTAAATATTCCATAATTTTTAATATATTAATTTAGAGTAAAAATTGTGTTAGAGATTAATAAATAAATACACCTACATACAAATGTTTATATATTTTTATTGTATAGTGAAAAATATTAAAAGTTATGTACAGAATTAATTGAAAATTTTAATGTACCTATTGTTAAAAAATATTACAGTTACATTTATTTAAAAAAGGTTATTAATACATTTAAAATAAAGTAATAATTATGTTTTAGTTTTTACATATAAATTAATTCATTAATTAATTTTCACATCCGAGTTACTTTAAGTCACTTCCTCCATTATTTTCTATGAAAGGCTGTTGCAGTAACAGTGGCTGACCATATGTACTGCTGGACTTACTCCAGGTCTGAGCAGGAGTACATTCACTTCTGTTTGGGGTCATTTTAGCTGTAGTAACTTTACATGTGCAGTTTGTAAAAAGGAATGTGAGTAGGTGCAGGTCCCTCCCTAAACCCCTCCCTAACCCTCTCTTAACCTCTCCTTACTCCGTTCAAATCCCTTTTGTTAATATTGATAAATACGATATCTATGTGCGCCATGATAAATGTACGTATAACAACGAACTCGCATCGCTGTTGTCGAATCCACCCGATATGACCTCCCCATCAACCCCGAGTGTGAAATACATAGTCAGGCAGACCTAGCCCTGAAGCAACTGATTGACAGATCACAGGTGGGGTGACACATAATCCTTAGACAAACGCGCAAACAGGATAACCCAGATCAATCCCACAGATAGGCAGCAACACAGCAATGGATTTAGGAGACTGACCCCAATAAAACATGTTTAGCTGCAGGGGTGCCCGTTCCCAAAGCACCATAAAGTCAGATGCCACACTAAGTTAGGAACACTCAGCCAATCAGAACACAGCATGCACACTACACGCAGTGATCATGCGCTCCCCAGGCTGACCAACTGGACATGTACCCACTGGCCCCACATTGTGTCCACGCAAGGTCGAGACCCACTTGTGCTTCTTATCAAATGACCAGATTTATGGCCCCGTGACTAGGCCCATATTTCTGTCTCCAAAGAAATGTACAAATTGCTTTATGACGCATCAATGTATAAAAATATGGCTGAAGCTAATGTGCTTTGAGACAGTCTTCAGACCCCGACTCTGTCGTCTGTTCTCCCGGCCACTGCGTTTAATTAAACCAACTGTTCCTGTTTTTTCGAACACCTCTTGTCTTCCATATTTTCAAGGTAAATTCATATTCGAGCAATACCTTCAAATTAATATTAAGTGTTACCCATTTTCCAGCCACTACTCCTGTCCCTCCCACATTTACTCCTAAAACATAGGTGTGCATGTGACGAGATCTCTGCAGTCGGAATGGAGATCTCCGCACCGTAAAAACAGGTGGGCCTCATATGAAAAGTGACGCATCGTTGCAAGAAAACAGCGATGCGTCACTTTTCATTGCGCCCTCCTTGCGACACCAATGATGCGTCATATTTACAGTATGACGCATCATGTCACAAGGAGTTACAGATACGTCAATATTTCTGACGTATCTGTAGGTGCAAAAATGACGCATTGCTAGAGTGTGTCACAAAAGTGACGCAACTCCAGCAATGGGCCATTACACATGGGCAAGTCCCATGTTAAATGTGCCTGTGTCAGTCTTACCCCTGCCATGACGCAGGCGTAAGAAATTGACGCATTTGCGTCCTAGAGGTGGCGCAGTGAAATCTTATAGATTTCACTGCGTCACTTCTACGACCCTTTCTTGGTTGGAACACCCCCCTGCATACATTATACCTGGCACAGGTATAATGTGGCGCAAGGGTTTACAAAGTGACGCATCTACCTAGATGCGTGACTTTGTAAATATGGCGCAACATGATGCATTTTTCACGCCGCTGGTGTGTCACAAAAAGTGACGCACTGGAGGCGTAAAAGTGACGCAAGGGCCCATAAATAAGCCCCAGGAGAGATTTGGTAAGAGCATTTTGTAGTATGTGAGTAGTACTAATGTAGTACTAATAAACTTAGTTCAAAATGCAGTTTGTGTGTAGGCCCTATTCTTTTTTTAAAGTGCATGTTTCCACAAGCATTGTAAGTGTAGTAGTATATTCAGTTAACGGAGAAATTAATCACCAAACATTTGGCAGCTCCTCTCCCCTTCATTTAAGGAATAGTTCATTCCATATCAGTTTGATTAATGTAGAATTAAATCAATGTCTATATGAGCAATCCAAACACTTGCCCCAAACACTAATGAATGCTACAGCACTGATGGCAATAAATCACTGTGAAAGGCAACACATCAAACAGTTCATCTTAGATTCACCTACACCACACTTTTTTCACAGCCATCGCAGTGCCAAATAACCACAGAAATAACAGCGTGTCCCCCTCCAACATGCAAACTCCAGATTGTCGGCATAAGAGCTAGGAGCTAAGTGAAAGCCGGGCAAGGAATCGAGCTATTAGCAACCGCATTAGTTATAATCTGATCCCCAGCAAATATACCCTCTGGTGCTACAATTAAGAAGACTAAAAAATCTAGACAACGTCCAAACAATCGTAAACCTGGCCATATAGCACCACACAGGCAAATTAAAACCCCAATGATCTGTGAGGCGATACTGACAGCAGATATGCACTATGGAAGTGGCAGTAAAATAACATGACATAGCATAACATACTATAACAAAATAACATACCATAACAACATAACATTATATATATAAAATCGGCCCATATAAAATTTCGGTTTTGAAGCTCAAGATGAATAAGTCACTTGGTACTGACTTTTCTTTTCTTCGAAACTGTTTTTCTAAACTCAAATATATTAATTAAAGAATAAATATATCTTGAAAGCAGATGTTCTGCTGCCCTCACTTCACATCCCACACAATACAACATCTTACTTAGCAACGTGCAAAAGCCAGACCTCCTGTTCTATATTCGGAGTGATGAGATATGGAGATAAAGAATAAATCAAAATATATCAAAACACTGCATTAATATCCTGGTTGCTTTATATAATTTCAGAATGATAAACTATCCTACAACATCACAATCAGGACGAAGGCATATAAGACAATCCCTTTGAGGGAAATCGGACAGGCAGGAGGTATCTGATTGCAAGTCATCCCTTTAGGGAGTTTGAGCTTCAACAACTTCCTGGCATCTTTTATGACATTTTTAATGCTATTGTCTGTGTTTTCAGGCTGGCGCTACCGCCTCCTCCTCTGCGACTCAGATGAGATCATTTTCCGGCTTAAGCATTCCATCAAGCCATTGCTTTTTAGAGTTTCAGATTCTCTTTTTAAAATCTGTAGTAGCTACTTGTGCGTGTCATGTTTTACAAAGAGCTTAATCGAATTTTCTTAAATGGGATGTGCTGGAAATCAACAGTGGCTGGCATGCCTGCAATTGCTCCATTGCATTAGTTTCACATCCTGTCCCACACGCGTGTTTGCATTAGATTTCGCTCTGCCTTCCTCGTCCAGCCTCCTGTGGCTGTTGTCATCTGACGTCACCCGATGCGGGTGGGGATTAAGGTAAGTAAAAAAAAGAAGAATGCGGGTCTACGTCTTAAGTTATTTTGCACAAAAAATTCTTCCTGCGGTACAACTGCCAGGTCTTGATTCCCACAAGAAGGATCTGCAGACATTTTGGCGAGAGCATTGTATTTAGCACCATTAATGCCTCAGATTTCCTGCTGTGCTTTGATCAAGGGCTCTGTGGGGATTTTCCTAGGTGCTGGCCAGGTAGGGAACACCCTCAAAGTTGTCACTTTGCAATTATTCACGAACCTGCCCATTAGTTCGGCACACACGATTTGTGGTGAAAACACCTTAATACCACTATATTTGTTAGAGGGTGTCTCAGGTGTATTTCTTAGAGGGTGCTTTAGGTGAAGGAATTTCTCCACTTGTAAAACTATTTGGTGGAGAAAAAAAAACATTTTGATAAACATTCCTGCTAAACGTATCCTTGCAGACTGCTGATTGTAGGCCCAACTGTAAACTGGCAGGAAGCATAGAGAAGCCTAATTAATCATTGGACTGTTTGGTTTGATCCAGGTAGCAGGCTATAGCTGTCAGGCACCGACAGCAGACGACTTTAACAATTGGATGAAGACAGCCTTCGATCAGGTGGTCCCCATTAAAAACAAGGTGAATACCAGATTACAAGCCTCGGCACCTTGGTTCTCTGAGGAACATCAAAGACCTCCAATGGCAATGTCGCAGGCACGAATGGAGGTGGAGGATTATACCTAATCCAGAAGAGAAAAACGAACATAAAGAAATAGCCTGAAGGTATAAAAATGCCATCAAAGGAACACATGATGGAGGGAATGCTGAACAATGCAAACATTCACCCCCAGTCACAAGGATCTGGGTTTAATCCATTGTTTTTTTGCGCACCACGCCACCCCAGCTTGGACCCAGCCATATGCATATCAGTCTTGACCCTGCCCCTCATGGGAACAGTCCAGCCTGAACTGCCAAGTCAGGTCCTCCCTGGACCAGAAACAAACATCCTGAGACCGGTTTCGGGGCATCACCCCTCATCAGCCAGGCTAGCTTGAATCCAGTAATCAAAGCAGCCAAGGCAGCTTATTTTATTCACAAAATAAGATCAGCCGCTAATATCTCAAATGAACTTTTTAAGATAGCAAAAGATCTCGTGTCACAGCCAACTCAGCAGGCGTTGGATAACTCTCAAAGTTTTTATAATAGCATTGCTACCTATTTCAGGGACAAGATTCTGAAGATCTTTTCAGAATTTAACAGCATTGAGGACAGGCAGGCTCCCATGCTAACGGACTGTGACTCCTTTAATCCGGCTCTGATATAAATGGGGTTTCTGGTTGGCTAGGGTATGCACCTAAGCCAGGCAGAACCCACCACTCTAGTCAGGGCAAGGGAGTGACACACCTAAAATAACCCCTGCTCACCCCCTTGGAAGCTTGGCAGAGCAGTCAGGCTTATTCCAGAGGCAATGTGTAAATCGTTTGCACAACACACACACCAGTGACACATTAGGCACACCACAAAAGAGACTCCACACAAGGTTATATAAAAATATCCTTTAAATTATTCACAAAATGACGTCACAGGAATTACACAAATCACCTTGCCAGTTGGGCAATTCTCATCAACATCACAAAATCACAGTTAGGATACCAGTAACTACTGGTAGGATTACCTTTAGCATAAAAACTTTAGGCATAACCAACATCATCAGCAGTGCACTTTGGTCAATACTCGTAGAGTGCACACATTATGAAAACACCAGTAGATCATAGCCACATCATCCCCTCGTACTCAACACCTGGAACACCTGATGAGGAAGAACCCAATCATCCAATATTGTATGTACGGTACCACCTGGACAATGTTACACAATATTCGCCCTGCGTATGTTCCTGGGCTACCTGCCCGCCTACTACAGGGAATGCAGTAATTTCAGGTTTGGGGGCCCCGTCCTGGGCAGGCCCAGCAATGTCCCTTCCAGGTGTAAGGGGTCAGGCCAAGGGGGCCGCCCGTGCCCCCAACAGAAGCAACGCCGTATTTCCTCCCAAGAAATGTCCCCGTTGGCGGGGAGACCTCACTCGGTCTCCCGCAAAAGTAACACTAACAATGGCAGCGGCCCCCGGTTGTACGGAGGGGCAGCTGTGGTGTGAAATCAAGTACCGCCTTGGCCAGTGAGGAGACCTCGCTGGGTCCCCTGCTCGTAGTGGCCGGCGGTGAGGACAAACCCACCCGCCCTCCTCCACTCTCTGCTCACCTGGAGGCTCCAAACGGGCGTCTCGCGGCTTCCTCTTGGGGGAGGCCGCCTTTGTAGGGGCCGTCTCTCCTCCTCCTGCACCGGCAAAAGCCTCCTTTGAGCCCAGGGCCCTCCGCCCTGACTCGGGAATCTGCGGCTGCCCCCAACCACATGGTGCAGCCGTTCTTCTCTGTCCCAGGTGTAGCAGCTTTCCCTTTGTATGCGTAATGCAGAAGAGCTCCCTGCCCACGTGAGCCTTCTCGAGTCTTTTTTCATGACTCAAGACGCAATGACTTGTCAAAATCTGACAAGCATCCAGCGTCTGTCATGACGCGTCACGCTCGTCACGAGCGAGACGAGCCCCTGCATTTAATGAGCAGGTTCGCCAGAGCTCCGGTTCCCTTCCAGTAGACGGAGACGCTTTCCAACGCAGCGGTGAGTTTAGTTAGTTTTTGGCTCATACCGCCCTAGCAGATCTTTACCTGACACGGGTTTTCCTGACTTGTGTTCTAAAGCCGCTTTTATCTTTCCGGTTTTAGATTGTGCACCGAGCGGGCCGCCCCTCTGTCCAAAGGAATCTTTAAGGTATTTCCTTCGTGTACCCGGATTGGGACACACTGCAAATATGTGTTTTTAATACTAGTGGTGCGTAGCTTCAGGGTCCTTATAGTTTAGTTTTTTTGTTCTCTACTTCTCATTTCAGACTCAATCAACGCGCCTCAAATAATTGTGCGGTACAGGTAATTTATTTGGCTCTGCTCCTCGACCTTTGGCTTGGGAGGGACGTATTAGATATCTATTCAATTTAAGTAAGTGGTTGAATTAATTCTTACCATTCCACTCCTCTATATGCTTACGGGAGTGTCTCTGACAGTCCGCACCTTATATATTTTTCCAGGTGCCTGTTTTCCGCTCTTTGCTTCTCGGAGCCCACGCGCCCAACAAGCTTCAAACCATCCAGAGTCTGGGGTGTTCTATGGTAATCCATCGGGCTCAGCCCCTTTCATTTGTTGCCTTTTTAACTTGGTCTCTAGAGAAAGGATATTAATTTTTATGTCCAATTTCCAGGTGCCCCTTCCTCCCCTTCACCACAGTCCTGAGGAAGACCCCTCCGTAAGGGAATAAGAAACCTACATTTCTTTAGGGGTCGAAACGTCGACAACTTTACTATTTGCCAGTTTGATCAACAGCGATTTTCTCACTGTGACAGTTTTTCTAATCATGGCTATGCATTGTTTGGATATTGTTTCGATTTATGTGGCTTAAAGTATGAGCCCTGTTTTTGTTATGTATTGAATCATGTGATGTGCACGATATCTTTTCTTTATACCCCCTTTATCCTCACTCAAATCACAATACCTTCTTATCCTATCCTCCCCCCTTCCTTCTCCCCTTGTGGGGCACTTGTTCTGTCATCATTTTGATTTAATCATTGATACAAAAGCCAATGTAGTGTTCAATGTGATTAAATAACATTGAACCTCTAAGCATACGACTTATCTGTTCTGTTTCATTATGTTTTTCATCTCTCTTATGCTGTGTTTATGTTGAATAATTTCCTACTGGGACCAATCTTGTATTGTACTGCCAGGTGTAGCAGCCGGCAGAGTACGGAGCAAAGTCTCCATCGGCTCTGCCCTCTTCGGCCTGCCCCGCTGTGCCAGGGGTGTGATTGTCCACTACAGAGGGCCTTCCGGACCGGGATTCCTCATTACTTCCTGCGTTAGGTGGCAGCCTGGGGCCTCATAGCAGAGCCCCAGCTGCAGCGACGATGCAAGAAGGCGAGAGGGAGAGCACTTCGATCCCTCAGCTCTCCCTCTCCTGTTGTCCGGCCACACAGCAAGAGTGCGGCGCTGCCCAGACTGCAGGGCAAGGGAAAGCACCCCTCCCTAGCAATGCGGACTCCATGGGCAGCAGGACAAATAACAGCGGTCACCCAGGGCTACTCCCTACAGGAACGAGCAACGGAAAAAGTGCTCACCACGCACTGTTTTCAGAGCACTGGGGCACACCAGCTAGGTGCAGGGAGGCCAGCACGAGGGGTCCTCCGCCCTATGTAGCAGTCCCCCGGCGGTTCCTCCTGGCAGTCAAGCAGCCTTTCAGGGACAGGTCTATGCAGTCTCTTCCTTTCTACATGGGGTCACAGCCCCTTTACTTATAGTGCCCATGTCTTTGTTCTGGGGGCACATTAAAACATATTTACAAGTGCACGACACCCTCCATTCACAGTGTAGGCCCTGGCTCCAGGCACACCCAGGGGGGCGGAGCCAGCATTGTAGAAGGCAGGCACAGCCCTATTCAGGTGCAGGTGCAACTCCTCCCACCACTCCAAATGCAGACCAGGCCTATTCAGGTGCAAGGGAAAACTCCTCCTGCTACTCTAAATTCAGCCAAGGTCTAGTCAGCCTAGCGCTGAGTCACCCAGGCAGGGCAGGACACATCTCACCCCCCCCCCCAGGGATTGGCTGGAGTGAATGCACATCCCCTCTCCCCTGTCAGTCAGAACCAAATGGTCAATACACATCCAGGCAGGGCACAAAGACACATAGCACACAGAAATGCCCACTTCTAAAAGTAGCATTTCTAAAATAGTAATAATAAATCTGCTTTCACCAATAAGCAGAATGTATCACTACTATTCCAAACATATCAAACATGGTCACGCTACCACTATCATCTCAGGAATTACCACTGAAGCACATATCAGGGAATCCCCAATGCAAACCTATGAGAGGGCAGCCTCACAGCAGTAAAAATAGGCTGCTTGTCACTACCAGGACATGCAACACAGTTAAGGCACATGTCCTACATTTCACCTACATCGCACCCTGCCCATAGGGCTAGCTAGGGCCAACCTTAGGGGTGACTGATATGTAGTAAAAGGGGAGTTGCAAATGTGGCAACAACTTAATATATGCCATGTCACAGCGGCACTAAACTGCGCGCACAGGCCCTGCAGGGGCAGAGGCCTGAGACAGGTTTGAACGGCTACTTAGGTGGGTGGCGCAAGCAGCGCTGCAAGCCCACCAGTAGCATTTAATATACTGGCCCTGGGTATATGGGATACCACAGTACAAGGGACTCACAGGTAAATTAAATATGCCAAATAGGTGTAGACCAATCTTACCAAGTTTACAAGAGAGAGCACACACACTTTAGCACTACTCAGCAGTGATAAAGTGCCCAAATTCATAAAACCACCAACAACAGGTCAGAATAAAATTCAGGAGGAAGACAAAAAGTTCTGGGATGACCCTGCAAAAAGGGCTAAGTCCAACAGGCCCCTAATGGTTTTTTGTCTACGTTTGCCCCCATCGACTCCCTGAAAATAAAAACTCTCCTTTCACACATTACATCGGGTTCTCTAGATGATCCTTGTTCTCCTAGAATGTTGCAACTTGTGCCTGACCTAATTGCAGCCTTCTTGGAGAAGGTTTGTAATCAGATGCTCGAGTTGGGAGTGTTCCCCCAGTGTTGGAAAGAGGCAATTGTTATCACCCTTAAAAGGAAACCGAATGGGGATCCTGGAGACTTAAAAAAATAATTTCTCTTCTTCTGACTCCGGCAAAAATTCTTGAGAAGTGCATCAATCAAGAATTATCTCAGTTCTTGACCATTCATGATCTTCAAGACCCATCTCAGAATGGGTTCCGCACTGGCCATAGCACCGAATCGGCACTGGTTACTGCAGCAGATTCCACTTGCTGGCAAGTGGATTAGGGAGGTGCAGCTATCATGGCAATGCTAGATCTGTCTGCAGCTATCAATACAAAATCTCGTTACCATTTGTTGCAAAGATTGTGACACGCTGGGCTGAGGGATACTGCTTTGGATCTCTTGGGATACTTCCAGGAGAATCGGACCCAAACTGTCAGTTGCGGGGACTATAGGGCTAAATCCTTCCAGCTTTCTTGTGGGGTCCCGCAGGGGCCCTCCCTCAGTCCCACTTTGTTTA
Organism: Calotriton arnoldi; assembly: GCA_963921515.1. Classification (NCBI taxonomy): domain Eukaryota; kingdom Metazoa; phylum Chordata; class Amphibia; order Caudata; family Salamandridae; genus Calotriton; species Calotriton arnoldi. The sequence continues at coordinate 54,109 of CAWUFW010009267.1, forward strand.
ATCTTTATGTGGCCCCATTGGCAAAATTGGTGCGATCCTTTGGGTTCCAGGTGTTGGCCTATGCGGGCGACACCCAAATCATTGTCTCTATATCTGACAGCTTGGAGCTGGTGTCAGACAAGTTCAGGTCTTGTATGATTGAAATCAGTACCTGGATGAAGGAGAACTGGCTAAAACTTAACGCTGAGAAGACTGAGATTGTGGTCTTTCAGGTGGAAAATTCTGTGTAGTCTGAGCTCTGGTGGCCTGAGAGATGCGGCCCTTTACCCATTCTTTCGGCCTCTGCTAAAAATCTTGGAGTGGGAGCGTGGCCAAGATGGCGGCCGAGTGAGATGTACTTCTCCGTCTCTCCGGCCCTTCCGCTCTATCTACCACTTTTCACAGCACACCTGCTCAATTCTGGAGCTTCTGAGACTGCCGGAGAGCGACACCTGGTGCCCTGGCAGAATCAAGCTGGAGTCAGGGAAAATTGCTGCACATATCAGGCGGCTGTGGGGCAGGAGTGGGTCCCGGTGGAACAGAGCTGAATCGGACCGGCCTGCTTCCCGCAGCCGTACCTTCTGGAGACTGGCGGTGAGTGAGGCCATAACCTCGGAGGCATAGCCAGAGGCCCTGATTGCTGCACACACCTCTGGCCTGTGGGGCAGTTTGGCTGGGCTGTCCGACCCTACTCACGCCCGAGGTAGGAGTGAAGAATCGCTCTGACCCAGAGGGGCCTGCGGTCGGCATGCAGGAGATGGCCAGATCGGCACACCTAAAGGCCTGAGGCCCGGAGGAGCAAACGCTGAGACCGGTGGCCGCCCCCACCCTGCTGAGGCCAATATGCAGGTAGGACACAACGAATTACAGCGAGGTCCTGACCGCTGCGTCCATCTCTGGCATGTGGGGCAACCTGGCTGGGCCATCCGGCCCTAATCACACCCAAACAGGGGTAAGTAAGCACTGCGGCCCGGAGGAGTCTGTGGTCGGCAAGTAGAGGGCAGCCGGATCAGTGCACCTGGAGACCTGCGGCCAAGAGGATTGAGCGGTGAGACTGGTGGCTCCCCCCTGCTGAGGCTGGTATGCGGTTGGAGGCACACCAAACGATAGCGAGGCCCGTGTACAGACTGCACCAGGCCTAGAGGCCGTGGGTGGTGAGCACGAGAGTCGGGACCAGGCCCCAGGTGCTGCAGAGAGCAGACAGTTCAGACGCCTGGCCCCCAGACATTGGCCGGAACAAGGCTACGGGCTCTCCCTGAGAGTTGTCAGGTTGTAGGGCCACTGGGGGCCAAAGCACGCACAAAGGAGTAGTAATAAGCCCGAAGCCCCACAGATAGGCCAGTACCAGCATACATGAGACACTAAGCATTTCTTCACAGCGGCCTCCCTGAGAAGTAGCAAGAAATGGATCCTTTTAGCGGGCACGTCTGGGAATGCAGGTGCCCCCTCTCCAATCCAGGGTGAGCTTGGCTGTGCTACCTACCTGCAGGGGTGACCAGAGATGCCCCTGGGACTAACTCACCTGCACCTCAAAGGGGGGAACCACTGGGAGGGCCAGCAGGAGAAATTGAAGCCTGGGGAGCCAGCCATTGCTTGCGATTTTGTGTGGTTCAGATCGCCGAGCCCCAACGGGCTGGGCCCTGACTGCTGCCTGCTGCTGGAGGCCCGGTGGTGAGCACTTGCTGGGGCTCCAGTTGGTTCGCTTGGGCCGTCCGGCGATGGCTACAGCTAGAGCGAAGAAAGACCGGAGGGTCAAGAAGATGCTCTCTAGGCCGGTCGGTGGGGACTCTAGGACCGCCTCCGTCAGTTGTCTCTCTAGGTACATTACACAAAGATGGGTCAGAAGCTCCAGTAACGCGCTCCTTCCTCGAATCTCTGTTTGCCTCCCCCGAGAGGACTTACAGGAGGTCAAAAGGGGCTTATCCAGCGACATTAAGGAGCTCAGAAGAGACATGGACTCACTGGGCGACCGGGTGACCACTCTGGCAGAGAACAACATAGGCCACGTGGAGCATGTCGAAACATTGCATCAGGAAATCCTACATCTCTGCGATCAGCAACTGGATCTTCAGGCACACGCTGAGGATCCGGAGAGCAGATTTCACCAGAACAACATCCAGATCATGGGTGTATCCTCCAAAGCGGAAGGCAAGGACTTAGTAGGCTTCGTCACAGATCTTTTCTGAGCAACTCTTGACATTTCTCCAACCACAGAGATAAAAATGGACCAGGCTCATTGGGTTGGGCCCTTGCGAGCGGAGACAGCCCAAACAGCAGACATTCTGGTCTGCATACACGACTTCCAATTGAAGGAAGAAATTCTATGCAAGGCCTTGGAGAAACACCCTCTTACCTTCAGGGATCAAGCACCTACTCACTACCAGGACCTGGCTGCATCTACCTTGCAAAAGAGGCATGCTTTCAGACCGGCAATGTCACACCTTCGAATCCTGGGAATACCTTACTCATGGGCACATCCATTCCGCCTCATTTTCAAATGGAAAAGGAAGCTCCTCCAGCTGAGATCGCTGGAGGAAACCTGCAAGGTTCTGTGTATCGACCTGTCGACGGATGATGCCACAACCCAGGACTCCCCGGCCCAGCCCACTGATGGTCATCATAGGTGGTAAACCTGCGGGCCCGGGAGAAAATCTGCTCGACAAGACCCTGTCACCATCGCCAAAGGTCAGCATGCTTCACTGGACTCGATCCCGGGGGCATTGGCTAAGACCGACTCCTCATGATTCAGCTGGGCAAGTATCACCATAGACTGCACAAATTGTGGTTGGGCGGCGGGCCCCGGGGGGAGGGAGATGTGGTCACAAACTAACCCCTACTCTTGATGTCTGGAACTGTGGACTGCATACTGTTTGTTCAAATATTTACATTCCTGTTTGAATTGTTGTTTGGTTTTTCATATGGGGTTTTGTTTGATTCGGAAACGTGCTCATACTTGCAGCAGTTACAAATGGGACACACGAACAGGAGGCGGGCCCCTTGGGATGCCAAACTAGCTTTTACTCTACATGTTGGACACCAGTAGAGGTAACTGTTGGATTTTTTCAGTGGGGCAATGGGAGACACTCCCTTAACGTAAAGAGCCTTAACAGCCCAGTGAAGCATAGGGCAGTCCTCTCTTACCTGGAGAATTCGAAAGCAGACATCTGCCTACTTCAGGAGAAACACCTCATCCCGCAGGACTACACCAGGCTCTGTTCCCGAGCCTTTCCGCACCAATTCTTCTCCTCAGGGCATACTAAAACAGTGGGGGTGGCGATCCTGGTAGCTCACACTTTCAGGGGACAAACTGGACCCAAAGTGGCAGAATTTAAGGGCCGCCTTCTTGAACTTACTCTCACTATGAATGGCTGGTCGTTTGTAATAGCCTCTATTTATGCTCCCAATGAGGGTCAGACGTTTTACACACCCCAGAATGGAGGGTCCTAGTGGGTGACGACCTCAACCTAGTCTTGTACAATGACCTGGATCGCTCAACACATAGACATGGCCAGGCAGGGGCATTACCGAAAGAGGGGCATTGGTGGCTTAGGGACTCAGGGCTTTTAAATATCTGGAGGACACTTCATCCCCATACCCGGGACTATTCTTACTTTTCCCACGCACACAAGGCTTACGCCTGACTGAATCACTTCCTGGGCACGAAACACATTCTCAAACTTACCTCCGTGGCGTAGATTCTCCCGGCTGCATTCTCAGACCATGCAGCAGTGCAGCTAGAGATGAGGCTTCCACCCATGACCCCCCCGGCCCGGACTTGGTGGTTGAGGGACACCCTATTACAAAGCCCGACGTTGTGCAGCAAATTCACTGGGCTATCACTGATTATCTTGGTCTCAACTACACCCCTGACATTTACATTGCAATACTTTGGGAGGCCCTTAAATCGGTCATCCGTGGGGAATTCTTCGCTATTTCGGCTCTGGACAATAAACTACGCAGAGAAAAGAGGGACCAGCTGTCTAGGCAGGTGAAAGAGCTGGAAAGTGTACATCAGAGTACAAGTGCCATGAGAATCTGGCGTCAATTAACTGCTGATATTGCGCAATTGGCCAGTATTGCCCTTGACAGTGCGGAATAAGCAGCGCTACGTCTGCATTATTATTATTATTATTAAATTATTATTAAATTAAATTTATAAGGCGCACAGCTACCCGGAGGTTTCCCGGCGCCATCGAACACAGTGCGAAAGAAAGAAATAACATCTACTGGTTAAAGTTTTTAGGCCCTTACGAAAATATTTATAGCTGGTTTCGTGCCGGAGCGGCACGGGTAGCGAATTCCACAATGAAGGGGCCAGATAAGAGAAGGACCGGCCACCCATACGTGTCAGTTTAAACCTGGGAACTAGAAATTTGGCCTGAGAAGAGGATCGAAGCAGGCGTGTTGGAAGATATGAATGGGCTAAGGCACTCAAATATTGAGGTGCAGTGCCCAGCTTGATCTTATACATATAACATAGGGCCTTAAATTTAGTACAATTCTCTATCCTAAGCCAATGGAGCTCACGGAGAGAACCTGAGATGGAGGACTTTTTCGGCACATGGCAGAGCAGTCTAGCCGCAGAGTTCTGAACTACTTGCAATTTTCGAACCACCTCCTTATTTGCTCCTAGGTTCAGGACGTTGCCATAGTCCAGCCTGGACATAATCAAGGCCTGGATCACAGTTCTTTGTGTGGGACTAGGCAGCATCCAGAGTACTTTTTGGAGCCATTTTAGGATGGTGAAACAGGTTGAGGCGACCTTGACTGCTTTCTGCCTCATAGATAGCTGATCATCTATGACTACGCCTAGATTGCGTGCTGTTTGCACCGGTTGAGGCAGATCGCCCATTTGGGGAGGCCAATGACGGGGGCCCCAGAGATCTTTGTTTTTCCCCAGGATCAGAACCTCAGTCTTTCCACCGTTTAATTTTAACCAATTAGTGTGCATCCAGCTAGCTATCTTTTGCAGCCCTACCTGGAGAGATGACACCATGGATGTCTCGTTGGAGGATAAGGAGAAGATTAGCTGGGTGTCATCAGCATATGAAAAGATAGACAGCCCAGCCTCTTCCGCTATTGTAGCTAGAGGGCTAACATAGAGATTAAACAACAATGGACTAAGGATCGAGCCCTGCGGTACTCCATAAGGAGAAGCGTGGGTCTTAGAGCTAGAAGACGGCGAAAAAACCTGAAAAGTCCGACCAGTCAAAAAATCCTTAATCCATTTAAACGCTGAACCGACTATGCCCAGAGATTGAAGTACTTTTAATAGGGCAGTGTGTGACAGTGTCAAAAGCGGCACTCAAATCAAGCAAAATGAGTGCCACCGTTTCACCCCTGTCAAGATGTTGGCGCAGTGCTTCAGTAACTCCCAGGAGCGTGGTTTCTGTAGAGTACCCTGCTCTAAAGCCCGATTGTGACGCATGTAAGATTTTTTGAGATTCCACAAACTGCGTAAGTTGTTGATTAACGTGCTTTTCCAACATTTTTGAAAGAGCAGGAAGTAATGAAATTGGGCGGAAGTTCGAGGGTTCAGCCGGGTCCGCATTGGGTTTTTTCAGAAGGGGAAGGACCATGGCATGTTTCCACGCGGATGGTAAGATTGCTTCCCTCAATGACGCATTGAGTAACTCCATGATGAGTTTCAGTGAAGTAGGCTCTAGTTTTTGGAGAATGGGGATGGGAAGAGGATCGTTAGGTGAACCAGATTTAAGGTAATTTAAGATGAGACTGAAGGACGGGATGTCCAGCGGCATCCAATTATTTATCGTGTTGGTTGGCACCGTGCTATGGGTCCCTTGTGGAGTAGCACAACCTGATATGGAGGAAGCACTCTTCGTTTGCTGCTCCGCATTAGTTGTTACTGCATTTAGTTCTGAGTAGATCTTCTCTACTTTGCCAATAAAGAACATTGCCAAGTCCTAACATTGAACTTCATTGAGCACGGGTGGCGTCGGTTGGCAAGTTGCTCCTGAAAGCTCCTTTACTATTTTGAACAGAATTTTGGAATTATTATGTGCCAATGTAATAGTGTTAATAACATATTCTGCACGAGCAGCATTGCACAGGGAATGATAGTCCCTTTTGGCAAGTTTGTAAATATGCCTGGATTCTGGCACATTGTCCTTCCTCCAACGTCTTTCCAATACTTTACATTTGGTTTTTTCAACTTTTAACTTTTCCGAGAACCAAGGGGCCGGGGGACGATGGTTATTCATTTTTTTGATAGACGTTGGAAGGCATGTATTGACGGATGTCATGATCCAAGTATGGATGGTATCCGAATCCGAAGTCTTAATGGAAGAAATGACAGGAATATTGTTTGCGAGATGTTGATTGAAAGAGTCTATATCTAGATTCTTCCAATTTCTAAACTTTGGTCTGGTAGTTGAAGTGAGTGTATTATCCCACCCCAGATCAAGCCCCACCTTGAAACCGACCAAAAAATGGTCCGACCAAAGTATAGGAAGGGCTGTCTGGCATGAGATGTTGGGTAAGTTCGAGAAGATAGGATCTAACAAATAACCTGCCCTATGGGTGGGGCCTGAGTTGCAAAGTAAAACATTCATAGCTTCCAGATCGGCTATCAAGGCAGTACTAATAGTACATGCAGGGTCGTTAAAATGAATGTTTAAATCGCCCAGGATGGTAAAATTGGCAGCGTCTAGCAGAAAAGGGGCAATGAGTTCCGGAAACATCGCCGCCCATAGCCCTGCTGGTCCCGGCGGACGGTACACCAAGATTCCAGAAAGCGTGAATTGAGGTGAAAGAAGAAGTCTAAAAGAACTAGCTTCACAGCCCTCAAAGGGTAAATTCTCCCATTTGCAAGAAAAAGCCTTTTTCAAAATTACTGCAATGCCACCACCAGTTTTATTCTCACGATCCTTTCTAATGATCGTGTAATTGGGTGGTAGGGAGGCTGCAACATCGGGACCAGAGCTTTCATGTAACCATGTTTCCGTAAGGAAAATTGCGTCAGGTTGTATATTCTGTAAGAGGTCATAGATGTCCTCCTTGTGCTTGGAAAGCGATCTACAATTTATATTAAAAAAGGTAAATTCTTTTGGACAAGCTACTTTATTCTTACCCGGGGAGGGCAGTTGCTTGATAACACTCATAGAGGTAGTGGTATTAGAAGTGTGTAACCTAATAAGTGAGGTGGTACAAGTAAAGCCACAGCAGGGGCAGGGCAGAAGACGATCTCCTGGTTTAAAAGAAGTACATTTTACTTGGGATTTTAGCCGTAATCCATGTAGCACATTAGAAGAGTAATTCCTTATATCCTTTAAAAATGGGGCAGGGGTTGTGGCCCATGGCCCCGGTCGTGCGCGGACGGGCGCAGACGGGCTTGCCCTTGGCGCGCGTCCGCTGCACGAAGTGCGAGGCATCGATTTATAACCTGTACAGCAGCTGGTCTGCTGACGGCAAATCACCGCCTCCCCCCGCCTCCTACCCAGAAATTAAAGAGTCCGCGGCTCCCTCCACAACAAACGGGAAAACCCGTGCTGGACCGGGGAGCAATGCGGAAAGAAATGAAGTGCAGGTAAGGGCAGTGCCCAACAAAGTTAATTCCAGTTAGTTTAAAACAATTTTTAAAAAGTACAGAAAACGAGCAGCAGCAAAGCGCAGTGTCAAACATTCAATCGCGCGTCCGCTGCGCGAAGTGCGAGGCATCGATTTATAACCTGTACAGCAGCTGGTCTGCTGATGGCAAATCACCGCCTCCCCCCTCCTCCTACCCGGAAATTAAAGAGTCTGCGGCTCCCTCCACAACAAACGGGAAAACCCATGGTGGACCGGGGAGCAATGCGGAAAGAAATGAAGTGCAGGTAAGGGCAGTGCCCAACAAAGTTAATTCCAGTTAGTTTAAAACAATTTTTAAAAAGTACAGAAAACGAGCTGCAGCAAAGCGCAGTGTCAAACATTCAATTGCGCGTCTGCATCACACGTTTTAAGTAGGGGGCGACAAGGGTGGCCGCCTGTTGGCAAACAAGCTGCGCGCTCACATCAGAAAATGGATGTACACTTCATTTGTGATGGCACAGGGACTCAGGTCTCGGATGACATAGCCATCGCGGACACCTTTAGGGATTACTATGCAGGGCTCTACTCTGGCCAACACTTGGACCCCGCCGAAGGCGCCTCCTACCTTGCGGATTCCCACACATCCTCCCTAGCTCTAGAAAAGGCTGACTCTCTGGACGTGGAGATCCGGGTGGAGGAGGTCATCTCGGTAATCTCTCGTCCAAAGACCCAGAAGTCTCCTGGCCCAGATGGATTTCCATCCATATTCTGTAAAACATTTTGCCATGTCCTAGCCCCACTCCTGACACAACTGTTCAACTCCTTTACAGCTCCAGGGGCTATTCCCCCATCGACGCTGACAGTATTTCTAATGGTTATCCACAAGTCTGTCAAAGATAAGCACCAGTGCAGCTAATACCGCCCAATATCCCTGTTGAATGTAGACCTCAACTGTTCACCAGCATCTTGGTGTCCCGTCTGGGTCCGCCTATGCCATCTATCATAGACCCCAGACCAGGCGGGCTTTATCCCCCAGTGTCAGACTAGTGACAACACTAAATGGGTGTTGCATATCATAGAAAAGGCCTTGTGATTACAGGGAGAGTATATGCTCCTAGCAATCGACGCTGAGAAAGCCTTCAATAGGGTTCATTGACCCATTTCGAGATAGCCGGGAGATTCTGATCTTGGGTATTGAATTGCTACCGCTCTCCCACAGTGTCGGTCAGAGTGAACGGATGCATCTCCGCCCCTTTCTTCATTGGTAGAGGTACCCGACAGGGATGCCCCCTGTTGCCTCTGCTGTTTGCCCTCTATATGGAGCCTTTAGCTCAAAGGGTCCGTGATAACCCTGAGATCATCAGGACCACATTCGGGGTGGAACAACATAAAATTAGCCTCTATGCTGACGATGTGCTGGCGACATTAGATAATCTGGCATTGGCCCTTCCAGCATTTATGAGGGAGCTGGAGGTGTCCAGCCTGGCTTCGGGATTTTGAATCAATATCACCAAATCTCAGGCACTGAATCTCTCCATGCCTCCGCTTTGGAAACACAACTCGCGGAACAATACCCGATTATATGGGCGATGTCAGCAGTCCCTTACCTGGGGATTCGACTAGCCTCTACTGTACAAGCAACCTCTTTGCTCAGCTACCAATCCCTATACAGACGTATCAAGTCTGAACTGGCCTGCTGGAAACAGATGACTATCCTGCCAAAAATTCTGTACCGATTCCAAATGCTGCCCCTGACGCCCCCAAAAGGCGTCATTTCTAAACTGCAATCTGAACTGCACCAATATGTCTGGGCTGGGAAGCACTCACGAATGAGGAGAGAAATCAGCCATCTTCTGCCATGCGATGGGGGCTCGGGATACCGAACCTCCAACTATACTTCCAGGCAACCCAACTACGATACTTAGTAGAATGGAACAAAGAGGAATCAGAACGGCTCTGGCTCTTTCAGGATCGGGCGGGGCGGGTACTTCCTTCTGGAAGATTCCCTTCCTGAAGAAGCCGCATAGACCTCAGAACCTTTACCTCTCCCCGATTACAAAAGTCACAATGGAGGCCTGGGACTGGCTTTCCCCCTTTCCCTCCCCGCTGACATCGCTACTTGATAATCCAGATTTCCTGCCGGGGAACAGCCCTGGGGCATTCCATAAGTGGAGACTGACCCCCTGCCACTCAGCGGGACATATGATGGATGAGGAGGGGGTGATCCCCTTCACACAGGTGCGAGCAGACTACGCCATCCCCGAGACGGAACGGTTGCATTATTGGCAACTTCGACACTGGCTTCTTCACCCTGACAATCAGGAGGCGGTGCAGAGACGCCTTACCCTTATGAACGAAGGCCGGTCTCCAAGACGTCTGACAGTGGGTTAATATCTGACCTCTGTACCTAACCCAACACTGTAAACATATCCACAAACCAAATAAGATTTGCTGGGAAAAGGAACTAGGGAGATGCCGGACTAGTAAGGAGTGGGAGGATATATACTACAGAGCAAGTCACACCACCCGCAACACTGCCCTCACTGAAACATTCACTAAGGTGGCCACATATTGGTACCTAACTCCAGAACGCTTACATAGAATCGACCCGAATAGAAGCGCGTCCTGTTGGAGGGGGTGTGGAGAGGAGGGGACCCTGGTGCCTCTCTTGTGGGATTGCCCACATATTCAGCGTACTGGCCACAATTTGCTAGATGATATTGACAAGCACTTAGTCACACATATTCCCCGGTTTCCCTCATACACACTTCTGGGTCTGCCTAACCCGGTTACTTAACCCCTAAAAATGGGGCGAGGGCGGCAGATCGGTCTGGCTTTGGGCGGGGCGATCCAGAATATAGTGTTTCACTGGGGAACGACACATTTACCCACATATTTGGGTTGGCTTCACCACTTCTGGCTTATACGCGGCATGGAAAAGATCACTCTGTCTATTAGCAATCAAGGGGAATCCTTTGGAAAGCTATGGCGCCCCTACCTATTGCTCCTTTCACAAGACTTCCGAGAATTAACTTGCCCCAAGTACCTTTGAATCCTACGGCTGTCCGAACTGGCCCCCACCACTGGAACTGTGTCCGCCTTATCAACCGAGAACTGATAACACTGCTGAAGCAATTTAACAGTAGAATCCTGGTTTCTTTGAGATGGAGAGGGAGGGTGAAAAACTGTTTTGTTTTATTTGTTGATTATTTAAACCAAGAATTGTGGATTCTCACCTAGGTGATGCATATTCTGTTGTTTTACAATGTACTTCTTGGAATAACTGAATAAAGAGATTTAAACCATAAAAATCTTGGAGTGATTTTAGATAACACCCTTACCTTGAACACTCAGGTCAACAGGACGGTGAGCTCTTGCTTCTTCATTATTAAGATTCTGAAGAAGATCTTTACCTCCTTACCTGAGGAATTAAGAGTTTCAGTGATCATAGCCCTTATTACATCTTACCTTGACTACTGTAATGCTCTATATTTCAATTCCAACAATTACTCTCTTAACAAACTTCAGGTCATCCAAAATGCGGCTGTCCAGGTGGTTTTGGATGTCCCTAAACATTTTTCTGTTAGGGAGGGATTGCACTCACTTCACTGGCTACCCATGAGAAAGCGGGTGATTTTCAAATCTCTCTGCATGATCTATAAGGCTCTTCATCAGCAGGGCCGGTGCTACCTGAGAACTGCTTTAAACTGGTATTCTCCTAAAAGACAGCTTAGATCTGCAGCGCTGAGGAAGGTGATCATTCCCAGGTTCCAGAAGGCCAGATATGGTGGCCACGTTTTTTTGCGGCACCGGGCCATGTTATGGAACACACTACCAAGGAATATTGCGAGTCTGAATTCCTACACTGTGTTTCGTAAGCAACTCAAAACCTGGTTATTCTCTGAACCTTAATGATGTCCTTGTAGTCTCACCCTGGCTGTTTCTGACTGGTGCTAGGGTTTAGACGACTTTCTGGCTTAATGCACTCTATAAATACAAATACATTCCCATGAACTCTCCTAGGCGGAAATCTACTTAAGTCATGCAAGAAGTTCTAATTTGAAAAACTTCTTTTACATTTTAAACAGGAGCATGAATCAACCACTTTAATTACTCTTTTTGGGAAGCAGAAAAAAGTTAATAGAACATTGTACCAGCGAACCAAGAAATAAGTTAAACTAGGCAAACAATTTGTGGCCAGGTCCAAAAGTACTATTACTCGTGCACCTTCGTACACTATGTTGTCAACTTGCTAGCCACACTACATGAACTATAACTCAGCCCTCTACCATGCACATTGTTCTCATAAATGATGTCACTTCAGATTTCATGATTGTTGCTATGAATGCTATAATTTGAATACTTCATTATCAGAAGGATCTGTTACTACTATCTGGAAACATGCAATAATAGTTCCTCTTTTGAAGAAATCTAACTTGGGTCCTCTTAACTGGGCCAACTATCGTCCCATTTCACTTCTGGCTTTATTTTCCAAAATTTTGGAAAAACATGCTGTTATATCCTGGCTTTGTTGTCATGCATGCAATCTCTTGCTCTGCCAGTGGAATGTTCATCCAATGATGCGTTACAGAATGTTGGGTGCCAGAGATGTCAGTTGAGAAGGGCTGAGCACCATCCTGGCTGCTCCTGGTGGGGTCTTGTATTGGATTTAACTGGATGACTTGTGACTTATTACTAATAAACATCTAAAGATCCTCTACACGTCTGGACTCAGTTACTACAAGTTTTTGGCGACGATCTTCTAAAGAACCTGCTACTTCCACCTCTTCAAACTTCAGTAATCTTCTACTACAGACTTAACAGTAACTGATGCTGTTTCTACTTTCAACTGGCACCCTTGACCCCACCAGTGACCTCCCATCGGTCGCCCTCAACGCAAAGTGCCAGTGCCACTCTACACAGCACAGTCTGTTCAACTTAAAGGGCTGTTCATCCCCCAAGGCTGTCTACACTCCTACTTCTAACCGTGCTGTGCCATCATCTGCGTTCTGTGCCTTCAGTGAGGGTAAGCCTACGTCTGCACTCTACGTGTTTTGTACTGTGCCTGAACTGAGGGAATGCCTGTATTACTGTATACAGTGCCACATACTGACGTCTACTGTCTGCTGAAGAAGTGTCCTTTTTCATGTTTCCGCCCGTCAAGCTCTGAAGGAGACCATCTCTATGCTAGTCCCACTCAAAGTGTCCTGCGCGCCTGCTATACCATGCATGTTGTGCCATCAATGAATATCTACATTTTAAAATGGGTGACCTGCTCATTTACATCGGAGGTTTCGTGGGTCCTCTACATCTTAAAGTTTGGGAATGTTACTGAGTTTTTCATAGTGTCTTGTTTAAGTTATGGCCTTTTCAGCGCTTTGGGAAAATTAGTCAATTTCAGCATTGGATTAGAGAAAAAGTTTCCCTTGTGTAATTTGGGTACACACGTTTTGCGACATCAATACACCATTGACAACAGGTACCAGACATTTTACTGGTCTCACATTGACCTTGCCAGTTTCTCGCACAACGGAGAGCTCTGTACTTTGCACAGAGTTTTTGTGACAAACCTCAAGGAACTACGAGGTTACATAACGAGGTGAGATGTCTTTCATTGCGGGCCAACGCTGAGTCTTGTTATCTGCAGCGGTATGTAACTGTCATTTTTATGCTTAAATCTGAAAGAAGCTCGTGACAAGCGCGTGACTGGCGCGCACCCACTCACCTTTGTCTTGCAGCCTGTCACGGACTCCTGTGACACATTCTTCTCTTCTGCTACGGGGATGCCCTGTGAGTTTGGAGCACGTCCATGCCGTGAGCCACCCGGCATGACGTGATCAAACGTGCCGCCATCTTGGTATTGGCGTCTTTGATCATGGACTTTGCCCGCTTTGCCAAGCACGTTGTTTAGCTTCAATAAAGTTTGTTTCTATCAGCGGCAGCATCGCAGCGTGAGGATCGGTGAAATCGGCTTTTCAGCTTTCATGATTAGTCTCCTGAGCACCAGTTTATCCAGGTACTTTACATTGCTTTCACTTTGCCCACGTCTTAATCCTTCTGCTCAGTTGGTGTATGGCTATGCTCGTGAAGCATCGATGACTCTTTTGAAGGTGCTCCTGGTCACAGTTCTTGACGCTGGTGCGGCAGTGTTCATGTTGTTCTGCAATTGCATGTCCATGTCAACTGTTTCCTTTATTCAGTTCAAAGTGCGAAATTCTACAGAGGATTTTTGTTCTTTTTGCACCTTTGAAAGGTTGCTTTCGTCTCCTTTCCTTACACGTGTGAGACTTTCTTTGTCATGGTGACAAGTCAGTCCAAGGAGCAATTCGGGTGAGGGGTTCGCTCACCGGCGTGTCTCTTTGTTTCACACATTTCTATTGTTTATGGAGTGGTTTACACAACGTTCTCCCTTACATGAGGGATGGCCATGGGTTTAAGTACATGTCCTTTTTCAAAAACGTTACACGTTCTACACAGGGGTGGACCCTTGCACGGGGTATGTTTTACAAGTTAATGTTGCAGGGTGTCCCTGCGTGCTTAAGACGCCTTGCGCCGCACAAGTTTTTGTACCTCAACCTGAGGTGTCTCGCAGGGGTTTTAATCCCGTCATTACGGTGCACAACATTTTTTTATCTCTCAAGAGATGTCTCACATGGGTTACAGTCCCATCTTCTACGGTGCACATCATTTTTGCCTCAAAACGGGGTGTCACATGGGTTACAGTCCCGTCTGTTCTGTGCACAGGAAATGACCTCCTCGGTATTTCCTTCATTACAGTGCACAACTATTTTATGTTTTACCCTTATTAGGGTGTGTCGTTTGGGTTTTTTAGTCCCTTCACAACAGTGCACAATATTTTGACGTGGTGTGTTTAATGGGTTTGGTCTCATTCAGTTCAGTGCACAGTGTGCACCCGTTCACCACATGTTTTTTTTCAATATTACCTTCATACAAGGTATTTGGTCTGAACACCAATTGTTGATTTTCTCATGTTTAATGTGTTTTGTTTTCAGCTTTCAATTGGTGTTCAACGTCATCATTTATTATATTGAGATTTTTATTTATGGGAAGTATGAGTGATTTATTTTATTGGCTCACTATTTCCTGTTACTGTCCAGTTTTACTTTTGATATCTCTTATTGGTGTCATCTGTGGATTCTGGTTTCTTTTCTTCTCTGTTTTTCTCTTACTGTTGTGTTCTTTCGTTCATTGGAGGTTTTCTTCTCCCACTATTTCTTTTAGTGTCTGGTATGACTGGTCTCTTTTTATACATGCCTGGCCAGCTAGTATATCTTGAGGTAGTTATTGGTGTTTTCTCTTTTCGTTTCTGTCGTTGTGGTAGAAGGGAGGATGGCTTTCTCACCTTTTGTCTTTCTTATGGCATTCTCACCTTTTGTCTTTCTTCTCTGTTTTCCTCACTTATATTTTCGCATCTTCTTTTGGTTGTTCTGTTTTCTCGTTGGTTTGCGGTGTTTCTGATTTACTCTTTGTCTTTCCTCTATCTTTCTTTTTGTTCCCTTTTCTTTCTTCAATGTTTAATATGGAAGGAAAGGGGATATGTTATATCCTGGCTTTGTTGTCATGCATGCAATCTCTTGCTCTGCCAGTGGAATGTTCATCCAATGATGCGTTACAGAATGTTGGGTGCCAGAGATGTCAGTTGAGAAGGGCTGAGCACCATCCTGGCTGCTCCTGGTGGGGTCTTGTATTGGATTTAACTGGATGACTTGTGACTTACTACTAATAAACATCTAAAGATCCTCTACACGTCTGGACTCAGTTACTACACATGCTAATCGACAATTGAGGAAGGGGTGGGAGCACACTGCTTCACCTCCCAGCACAGTTCGCCCCTTAGCATTATGGTAAATGCAGTTCGTAATACATGCTTACTTGAGATTTTACTGGAGTGTTCCACCAAAGTTGGTGCAGGTTAGTGCTGTACATCTCTAGACACGTGTTTCTGGATTTCATCCGTCATCAGTAGAGATAAAAACGAATTTTATATGGGGTTGCTGAGCAGGCTGCTACAATCCTTACAGGTCTCAGTACCTCTCACAGGCGCACAGGTGCATCTCCACAAGCTCGCCAGCTCAATGGCTCAAGCGAGCCTTTTCAAAACAGGAAGGGGTGGGAGCACACTGCTTCACCTCCCAGCACAGTTCGCCCCTTAGCATTATGGTAAATGCAGTTCGTAATACATGCTTACTTGAGATTTTACTGGAGTGTTCCACCAAAGTTGGTGCAGGTTAGTGCTGTACATATCTAGACACGTGTTTCTGGATTTCATTCGTCATCAGTAGAGATAAAAACGAATTTTATATGGGGTTGCTGAGCAGGCTGCTACAATCCTTACAGGTCTCAGTACCTCTCACAGGCGCACAGGTGCATCTCCACAAGCTCGTCAGCTCAATGGCTCAAGGGAGCCTTTTCAAAACAGGAAGGGGTGGGAGCACACTGCTTCACCTCCCAGCACAGTTCGCCCCTTAGCATTATGGTAAATGCAGTTCGTAATACATGCTAACTTGAGATTTTACTGGAGTGTTCCACCAAAGTTGGTGCAGGTTAGTGCTGTACATCTCTAGACACGTGTTTCTGGATTTCATCCGTCATCAGTAGAGATAAAAACGAATTTTATATGGGGTTGCTGAGCAGGCTGCCACAATCCTTACAGGTCTCATTACCTCTCACAGGCACACAGGTGCATCTCCACAAGCTCGTCAGCTCAATGGCTCAAGGGAGCCTTTTCAAAACAGGAAGGGGTGGGAGCACACTGCTTCACCTCCCAGCACAGTTCGCCCCTTAGCATTATGGTAAATGCAGTTCGTAATACATGCTTACTTGAGATTGTACTGGAGTGTTCCACCAAAGTTGGTGCAGGTTAGTGCTGTACATCTCTAGACGTGTTTCTGGATTTCATCCATCATCAGTAGAGATAAAAACGAATTTTATATGGGGTTGCTGAGCAGGCTGCCACAATCCTTACAGGTCTCAGTACCTCTCACAGGCGCACAGGTGCATCTCCACAAGCTCGTCAGCTCAATGGCTCAAGGGAGCCTTTTCAAAACAGGAAGGGGTGGGAGCACACTGCTTCACCTCCCAGCACAGTTCGCCCCTTAGCATTATGGAAAATGCAGTTCGTAATATATGCTTACTTGAGATTTTACTGGAGTGTTCCACCAAAGTTGGTGCAGGTTAGTGCTGTACATCTCTAGACACGTGTTTCTGGATTTCATCCATCATCAGTAGAGATAAAAAACGAATTTTATATGTTAATCGACAATTGTATGCTTTTGAAGATGCCAACGGTCTTCTCCAACCCTCTCAATAGGGGTTCAGAGCTGGTCATAGCACTGAACTAACTCTGCTTGGCGTTACTGAACATTATGGCTCCAACCTGACAGGGGTGGCACAGCAGCACTGATCTTATTGGACCTTAGTGCAGAATTTCATACGGTCTCACATAAGCTACTTCTTCAGAGTATAGAGGACATGAGCATCCAGGATTTACCTTTGGCTTGGTTAAGTTCATTTTTACAAGATCATTCCTTACTGATTTTCACAAAAAGGTATACTTCTAATTCCTTCCATCTGTCATCTGAGGTTCCACAGGGTTCGGAGTTGAGTCTGACCCTGTTCAACATTTTGCACGCCTGCTGGCTGATTTTGTGGAAATTTGTGGTCTCACATTGTTTTCTATGAGGATGATGCTCAGATTATTGTCTGTCTGTTCCCCACGGAGAACAGTAACTCCAATGCCCTCAATTCTTGTCCCACGAAGGTGGCAATTTGAATGAACAAAAACTCTTTTAAACCTAATGGAAAAAAAATCTGAAATTCTGCTGGTGGGAAATCAACCTCAGCTCTGGGTCCCCCAGTACTGGCCGGATATTCTGGGAGCTGCTCCCTCTCCTGTCCCGGTGGTTGAAAATCTAGGTTTCTGGTTAGATGACAAACGTCAGATGAATCATCAAATCACCAAGGTAGCTTCCACTTGCTTTACGTTCTTAAGTGGCTAGAAAAAAACACTAGGTTGCTCCTGGTCTCAGCCCAAAGGACAGTAATTCAGGCCTTAGTCATCTCTAGTCTGGAATATGGGAATATTCTGTACTTAGGCTCCTCTAAGGATTCTCTTAGATGCGTTCAAATAGTTCAGAATGCACAGCCCGACTGTTATTCCACCTTCATAAACATTCTCCCGTCTTGTATCTTCTGTGTGACCTCCATTGGCTTCCCACTGAGAAGCGAGTTCAATTGAAAGCCCTGTGATTTATGCACAAGGCTATGTTGAATGAGGGCCCACTAAATATCAGATCCTTAGGGGCATATTTCCGAGCCCCTTGGGTCACCGGAGCGTCACTTTTTGTGACGCTCTGGTGGAGCAAACTACAAAATCATATCTATGAGGTCACGCAAAGCCCCTTTGCGTGGCCTTGCCGTACTCTGCGCTCAGGAGGCATGCCATGTGCATTGCGGTGCGTGTTCCCCCGAAACACAAGTGAATTATGATGCTTCCCCAGATTTACCAGACTATGTAAACCTGGGGTGCACCAAAACCTTATGCCTCCCCAGGTGAGGCATAAGGAGGAGAAATTACTTTGTTTCTCCTTGTTTATTCCTCTTTCTATGTGTGCTGCATTCTACAGCACACACAGAAAGAGGAAATTGCTTTCAGGATTGTTTGTGTGCAGGAAAGTGTCCCTTCCTGCACAAAAACAATCTTGCCAAGAACACAGGCACCCTTGCACCATGGTGCAAGGGTGCCGGCCTTGGCACTAGGCTGCCAAAATGGTGCCAGAGCTGGGGGATAGGACAGGAATGCACTGTATTAAATAAATACGGTGCATTCCTGCCTTTTCACTTTGACTTAGGGCAGCGCAGCAAGGTGACTTGCTGCACTGTCCTATGTCAAATCCCCATAAATGAGGCCCTTGGTGTCTCCCTACTGCCCCAGACACCACTTTCACTCCAATCATCAGAGCTTTTTTTAGCATTCCCAGAATCAGAAGAGTCAAACTAGGAGGAAAGTCTTTCTTCTACCTGACTCTCTGAAAGCATGCAAATCTTTCTGGGGCTTTTGCAAACTTTTAAAAACCTGGCTCTTTTAAATTTGAATCTGGCCCTGGTCTCTCCCTAGCCCTTGCAAACCCCGTTGGGGTAGCTATGCACTCTATAAATCAATAATAATAACAATTTGACATGGTATAAGTAATGTAATATGAAAGGGTGTAATCTGTGCATGGGCAAGGCACGAATTATAGTTCATGTAGTGTAGCTAGTGAGTTGACAACACAGTATGGAGATGCACGGGTTATAGTACATTTAGACTGGGGCACATAGTATAACTGTAAGTTATAACTATAACATAAAATTTCTAATGTTTGTGGGGTTTAAACTGGTTTTGTATACAAAAAATTAATAACATTTTCCTAAATATACCTTATCCTTAACCTTTGATTTTTTAATTGAATTTCAATGTTTTTTTTATACAAAAATATGTTTCAAATAGTAGAATGGAGTGTTGTCGAGTGGAGTGTTCTCAAGTGGAGTGTCATCAGTTAGAGGAGTCGTAGAGTGACATAGAGCAGAGTACTGTGTTGTAGAGTGGAGTGGAACATAGTGGAGTAGAGTGTCCTAGAATTGAATGCCGTAGAGCAGCATGTCGTAGAGTAGAGCGCTGTTGAGTGGAGTGTCATAGAGTAGAGTAGAGGAGAGTGTTGTAAAGTCTAGTGTTGTGGAGTGTCATAGAGTGTCGTACAGTGGAGCAGGGTGGAGTGGCATGGAGTGGAGTAGAGTGTTGTAGAGTAGAGTGGCGTAGAGTGTTGTTGAGTATGGTAGAGTGGAGTGGCATACAGTGTTGTGGAGTCGAGTGGCATTGAGTGCCCTAGAGTTTAGTGGTAGAGAGTGGAGTAATGGAGTAGAGTGGAGTAGTGTTGTGCCATAGAGTAGAGTGCGGTAAAGGGATGTAGAGTGATGTAGAGGGAGTTGCGTAGAGTGTCGTACAGTGAAGTAGTGTGTCATAGACTGCCATAGAGAGGAGTAGAGTGGAGTAGAGTGGCATAGAGTGGAGTAGAGTGTTGCAGAGGAGTGGAGTGGCATAGAATGGAGTAGATAGTGGTATAGTGGAGGGACGTAGAGGTTTCTAGAGTGGAGTAGAGTGGATTAGAGCGGAGTGGCATAGAGTGGAATGTCGTAGAGTGGAGTGTTGTACAGTGTTGTGTCATACTGTGTCATGTCATAGAGTGTTGTGCCGTACAGTGTCATGGCATACAATCAAGTGGCATAGAGGGGGTGGCATAGAGGGGGTGGCATAGAGTGGAGTGGCATAGAGTGTCTTGGCGTAGATTGGAGTGACGTAGAGTGGAGTGGCGGGGAGTGGTTTAGAGTGGAGTGGCAAATAGTGAAATGGAGTAGAGTGGATTGGCGTGTGGTACAGTAGAGTGCAATGGCATAGAGTGGAGTGGTGTGTTAAAGAGTAAAGTGGCGTTTCATAGATTGGCGTGTTGTATAGTGTTTTACAGTGGAGGGGCATAGAGTGGAGTGGCGTAGAGTGAAGCTGCATATCGTAGATTGGAGTGGCTTGTTGTAGAGTGGAGTGGTGAAGAGGGAGTTGCATAGAGTGTCATAGTGTGGAGTAGAGTGTCGTAGAGTGGCATAGAGTATAGTAGAGTGTCGTATGAGTCTACACCACCCCACTCGACACCATTCTACACCACTCCATGACACTCCACTCTACACTAGAGTCTACGACACTCTCCTCCACTCTACTCCACAACACTACCCTCAACAATACTCCACTCTACGACACTCTACTCCACTATGCTCCATAGTATGCCACTCCACTCTACAACACTCTACTCCACTATATGCCACTCTACAACAATCTTCTCGATGACACTCCACTCAACGACATTCCACTTGACTACTCCACTTGACAACACTTCACTCTACAATTTGAAGCACTGTTTTATTTTTAAATAATTAGAATTCAATAAAATACAAAGGTTAAGGATAAGTTATAGTTAGGAAAAGGTTATTCATTTTTTGTATACAAAACCAACTTAAAGTACACAAACATTAGAAATTCTAAAGTGATAATAACTTACAGTTATTATTTGTGCCCCAGTCCAAACCTACTATAATTCGTGCACCTCTGTACACTGTGTTGTCAACTCTCTAACCACACTTTATGAACTTTAACTCGTGCCTTCCCCATGCACAGAATATACTCTTTCATATTAAATCACTTATATAACGGTAAATCATAGCACTCAGAGCAACACTCATGACATCTGAAATGACATAATTTATGAGAACAGTGTGCATGGTAGAGGGCTGAATTATAGTTCATGTAGTGTGGCTTTCTCCTTACCCGTTGGGGACATTTGTTTATATTTTCTACCTATGAAAAACATGTTTTGAATGTGATGATGTTTAAGCTAGGCATTTATGTAATCTGTCGTAGCCATTTTTATTAGGCATTATTAATGCACTAACAGTAAGCTCTTGCCTTGAAGCAAGATGGGTTTGCATTTAGCACCTGAGACATGAATTTGCAAAATTTGTGGTGCGTGTTAAATAATGAGGTACTGAGCTTCATGTTTATATGCAATTGAAGGATATTCATTCTCAGCTACTCTGTTTTTAATGATCTAATTTCTGCTTCTGCCAATTAGAGTAATGAGACTTTAGTCACTCGATTCTCAAAGCTTTCTTTGAGTTCTATATATGTATGTTCTGCCTTGTCTTGGAGACCACCTCTCTTGGTGATTGCCATGGAGATCCGAACCCTAATTTTATGTGGGAAAACAGTTTGCAGACCCAACCTAAACGCGGAGTACTGAAATAACAATGTTGCAATCACCGCTCCAAATATACTGGAGCTCCCAATACCATATAATTGGTGGTTGTCTGTCACCTGGATCACCAGCAAGGTGTTTCTGAAGGCAGAGCCAGCTGATATTCAGCAGTTTGTAGCTTAGTAGGATCACCCACCACTAAACGACATGTGAGGTGAGCAAGAAGCAGGAACAGGACATCCGTCAAATTTTGGGATGTGTTAGAATAACACCATCCTCTAAATGATGCAAATAATGAAATTGAAATTTACAAAAATAGAACATTTTAATGTTAAAAGGCAAGGCTGAATTTTGCAAAGCATGAATCAGAGTAAAAAGTCTGAAAACAGATCAAATCTGAAGGCACCAAATTTGTACTAGCTGAACCCTTCGTGCAAACTCTAAATAAGGTAAAATCTTTGACCGGGATGACCTCCGCTCCATCATGGTTGGCCTGAGATCACACCTAGATCGCTACTGCAAATAGTGACTTTTGACTGGCGCTTTACTTTTTCTTGCTTAATATCTTGGTTTACCCTTATTGTATTTTTTTCTTTTGGTTTCATTTTTCCTAATACATTTTTCTCTATTTTTAGAAATTGTTTGTGAGATTTTTATTATGTTGTGTTTTAACTTTGAAATTGTTTTGGTACTGCTAAATACGTAACACATTTTATTTAAGTTAAGCCTGCCTGCAGTGTGCCATAACTACTAGAGGTTGAGCCCAGTTTTATTTAATGAGCTTGCGTGTTGGACCTGACAAGATCTTTGACTTATTACTTAGGAAGGACTCATTTCCTCCCCAACAAATAACCAGTTTTCTTACACTAGGGGCCCGATTATGAGTTTTGGTGGTGTGATGAGCTTTCGGCGGTGCGGACGGGCCACCATGCTCCTGCACCGCCGAAACTCACCGCCGCCTGCCCGCCAGATTACAACTTAAAAATGGTCGGGCAGGCAGGTGGCGTGGTGGTCCTGCAGCGGTGCCTCTTTCAAAGGTGGCAGTGCCTTTGAAAAAGGCACCTCAATGAGAACGCCACACAAGGTTCCTGCAAGGTATGGACTCGGAAGCCCATGCCTTGCATGACCTGGTGTTCATGCACACAGGGGGGCACATGTTATGCCCCCCTGTTTGCATCCACATGCGGAGATGGAACTGCCATGAAACCATGGTGGAGAGGAAACTTGTAATATGCTTGGCATGACCACGGCGGTCTCGCCAAGCACATTGTGGCCTCAGGACCGCCATTCGCTGGAGGTGGCACAGCGGTTCCCTGGCAGCGGTGAAGGTCCCAGCGCGGTCCGACTGCCCAACTCATAATGGAGCGGTCGAACCACTGGTGCAGCAGTGGCTGGACCACCACCGCCGCTCCCCTGCGAGTCTGGCGGTCCTCCGACCGCCCGATTCGTAATCATGGCCTAAGTGATTCCCAAAGAGAACAGTGAGCATCTTTACTTGCACAGCTTCATCTCAGCCATTGTTCAAAATTGAGAGTTGCCCCAAGTTTTTACCCCAATCTTTAGGTGTGAAAGCAGAGGCACTTTTTGTTGCTAGAAGGGCACTCCATTTATCTGTTTATTTCACAATCTTTGTGATATTTTCAGACGCCTCATCAAGCTTGTTTGCCCATACAATCTTTTGCTTCTCAGCAGGCCCTCAGCTATACTACTACCTCAGCACCCAGTAGACTAAGGGCCTGATTTAGAGTCCAGTGGATAAGTTACTTCATCATAAACGTGGGGGCTATCTTGTCCGCTATATTATAAATGCCATTGGATATAATGCACTTGTAATATCGCAGACAAGATATCTGTAATGTTTGTGATGAAGTAACCCATCTGCCTAACTCTAAAACAGGTCTTATGACTCTTAACTTCATCTACTGTCTCCAACAACTGGTAGTGATATGCTCACAGCTCTGGGATCTAGGACTGCGCTACTAAGAGGTTACTCAGACAGTAATTGGCTGGGTCACTGAGCAGTCTGTGTACTTCGTTTCCTTTTAATGAGGAATCAACATAGGTTTTGTGCTAGTTGAGCCGTGTACATTGCATTTGTTGCTGTCTCTAAGTAGATTAGCATCTTCCCATTGCCACTAGAGCTTCTAGATCTCTATAGGTCTTTTCACTTCATTGTTGTGGGGTACACTCACTTCATGTTACCCACACCTGGTAGGTGACCTCTGATTAAAATCCCATGGAGTCACTCTACCTCCTTCTGTTACATATCCAAACCATGCTCAGGATATCGAACACTCTCTGCATCCTCTACATTCACTCAGGAGGAAGGCAGGACTGAGCACCTAGAAACTCAGGGGCATATTTACCAGGAGCTAGCGCCGCCGCAGCATAATTTTCTTTGACACAGCGGTGGTGCAATCAGTGCTCCACAATGCTCTACATTTACAAACTGATGAACTGGACCCAATGTGTCAGTTTGTAGAGGCCTGCGTCACACTATACCTTTGCCAGGTATAATGTATGCAGGTTAGGCGTTCCCATTTAAAAGCCACGCAGAACTGATGCATTGAAATTTACAACTTTTCACTGTGTCACTCTAAGACTTGACTGTGTTAAAATCCCTACACCTTCTCAAACCAGGCGTAAGGATTGACGCTGGGCGTTTAACATGGGACTTGCTTCTGTGTTATGACGCATTGCTAGAGTTGCATCAGTCGTACGACCAACTCCAGCAATGTGTCACTTTAGCGAAAAAGATGCATCAGAATTTCTGATGCATCCGTGAATCCTTGCGCCATGGAGCACTGTATTGTAAATACAGCGCATCCATGGCATTGTTAGGGCATTTGCGGCAGGCGCAACAAATCTGATGCATCAATGCCGATGTGTCAGTTCCTGTAAACATGCCTCTAATTATACGAACAATAGGATTAATATTTTCAGCGGTGGGCTGCAGTGCCTGTATTTAGACTAGCCAAACTCACAGATTAGGGCACTGCACCGTCACGAGGGAAGGACAGATGGGGCTCTATGCCCTGGTCCTGCACCTTTTGGGGGCCAACACTGCTGTTACAACATGTATTTACAATGTAGAAAGCAGGGCTGGCCTCTTACTTGGTGATGCAGCTAACGTGGCAACACCTCTAGGTAGCATAAGGTACTATGGGGCTTATGTACAAGGAGTTAACGCCGCCGTAGCGGCACTTATTTGACGGTACGGCAGCGATTTTTTTACCGCCATATGTACAAGCTGTCGCTAACCTCAGTTATTTTAAAGTGCATTTTAAAGATCGCCACTTCTGTTAGCGATAGTTAACGAAAATGAGATGCAAGTTAGGTGTTCCCGTGCAAAAACGGCTGCAAACCCCACTTCGTAATATTTACAAGGAATTCCTTGTATGGAGGAAGACCAAAAAAAGCTGTCTCTAACTGCAGTTAGAGGCAGTTTTTTAAGACGAGAAAATAGCTGGTCCTAAAAATTGTGCAAAGACTTGTGGCCCCATTTCCGCAGGTTTTGGTGCTGGACAGCGCCACAAGGAATGCTGCTGCGCTGCCCTGCGACAAAACTACAGGGCAGGAATGCGCACCATCAATAAGATAGGGCGCATTCCTGGGCCTCATTCATGAAATGTGTTGCAATGCTGCGACAAAACAGCGTTTTCACTACGCCCTTCTTGCGACTCCATGGATGCGCTGTATGCACTGTACAGCGCTCCATGTCGCAATTAATGACAGATACATCTGGAATCCTGACGTATCTGTTAACTCTAAAGTGACGCATTGCTGCAGTTGTGTCACAAGCATGACACAACTCCAGCAATGCATGGGGCCAGCCTATCCATGTGGCACTGTGTCACTCTTACGCCTGCCATGAGGCAGGCGTAAGGTAATGACGCAGTGCCGTCCTACAATTGTCGCAGTGAAATCTGATGGATTTTACTGTGCCACTCATATGAGGCCTTGTTGCGTGGGAACGCACACCCTGCATACATAATACCTGATGCAGGTATAATGTGGCACAGGGCTTCACAAGGTTACGCATATGCCTACATGCGTCACTTTGCAAATACGGTGCAACGTGGTGCAAGAATCACACTGCAAGTACGTCAAGAAACTGATGCACTGTCGGGGTGAAACTGTCAGAAGGAGCTCATGAAAAAGCCCCCCTGTCTTTTTCACCTACGTTGGCGCACAATGGCTGCCATGCGCCAACGCAGGCACCATTGCGCCATGGTGCAAGGGTGACTGTGTTGCGGAGTTGATTGATGTTGTGGCTCCATCACTTCTTGAGACGTCTGCAGGGCATCTGGACTAGTGGAGGGCGGGAGTGAACCAGTTGGCCTTCTTGGAGTGTTGTTTGCCTGGTCTTTTCTTGAGGGGTGCCAGGGTGTCGGCGCTGTTGGAGATTCATTGGTGGACGTTTCGCGCTGCGGTGTTATCGTCTGTAAGTGTTGGCGGAGTGGTGGTGCTGAGGGAGTTGATGAGAAGTTCTTCGGTGGCCTTGATCCAGCTGAGAAGGGGGGCGATGATGGCGGTGGTGTACGGTGGGTATGGTGAAGATGTGATGTATACAATGATAGTCGGTCCAGGAGTGTCCGGTGGTGTGGCTGTAGTTGAAGTTCCCGCTGGCGGAGGAGACGTGCTTGAGCGTGTGTCCTGCTATGTGGGTTGGTGCAGTGACTAGCTGCTTGAGTCTGATGTTGGCAAGCTTCCCCAGGAGGGGGTGGTGTTCTGGGCACTGGGGTTGTCCAGGTGGAACTTGAGGGCTCCGTGTAGGATGGGAGAGCCTGGGGTGCAATGAGGTCTGCAATGGTATCGGTCCATGGCCCGGGGGGCCTGCAGATGAGGGTGCCTGCAGAGGATGTGGTTGGGGTTGGTCGGATCTGGAAGTGGAGGTGTTCCATGGTCACCGTTGGGTCATTAGAGTGCATGGTCAGTCGGAGAGTGCTTTTGGAGGAGATGGCAATGCCTCCTCCTGGACGGTCGGGGTGGTCCTTGCGAGTGATTTAGTAGCCATCAGGGATGGCATTACGATGTCTGGTCCGGAGCAGAGGTTGGTGCAGGTTTCCGTGAAGAAGGCGATGTCTGAAGAGGTGGCGGCGAGGAGGTCCCAGATTTCTGTTGCGTGTTTGTGGAGGGACCGCACGTTGAGGAGGATGCAGTTAAGCCGGTCGGGTGCGCTGTTGGTCGGCTGGGCGGCACGAGGCATTGGTGTGCTGATGTGGGTGAAGGTGCATTTGTAGTTTCAACATGCGCAGACTTCAAGAAAATTCCACAGTGTTGCTAGATGGCAGGCGATGTGGCGTCCAGAGTTGATGGCGAGGAGGGTGCTGGCGTCGTAGCGGTGGAGTGTCCAAGAGGAAGGGTCCTTGGTGCTGGGCGCGGTCCAGGGGCGGACGGACGCAGACTGGCTTACCTATGGGTTGCCTTTGGCACGGGTGACGTCCATTACAAAGCAGGCATCACATCGTAATGCCTTTACAATGCAACTTTTACAACCCAAGGTGCCTTTACAACGCATGCCATTACAACGCATTGTAAGGTTAGTAATGGAGAATTTTGAATTTTCGGGTGGGTATGGGTTTTGGGGTGCAAAGATCAATTTGAGGGTTCAGGGTGGGTTTTGGGGTGCAAAGGTTAATTTGAGGGTTAAGGGTGGGTTTTGGGGTGCAAGGGTTAGTTTTAGGGTTGCACTCACTGGAGTGGGAATAGTAATTTTTACCCCTCCACTATCCAGCACTTTCCCCACTGTTGCAATATGCATAGTATTAGTATGCATTGTAATGGAATGCGATGTAATGGTATGCGTTGTAACGTAAAAATTCCTTTGGCACACCAGTGGTATGCCCGCTGCGCATGTGCGCACAGCGTCCGCCATTTAGAAGTGCTGCGGGGGGGACTGGACAGCTGGGAGGCAGGAAATGCTGAAAGAACACTGGAGGGGGTGGGAATGCGGGGGGTGGGTGTGAGCGAGGGTTGTAAATATTTTTTTTAAAGATTTCTTACCTCGAGGCCGGGCCCCGTGTCTTCTGTGCTCCTGCTCTCCTCTCTCCCTCCCTTAAGCCAATCACAACGCTGCAATGCGGCGTTGTGATTGTTCTTGAGCGCCGTGACAAGGCGTTCAGCCAGGGGCTGGAGGGCTGGGCATGTTCTCCATGCAGGCTGTAATGCAGCCTGCATTGCGAACAGGGAAGTGGGCATGACTGCTTTGGGCGGCCTGAGAGGGCCGACCAAACAGTCATTGCGCACTTGAGTGGGCATACCACTCCGCCCCTGCCCTGCTCCATGAGTGGAGCAGCCCTACGAACCCTCCCGCCCGCAAAGGAAACATAGCATGGGTGCTTCAGAAAGTTATCATCATGTTATTATTTTGCCTCTTCTTGCACTGCTTGAAAGTAGTGGGGCGATGCTCTTCCGCCATAGCGGATGATCCGCCACTGGGGGTGCTTTATCCACAGGTGCTAGGCCTGGGCGACTCGACCCCCGGGCCTCCTCTGCTACGTGTCCTACCTTCTCCTTACCTGGACATTGACAACGTGGCGCAATCCGCTGCACTCTCTCCTAATCTGTGACTCAGCCAGCAGGAGCCAGCCAGGTGGGATTTCACAAGCATGGGTACAGCAGTCGTCGCCAAGTCCGCTGGGGAACCTCCCAATGCAGGTGATGCAACAGGGCCACCTTAGGCGTGATGTTGCAGCGCTTCTGCCACACATGTTCTGCGCATCTAAGGGGCGTCACCCTCCACAGCGTCCGGCCAGCGCAACATCATCCGGACTGTGATGCAGAGAGGCGCAGCCCACCTTTGGTAGTCTCCTCCGTGCACCCCGGTGTAGTGGTGGATCGTAGTATGCGATGCAGTCCTCCCTACGTTGGCGGACAGGAGCGCCTCTACCGTTCACATCTCTAAGGGGCTCAAGGCGCTCTCCTCACACAGGTCAGCAACGTGTCTGCATGCGACCTGCCAGACTTCAACACCAGGTAAGGGCGATCGCCGCGCCTCAATGTCTATCGCCACGGCCCAGTGACTCCACAGCACCTGCGCATCCCACTCCGGGTCCCAGACGCAGGCCCAGCGAGGCCTCCGGGCCCTGGGGACTGTCTGCGCTTTCAAGGTTTTGAATGCCATGGTGTTGCAAAGAGTGGGCAATGAAAAGTGATGCATCACTGGTTTTGCACAGCGATGCGCCTCTTTTCATAGATGTAGCCCTGAATTTCCTCTTTTCCTGGGACTCTAGCTGGTCATCCTGGCTGTTGGGGGGCTTGAGGGAGTGGTTGATCTGTGCTGCACTTGGCCCTGGCTGCTCCATTCTGCATTCCATTGGCTTTATTTACTATTTTTCATTGGAGGTGGACTGATAGGCTATTTTTGCCTATAGAGGCAAAAAAACTCACGTTGGGCTGACTAACGTGCGTTTTTTTGCCGCTAATGGGCCTTTCGTTAGTTTTTGCCCGCTAATGCCAGAATTTCTATCGCCTTCACGCTAGTGTTACCGGCAGTTTTTACCGTGGCTCCATGAAACTATCGCCATGTAGCGACGTCTTGTAAATACGTCGTTAACAGGGCGATAGTTTTCAGCGGTACGCGGCGGTAAAATAATTGCCCTAACTAACGTTAGCGTTAGTTAACGCAAGTTCTTGTACATATGGCCCTATGTTCCCCTTCCCCAGTGTATGCTTCCTTAATTGGATTGGATTGGAGTTCAAAGTGGAGCCCCAAAACATGTTTAGCCCGTACCTGCAAAATCTTCTGACATGCCTGCAGGACATCATTTCCTGAAGATGTTTTCTAGACTAGGAGCAAACTCTGATAGAAGTATTGTGTTTCAGGCTGTTCTAAGTATTTGATGGACCTGTTTAATTATTCTTCTCAAATGGGAACTGTATGAACATGTGGGAAGAAGTTACAAGGATATGTCATTCTAAAGCACATGTTCACTTACAATATTGGCGCTGTGCCTGGGGAGGCTTTAGCAGTACAGCGATTGCCGCATAATATTTTATTACAGTTCTTGCCTCTCCTTACTGAGAATTTAAAGTCTGAAACGTGGCTGTGCAAGTTTATGTGCAAATCCGCTCGGTGGATCACCTAAGGGTGCAGTGTTTCATGTAACCACAATCTCTCTTTGTGACTTTAATGAGGGAGTGCCTCTCTGGTACCCCATCTTTGCAAGGATTTTTTCACTGTAAGGGGATCCCTGGAGCTGGAGAGAAATATATCCCAAAAGCTTCTTGGTTGACTGTAACCTGCACTGCTGCACCGCCTTGAATTATTCTAATGCAGGCAATTCAATATAGCAGCAGATGTGAGGCAGACACTCGATTTCTGTACTCGAGGTCTGCTATTGTTCAGGGGCTGCTTTATAAACAACAATGAAGGAAAACTGTTACATATAGAGTTTCTCCTTCAATTGACGAGAACAACGTGTAACCTTTTCAACACTATCACTGTTGCTCTGGCTTCCTCCCCGACTGGCACGCAACAGGAAGACTTCCCTATACAGACTCCTCACTTAATAGCTCTAACCATTTCTTCATGTAAGCATTTGTTGTTGTCAACTGTTTTATCTCATATTTCATTGTCTTAATGCATCTGAACAATGGAAATCTCAATCAAGTCTATGAGAAACTGACAGATGTTTAAAAAATCACTTTCTCTTTTGGAAACTCGGGGCATATTTAAAAACCCCTATCACCACCCGAGTGTCACTTTTTTTGACGCTCTGGTGGCTAACGCCATTTTCCATATTATAAGGAGGCGCTAAGCCACTTTGCGTAGCTTAACGCCACATTGTAAATATGCCCCTTTCCGCCTCAGTCCTCTGCAGGAATGGGGCGTGCAATGGATGTTGCTGTGGGAGTTCCAAAATAAGTGGGAGAACACGCACAACCTTTTATTCGTGGTAATCAAAGTACTCAGGGGCATATTATCAAGAAGGGCGTTAAAATTATCGCCGGTTTAGCGGCAGAAAACTGCCGCTAAAGCGGCGATAATGGGCTTGATAATATGCCCTGGAGAATTCCAATAGAAGCCCATGTTCACACCAGAACATGGACTTCTATTGGAATTCTCAAGGGCATATTATCAAGCCCATTATCGCCGCTTTAGCGGCAATTTTCTGTCGCTAAACCGGCGATAATTTTTAACGCCGTTCTTGATAATATGCCCCTCAGTTTGTAGCGTGCTCACGGGGTATCACTCTCTGATCAAAGAGTGTAATGTCCAATGTAAATGTAGTGTACCCTGATAGGGTCCGTTCCCCTATGCACTGCCAGACCCCCAATTTCTGGGGTTGAATTCCAATGTTGCACATAAATGAAACACCAAAAGTTTTCAGTAAGTAGACGATGTTTTAATCGTTATCTGTTATTGATATTCACTTCAAATCATTGCTTAGTTTCAGCAATGTTATGTAAATCCATTACATTATCAGATACAATCCTCTGTCCTTTTTCTCCACCCCAATGCATTTCGAGCATTAAGCCCTTTGTCAGGGGATAGTTAAAAAAAACGGAAGCATTTTTCATTCAAAGAGAACAAAACTTTTTATTTAAAAAGCCTCAATTCTGGGGACACTGGACGCACCTTCAGTCGTCAGGACCCACCGGGCTCCTGTATTTAGGAATAGAAGGTCGGACATCGAAAACATGGATTTAGGTGTGTGTGGTCTGTTGAGTCCTGTTATTGCTGAGGAATACATCTATCTTGGCAACATACCTGTTGGTGTACCCGTCTCCTTTACAACAATAAGCAAGGGGCCATGTTCACAGTTGAAGATCTCAAATGAAGGATACTATTTTTTTTCTTTTCTTTTAAAAATGTTTGTGGCACACTTCAAACTATCTTGCACCGACCTCAGAGCAGGTAGCGGTGAAAATGTTCAGAGGTTAACGGGCTCCATAGAGCAGAGGAGACAGATGTTTGCCTATGAGGAAAGATGAGAGTTGAATTGATTGACAGATGCAACTGCCGGGCCAGGATCTGGCTACCTATCTCGTGAGATGAGATTACAAATAGTTAATAGTGATTGTTTAATGTCACAGAGACCATGAACTCAGCTTCAGTGGGATATTTAATTTCGCAAAGAGACAAAGGTATGATGATTTCCCTATGGTGACAGAGTCCAATAGTAACAACTGCAAATGCTATTGTTAGCACTTTCGTGGCAATCAACATGACCCCTCACCATCTCTCATTTCTAACAAGACTTAAAGCCAGGGAAGGCAGATTTTTTGAAGCGTTTTATTATTTTCTTGCTTTATTTGCAAGAAGCGCTTAATTAAGCATTGACTAATGTCATTTCCCCAAAGATTATCAATATGGATCCTATGTTCTTAGGCTTTTGCTATGGTGTGGAACCCTCTGAGGGTGTTTTACAGCATTTACTGAAAATCTAAATTTTTCAGTGGCTACTACCTTTGCACAAAATCAGCTACTTTGACAAGACTGTCCTCCAGATGTAGAGCTCCTACAAGAGTACAAGGGTGCTGTCAAGACCTCTGTGACACAGAGCGTTGCTTGGTGATTAAAACAGGGTTCCTATGCTAGCATGTCAGAACCACCTCTGGAACACAGAGTGGTGTTGAATGTCGAGGTGGCAATTAAAATATATTATTTGCAGCCAACCTTTCCCATAAGATGAATTACTATGAGCATAGCAAACACAACAAGATGATGGACGGAGTGTGCCCCCAGTCAAGAGATCTGGGTTTAATCCATCGTTCTTTTGCTCACTATGCCACCCCAGTTTGGACCCAGCCTTATGCAAATCAGTCTTGACCCTGCTCCTCATGGGAAGAGTCCAGCCCGAACTACCAGGCCAGGTCCTCCCTGGACCAGAAACAAGCATCCTGGGACTGGTTTTGGGGTATCATCACTCATCATCAAGGCTAGCTTGAATCCAGTGGCACAGCAAGCAAGGGTCCATGTCTGGGCATATATAAAATAGCAGATTCAAATTACAAGTTGGCAAGCATATATAGGGGCTTATTATGATGACAGCTCGTGGATACAGGTCTGACCGACCTCCGGTGGGTGGTCACGACCACCTAATTACGATGCGACTGCACATGGTGCGGTCGCATACTCATATTTCCCTATGGGAGCATGTGCTATGGCCGTAAACCGGTGTAGTGATCAACAAGGGGGCACCATAGGTGCCCCCCAACCAGAGGCCGCAAAGAAAAGGGGGCCCTGCTAGGGGCCCCGAATCTTGCTTTCAAACAGGCTTTCAATGTTGGAAAGCCCGGCATGGAAAACCTGCCGGAAACCGAGCATCGTAATCCGGGCGGCGTAAAACGCCGTCCATACGGATTACGGGCCGGTCTCTGACCAGCCAATGGGCTCCTTTAGCCTATCAGAATCCAGCCGGAATGACCAGCCGGTTTCAGTTCCGACCGCCTAAATTGTAATTAGGCGGTCGGAAGTGAAACCGACGATCTCGTTCGGAGGCTTGCTGACCGAGATCGTAATCGGCCCAATATTGTCTTGATGTACTACGATGATCATACCCTGTAGCATTATGTTTAGGGTCCCACATTTCCTGAACAACCCAAAAAATACAATTTTTCACACCCGTTTTACAGTATTCAATGTACATAGCACTATTCAAACATTTTGCCACCTGCGTGATCATTTGTTATCAGCATGATGGTACAGTTCTTCTGTTGGGACATACAAATCACGGCATATAACCTTAAGCGCATTCTGTGCTTCTCTAACTATCTTCTCCTCTTACTGCGAGCACCATGATTCACACAGGTTGCGTGTAACCAAGTCGACACCATTGCCCACTCTGTATATATTAGTTTGCTTTATATATTAACTAGAGAGTGGGCTTAGTCAGCTTCCCCTTGTAGGAGCTCCAAGAGCCCCTCACTCTGCATATCCAGTGCTTTTAAAAGTCTGTATTAGTGGTCATGGGCATATTAGGACTACATGGGCAATGAACCTTGTCAGCTAGTATAACCATAACTCAACATGGGTGCTTTGCCCTGACCACCTGGCCAGCACCTTAGATGATGTGGTCCATTACCATCCATGGACAAACATCCCCATCCTATTTAACTTCCCTTATTTTTAACCTTTTTGTTGCTTTTGATCAAACCGTAACACTGTAAATATTCGTGCCTTTCCAACATTTATTTTCCTCTCTTTCACACAATTGACAGCCAGGCTGTTTGCTGTCTCCACTTGACCATACAGTGTTGGCTGAGTGTGCCAGTACCATGGAACCTTGCCGATTCATAATATAAACCTATATCCCTCCTTATAAGACTGAGTGCAATCTGAGCCCCATGCCAGTGTCCCTGGAGTTGAGGCACGACACGTGACAATTGCGGATAAGTTTGTATTCTTTGTACGGATGCGACAAATGTACTCATGTTGGAATGCACACTTTCGTGGTTGATACTTGTTCCATCAATTGAGTTGTTGCTAGCACTATTTTGCAAAGAGTTACAAACCTTTAGCTATAACTTAGATATCATTATATCTCCCTACTGGTCATTAGAAAGTGGATCCATTGTTGAAACATCAGGGACTACTAATTTTGGTTCTGTAATTTTTCCTTTATATGCACGTTGCTTGAGCAGAAGCGAACTTTCCATGGTCCTGATGAATGCTAATACACCTCTTGTGAGGATTTAGTTGGCAGAAACGTGTTGACCAATGACACGCGAAAGCAGGGTCAGCTGACCGCTGCAGTATCTCGTAACTGTTTTTAATTCTGACTCAAGCATGCAAGAATAAAGTTGTACGCCTGCTCTGTCGTCAGTTTTACTTATCACTATAATGTTTTTTGTTCAGGTTTTGCACGCTCTGCTAGCCTCATCACCCTGTTTGCCTCCATAGGGTTGTCTATCATATATCAAAAACATCCGAAGAGCTCCTACTGATTAGAGAATGAGTTGTAGCTCGCACCATGATCTACTGTCACGGTGCGAGGAGAATCCCTCTGATGAAGCATGCCACCTCTGGTGGGTGAGGGATTGCGTCCTAAAAAAGGAATACTTTTTGTTCTGCTAGGTTTCTGAATTTCCTTAGACCCTGGTGTTTCTTTGTGCAATGATATAAAAGTTGGGAGTGAACACCCACCGGTCTCTTTTGTGGTAGATTGTTGACAACTACCAATACTTGGGGATGGTCTTTCAAAATAATTGTTGTGGTCACTGCCTTTTCATTTAAATCAAAAGCTTATTGAAATGTAATTACCAATTTGGTGGCCGTCTTTAGGCTTAATGATGAAGGCAATTGCTGGTAAGATTATTCCATTTATTTTATATGGAAGTGATATGTTAGTATTGAATAATAAGCTTGATTAAAAGGTTCTTTAGGTACAATTTTATAAAGGGTGTGGTGTTTACCATTTAGTGCAATGATACATGCAGTTAGACAACCCTTGGAGCTATGTGCTTGTCAATTGCAAGCTGAACATTGACTCATAAACTTTATATCCAAATTAATGGGAATGACAACTATCAGTGAAATGCCTTGCCGCAATTAAACCATAATGAAAACCCATTCTCCACACCTCTTTCCTTGAGAATTAGCAAATCAATTCAAAAACTGAAAGAAGTTTAGGTGATAAAGCAAGAAAGATGGTGCTGAAGAAGCTGTCCAAATTGGCAAAGTAGCAGACATTTAGCAGCTGCAGAGCAGAGAATTAGTAACCCTTATTAGAGAATATCTGGTAATGAAAAGGAGTTTGTGTTATACAAAGTTCCAGGCCCTTGAGTTAGAAATGTATTCTTACAATGGAGCATCGAGGTTTACTTGGAGTGGGCACCATGAGGATTTGATACTTTTATCAATATTTATATCTAAAGTCATAGAGGTATGTTCTCATGTATACAGAGAGGAAATTGCACAATAACTCATCTTCGGTAACTCTCTCCTTCCCGTTGCTTACTTGCTCTTAATGTTCCTTAGATATAGAGATTATAATTGAAAACATGTTTTACTTTTTCAGCTCAACTTGATTTTGTTAGGTTTTCATTTTGCTTTGGGTGAACATTTGTATAGCACAGGGAAATATTTTAATTTTACATAAAATATTGCATTTTAGAATTGATTGAAGTTTTCAGGCCTCACCCAAATATTTTAAGAGTTGATAAATATACAAATATATGAAAATCACTCCGTAGCTCGCTGGATGACTAGTCCTGGATACTTTTTCCTCTAAGAGAAAACTGCATTCTTAGCAGTGTTCTACCCTTAATGTAGCAGTCAATTATTCAGATGAACATATCTAAATTTTGACAATCCATTTTCTATTTTACAGTCCATCAAATCCCAAGGAAGCAGCATGCCATCTTCCATAAAGTCATACCAGTAAAAACAGGCCGCTGTTCGAATTGGGATGCTAAGGGAAGCACACATACATTCTAGAATTTGGGTAAATTCCACCTAAAGTAAGGACTTTCTGTGTCCCTCAAAATAAAAAAGCCTTGCTGCAGTATAAAGGGTCTTTTCAAAACATATTGGCACTGAATATGTAAATACAACATCTTTACCCCAATAAAATCCAAGCATGGCTAGTGACAGTGGATCCAACTGACTATTTTTGTTTACCATATCAGTTTTGTTCTACTTTAAAAATGATCAACTGAGTGAGAGAGTAGTTACAAGTGCAATTCACATTGCCCTCATATTATGTAACTGTAGTGCCCAATAATAATATATTTATAAGTCAGAGAGTGCTGGTCCATCTTTTCTCAATAACCTTCTCAAATATATGCCTCTCTTCAAGTCCAAACAAATCTATTTATCGTTCTCTGGAAATTTGGAATAGCTTCCTTACTAAAATATAAGGGGATAGGTTCAAATAAGAAATTGACTTGCAAGAGAATATTTTTCCCCTATTACAAAATATCTGAGGATAGTCCGCAAGAATTGGCAATTTACATGATCAAATGCCATAGTTCCATCTACCCTACATGCATCTTTGGGGGCCAAGTAAGGGCCAAAGCCCTCATTCTTTACAATGCTATTTGAGGTTACCAACACAGCAGTTAGCACAATCACAGTATTTGGGATTGCAAAAGGGTATTTTCCAATGTAAAAAAGCCATTTTACAAGTTGGAAAAGCCTTTCTGACTCGTTAAAGGTCTTTTGTGAGCATTTCCAAACTGCAAATATGAGGTGGCGGGAAAGGGGTTTTCCCCTTCTATTTGCAAGCCAGAAAGGTATATAGCAATGATTTGTGACCTCAACTCCTGTTGAAAACCATTGATCAGTTACTAACCCCGAGGTGGAGTGGTTTCAAAAAGAAAGGTGTCCTCTTAGGAAGCTTCCTCTTTGGGGATGGTGGCAGTAGACTCAAGGGGAGCAGGCAGTGGTTCAAAGGATCACTGCCTGCTCCCCTGAGAGTCTTTCCAAATGAGAATTTAATTTTTTTAAAAGCACCTGTCCCTTTAATGGCCATAGCTGTTTTAAAATAATATTTTCCATTTGGGAATGTGAGTATAGGGACCCAGGTCTGCTGTCCCTTTCAGGCCTCTATTGCTGCATTCACGGCAAATCAGAAAGGGTCACCAAATGTGAACTGGCTAAATAATATTTATTAGGCAGATCATTTTACAACCACCTTCGAATGGAAATTTTGTAATGCAGCCTATTAGTACATAGGTTGCATCGCAATATGACAGGAAGGTGCCAGGATTTGACAAAGAAAGCCTAAGGTTTAGAAGAAACATCACGTAAAGATGAGGCTTGCTCAGAAACAGCAGAGTACTCAGAAGACCTGGAAAGTGTGGAATACTGGTCTATCTAGGCAGGAGCTGAGTAGCAGGAGGGCCTTAAGGGGCAGGTCAATCAGAACAGCAAGATTACAAGGACAATAAATTCAGGGCAGCAGTATTTGCACCATGTTGGCTTTCAATTTCCTCGGTTCTATGGTTCCAGCAGGCGTTATTCATTCACCATTCGGTTCCCACACTTTTGCTGTTTCCTCCTTCCTGTTGTCTTGTGTTTTCCTTCACTTTATCTTTTGCAACCTTGTTTCCTTAGGATTGTTGTGTTTGCCTACCGAATCGTCTTACCAGAATTCATCAACTCCAGAATTCCTGGTAGTTCTTCAACCCGAGCCCGGGTGGTATTCCTAGGACTTCCTGGCATCATTATAGGCAATTGTCATTGGAATATATATACTATATTCCTAAAAGACTTAGAGGCTGATTACGAAGCCGGTCGAATCGGCTTCCGCGGTCCTGTTGTAGGCAGTCGGACAGTCGAAGGTCTCTTTGGAGGTGGTCGGACTGTCGAAGGTCATTTCAGAAGCGGTCGGTCCGACCACCGGATTACAATGCATGCATTGTTTACTCTGACTGACCGTTGAAAGACCGCCGACTCCAACAGTTTTTCTCCGACTGCTGAGATCGGGGTTGGAGACAAACTGCATCCATAGAGCTGTACAGGGATCTCCGATCGCTTCCGGATTACAATGTGGGTTTTCGACGACCCGACCGTGGTGGTCCGACTGGCTGCCTTAAGTCATCAGAATGAAAGGATTTGGGGTGCATACTCATCCTAATCCGCTTCTCCCCAGCAGTCTCCTCCTTGGATCCTTTCCGCCAGGTCCCCCCTACACCTCGGAAGCTAAACCTCAATGACAACGATCCTGTGGGTGCCGGAATCCAGTAAAGTCCTTCTGCGGTATTTATCCCCATTGACTAGAACCACATATTTTATGCATGTGTGTACATATCACATGTTTTCTGTGAGTTTTGTACACATTTGCAAAGACATATTCAGGAATATGTGCTCTGCAGTAGCTGCAACCGCTGCGGTAGCAGCGGTTGCATCGTAATACAATGGGGGAAGCTTCCTGCCCTCTGCGGTCGGAAAATGCTTGCGAAGACGGTGGTCAGATGGTCGGTCTGACTGGCATAGTAATGAGGCCCTTAGTCTCTACCTGAAGGATGAGGCCTGAGAGAGACAAGATGAGACTGCTCTGTTTCTCTCTCCTTCTCTGTTCCCAGTCACCATTTTCCCCTGAAGCGATTACGTTAAAGCGGAGGTTCACATTCTCTACCCTATGCCTAGTCTCCTCTGTGTGGAAGCTTGGCGGATTATCATCTGAGTTTCTGCCATCGCACACCCACACCCAAACCCAATTCAGGAGTCACAAAAGGTTGGTGCACGATTTGCACCCACTATTTTCAAACTGCCGGTACGCACATCAGTCCCTTACTCTTCTTGTTTTTGTTTTTTAAATGAATTTGGAGCTCAATGTATGTGTTTGGTAATTTTGCTATTTGCTAAGCAATTGCAAGTCTTGCTGGCTGTTTAGATGGCTTCAGAATTAGGGTTCCTGTTGCTTGAGACCAAGTGATCAGGACCATGCCTCCAAACAAAGAAAGATACATTATTTTTTCCATAATCACTGAAACCAGGTTTATAACAATTTAAAAATCATCAGATGGAAGCTGCCTGACCCAACAGATTTGCCTTTCTTTAATTTCTTTGTTCCATCCCAAACCTCTGTTTTACGTTGTATCCGTTGTTTTCAAAATAGCTGCGACAAGTCTAAACTATTCAACCCTTTCACGAACATTGCTCACAAGAGTTCTTCATGCATATTCTGAAATTGTTGGGGACA
Organism: Calotriton arnoldi; assembly: GCA_963921515.1. Lineage (NCBI taxonomy): Eukaryota > Metazoa > Chordata > Amphibia > Caudata > Salamandridae > Calotriton > Calotriton arnoldi. The sequence goes on from CAWUFW010009267.1 coordinate 93,011, forward strand.
TTCTGCCTTGATCTGGTGACTGTCATCTGTTCCCATATTCACCACTAGTTCTACAACCAACAGGACAAAAGACTTAGGGGTCGATTCCGATCTGGGCCGGAAGTGCACCTAACACTATTCGTCCGGAAAAAAACCAAGCCGAACGCATGTATCCCGACCGATTCGAACACCCGTCCGAACGAGAAAGTACGATGCGCATAACTGTTCAAATACCGAGTGAGCCATACGTACCCATTCCAGCTCCTGTTCCCCGCCCGAGCCGGATCCGTAAACGCCTAATCGAGTCACACGGAAGCAAATATACAGCACCTTCCGGCCGGACTAGTACGATACGTCTTCCGTACGCGCCGAACCCGTCGCTACGTACGGCACGTCAGAGCATCCGGGAGAGCCGCACATAAGCTCCGATTCGCGCCACAAGACGATCCACGGCTACGAGACGAACAAGCCAGCGACGAGTACGAGTCGAAGCCACGAGAAACACAAACGAGACGAACCAACCATGAATCCCATCGCGCAGGTCCTACCAATACTCTACATCTATTACCGGAACCGGCACGGACGCGTACGGCGCAGACGGTAAGTCAAACACCCACAACACAAACAAACGACACGTACCCGACATATGTCACACACACATAGGGATGCAGAAATGACGTACACTAGCAACAGCAGAACCATAGGGGCGGGATGGCTATCACCAATGCCATACACACCCATAGGGGCCTGGATGCCTATCACTAACACCACCCCTACTCAGGGGGGGCTGGATGCCCACCACTACTACCACCCCTACTCAGGGGGGCCTGGATGCCTACCACTACCACCACCCCTACTCAGGGGGGGCTGGATGCCTACCACTACCACCACCCCTACTCAGGGGGGGCTGGATGCCTACCACCAACACCCCCCTACCCATGGGGGGCTGGATGCCTACCACTACCACCATCCCCACCCATAGTGGCCTGGATGCCTACCACTACCACCAGCCCTACTCAGGGGGGGCTGGATGCCTACCACTACCACCACCCCTACTCAGGGGGGGCTGAATGCCTACCACCAACACCCCCCTACCCATGGGGGGCTGGATGCCTACCACTACCACCATCCCCACCCATAGTGGCCTGGATGCCTACCACTACCACCACCCCTACCCATGGGGGGCTGGATGCCTACCACTACCACCACCCCTACTCAGGGGGGCTGGATGCCTACCACCAACACCCCCCTACCCATGGGGGGCTGGATGACTACCACTACCACCATCCCCACCCATAGTGGCCTGGATGCCTACCACTACCACCACCCATACCCATGGGGGGCTGGATGCCTACCACTACCACCACCACCCCTACTCAGGGGGGGCTGGATGCCTACCACCAACACCCCCTACCCATGGGGGGCTGGATGCCTATCACTACCACCATCCCCACCCATAGTGGCCTGGATGCCTACCACTACCACCACCCCTACCCATGGGGGGCTGGATGCCTACCACTACCACCACCCCTACTCAGGGGGGGCTGGATGCCTACCACCAACACCCCCCTACCCATGGGGGGCTGGATGCCTACCACTACCACCATACCCACCCATAGGGGCCTGGATGCCTACCACTACTACCACCACCCCTACCCATGGGGGGCTGGATGCCTACCACTACCACCACCCCTACTCAGGGGGGGCTGGATGCCTACCACCAACACCCCCCTACCCATGGGGGGCTGGATGCCTACCACTACCACCATCCCCACCCATAGGGGCCTGGATGCCTACCACTACCACCACCCCTACTCAGGGGGGGCAGGATGCCTACCACCTACACCCCCTACCCATGGGGGCCTGGATGCCTACCATTACCACCACCCATCCCCATGGGGGGCTGGATGCCTACCACTACCACCATCCCCACCCATAGGGGCCTGGATGCTTACCACTACCACCGTCACTACTCATGGGGGCCTGGATGCCTACCACTACCACCACCCCTACTCAGGGGGGCTGGATGCCTACCACTACCACCACCCCTACTCAGGGGGGCCTGGATGCCTACCACTACCACCACCCCTACTCAGGGGGGGCTGGATGCCTACCACCAACCCCCCCTACCCATGGGGGGCTGGATGCCTACCACTACCACCATCCCCACCCATAGGGGCCTGGATGCCCACCACTACCACCACCCCTACTCAGGGGGGCCTGGATGCCTACCACTACCAACACCCCTACTCAGGGGGGGCTGGATGCCTACCACCAACACCCCCCTACCCATGGGGGGCTGGATGCCTACCACAACCACCATCCCTACCCATAGGGGCCTGGATGCCTACCACTACCACCACCCCTACTCAGGGGGGGCTGGATGCCTACCACTACCACCACCCCTACTCATAGGATGGGCAATGCATGACACAACCAGCATACTCCAATATAAGGAATGTCAGAAAAAGACATCCCCCCAACATTATGACAAGCGTGCGTAGTCTGTGTCAAATGCCTACAACACTGAACATGACATTGAACATACAAAGTCACCCCCTATCACATGTGTCACACATAAATGTGTGTGGCATCCACAATGCAAGCAGACCATGACCACTGTGGCAATGGGGTCTAACCCCCCATCATCACAGTGACCAAAAGGTAAGTGTGGGGTCCATAGCTGAAGCACATTTTGAACATTATGGGAATGGGGTCCAAAACCCCATCATCACAGTGACCAAAAGGTAAGTGTGGGGTCCATAGCTGAAGCACATTTTGAACATTGTGGCAATGGGGTCCAAACCCCCATCATCACAGTGACCAAAAGGTAAGTGTGGGGTCCATAGCTGAAGCACATTTTGAACATTGTGGCAATGGGGTCCAAAACCCCATCATCACAGTGACCAAAATGTAAGTGTTGTCATGGAGAAAGCTGCAAATGCCAAACAGCATGGATGATTCCTGGTCACAGAACAACAAACACATCATTGGCAAAGTAGTGCTTGTGTCCCATTGCAACATAGATTGGGTGAGGCAAACAGTGCAGTGAAAATAAGACATACCTTTGGCCATGTGCAGACAAACATCACCCATGGTGGCTGACATTGTCAACATACATCAATTACACAATGACAGAAGTGACCATCATAATGCAGACCCACATATCTGCACCAATGGACACACAAATGTAGATATCCTGGGGAGACTGTAGATGTGAGGTGAACAAATACCATACCATGGCAGCAATGGGACATACAAACCATGATCATTGTGCTGACTGATGACCTAGGAGTCCCAGGGACAGCAGGGGAAACCCACCAAACAACATACAGCCAATGGCACACTAAAGATATGCCAATGCAGTGGTGCAGATGCACAAACACAAACAGGCAGCCTCACACTGCATATCAAACACAACAGGTGATGGGGGTGTGTGCCAGTGTCCCCAGGCAACCACACAACACATGTGGAGGCATGAATCCCAATTACACAGATGTGCATACAGTGCCACACAAAAGTAACTCATGGATCGGATTCCCCTATGTGGGCAATCAGGCATTGTTAGATGAGAGGGAGCCCAAATTACACATGTCACACAAGCTTGTAGGAACAGCAACTAACACAGCAAGAGACAGACCCATCACAGCACTACCCCCAGGGACCCCACATTGTGGTGACACTGGCCTGCATGATAATCCCACTGTGATGACAAAGCTAGATGTCGTTCACACTGTGAACCACAGTCATGTGTCCTGAGCAACAAACTACCATCACACCTACACAAGCACAAATCAATCAGCACGGCCTGTCATCCAAGGCCAATATGGAGGTAGGGGTCTAGCCGTGAAACAACTCTCATTTGCACACACTCAACACCACACACCTTGATCTCCACCAATGTGCAGCAGTGTAGCTCACATGGACTGGTGACATTGCACATGCACCCATGACAATCCCAGGGGTGGTGGTGGGAACTAAGGTGCAGAAACCCATCACACATGGCCAGTCAACAAGACTCGTGAATGTCTGACACACTGCACAGTACGCCGTACATGGGCATGACGTCAAATCCACACCAAGCAATGGGATCCCGGCCACAGTCACACACCAATGAAGAAGCCAAGGTCACCCACAAAGAACACACATAGACAACTTCCAACATTGCAGCTCTGACCCTGAGGAGTGGCAGCAGTCACACACACAACGTGTCACAATCACTGAAAGCTACCACAAACTGTAAATTACATGACTTGTGTAACCAACAAGTGCCAAGGGGAATCCTGACTGTGTCTCATCTGCGTTTGCCCACAAACTCAGCCCTGACAGCAAACACACCTATGGATGACACCCTGATGACCAGTAATGTTCCATGCACCCACATCCCAGAGAACCCAGGGCGAAGATTTTGGGGGAACATAGGTCAACTCAGCAAGCATCACAAACAGGAACATCACTAGGGATCCCAGCCTGCATAGCAAAATGGAAGTGAACACACACAGACATGCTCACACAACACACACCTTGGGCTCAGGCAATGTCACGGAATTACACACTGCCATGAGGGGACTCCACTCCTGTGTAAGGAAAGCTGTGCCATACGTTGTCTCTGCAGGGCTCCATCATGTCAGCAGAACACTTGGTCACTCAGTCAACAATTAGCACAAAAGGAAGGCTCCCGTCACATCAGCCTGGTCATGGGAGTGTCTACCGAAATCATCTGCACAGATCCAACACACATGTATAGCAAGTTGCACTGATAACACAGATGAGTCCTTCCCCATTGATGCCCAAACTTGCATGTCCAGTGGGGATGGTCACACGGTCAGGGAAATAGACAAATTGAACAATGGCAAGCACAACAGATGTGCAGGGGTGTAAGCCACAGATGTGATATTGCAAATAAAAGTAGGAAATCCCATTGCCAAATCTTGAAAACATGACGCCCTCATATTGCTGCAAAGGATGACATGGATACACACCAGGATAGGACACATTCCCCCTGGACCACATGGGGTCATGCACAGTAACACTCCATTTTCCTGAGAACAAAAATCACCATCACTGCAGCAAGGGCATGGTTAGCATCATCAACATCATGTACATCTGAAGCAAAACCACTAGAGAACAGAAAGTAGCTTTATTCAGCATGTGGGGGTTTGAAATAGAAAGTCCAGAAAAAACACAAAGGCCAATGGCCAGTCCATTAGGAAAGTCCGAACAGGGTGACAGTGGCAGATGTCACCCTTTGCTTGCCTGCACTGCTACTGACCAGGGACATTCCCCTCGGAGGGGCATACGGGGGGCAGGCCAGGCACCGCAGGGACAGGATCAGGGCTCACCAGAAGGAGGCAGGGAAGGGGTGGTGGGTGCTGGAGAGTCACTGACAACTGCAGTGGAGGTGTCTGACATGGTGTGTGCCGGCACAACTGGGGGCATGAGTCAGATGGTGTGGGTGCCGGCACGACTGCAGTGGGCTGGGCAGATGGAGTGGACAGGTTCCCCACTGCAGTGCCCAAGTCAGACGGGGTGGTAGTGGACTCCACTGCAGTGCCTATCTCCAGGGGAGTAGAATGGGGTTCAGGAAAGGTGGGCAGGTCAGAGGGGAGGACACGGCCTCCACACCAGTGGCACAAACATGCGCAGCGGGGGGTGTGGTGCTGGAAGAGCAAGTGGTAGGGGGAGAAGGCCGGATCATTTTGGGGATGGTGTATCTGTGGGTGGGGGAACCTGGGGCAGGGTGTGGTGGGGGAACCTGTGTAGTGGGGGCCTGAGGGATGGAGGAAGGAGACTGTGTGGTTGAGCTGCAGGGCGGTGGCGGGGTCTTGCTGTTCCGGGTCCGGGGGGACTTGCGGGTGGGGGCCTCAGTCTGTCTGTGCCTGGGGGAGGGTGTCCGGGGGTGAGGGGCACTCCCCTCTGTGTGGGTGGACTTCCTCTTCCCCCTGTATGCTGGATCAGCTGGATCGGAGGGGAAGAGGCCGAGGTCACAGAGGAAGAGCTGCTTTGTAGGTGGGGTTGCAGGTGAGGCAAGGGAAGGGGCCTTGGAGGGAGAGGTATCGGAGGACTGCGGAGTGACTGTGGATGCCTGTGTGTGTGTCTTTTCCCCATCCCCTGTGGGTGTGGTATCAGTCCCCTGAGGATGCTTGCTTGCACGTTTTGTCTTTGTTTTGGGTGTTCCTGTGCTGCTCGTGTCTGTGTGTTTGGGTGATTGTGCAGGTGTGCATGTGCTTGGGACAGGTAGGGTGCCAGGAAGTGTGGATGGGGCAGAGGTAGGAGGGGTGAGGGACTGTTGGAGGAGGGACACTGCTGCCGTCAGGGAGGAGTCCATGGACTTATTGCTCCTCTGTAGGGCAGACATGCCCGATGAGATGCCCTCCATGAACAACACCAGCTGTGTCAACAGAGTGGTGTGTGCATGGAGGACACTCAGCATTGCTGTCTGCCCTACATGGAGCTGGCGAAGTAAGTACACAGACTCCTCACTCAGGGCAGCAGGGGACACAGGGGCAGGGGGTGCGGTGCTTGGCACAAAGGAGACACGCTCCCGAACACGGGAGCCTCCACGGACCTCTGGAATGGGAGCCGATGGGAGGGCGGTGGTGGTGGTGGTGGTGGCGGGGACAGCAATACTAGCTGGGGTGTGGTGGCTGCTGACACCCGCCTCCACAAGGGAGTCATCCTCCGAGCTGCTGTGGTCCTCAGCTGAGGTGGATGCTGCTGAGGACTCCTCAGTGTGGCTCCCCTCGCCCTCCGTGCCACTGGGTCCCTCCGACCACTCATCGGCCGCTGATCCAGTCTGGCTCTGCAGCTCCTCCTGGTCCGTGGAGCTGTCCCCTCCTGTGGCCGTGGATGTATCTGCAAACAATTAGGGAAACAGAAAACATCAGTCACCTGCACTGACCGCACACACCACAGTAAGTACAGCACATTACAGAGCAAGCCCTGGCATCCTTAGTTGAACATTTCCAAAAGTGCTCACACAGATTAGGTGAAGCCAATTGTCAGTCTGATGGTCAACCATGGCACTCACATCCCTCCTGGCCTTGCACCCATCTGTCTGGTGCCTGTCGGATGGTAATACCCCAGTGTGGACACATGCACCACCTATACAGTTGTTGGACATTGCAGAGAACATGGTGAAGTATGTGAACATGCACACATCACATCTCTTGCCACTGAGTCAGTACAGGTGTCCGGATAAAGGGATGGCCAGAGTCTAATTTGAAATGCATGTGATGCATACCAGCCCCAGACACCATGATGCACCCATGTCCTGATAGTCAATGCCACAATGGGGTGCATGTAGCACATGTCACTCCCCTGCAGGATCACTCTTAGGAAGTTTAATGCCATGGCACAGGCATGCCTGCAAAGTCATACATCACTGTCTCCAGTCACATGGGCAGGGCAGCCAGCCAACAACAGTCTGCACTGTGTCACAATCCTAGGTCATGGGGAATGCAAGTTCTGTAGCTGACAAGTGCACATGTCCATCCCCCACAAACCACATCATCTGAACTCTTATTTGTCCACGTCATACCAATTGGACATATGGGAGACATGAAACACAACTCTCTGAACCTGAGCACCTCACAGTCTGCTGTGAATGAAAAACAGCTGCCTGAACTTCACAGTCGCATACACCAGTCTGCACAGTCAAGTGATCAAACACCTATATGTCACACAAGTAACGTCTCCTATGGTCACATCTCAGATGGCAGGCTGAGCCCTAACCGATAAACACCCCAGTAGACCTGACAACGAAGCCACAGCACAATGACACAGAGGCAGACACCTGAGGGAACATTTCACTGAGCACAACGTGTTAGCTGATACACGGGAGTGGGAGTACAGAGTGTATTGTATGCCCTGGAGTAGGCATGACTGTCCTGCTCCACGTGAAAGAGGGATGAGTCCTGGACAGTAGGCAGGTGGCTAAGCATGTGTGACACACTTGATATACATACTCCTGAGGCCCAAACATTGTTCCCACCCGCAGCATGGGTGTGTGCCAAATACCCCAGGCACATGTGGTGAGTCAGATCAGCAATTGGACCACATATCAAAGTTACACGCAGATTACATGTCAGAACTCAGGCATTGTGTAAGCAATTGACCCACCCATGAAGCCCACCACAAAGTTACGGGGACAAATGCTGTCCCCCACCTTGAGCTAAGCAAAATGCAAGGACACAGTACCCAAGTGACACAATTTCCTGACTGCAAGGGCCACACCTGGGCATCAGATGAGAAGTGGGCAAGTCACAATTGAGGGACATGGGTCCTGGACCACAAGACTGATGTACTGTGGAAGTTTAACCAGGCCAGAGGAGGGCACATAGCATGTCAGACAAAGTTCACAGTGCAGTCATGGACTCACCCCCTCCTTGCTGCTGTCTGGCCTTCAGCTGCCCATCCAGGTCCGGGAAGACCACCGCCAGAATCCTGAGCATGTGGGGGGTCAGGGTCCGGTGTCCACCCCTCCTGCAAGGAGGCGACAGCTTCAGCTGGACCCGTGCGATCCTCCGGGTCCAGCCCCGAAGGTCCTGCCACCTCTTCTGGCAGTTGCGGATCCGGCGCTTGTAGACCCCCACGGATCTCACTGCCCGGACGATGGTCAGCCAGATTTCCTGCTTCTGGTGGGCATCAACCTGTGAGGATGACAAAGTGAAAAGGCCATTACTACACATGCAACATTTCCGTGCATCACACAGTTGGATATACATGTCTCAATCACAGGGGCATATGATGTACACAGGCAGTGCAACTATGGCTATGGACAGTTTGCCAGCAGTTACCACATGGTATCATTGCCTGGGAAGTCAAACCTTGTTGGAATGCACTGTTACTGCACTATACCTGTTCAGTGCATGTAACTACACACTTTGGGGGCTGATAACTACTCAGTGAGCATGCTAGCCAGTGGTGTGCACACTGTAAGTCTTGCTAGTCAGACAACATGCACAATTAGTAAGGCAGTGGACAGCACACTCACCTGCTCCCCTGCTTTCCCATACAGCTTGCTGTACTGTGGAAGGAGGCTGTCCAGCAGGGCCTGGTTCTCCTCAGTGCTGAAGGCTGGGGCTCTCTCCACAGTACGTGCCATTGCAGTAGCCAGAGGATGCAGAGACAGCAGCAGTGGTGGTGGCAGAGTGTCGTCCTGGAGCATGTAGTGCAGGCAAGTGAGCTCTCAGGGGAACAGCCAGCATTATATGTGTGCTGCAGAGGCAGATACTGTCCCATGTGTCCAAAGTGATAGGTCCAAGTCGTTTGCATCTTCTGAATCTGGCCAATCCATGGAATTGCACCACTTATACACGCCCACAGCATCCTTCAAAAGTTCAACTTCATGACACCCATGAATTTGCAACATTGGTGTGGGTGGCCAACTGAATTCACTGCATCAGACTCGTTAAAGCTTCGAAAATGCGTCCGTTGCCATGCCAGGCCATAGCCAATGCGTGAGCACCGATCGGTCCATTGCTGTACAACACGTATTTCTGTCCACATCATATGCAATGGCCAATGCGTGCGCACCGATCGGTCCATTGCTGTACAAGGCGTATTTCGATACACATCATATGTAATGGCCAATGCGTGCGCATCGATCGGTCCATTGCTGTACAAGGCGTATTTCGATACACATCATATGCAATGGCCAATGCGTGCGCACCGATCGGTCCATTGCTGCACAACGCGTATTTCTGTCCACATCATATGCAATGGCCAATGCGTGCGCACCGATCGGTCCATTGCTGTACAAGGCGTATTTCGATACACATCATATGCAATGGCCAATGCGTGCGCACCGATCGGTCCATTGCTGTACAAGGCGTATTTCGATACACATCATATGCAATGGCCAATGCGTGCGCACCGATCGGTCCATTGCTGTACAACGTGTATTTCTGTCCACATCATATGCAATGGCCAATGCGTGCGCACCGATCGGTCCATTGCTGTACAACGCGTATTTCTGTCCACATCATATGCAATGGCCAATGCGTGCGCACCGATCGGTCCATTGCTGTACAAGGCGTATTTCAATACACATCATATGCAATGGCCAATGCGTGCGCACCGATCGGTCCATTGCTGTTCAAGGCGTATTTCGATACACATCATATGCAATGGCCAATGCGTGCGCACCGATCGGTCCATTGCTGTACAACGCGTATTTCTGTCCACATCATATGCAATGGCCAATGCGTGCGCACCGATCGGTCCATTGCTGTACAAGGCGTATTTCGATACACATCATATGTAATGGCCAATGCGTGCGCACCGATCGGTCCATTGCTGTACAACGCGTATTTCTGTCCACATCATATGCAATGGCCAATGCGTGCGCACCGATCGGTACATTGCTGTACAACGCGTATTTCTGTCCACATCATATGCAATGGCCAATGCGTGCGCACCGATCGGTCCATTGCTGTACAAGGCGTATTTCGATACACATCATATGTAATGGCCAATGCGTGCGCACCGATCGGTCCATTGCTGTACAACGCGTATTTCTGTCCACATCATATGCAATGGCCAATGCATGCGCACCGATCGGTCCATTGCTGTACAACGCGTATTTCTGTCCACATCATATGCAATGGCCAATGCGTGCGCACCGATCGGTCCATTGCTGTACAAGGCGTATTTCGATACACATCATATGTAATGGCCAATGCGTGCGCACCGATCGGTCCATTGCTGTACAACGCGTATTTCTGTCCACAGCATATGCAATGGCCAATGCGTGCGCACCGATCGGTCCATTGCTGTACAACGCGTATTTCTGTCCACATCATATGCAATGGCCAATGCGTGCGCACCGATCGGTCCATTGCTGTACAACGCGTATTTCGATACACATCATATGCAATGGCCAATGCGTGCGCACCGATCGGTCCATTGCTGTACAAGGCGTATTTCGATACACATCATATGCAATTGCCAATGCGTTCGCACCGATCGGTCCATTGCTGTACAACGCGTCCCTGTATAAATCACTCGCATATGTCACCATGGTTGTCACTGGTGAACGTATGCCAGCCACAATTACTTGCCAGGGACTCAGGGGCACACCTACAACACCACAGCCTGTCCACACTGTATCCTAAGGCATGTAAGGCTGCATTACCTGTGTGTGTATGGGGGTCAACATGTGGTTTTTTTGGTGGCACTTGAGGGCAGCCACTGCCAGGCTGTGCACGTGTTCATGGGGACAGAATACCATGTGTGCTGTGCACATGACCACTGTGATGTGCAACTGTTCAGTTCAGGGCATGTGGCATGGTCACTTTTCCAGGTTGTGTATGTCATGTCACATACACCCTGAGTCCCATGTGGGAAGGTATGTACGTCACAGGGTGACCCATTGCCACAATAGTGATGGCCCTCTACAGTCTGTGTGCATGTTGTGTTTCATATGTCTCGAATTCAATGTGCACAATGGGAGACAGTCTCCACATCCACGTTGTTTGTGCATCGACTTTGATGTTGTGCGTGTGTGTGTCACAGACGTCCATGTCTGTCCTGCAGGCAACCAGAGGAAGGGTCAGCACAAGTCGCACAACACTGCACAGCAGCAGGTAACAAGCTCCCTGGCCGCCCGTTGGAGTCCGTAATTTAGGACTTAAGGTACTATTTGACCGCATGAGAATCGGGTCAACACCCCTGATTCATAGAGACCTAAACAAAATACGGTCTCCACCACTTTTTCTTCTTTTTTAGGTCCTGAAGAAAGCCCACTTGACCCACATGGGCAACCACAGGGGCTGAAACATGTCGACCTTTTTATGGACACTCACAGTGCGTTAGACCACTAACTAGTCTTCCCACGCACGACACAGATTTTAATACATCTCGAACCCAGACTGATTAAATTAACAAATCGGGGTTTACGAGTTTTTAACATCACATTTTTGAGATTCACTTCACTACAAAACACTTTCACCTTTCTTTGATCACTACTGCAATAACCAGTGGTTTCCCTCCTGGATGGAGGAAGCATACAAAAACTAACCCTATGATGATGCTGTCACGTTTTTAAGAACAGGGCGGAGAATCAAGATATACCGCCTTTCCGACTTTTGTGCGTGAATGAGGGTTTTTTATCGGTACACTGCACGAATTTTGCAAAACCCTGGTTACTCAGGTCAAGTGATCCATTCCCATTTTGATATTTAATGTCCTGCAGAGGCAACAGGGGCCACTACCTGTGGGAGTCATGGTTGTTTTGCTGGCGTGTACATGATACGCCATGTCATGCCAGTGTCCATGTGGCAATACAGGGTCCCTGGGAATCTACCTGTCAAAGAGCTGTGATGCCTGGGGCACATCTGTCCTCACTTGTCACTGTGGTGTGTGTTTGGAACGTGACAGCAGTACATGGGTACTGTGACACAGCCGAATGATTTCCCATAGCACAACCTGGAACTTGTTGTCAACACATGTTGAACTGAGATGTTAGATGTTGGCCATGTAGGTGCCATATATGTCCATACAGTACGGCACACACATCAAATACTTGTGTCTCGTAATGATGTATCATGTGATATTGAGTATGGTCAATGCCACATATGTGGGGTGACTGACAATCTTTCTTTGTTCACCTATGCACTGCAGGGCACCAGCTGTCCATAGACCATTCCCTGACCTTGCAACCATGGTTGAACGTGACTGCATCCGACGTTACCGCTTCAACAGGCCGCTTATTGAGGTATTGGCGGGGCAGTTGGCCCCACATTTGCAACCTGGCCGGCCATACCCTGCAGCGCTGACCCCCAAGGTGAAGGTGATGGCAGCCCTACACTTCTTTGCCACCGGTACCTTTCAACACACTGTGGCGTCTGCTGGTGGGATGTCACAGACCATGTTCAGCCGTGTGCTACGCGATGTTTTGGAGGCTATGTTGAGATACTTGAACCAGTACATCTATTTCCCTAAACGTCAACAACTCACTGACGTCAAGAGTGACTTCTATGCCCTGGGGAGGATGCCACATGTCATCGGCTCCATTGATGGGACACATGTGGCTTTGGTACCACCACAGGCACATGAGCAGGCCTACAGGAACAGGAAACATTACCATTCTATCAATGCCCTGGTGGTATGTCTTGCAGATATGTGCATTTCACATGTGTGTGCACGTTTCCCCGGTTCTGCACACGATGCCTACGTGATGAGGAGTAGTCGCATCCCGAGGATGATGTCACAGATGCAGAACCAGCGTGCCTGGCTTGTCGGTGTGTACTGAGTTTGTACCATTGTGTGTGTTCTGCGATGTTGTATTCCACCCTCTTTTCCAAGTCAGCTAATGTGCAATTGTCTGTATGTAGGTGTCTCCGGATACCCCAACATGCCGTGGTTGCTGACACCCCTCAGGAACCCTGTGACACCAGCCCAGATGCGCTACAATGAGGCACATGGTCGGACCAGGAGAGTGATCGAGCAGACATTTGGGCTCCTGAAGAGCCGCTTTCGCTGCCTGGACAAGACAGGGGGGGCCCTCCCATATGCCCCTGCAAAGGTGTGCAAGATTGTCATCGTCTGCTGCATGCTACACAACCTGGCAGTGCGGAAGGAGTTGCCTCTCATCCTTGATGACGATGACCAACATCCGCCACCTGTGGAGGATCCTGGCCTAGGCCACGATGCCAGTGATGATGATGATGATGATGAGGGGGATGTCCGCACACAGCTCATCACCAACTTCTTCAGCTGAATGTGAGTATACAGAGTTGGTATGTCAATGATTTGAGTTTGCATGATATGTGTTGGTGGTGCTCTGTTGCTGTTTGAGTGTGACCATGTGCTACTTGACTGTATGCGTGCAGCGATGTGTCCTTACAGGTAGTCTGTACTCCCCAACAGTGTTGTCATGCTAACTTGGTTTTGTGTAGGTATCTTGTGACATGTATTGGGCATGAGTATTGCAGTTCTGTCCTGTTCTTCAGTGCTTTTGACTGTGTGTCATGTCTGTCCTTCACAGGGTACTTTCAGAGTTGTTTGGTCAACTCGGATCCCCCGACACCATGATTCAACTTCCAGGGTGGAAGCAGTCGTTTCCCTGCAGGTGATGTGCCACACACCCCTGGACTTTATTTCTTATACACCTGGTGACTGTGTGGCCACTGCCACGTGGGATTACCTTGCATCTGTAGTGGAAACAACATGTTGCAAATGTGTAATAAACCTGTGCTTCAATTTGGGATGTGCGTTGTCTGTGGTCACACATCTGACTGACATTTGCTTACTGCACCTGTGGGCTAGTTAGCACAGACTCTGAATAGGTGTGGTGTCTGTGCATTCCACTGTATTTCCTGGCAACATCAGTGTAGGCGATGAGTCAGATGGCCCTGGTGTGTATGTGTTGTGTAGCCCTAGTGGTGTGTCTCCCTCATATGTGTCACGTCGCCATGACTCACATGACGGTGTTGAACTTGCTGCAGCAGTTAGCATGCACAGTGTCATTTAGCAGATCATCATCTCCATGACAAAAACAATGTTGGAATCACAACAGAGGCAAGTATGGTGTATTAGTGAGTTTATTTACATACATGTGTGAGGATAGTGCACAGGATGGTGGTTGCTGTACATTGGGATTGGAATCCAAAGTTCCCAGATGAGTTGGAAGTGTTGGTAGCAGAAATGTCCTGAGTAGAGTCCACAATCATGTGATACATTGGTCCAACTTAAACTCCCCATGTCATGTGGGGGAGTTGGGTTGCATTCGACAGGGTGAACAGTTTGCACACAAAGGAAAAGTTCCAGAACAGCTGTTGGGTTCCTGGGGGATGTGCATGGCCATCGGCCTCTCAGTTTTCCTTCCTCGGACGACCCCTCTTCTTTGGGGGGGGGACCCTCAGTTGCAGGCTGCTGCGGTGCAGAGGACTCTCCGCCAGAGTCATCCTCCCTCCCTGTGGCAGTTGCAGTTGTTTCAGCACCAGATGTTGTGGGCACACAGGGAGGTGTGGCCATGTTGGTGCTAATCTGGCGGAGGCATGTCAATATGTCCCTATGCACCGCTGTCAGTTCTTGCAATGTGTCCCACTTGGACTCCATGCCAGACATGTGTGTCTCCACACGGGACATGTGTGTCTCCACACGGGACATGTGTGAGTCCAAGCGGGCATGATCGGCAGCCTGCTGCTGTTGAATGTCCTTGAGGATCCCCACTACCTGGCTGACCTCTCCGGTGCTATTCTGGTACGCATCAGCAATGCGTGCCAGTTGTGGGTCATCATGCAGTCCAGACCCCTCTGCAAACAGCGACCTCTGCCTACCACCCCTCCCACCACCCCTGGCCACACATGCAGGATCTGCGGTGGCACGCACAGGTGACCCTAGGCCCCCTTGGGTGTTGGTACTGGGGTTGTCGTCCGTTGCTCCACATTGGGCCTGGGTCCCTGTGCTGTTGTCATCGGTGGTCCTTGGTCTGTCCATGTGGGCGGGGGTGGTCTGTGTGTTGGCAGTTGTTGGAGGGGTGTGTGCAGGGGGTGCAGATGTTGGTCCTGCTGGTGCTGCATGATGACTCACACCGGAGGGGCCAGGTAGGTCTTCGCCATCCGAGGAGGGCAGAGGCTGTTCCACACCTCAGTGTCCCCCGGAGCCTGGGACAGGGACTCCTCATCTGCTGCTGTGTCCCCATCATCACCTGTTTTTGGAAGAGACACACAGGGGTCGATTCCGATTCGGGCCGGAAATCTCACCGACCGAGCCGGACCCGGAGAGATTTCCGACCGAATCGGACCCTAGCAGCCCGACCGAACGAGTACGATGCGCACGTATGCTATCGGACTCGAGTCGGTCGGACTCCCATTGAAGTCAATGGGAGCCGGTCGTACAACGCGTACGCGGGGCTCCCATTGACTCAATGGGTGCGAGGCGAACAAGGGCCCCCCTACAGCGGGTACGCGGCGAAGCGACTCGTGCCGTACACGCACAGGTAGGGGGGACCCATGGGTCCCCCCCTGTGTGCGACTCGCACAGCTACACGTACAGGGGGGTCCGACACGGACCCCCAGAGTACGGCTCCGACTGCTTCTTCGAGCCGGACGGCGCGAGTCGGTCGGACTGCTCGCGGCGCGCATCGTACTTGCCCGGCCGGGGATCGTCTCCATTGCGCGGTGCGAGGCGCATCCGTGCGAGTCGGTTGGAGCGGTTGGGACCCGCGAACGAGTCGGTCGGCGAATTTGCACGCGCTCGCATCGTACTCGCTCGCCCGGACACACGTACGAATCGGTCGGGAATAAGGGCTCCGAATCGGATCCGGTTCAGCCGAATCAGATTCGGTGCCCTACCTGTCGAGATCGGAATCGACCCCTTAATGTATGTAATGTTTCTACAGGCATCAATGGTTCAAACACCTGACAGTTGTGACTGTACCTCTGGATGCGGGCCTGTACATTGCATTGTCCTAAGTTGTCAGAGTCAGAGGTTGATATTGGTGTAGCACATTGTCCTGCCAACCTGAAGCATTTCAATGTGAATGTTGAGGTGTGTGCAGGGCCAGCATTGGTGGTATTTGGTTGACATCCAGCTCTCCTTCTCCCACCAGCCCAGTTATCCCACCATGAAGCATGCCACCCTTGCAGTGGGTGCATGTTGACTCTCAGGATGTCAGTCAGTGGTGTCCTGCTGTTGGTTGGTGCCCAGTTCCTAGCAGGGCCTTGTGCTCCCCACAACAGAGCACCATTGTCAGACATCTTTGAAGTGGCTTTTCACTCCCTGTGAGGTGTGCATGCTTCAGTGTGAGCTTGCTGGGCCATGTGGGTGGGGGATGTTGAGCTGTGACTACCACTCCCATCATGCTATTGCCTACACCCCCCTGCCCAGCATGCCCATACTTCCTTCCTTTTGAGTGGACTTCACTGTATGTGAGTGTAACAGCAATTGCAAGATGGCTGACAGTGTGGTCCTGTTGTTTGTTGGTGCCCAGTTCCCAGCAGGGCCTTGTGCTCCCCACAGCAGTACCCAGTGTCAACCATCTTGTCAGTTGTTTTCCACTCCCTGTGATGTGAGCATGGTTCAGAGTGGCGTTGATGGGCCAATTGTGAGGGTGAGCAATATCTGTGACTACCACTCCCATCATGCTATTGCCTACACCCCCCTTCCCAGCATGCCCATACTTCCTTCCTTTTGAGTGGACTTCACTGTATGTGAGTGTGACAGCAATTGCAAGATGGCTGACAGTGTGGTCCTGTTGTTTGTTGGTGTCCAGTTCCCAGCAGGGCCTTTTTCTCCCCACAGCAGTACCCAGTGTCAGCCATCTTGTCAGTTGTTTTCCACTCCCTGTGATGTGAGCATGGTTCAGAGTGGTGTTGATGGGCAAATTGTGAGGGTGAGCAATATCTGTGACTACCATTCCCATCATGCTATTACCTACACCCCCCTTCCCAGCATGCTCATACTTCCTTCCTTTTGACTCTGCTTCCCTGTGGGGTAGTGTGCCTGTGCTGACAGGATGGCTGACAGTGTTGTCCTGGCGTTTGTTTGGCTACAAGTCCCAAGAGTGTCCCTGTGCTTCACACAGCATGACCCAGTGTGGTTGTTCTTTGTGGGATAATCAATTAGAGTGTGAGGCAATTTATTCTCCCAGGTGAGTTGTGTGGAGTTTGTGTTGAGGGGGGGGTGTGAGAAAAGCTGCTGGTGACTATGGTCAGAGCTGTAAGTCCACCTTCCCACCCAGCCAGATGTCCCACCATGGAACGTGCTTCCATTGCAGGGAGTGCAAGTTGTCTTTCAGGATGTCAGTCAGTGGTGTCCTGCTGTTGGTTGGTGCCCAGTTCCCAGCAGGGCCTTGTGCTCCCCACAGCAGTACCCAGTGTCAGCCATCTTGTCAGTTGTTTTCCACTCCCTGTGATGTGAGCATGGTTCAGAGTGGTGTTGATGGGCGAATTGTGAGGGTGAGCAATATCTGTGACTACAACTCCCATCATGCTATTGGCTACACTGACTTCACCAGCATACCCAGAAATTCCTTCCTTTCAGTGAGCTTCCCTGTGAGGTGGTGTTCTAGTGTTGGCAAAATATCTGACTGTGTTTGTTGGTTAGATTTGTGCCACTGCCTAGCTGTATTTGTTGTTAGGTTTGTACATGTCATGACACAGTTACATATCACTATGAGATGGCATGTATTGTGTTTATCTGACTGACATACACATCTTGGGATGATTATCTTTTGGTTGCTGTGGATTTGCTAAGGGTGCATGGTTTGACTATCCCCTTGACAGTGATGTGTGTGTATTGTCACACAATATTGTGTATATTTGTTGTGTACTCACCAGGCTCTGGGATGTTTGATAGTCCATGTATGCTCACTGGTGGTAGGATGGCCCGCACCTTCTCCTCCCAGGGCCTGAGGTATACTGGTTTGGCAGGAGGGCCACTGCCGGTGCGGTGACTCAAGGCGTAATCCTTCTTTAGTAGTTCCTTGACCCTCCTGCGCACATCATACCATCTGTTCTGGATGTCTTCCTTTGTGCGCAAACATGGTGATTGTGCGTTCACCCTGTCAACGATCCTCTCCCACATCTTGGTTTTCTGCGACATGGGGGTCTGTTGGACCAATGTACCAAACAAGTGTGGCTCTACCCTGAGGATTTCATCTACCAGCACTTCCAATTCACTGTCTAGGAACTTTGGATTCTTCTTTGGGGGCATGGTGATGGGTGGTGGTGGGGATTGATGTGTGTGTGAGTGTGCAAGTGAGGGTGGGTGAGTGTAGATTTTGCTGGGTATATGTGAGGGTGCTATTTGTGAGATGCTAATGGTGTGTGGCTTGTGTGATGGATGAGTTGTGAGTGTGTCTGTGGTTGCTGTCTGATGGTGTTCTGTGCTGGCAGGTCAGTGGAATTTGCAAAGGATCATGGTAGGGATTTGTGGGCTTTATATGGGTGGAGTTGTGGGTGTGTCTTTGTTCCATGTTTTTTCCCCCCAGTATTTATTGACTTTGTCATTGCTTGTTTGGCCCTTTTTTTTGTATTTTTTCCTTTGTAGTTTTGGGGCATGTAGGAGACGTTCTTCTGACCGAGTAGGACGCTGCAGTTGTCTCGTGCGAGCTTCTCCGAGTCTTTCAAGCTGTGTTTCTGCTGTGTTTCATGTGCGGCGTACGCGTCGGTCGCGGGGTATTGGGTTGCTTCGGCTCGGTTTTGTATGCGTGTCGGTCGTACGGCTTGAGCTCCGTGCGACTCAGTCTGGTTTTCCACGCATTGCATCGTACTGCGCGGGTCGGAGTTCGTGGGTACGTTTCTGTCGGGTTCATTCCTGGTGCGTGTCGGTCGGTTCAATTCACGTGGTTTCCCGGCCGGATAGCTGTTTTCCATGCGGATCGGTCATTCGGCTTGTATTCCGTACGAGTCGGTCGTGATTCACATGCATTGCATCGTACTACGCGGATCGGGCAGCGCCGGTACGTGTCGGTCGTAATAAATTCCCGTACCGAGTCGGTCGGTACATTTTCCGGCCTGAATCGGAATCGGCCCCTTAGCCTTGGTCTTCCATTACAGAATGGAATTGCATGTCTCACTGTACTCAAATTGTTTTAATATTTTAGAAATTGAAAATTATGTGTGAGATTGGACTATTATTTGTGTATATAAAATTTTAAGGGTCCAGCAACTTGAATAAAGTCTTATTTTTACCCCCTGAATGGTCGGAGAGGTGAAAGGCCCATTGAGTATTTCCATGATATACTCCTAGGAGCACCATGAATAAGAAAAAATAATCCAGACTTGAAAAATTGCCATGTGTTTTGCTCCAGATATCTTTGAGACCACATATGCACCATTTTATCTAACAGTGGCAAAGTCTTACTACTTCTATTATAAGGTGCTATAAGAGAGTTGCCTATTCCTTCATGCATAATGATATTGCATTCCCCAGCAATAATATTTGGGACTGGGAAGTCCATCAAAATATTAGAACCCCCTGGAGTATTCCTGGGTGATCTACCAAAAAAACAGAATGACTGCCCATCTAACTGTAACCTGCACGATTATCCACCAGCCTGACTGGTCTGAATTAGTCTATATAAGCTCCAATTCAGATTAATCAAGATGACTACCCTTTGTTATTGCATAACTGAGTGGAGCAAACAATAACTTTACACCACCTGCCTGAGAGGTTTTTCATAGCTTCTTTAAGAAGATGAGTCTGCTGAAGGAGAGAAATATTTAGCTGTTGATTACACAGATCTGCATGAATTCCATCCCTTTTCGTCCTTCACTACAACCCATTCAAATTCCATGAAAACAAACATTATGGCCTTACTCATCATTCTCTCTATTCAGGTTCACATCTCCTTTCAAAAGTGCCCAGTAATACCTCATCTTAATACAGTCCTGAGAAGTCTCATGAGTTTTTCCTAACTTGCACCTTACCTAAAATGTTCCTATTCACCTGCTGCCTCCCACTATGATGTGCTAGAGATGAGACTTGGATTTCAAGGTGACACCTAATATTTGTTCCTTCACTGTATAAGTCTGACAGAATCTTTGGGTTTTTTGCTAAAGTGGTTGAGCCTAAAATGATCTCTATGAATTCTTTGTCTTTCATGTTCAAGTTCATTAGAACTGTCATTATCTAAGACACTTTCTTGTGATTTTTTTAACAAAGTTCCTCTCATCACTATCTTTGGTGTCTTCTGGCAGATTCATGATATGAATATTATTCTATCTGACCTGATTCACATTTGTCTCCATATTATCAACTTCTGCTCTTTCATTGGTCGGTAGCTAAAGAATTGCTTATTTGTTTTGAACCATATTTGTCCTTGATACAGCTACCAGGTCCTCTAATACCTCAATTCTCTAAGACAATGAAACCAATTTGTTATCAAGACCAGTAGATGTGGCCTCTGTCTCTTGTTGGTTCTTCTCAAATTTTCATCCTCACAAGGTAAGGCCCTAATACTCATCGGTAATATTCATCACGCTGTCTAGTCACATAATTTGGGATCCTCCTCTGGTAACTATTGTCGGACTTTCAACTAACTAAAGAACGGCTTGGCGTGGAGTTTTGAATGAATTTTTAATAAATAAACCTATAAAATATAAATATTATTTTATACATTATTAATAATACATATTTACTCCAGTCTCATAATTGATTTATACACGATTTCAATTTTTTTAAATAAATGTAAATATAAAAATTTAAAATGTTTCCAACATTTTATTTACAACGACACTCCAATTTAAAAAAAATCAATACAAATATTTCATTATTTCAAAACAATATTTGTCTTTAAAAAATATTAAATATAACAGTTTTTATACAAATATATCATCAAAAATGTAACATTATTAATTTTAAATTTGATTAATTTAAACTTTACCAACATTTCTATAATTGTAATTATTATTTTGATATTTACAATTTTTTTTGCATTTAATATAATTTATATATTCATTTAAAAGAATTACAATATATGATTAAGACAATTATCAATAGAACAAGTATACTTGCAGAACATTAAAATATTTAACGCTACATTTAAATTAAAATACTCCCGTTTTAAAAATGTCCTCACCTTTCTCCCCTAAAAATCCAACTTAAAATAAATTATAAATAAATTATTTTTATACATTAGGACAACTAAAAATACAAATCTCAAAAATTTCATAATTAATGAACTATCTTACTGAACACACACACATAAAAAAAATATGAAACATATAAAGTCAAACACAAATAATATATACAACAATATTTTCTAATTCTATATTTTTACAATATCAAAAACAACCCTTAAAACGATATTCTTGCCGTCAATATTCCTGAAAACTATGGGGCCCATTACGATACCCGGCGTAAAAAAATCCGCCAGGCATGGAAGCGGCAAAAATCCGCCCGCACACACCGCCTGAACACCGACCACGCCATTATGAGTACACAAACCGAAAACCGCCATCGGCGGAAAAATCACACAAAATACCGCCCGCCATCGTCCGAGTCGGAGTCAAACCGCCCGCCACGGACGGAAACACGCACGACAACACAAAACCGCCCGCCCACACGGCCGACACACCGCACGTGAAATTACGATCGCACCGCCATGAGCGCGGAAAAACAACAAATATACCGCCCGCCAGCGCAAACAACGCCGATGAGAATCGACACGGCAGAAGCCATGGCGCCCACGTACCTGCACAGAAACCATCCGCACACAAAACCAATAGCACACAACATGGCCAACAAGTCCACACAGCAAGGCACACACAAATACACAAGCACAGTACACATCCCGAAAACACCCCCCGGACAAACAAAAAATACAAAGGCCAGAACCCCAGACACAACACACCTGAAAACAACAGACCATGAGGACACACCCACATAGGTGAGTACAAAAGCAGCACTCCCACAGACCACAACCCCTTGCTACATTGCAAACCAGAGAGGAGAGGAGAGGACACAGTGACACAGCAAGGACAGCAGCACACCACAGAAACGCACACATCACTACCACCACCACCACCACCACCACCACCACCACCAAACACCACCACCACCACCACCACCACCACCACCACACCCCGGCACCACAAACCCCCTGCACATTATACAACACACACCGCACCAGCACCACAAACACCATGGCACCACAAAGGATGCCCAAGTTCACGCCCATGGAGCTGACGGTCATGGTCGACGAGATCATCAAGGTGTACCCACAAATCTATGGGAACATGGTCCAGCACACACCACTAGCCACCAGAAACAGAATGTGGACCCGGATCGTAGACCAGGTCAATGCAGTCGGGACCCTGCCCAGGAACAGAACCGAGATAAACAAACGTTGGAATGACGTAAAGAGCCTGGTCAAGAAGAAGGAGGGCAAAAACAGAGAGCTGGCTGCCGTCACTGGCGGAGGGAATCCCGCGCTCTTTAAGACCTTCAAAGCGTGGGAGGAGAAGGTGCGAGTCGTAATCCATCCGGAGATCCTCGCCGGATTAGCAGGGGGAGTGGAGGCTGGTAAGTACAAACTAATGTATACCAGCACACCGCTATGTACTCACATGCGCAACTACCATGCCACAGCTCCCAGGGACAAACACCCCCATGTCCAGCACACAATACACAACACATCACACACACATGCAACAGACACTACCACACACAGCCCAAACCGAACAACTGTAAGATGCGTGGGGACATGTGTACACTAAGCCAGCCACGTAACCACCAACAGGTCCCCAAATATGCCAGAAGCGCCACAACGAGCACCCACCACACCCATGTGTCCGCCACAGCTGCACTAACCGACAAGTAACAGGTAAGTGGCAGGAACACAAAGTGCAGTGGGTGGGACGGTGGACAGCCCAAGTACAACACACACCAGGCCCCAGTCCCACAGCACAGCAAGGAGGAGCATCCCCCACACCCCACAGCCACGTGTCAGCCACCGCAGTGCACAACGACAGCCGAAAGGCAGACATCACGGTCCACAGCAATCGGTGTCAGTGGGTGTACAGCCACCCCCACGACCCACAACACCCCCCCACCCCCACAGACCTGCAACATGGAGCACCCCCCGCTTAGAGCCATGTGGCATCCAGTACAGTGCACGCACGAACAACTTGCAGGTGGGAAACTGGACAGGGCTGGATTACTGGAGGCATGAGGACCATAACACCACCAACACATGGGACATGTCACGTAGCACACGGACACGCAGCACCGCCCACCGTCACGAACAAGTGAACAATGTGCACACGGACATGAACAGCAGACTCACACCCCACATGACCCATCACAGACATAGCAACACCCAAGGAGCCACGTCTGCATGCACAAGCCACACTGAATATAGTCCCACACGGCAGCCACTGTGCAACTCATCACACACAACCGAAACACCATTGAAGTCCTGTCCATGTAGCCCCCACTGCCTGTCAACCCCACACCCCACAACTACGCCTATGTAAGACAAACAACACTAGACGCAACAGAGCGGAACAACAGAAATGCACACGAACACCACTGAACCCATCAAACTCACAGACACACCATGCACATACAACATACCATCCATCCCATCCGTCAGCCCCAGTCACATGAAAGGCATGTCATCCGCACAGCTGCCACACATACAGCAGTCACGCTAAGACACATGCCCATGACCAACCATGTGCCAGAAGTCAATTAAGCGCACGACACACTGTGAGCAACAACACACAACATGGGCCACACCCCCCCGAGCACTGCAGTGATGCACATGGCACAGGGCAGCACGCACACCAAGGAGATGGGACAACTGCAATACGTTGGCTGGCACACAACTATCACTCACTCATAACGATGCGTCCAATGCCATGTCCAGTAACCACAACAGACAGCAAATATGCAGGGCATGTCAGGCATGCACACACCTCAGACCATGCACTGTCATGCTGCCACAACACATGTCACGTTCGGCACCCATGGCTCACAGCATGTACCCCAAAAGCATATCCCCTCCCAAATGCGAATCTGGGGCATGGCCCCCATGTTGCCATATGCGTTCCTAACCGTTCCATTTGAACTCCAAAAGCATATCCCCTCCCAAATGCGAATCAGGGGCATGGCCCCCATGTTGCCATATGCGTTCCTAAGCGTTCCAATTGAACCCCAAAAGCATATCCCCTCCCAAATGCGAATCTGGGGCATGGCCCCCATGTTGCCATATGCGTTCCTAAGCGTTCCATTTGAACCCCAAAAGCATATCCCCTCCCAAATGCGAATCTGGGGCATGGCCCCCATGTTGCCATATGCGTTCCTAAGCGTTCCATTTGAACCCCAAAAGCATATCCCCTCCCAAATGCGAATCTGGGGCATGGCCCCCATGTTGCCATATGCGTTCCTAAGCGTTCCATTTGAACTCCAAAAGCAAAGTACAAACCAGACCCAGGATGGGCCAGGAGCCCGCATACACCAGAGTCACAATGAGTAGGGGCAAAGCAACACACCCATCGGCATGGCCAATCCGTCCCATGCCACATGTGCACAGCACACAGTCCCATTGCCTAGCACACACAACTACAGATGCCACAGCCACACACTCGCCTCCGGGAAACCCATGTACGAGATTGCACGAACTGCCAATGTCAGACGACTAATACATACTTCGCCAGGTGCAACACAATAACAAATCTCATTCTCTCCACAGGTGACGAACTGCTGGACGCTGGGGATGGAGACAGCAGCCAGCACAGCCAGCCTACAAGCCCCCAACGAGGACACACGGATCTGGAGGATCTGTCCACCTCTTCGGACACGGACCACCAAGCTGGCCCATCTGGCGTGGCAGGGCCCAGCCGCTCCCCAGGACCCCTCCTACCCACCAACCCATCATCCAGGGATGCTGAACAGTCCCAGTCCCCTGCTGCCACTGTCGTTGCGGCCACACCCACGGTCATTGCGGCCACTACCACTGCCGCAACCGCCACCATCGCCGCACCGACCACCACCGCCTCCACCACCACCACGTCTTCGCTGGCACCAGCCCCAGCGCAGGTGGTGGCCCGGCCGACTGGATCCACCCTGGGAGCCACAGCGAGGACCGTGGTGAGCAATGTGGCTAGTGGGCAGGCCGGTGGCAGCAGGACTGGTAGGAGGAGCAGGGTCAGGGAAACGCCAGCCTCCCCTGGGAGCCATGCCCTGCCTCAAATGGCCAGAGTCCTTGGGGCCTATGAAGAGGCCCAAGGACAATGGGCCAGGTCTGCTACTGACACGCGGGAGGTGCTGGGGGTGCTGAGGTCCATGGACGCCCATATGGGCCAATTCGTGTCCCGTATGGACCAACTCGTGGACCTCATGGGCCAGCTGGTGGTGGCGGTGGGGTCACAGGCAAGGCCAGCAACACCACCTCCGCCACCACCTGCTAGGGCGCAGGGTCGGCCAGCAGTGTCCACTTCCCCTGCGTCCACAGCCAGTGAGCACACCTCACCCACCACCAGCAGGTCGCCACCACACACCCCCTCCCAAACGTGGAAGGGGCCGTCCGAAGAGGAAACAGATCTCCCGGGAGGACTTCGCACGCTCCAGTCGCAAGTGAGGCAGCCAGCCAGCCTTCCGCCAGCCTTCCTTGACCAGCCACTGCATTGACTTGCTCTACGATCCCACTCCACACAGCCATCTGGATGGCATGTGTGTGTTGGACTATGGACATAGAACCAGTGGGTACACCCTGATCATCACGCAGCCATGACCGACAGCTCATTGTCACTGCACGCACCACTTTTGTCATCACCTTACACACAATCACATGTCACAGTTTGTAATAAATGCACCTTTTTCACTAACTGCTGTTTGTGCCCTGTGTTTTATTTGTACGGAATACATCGGCCACCTTGGGCGGAAGGGCACCTGATGCGTGGCATGGCAATGGAATCCGGAGGGCCTGTAGGGACCTAGGGGTGGGAGACAGAACAGGAGCACATTCAATGAGTGTGTCACACACCCATCACACAGTACATGTCAACAACTACAAGCAATGCACACACATCGCACAGAGCAATAGGGCACAATGCCACAGTCACCAACAGTGGCATACTACCCTGGCCATGGAGCGTTGACACACTGCACGCAGTGAACATACGGCCACCCTGACACAGCACACACACACCTGCATAGATACAGACACATCATCCGTCGTACATGGACACTCACCGTCAAGTGAAGTAGCGGGCGATGAGCTGCTGGCGCACATTCCCAGCTTCCTCCTCTCCGCTGTCCACCTCACTCGAGCTGTCCTGGTCTGCGGGCTGGGGCCCTGGTTGATCTCCGTCATCCACAATGAGGGGGATCTGCTTCCGAATGGCCAGATTGTGCAGCATGCAGCACGCCACCACTATCTGGCACACCTTCTGTGGGGAGTACGCCAGTGCACCCCCGGTGCGGTCCAGGCACCTGAACCTGGACTTGAGGAGGCCAAAGGTACGCTCGACCACACGTCTGGTCCTCCCATGTGCCTCATTGTATCGATCGTCTGCTGGGGTGCGAGGATTCCTCAATGGACTGAGCAGCCATGCCCCATTCGGATACGCAGAGTCACCTGGGTGTGAGGGACACAGAGAACCGTTGCTATTCCAACTGGACAGGGGACAGCATCGCACAACCAGCACGCTACACCACTCCACATACTCACCGACAATACAGGCACGATCCTGTTGCATATTGGCCATCAGTCGTGGCAAGATGCTGTTGCGCATTATGTGTGCGTCATGTGCCGAGCCTGGAAACTTGGCACACACGTGGGTGATCACCATGTCCGCAAGGCACACCACTTGCACATTCAGGGAGTGCGTGTGCTTCCTGTTGCGGTACAGGTGCTCAGTGGCCTGTGGTGGAACAAGGCCAACATGTGTGCAGTCAATGGCTCCCACGACGTGTGGGATTCTGCCAAGGGCATAGAATGCACCCTTCACTGCCGCCAATTCACGAGCCCTGGGGAATCTGATGTACCTGTTTCGGTACAGCATCATGGCTGCCAGTACATCCCTCAGCACCTTGCTGAACATGGGCTGGGACATCCCTCCTCCACTGCCCACTGTGTGCTGGAATGACCCAGTGGCGAAGAAATGCATGGCGGCCATCACCTTAGCCGTGGGGGTGACAGCAGTCGGATACACCCTGCGGGGACGGAGATGGGGCTCTAACATGGCACACAGTCGATGCAGGGTTGGCCTGTCCAGCCGAAACTTCCTGATAACCTCTGTATCGTCCATGTCCGCCAGCAATTGGTATGGGCGGTCAATGTTCGGTCTCCGCCTGGGGTAAATGGCAGAGGACACATGTCAAAGCAACACGGCACATAGCAATTTCGCATACACATCACTGACATGACTGAGCAAGCACATGAGCCACAGCCCAGCTGTCAAGCTGGGACGGCACGGCCACAATACACTTACACAGGTCTCCCAACAATGGCAATGGCAAGTGAGACATACCACTGCCATGTGCATGCACATGGGGATCTGGGCCCCAATGACTTGCGGGGCGTGCTGATGGGGACTGACTGCATATTCGTCAAGCGGCAACGCCACGGCAACATGAGTGTCTGCTGAGCATGGAACTGCTTCCGAGGCTGGATGAGTATGGCACACGACGACGACGATGTGGGCACGGGCTGAGCGGCCAATACAAGTGGGACCTGTGGCACGAGGGGATATGAGACAGTAGTAGGTGTCAGCACTGCACCCTATGTACAGCACTGTACGGATCACAGCTCCCGAAACATTGACTGGTGTCCACATTGACAGCCCCATGCCAAGACGGCTGTGTGCTTGCAGTCACACGTCACAGGTGAGAGGTTACATTGCACGTGCCAGGTGGCAGTCGTACATAGTGGGAGCTGGCATGTGTGTGCATGTGTCTCCTGTTCAGGATCCACCAGATGGGCGCTGACTCTGTACTGACCATTGGACACAGCATGTTCCGTGGAAGGCTTGTGTGTGTGGGATGGTGGCACTGGATGTGCCTCCGTTGGGTGGGGGGCCATGCACAGGGCGGGTACGTCGATGATTGCGCATTGTTGGTCACGGTGGGTGCACCAACTAAGATGTGTTGCCCTGTGTTCAATTCCTATGTCCGCATGATGATGGACTGTGGATGTGGGCAGACTACACATTGGTCGATGTGCTGTCTATATGCATGTGCCTTCACACCAGGCACAGCTGCCCCTGCACATGTGACCCCTGCTGGACTCGCTGCTGGGTCTGTGGAGCTGATGCACCTTCTGCGCGTGGGGCGGACAGCTCTCCTCACTTCCCTCATTGCGCATGTCATGTCTTTGCCGCAGGTGACATGGATCATGGAGGGCCCACATGTACGCGTGGGTAGGCTACACATGATTGTTCACTGGTCGCCACCCCCAGTCAGTGTTTCGAATGGGAAGGTTGTCGTGCTGGTGGTATGTTCGATGTGGCGGATGGGCGGGCCTAGGTGCGGGCTTACATTCCGGACATGGGGGGTAGTTGAATTGGCGACTAGTTGCAGTACACACGGGACACGTCTCTTCCTTTCCACATCTGGGTCATCCCTTGTACTAACTGACAGTGATACAGTCATCTTCGCCCCAGCCCTCATGTCCTCCCCTCGCCCCCCCAATATGCATGCTCACCTGCGAGGCTAGCGCTTGCACAGGCAGCCCCAAGCTCGCACCAGAGAGGGCAAGGAGTGTATGTGTGGGTCCAGTTGCACGAGTGGGCTGTCTCAGGGTATGATGTGTGGCGGGACGCCGTCCACCTGCGTGGTGCCCCAAATGGAGACCCGGCCTGCATGGACTATGCATCACAGTCTTCGCCTTCCGGATCCGCCACCTGCGACACCCAGTGGCTGTGGCTGCCCTTGCGGCCAGGCCGCGTCCGTCTGTGGCTGATGGCCCACACATTCACTCTTTGGCCTCTCTGGGGAGGGCTCGGGGGTGGTGGCGCACGCGCTTGCACTTAGTCGCAATGGCATGTGGCGTGGTTGGTATGATGGGCAATGGATGGGATGGTGCGAGCCACCTCCCGTGACGTCAGTGCTGCTCGTGCTGTGGTGCGTCCCCCTACACTTCCATTTGACTTGTGCCATGCTAGACGTTGAGGTTCTATTGCCTGCGTGATATGACCAGGAGGAGCGCGAGGAGACCTGTCACACACCATGCTCCACTGCCATCCCGTGCCCTGTATCGCCTGTGCGGATTGACTATGTTGGGGTTACACCTGGTCGACTGGGGCTGTGTGTGCCTTGTCAAGGGGCATGGCGGGCGCACAACAGGATCCAGCTTGTCCACAGAGGGTGGGCTGAGGTGCGCCTGGTACCGCCTTGTACGTGTGCCCGGCTGCTGTGCACACACGTGTTCACTCCCCCCGACAGGTGTCCTCTCACAATGCCCAGGGAAGCGGTGGTGTACTGTTCATGACCCCTCCCAACACGGCGTGCTCCAACTTGGCATGTGCGCATCTACCCGTCGCACCCACCCACCTGAGCACTGCGTCCATACGACTTCACACGACACATGTGTGTCTTCCACAGTAGTGCTACTCATTTGCGTTGACATCCAATACCAGTGGACTACATGGTCATGTCACGACTGCCGTGTACTTCACATACTCTCATCCTCTCTCATTCGTACTTGTGAAATGAGTCAGCGGAGACAGTTTTGGTTTCAAACATTATATTGAGTCATCTGTCCTCTGTGATGCAGTATAGTGGACACTACTGGCAGCGGAATACATGTTGAGGATATACTGAGCATGATAACAAATGGGATAGGGTGTGGGGTTACATCTGCTTGGCCAAGGCTGTGCTAATGTACATTTACGTATAGCTGCGGAGCTGCGGACTTTGACACAGACGGTATACATGTAGCCTACCAGACCGCTCGGCATCATGGGCACAGTCCATCTCAGTTCCATGTGACAGGTTTGCTGCGGTTGTTCCTCATGCACGCGTGCATGTGAGATGACATCAGGGCATGTGCTTGCGTGCATGCAGCGGCGTGCCACTTGTTGTTGCACTGTGGTGGTTACTGGACATGTCACAGTCACTGGGGTCGTGTTGTTGTTGTATGTACTTGTCGTCCATGCAAAGGTCCTGGTATGGGATTCCCGGGGCGGGGGTGGGAGGGGTGCAGCACCCACAGACTCCAGGCGACCTATTCATGTCCACTGAGCGGTGTGTGTGTCCATGTGCGCTGGATCCATGTCGTGTCCTGGTTGTTCGTGCAGTTCCGTCCATGTGGGTGCGATGCACAGAGCCCATGCCACTGCCTCCCACGATGCATGCGGTGTTCCTGGATGTGATGGGGAACAGTGTGCATGTCCCGGTCATATCCGATGTCATGGCGATGTCGTTGATGGTGTGGTTACAGTTGCCGGTCGTTTGGTATGGCTGTTGTGGTGGTGACTGGCCAGTCCGTGCGGAAGCTGAGCATGGGTGCGGGGTTGGACTTCATAGGTCACTCGGGGAACCTGCGTTGTGGTCCGACGTATTTACAGGTTGTCAGGTATGCGATGCCGTCCAGCAGGGCTTCCATGTCATTGGTGGTGTACATGTTTGCCAGCCAATGAAGCGGATGGTGGCTGTCAAGGTGTTGTTCGTAGGTTGTCCCTTGGAGGACCATGATGGGGCATGCTGGGTGACATTCGATGTAGCTGTTCTCGATGATCCGTCGTGTGGAGGCACAGTGGTTCCATTTCAGTGCGCGTGCGATGTTGGCCACATACGCCATGCCCCCATAGGCAGAGCAGGCCCTGTCGTGTGCGTCCAGAGGGAGGAGTAGTGGTAGCAGGTCCGCCTTCAGACATGCCGGGTTGGAGAGGCATATCTCGACGGGATGCTGGTAGGGACACCTCCGACAGTAGAAGACGGGCATGACGCAGCTGAACAATGTGATGCGGTAAGTCAGTCGGTAACTTACGTTCAGCAGGGACAGGAGATCGCATCCCAATGTATGTATCGTGTTGGTTTGGTACAGCTTGAGCTCTTCGGCGTAGTTGGGTAGGTGTGTTGCGGTTGCCATTTCGCAGCGGTTCGTAGAGGTGGCGTGCTCCGGCTGTGTGTGCAGTCTGCAATGTGCACGCTCCGGGGTTGCTGTGAGCTCTGTGTAGTCGTGGGGAGACAGGACTTGTGTTCTGTTGGCTTGTTTGGAGGACACGGGCCCTCTTCCCACATGCTTCTCAGACAGTTCAAGGTCGGTGCTGTGTGACTCCTTCCAATTAACTTGCATGTGGCCGACATGGGGGAGTGTTTTCTTCTTTCTTCCCCGTCCGTTGTGTGCTTCTGTGATATGCGCTATCTGCCCTGTGGTCGGTCTCCTCGGCATGCCTGTGTTGGTCTATTCTTGGACAATGGCTGTATTCACCGGCTTCTGTCGTAGGGCTGTGGTTTCGGTGTTGGAATGGAAGGTCATTCAGTGCTGTCTGCTCTCCCTTGTGTGGGCGGCAGGCTGCCTTTCCGCTCTGCGTTGGGCCTTGTGTGTGGATGTAATTCTTGGGCCACCTGTTGTCGGTCACCGGGCTCTTTGGTGTTCCGTTTCATGTGTCTTGTTCATATGTGCAGGGTGGTATGGGTTTTTCAGTGTGGTACTGGCGTTCCTCTTCCCGAAGGGGCCCTGCTTCTCCTAGTTGGTGTTGCCGCCGCTGTGTGCTTCGCCATGTTTGTTACACTGGGGTGTGTCCTGCTGTTGCGTGACTTCACTGACATGTGTGCGTCGGTTGTGTGGCGTTGGGTGTTGTCCGTGAATTGGGCGTTGGGGACATGTCTGTGGCCGGCCTGTCACGTGTCATGTGCGTTCGGGGTGGGGCTGGTGTGTGTGCTGCTTGGTTGTGTCCCTGTGTCTGTGTGCGATGCATGCATGGCGCTGCGGTTGGCCTCTGCGTTGTGCGCATGTGTGGCGGCGTCATCGGCGCTTTGGGGCCGTGACGGGGTGGTTGGTTCCTAGTCCCAGGTGGTGTGTACACATGTGTTCTGCGATGTTAGGATTTGGCCTGTGTGTCATATGTGGATGCAATGGTGGATGTGTAGTGTGCACGCGCTGGTGGGGGGTTGTCCGCTTTTTCCGCCCTTGCACTGTGTGCGCTGTTTGCGTGCACTTGTTGTGTGTGTGCCTACCTGCGTCTCCGCGGTACGTTGCGTCCTTGGTGGTGCATCAGCAGAAGCATGGGAAGGGCCTGCAGTGCTGGATTCATGCCCGGGGTGCCGCTTCTTCGTTGTCCGTGCTCTGCGTCCGTGTTTCCGCCTCTCTTTCACGTGCGGTGTCTCTTTGCCGTGGGAGCCGTTTGTTTGCGGCATCGTAATTTATGCGCCGGGCGGGACGTGTTTCGTCGGATGGTGTGTGTCAGTTGGGCTGCGCCGCTACGTGTGCGGGCGCACTTTGATGGCGGACGGTGTTGCTGGCTTGCCGGCGGTGTTTGGCCTGCTTTTCGCATCGTAATTGGGCGGGCGTGTGGACTGCTGCATGCCGGCGGTAACTGGTGGTTTTTGCATCCGCCAGCACGGCGGTTGTGCTTCCGCCCGCCATCGTAATGGGCCCCTATATTTTTAAAATCTCTATATTTTGGACACAATATTTTTGTATCACAATGTTTTCTATTCGATATTGTGTCCAAACACCCTCCAGATACTGTGAGATACTGACATTGGGGCATTTAAAATAATATGGGACACTGACAGTGGAATGGTGGTACAGGGACAATGATGCAGATATCAAAATTAGCATATTGGTGCTGGGACACTTACATAGGGAAACAAACTGTAAAAGGGATACATATTTATTTATTTATTTAGTTATTTACTTGAGTTTTATATAGCGCTGGCTAGACCCGGAGGTATCAGAGCGCTTTACATGAGGAGAGTTACATATCTTACAAATTATACATTGTAACATAAGGTACAACAGTTACAAGTTACATTTTTAGGTTAATGGCGTGTAGAGGGGTAAGGGGGTAATGTAAAAGGGTGAGGGGAGGGAGAATTTAGCAGAGCATAGGCATAAGGATAGACAAAGCAGGCAGGTGGAGAGGAATTCAGGGGAGAGAGGAAGGGAAAAGGGGAGGTAGCCAAAGAATGAAGGAGGGAAGCGGAGGTGGAGGGAGTAGGGGACACAGCGTGGAGACGGGGAAGTAACTGTGTCTGACGTCCGGCTGGGTGGGACAGGGATC
This sequence comes from Calotriton arnoldi, assembly GCA_963921515.1. Lineage (NCBI taxonomy): Eukaryota > Metazoa > Chordata > Amphibia > Caudata > Salamandridae > Calotriton > Calotriton arnoldi. Next base: position 126,622 of record CAWUFW010009267.1, read on the forward strand.
ATTCTCAGTCCTCAGTTATGTGTGATTCCCATTTTCACGGTGGACTCTCTCAGCGGGGTCGCTGAGACTCCAGGGCATAAGATGCAGGATCCCTCCCCAACAAGGGGAGAGGAGTGCTTTGGTCACGGGCACACTCTGAGGAATGAAGGAGGGAAGAGGTGGGAGAGGGGGAGGGAAACCCAGCAGGAACACAGTGTCCGACGTCCGGCAGGGTAGGAGATGGCTCCCAGTGGTAAGGGGATCAGTCCCAGTCCTCCACTATGTGTGTCACCCTTGTCACTGTGGACTCTCTCAGAGGGGTCTCTGAGACTCCAGGGCAAAGAAGCTGGATCCATCCCAAACAAGGGGAGTAGGAGTGTTTTGGACAAGGGCATAGTTGTGGGGGCCATTTAAGGGAGTCAAGCTGGTAGAGAAAGGCACTCCCTGTAAAAGGGTCTAATGGTATTGCCTCTTCCCACTTGGCTAGCGCCACGTTGACAAAGCACCAAATCGCCAGGCTGGAAGGAGGAGCTCCGTGTTGCTCGTACAGTCGCCATTTTAAGGACAGGCAACAAGCTTTAAACGAACAGCCGCAGAGCCCCTAATGAAGTCAAAAAAACGCGGCAAATACCTCATCGGGTGTGCGTCCGGTTGGATTAAGGTTAGTTCCTTGTGTGGTTCCAGTGTTATACTTTGATGGCGCCGCCTTCGACCGCAGCCGCCATCTTAGGGTCAAGCATTGAGCTTTTGTTGCCTCTCTCCCCTCTGGAGCGTGCTGCCAGCTGCAGGCCCGGTATCAACACACGGGCAGTCATCAGGGGGCCCGCCACTCCAGCACGCATCAGTCAAAACGTTCTCAGCCAGGCTATAGCACTCCCAGGCAGTAACTATCGTCCGGGGCCTCCCTCGTGGGTTCACGTCACCGGGTGAGTGCATTATTCCCCCTTACTTGGTTCCCGGTGGATTCCGCTACATTCTCGCTCCTCTGGGTCCCCAAGTCGCCGCCACATACTACCTTCTCCAGTAGGGCGCTGCATGTCCCGGCACTCGAAACCTCTGTCTGTTGCGCCGCTCCTCCCGTGTCTCTACTCATCTCCTCCGCTCAGTGCCAGTAGGGAGGTCAAACCTTGCATCGAGAAGCGGGCGGCAGGGGGGGTGGATGAGGCCGCTATCGGATGATTAAAGCGGCAACCGGCGATATCGCAGTCAACTTCTCTCAGCTCCCGTGTGTTTTTTCACAATTCCCCGGGTGCCATCTTGGTTCGTTTCCGTGCGGGGAAGACGCGGATCATATCTCAGCGAGGCGGGATCGTAGGGAGGCGGTTTAGCGTTCAGAATGCTCCGCCAGTGCTCCGATTGCAGAAATTGTCAAAATTGGCAGGATTAGGACGAGGCGCAGGATTATGGAGACGCTGGCACTGTTGCAGGGGCATTGACATTTGGGCAATGATGTGGGATACTGAAACACTGGCATTGGAAGAAGCACAGCCTCACTGACATTTGGATATGGGTCTTCAAACACACAGGACCTGATTCACAAACTGTATTTTTGAGGTACATAAAGTTGTTGTTTGGAATGATCATCTTTTCTGTGGTATTCCCCAGATTTCTGCTTTATTATATTGTCTGTATGACTCTGTGCCCTTTACTCCTGCTAGCCAGTGGTAAAGTGCTTGTACTCTCCCTTCTGGACATGGTACAATTGGCATACACCTAATTGGCACATTAAAATTACTTATAAGTCCTTCGTATATGGGACTATCTGTACCTAGGCCCAGTAAATTAAATGCTACAAGTTGGCTGCAGTCCTCATGCCACCCATGGAAGTAGCCTTGTAAAACATGTCCCCAGGTCTGCTCTTGCAGCCTTTGAGTGCAGTTTTAAACTGCCATTTCAACCTGGCAAAATACCCTTTTGAAAGGACTAAACCTCCCCTTTTCTTTCTTCCGTCACTCCTAAGGTAGACCTTAAAAGCTCATAGGGTAGATTAAATGCTATTTTAAAAGTCGGACATGTGTACCTGTGTTTTACATGTCCTGGCAGTGGAAAACCTCTAAAGCCATTTTTTTCTGCAGCATGGTTTGCTCTCCAATAGAGAAGCACTAGGTTATATTATCACTCCATCTAATGCATTACTCCAGTTAGGGACTAACTAGAAAAATGATTCAAGGGCTCATTTTATTAGGAATTTCAAATCCAACATAATAGCCAAGTTGGATTTTTAATTACTATTAGTGCAGATTTATGGAGGTGTCTCCATATGCTTTGATTAAAATGGTTATGTTATGTTATGTTAATTCTTTTTATATAGCGCACAGCTGCCTCAGCGAAGAGGCGTCCCGGCGCTAGTAGCAGTGTCAATAAGGAAACATGGGACTAAGCCACCGGAAACAAGTAGGTTTTGGCAGCCTTACGAAAGGACAGCAGGCTATCCAGACAGCGAATCTGCGTAGGCAGGGAATTCCACAGCTTAGCCGCTAAGCAGCGAAAAGATCGTCCTCCAGCTCGGAGACGCTTCACTCGAGGGACCGTAGCCAGATATTGCCCAGCTGATCGTAGCTGGCGCGTGGGTACATAAGGTACCAGCAAATTGGACAGGATCTCAGGGGAAGAAAATTTTAAGATTTTAAAAGTCAGACATAGGGTTTTAAATTCGATCCTTTTGGTCATAGGCAGCCAATATAGGCGATGAATCGCCCCCATTGCAGAGCAGGTTCTAGGAAGCCTCAGCAGGACTCGGGCTGCTGCGTTCTGAACACGCTGCAGACGAGTCATTTCTGCCTTATTTGCCCCTAGCAGGAACGAATTAGCATAGTCCAATCTGGACAGGATGGTCGCCTGTACTATCATCTGGCAGGTAGATGGGTCAAAGAACCCCAGCAAGGGCCTCAATCCCCGGAGTAGGCCAAAGCAGGTACCTGCTATTTTCTTGGTGTGCTCCTGAAAGCTGAGAGTGGCATCCAGCCAAACCCCAAGATTTTTTATTGCCAACTTGGGGGTGGGAGCGCAACCCAAAGTCTTGGGCCACCAATGCTCACTCCATAGTCCCTTGTCTCTCCCCACCAACAACACCTCGGACTTGTTGGCGTTGAGCTGAAGGCAGTTGGTGATCATCTACTCCGCAACCGCCGCTAGGCCATTCCGAAATTTGGCGGCACCCTGCGGAGGGTCGTCGGAGAGGGCCACCACCATGCGTATCATCAGCATATGAGACCATGGTAAGACCATTGTCCCTGGCCACCGTGGCTAGGGGTTGGACGTATAGATTGAAAAGTACGGGGCTGAGGGTAGAGCCCTGAGGAACACCCTGCCCGATGGACTGGGTGCGGGAATGAAAGGGGGGGCAAATACTTGGAATGTTCTGTCTGACAGAAACGATCTAAACCATTCCAAGGCTAGACCTACGACACCAGCCTCTTCCAGACGATCTAGAAGGATCCGGTGGTAGACCATGTCAAACGCGGCGCTAAGATCAAGTAGTATCAGCGCCGCGGTGTGCCCCCCATCCAGAATGGTCCGCAGATGTTCGGTCACAGCTAGGAGAGCAGTCTCCGTGCTGTGACCAGGGCGGAAACCATTATGGGACAGATCCAAGAAGCCGGTGTTATTCAAAAAGCACGTGAGGGTGTTGTTAACGTGTGCCTCGGCAATTTTAGCTACCCATGGCAGTAACGATATAGGGCGGAAATTTTCCAATTTTGCTGGATCTAATGAGGGTTTTTTAAGAAGAGGAACTACCCTTGCTTGCTTCCACATCCTAGGGACAACTGCTGTGGTAAGCGAGATGTTAATCATCTGACACAATGGTACAAGAAGCACAGGTAGGGAATCCCTAAACTGAGTTGGTTTCATTGGATCCGTGGGAGAACCAGATTTAACTTTATTACTTAGCAGGAGAAACTCATCCTGTGAGATAGAGGGGATGACTGCCAGAGTGTGCGTGGGAGGGGGACCATGTACAACAGCAAGATCCGTGGTGGCCCCAGGAAAGGACTTATAAATTGCTTCCACCTTCTTCACAAAAAAAGTAGCCAGGTCCTCACACTGCCGCTCAGACGTAATTACAGAGGTAGCGGAGTCTTTCCTGCTTTTAAGATCGTTAAGGATTTTAAACATACACTTGGCAGGGTTCTTACTGGACTTAATTTCCTTGGTAAAGTAGGCCGCCCGTGCGGAGTGTATGGCCCTATGATAGTTCTTGATAGCATCCTGGTAGCCTTTTTTGGCCACCGGGTCATAATCCCTTCGCCAGACCTGTTCCAGTTTTTTACAGGATTTGCGCATGGCGGCCAAAGAATCATTGAATCACGGATTGGAATTTATGCAACGGCCCTTGGACCATTTAGCTGGAATAAGTGAATCCAAAGCACATAAAATCCAGTCACAAAGTGTTTTATATGCCAGATCGGGGTCAATAGCTAGAATAGGGGGACTAAGTGACAGGATGGCATGAAACTCCTCCAGATTCAATGTATGCCACCGTCGTCGAAAGGAAGCCGTTGGATCAGCTCTGTACACAGGCTCGTACAGCGGGAGTGACATGGAAACCAAAAAATGGTCGGACCAGCACACTGGGCTGGGAGTCTTGACAGTAAGGAAGGGATGTTAGAAAAAACAGGGTCAAGCAGGTGACCAGCACTATGAGTAGGGCCCACCACGAGCTGATTTAATTGACAAGCCGTAAAGTCAGCAAGTAGATTGCTGATTTCAGGATCAGTAGAGCAATCAAAATGTAAATTTAAATCGCCTACAATATTGAAATTTGCATTCGCCACTGCCAGGGAGCCTACAGCCTCGAGAATAGCAGTTTTAAACTCCGTGGCTGGCCCCGGGGGGTGATATATTAACAGCCCTGTCATGGTAGAATGGGCGCTAAAGGAAATCCCGAAGCGAGCGCATTCACAGCCCGCCACCTCCTCCTTGATGAATGAGCAGCGGTAGCAAGATTTAAAAATGACAGCTATGCCCCCGCCTCTGGATTCCCTATTTAACGTCAGGATGCTAAAGCCTGGGGGGAGCGCCAGACCAGGTTCAACCACCATTGCATCTGACAACCAAGTTTCAGTTAAAAAGAAAACATCCGGTCCTTCGTCCTGTATTAGATCGTGGATCTCCATATGGTGTTTAACCAGAGAACGTACGTTAAGATACAGGATTTTCATAGAGGGCCTAGGCGGGGACAGTGGGCGATAGGGGAGCAGCACGGGATAAGAATCATATCCACAGCTGGAACAACAAAAAGGCCCTTCCAGAGAAACCCCCAGGCGCTGGTTGCATGGGCTTACCAGCTTGCTGATGAACAGTAAGTCCTCTCTAGTGTACGAAGACACGCCTAGTTCAATTCCACCAGCATTTCTGGCATCTGGCGTCGTCCAGGCGCGGACGGGCGCAGACGGGCTTGCCTTTGGCGCACCTTCGGCGCGCCCCTGGCGCACCCGCTGCGCTCCCGCGCCATATGCAATTTAAATAGAGTATCAAATGAAAGCTAGCAGGAGAACTAGACCGCCACCCCAAGCAAAATGGCGGTAGAGAAACGGCCCACCGGAAGTAGATTCCTCCGGCTGGGGCTGTCCCGTACTCCCTCCACACAAACAGCCCGCTAATGACTGCGGTGGACCGGGGAGGTGGACAGCAAGAAACGCACCGTCTCCAAAAATAACAGCGGAGCGGGGTTAAAAAGACAAAAAACAGGTAGGAACGTTTTTTAAAACAATAAAAACAGTGACTTAGCACAGCGAAGGAAATGTATTTTAAAAATTCACAGAAATAAGCAAGAATAGTGCAAGCAATGCGCGCAGCGAGAATTAGGACGTCCCGCTTCAAAGCAGCTGCTAACTCATCAATTGCGCTCCCGCGCCATATGCAATTTAAATAGAGTATCAAATGAAAGCTAGCAGGAGAACTAGATGGCCACCCCAAGCAAAATGGCGGCAGAGAAACGGCATGCCGGAAGTAGATTCCTCCGGCTGGGGCTGTCCCGTACTCCCTCCACACAAACAGCCTGCTAATGACTGCGGTGGACCGGGGAAATGGACAGCAAGAAACGCACCGTCTCCAAAAATAACAGCGGAGCAGGGTTAAAAAGCCAAAAAACAGGTAGGAATGTTTTTTAAAACAATAAAAACAGTGACTTAGCACAGCGAAGGAAATGTATTTTAAAAATTCACAGAAATAAGCAAGAATAGTGCAAGCAATGCACGCAGCGAGAATTAGGCCGTCCCTCTTCAAAGCAGCTGCTAACTCATCAATTGCACTCCCGCGCCATATGCAATTTAAATAGAGTATCAAATGAAAGCTAGCAGGGGAACTAGACCGCCACCCCAAGCAAAATGGCGGCAGAGAAACGGCCCACAGGAAGTAGATTCCTCCGGCTGGGGCTGTCCCATACTCCCTCCACACAAACAGCCCGCTAATGACTGCGGTGGACCGGGGAGGTGGACAGCAAGAAACGCACCGTCTCCAAAAATAACAACGGAGCGGGGTTAAAAAGCCAAAAAACAGGTAGGAATGTTTTTTAAAACAATAAAAACAGTGACTTAGCACAGCGAAGGAAATGTATTTTAAAAATTCACAGAAATAAGCAAGTATAGTGCAAGCAATGCACGCAGCGAGAAATGGTAGGAACAGCCTTCTATGGCTCTGTTGAGGTAAATTTTTAAAATGGTTTGAATCATGGCTTGTTCAAAGTCTATGATTATATTTTTTGGGTAGTAGATATTTCTTTTATGTTTAATGTGGTTTAAGAGTTCATAGTAACTGTTACTTTGTTTATTTGGCAGTAGAGCATACATAAAAAAGGGATATTTGTGTTTTGATATTCACCATGTATTGTGTAAATCTGAGTGAATAGTTCAGGACATATTTTGAAGGTCCCATTCATCATCCAGGTTTGACAATGACTTAATTTTAGTAAGTTATCTGCTGCAGAAAATATTAGGATTCGTCGATCATTGTTTAGTTTGTCATGTAACAAGAACGGTTCGTAATTATGTATCATTTTTAAGTGTTTAGGCATTTCTATATTTTGGTATCTTCTAGGGGCAGGGGGAGTATCACTGGTGGCTTTTTTAGTTCATGCGATTAATGTTTTAAAGTGGGTATAGATGGCAGTTGGGCTGTGATGTGTTCAGAGACTTTAGGGAGTATATCTTTTAGGAGTTTGGCTGTGGGCTCCAGGGAGCTAGTGCTTGCCTCTCCTGTATCCTGCAATACCTCCCTTACTTCTATTTCTGTCACATTTAGGGGGTGGTTGTTTTCCCTTACATGAATTACATCATCTTTTGTAGTGACCCCTCCATAGCATGGATTTGAATAATATTTGGTACATTTCCAATTCACATTTTCCATCTATGTACTTCCTTGAATGCAGGTGTAGCCTAGAAAGTATAGGAAAGCAATATTTTTGTTAATGATATTTATTTTCTGATTTTTTTGTACATTGGTATTGTGTGCATTGATATAATGTCAGTGATCCATCTGGGGCTGTCTGTCAGTGGCAGCAATGGACTTATCAATGCAGACGTTAGTGTCCCAGTATCAATATTGATCACCCTGTGCTCCTGTATCAATGCGTCCATATCAGTGCTTTTATGTCAGTGTCCCAGTGTCAGTCTCCCTGTGCCAGTGTCCCCCCTGGTCAGTATTCATGTGCTTGTGCTGGTGCAACACAGTCTCAGTGCCTTCCTTCATGCTGGTGCCGGCTGTTGCGTCACTTCCTAGTGTTAGTATCAATGTCTTGTAGCATCCTGCATCCGTGTCCCCAATGTTGGTATCCTCATGTCATTGTCTCAGCATTGGTATTTGTGGACTTGTCAGTGTTTCTGGGCCAGTGTCCCCATGTCAGTGTTAGTAAATATGTGTCAGTGTCCCTTTGTTTTCCCTCTGTCAGTGTATCAAGTATCTAGGCCAGTGCCCTTAATTCTCTATCTGCCCAGTGGCAGTGTCCCAATGCCAGTGTACCAGTGTCAACGTCTCCATGTCAGTTCTTTAGAGTCATTGTCAATGTGCCAATGGCACCATCACAATGTCAGTGTCTCTGTGGCAGTGTCCTCTTGTACCAGTGTCTGTGTTTGCAGCTGTGTGACATTGGCACTAGCCCATGACAGTGTACAGTGTCTCAGTGTGAGCACCAATGCCTATGTCCATATGGCTGATTGTTACTGTGCTTATATTATGTGCTAGTGTCAATATCCTTGTGTCCTAGAGTCCCTCTGTCAGTGGCTGAGAGTAACTCCCCCATGCCAGTGCCCCAGCATTAGCTATTGTGCTCCATGTCAGCTCGTCAGTATCACTGTTCCTGTCAGTTTTGATTCTCCTGTTTCCGTGATCCCCGTGCCAGTGACCTAGAGTCCTTGTTGATTTGCTTGTATCATTATCCTTGTGATAGTGCCCATTCGCCACTGCCTCTGTCTTAACGTCTTCTTGTTAGTGTCCTAGTGTCAGTTTATGTGTCAGTGTACTCATGTCTCCAGGTCAATGTTGGTGCACTTGTGGCAGTGAGCCAGTGACATTGTTGGTGCCCCTATGACAGTTGTCTGGGGTCAGTGTGAGATACCACCATGTCTGTGTAGCATCCTTAGAGTCTCACAAGATGTCTCTGCTCGCTTATAAGCTACTTATTCCCTCCGGGAACTGTTGAAGCACTTATGCGATGGATGAGCACTGGGAGGAGTTGAGGATAAAGATGGAGAGTTCTGGTGATCTAAAAAAATAGATCAGGGGTGATGAGTATTTAAGAAATAATAGCTTGAAAACGTTTTGACATAATGGGGCAGATTTACTAAATTTTAGCTCAACTCAGCGCAGCACCCAAAGTTGCTGTGCTGGGCTGCCCTGCTCAAGGTTCAGAAAGCAGCACAGAGCCCTATTTACTATTACTATTTACTAAATATGGCCGGCTGCTGCTTTGTTCCCCTGGGCTGGTGCACAAACCCGCTGCCTAGCACCTGTATCTTGCATAGGTTTTGTACTGGAAGTATGCCATTCCAGTACAAAAGCCGATGACTAGATAACTATTATAACACACCATATATTGGCGGTGTGCTGTACAGGGCAGCACGCATGCAATGTGTGACATATTGGGAGAAACAGAAAATCTCTCCAACTTTGCGCCTGCTTCAAGGAAGCCTTACTTATTTTTTTATTCAAAATCCAGTCTGGTTAACCTATCAGATCAGGCTTTGAATACAATTACATGGGTGCTTGTGCTGTAATGTCCAAGTAATACACATGTAAAAAACTCTTGATGCAAAAGGAATGAAGTACAATTTGCATTGAGAAAAAGGCACTTTTCCAGTGGAAAATACTTTCTGCCCTGGAAAGCAAATCCTCTTCACAGAGGCTGCACCACCTTACATGCCCTTGATGCAGAGCAAAGAACTAGTAAATCTGCCCCAATATTCTTTCTGAAGAAAGAGAGACTCCAAAAAAGGGATAGTTGACAAGTAAAACATGAATTCTGTATGAAAAGCAGAGGTGATGGATCTGCTGGCCCAATATTCAAACACGATTTTGAGCAGTGGACAGCCTCCCTTTACCATTTTCTTAAATATTGCTTGGTCACACAAGACATACCATTCTCTTGGTGCAGATTAATATGGCACCCTAGCTATAAGAAAGTGTTGTGGGCTTTTTGCTATGACTGTGCACAGCATTCCATGTCCTATGGTGTCAGGAAATTCTATGAGGGGAGAAGACAGCTGGCGGAAGAGCTGAGCAGATGTCAGTGCATGGTCTCCGTTATTACTTTGTACTCCCGACAATAAAGCTGTGACTTACAACCACAACAGTGTACTGTGTCACTACAATTTGGTAACAAGCGATCTGGGGTACATCTATGAACCTATTGTGAAACCAAAGGACTACTATTGTGAGGACAACTGATTGAGGATTGGACATCCATTACTACATCTATCAAGTTGGTTTTCATTCACTTTTTATTATTCTGGACTACTCTGCCACAATGCGCTAGATTTTGATTGCACATTTTAAATTAGGAAGGATTTCTGTTAACTTGGAATGTGCATCTCTCTGCACGAGACTCCAAACTCCGTTCCTCACGCCACTTGTGTGTTGCATGCAGCTGTTAATGAGGAGGGTGCAAGCCTATATCTGGATGTCCCAGGGTCAGGTGACTTTTCGTAGGTGCCATTTTTGATTTGAAAACTTAGGGGGATATTCACAAGAACGTGCGCTAAACATCCCCAAAAAATGTCAACCCAACTTTACACATCGCAGTCTATTGCGGGAAAATAACCCCATGTTAACGTGGAATTCACAACATTGCGATAGCCTCCCGAAACCGCGTCCACAGTCCGCGATACAACCACGGCGACGGCAATAAAAACACAAACCCCAACGCGTAAAAAGACGCGATGGGCCCAAACGTGATAAGAGAACAGTGATAACCAGCGAGAGGCCAGCAATACCCACGCGTAATGCGGGAAAAAGCACAAGAACAGCATACGGAAAATGCCACTAAATAGGAAATCAACTGCGGAGTACCACGGATGCACCCTGACCGACTGCAGAGGACAACATGAACCCCACAATCCCCACGGAGGAACACCCAGGAATCCAGGGCCCGAGGAAGAGGAAGACGGGGTACAGTCTGCAGGAAAACCCGATTATCGCCACGGATGAGATAGAACACCACCACCAACTGTACGTCACCTCCAACTTGTCATTGGCAACAAAGAGGCAAAGATGGCACACCATCTCGGACCATGTGAATGCCGTCGCCGCGCCGAGGAGGACAATGGAAGAGGACAAGAGGCGCTGGACTGATGTGAATGGCAAAACCAAGCAAAAACTCGCTGCCAACACGAAAGCAGCAACGCACTTCGGAGGAGGGGGGCCAGCAGAACACCAGGAGCTGAATGACATGGAGAAGATGGTGGCCACAGTCACCAGTCGGGAGACGGTGACAGGAGTTGGGGAACCGGACACTGCCCAACATGACCCGACACTACATCAACAGGGTGCGTACCGACCAGGGAGTGGGGGGACGGGGGGAGATGGGCACAATGGCAAACATGCACAATTAAGCACAGCACACTGCACACCCACAATGACTCAGGATCATGTCACTGATCCCACGGGAACACTTCAGCACACACACAAACACCAAGTAGTCCCACGTACACCATGTGCCCAAAGGGGCACCCACCCAACACATCAACAATCACACAACCAACACATGCACAAGTGCGAAACACAGCAAACATGCATATACGTCAGCCACACTGATAATGCAAGAGACACCACATGACGAGTAGCATGGCTGCAGTCCAATCATCATGACAATGTACACGGCACAACACTGAGGTGGCTGAGTGCGGACCACAACCGAAAAGGAGCAGGTCACACTCGGACACAACCACCTGCACAAACAACCCCTGACGTCAACAACACATCTGCGGACAAACCATGCCCAAGAGTCACAACTCGACAAAGAGCACAAGTTACCCAAGTCTGCAACATTTCAGCACTGTGGAAGCACAGAACTGAAAGGCACACCGCATGAAAGGGATAAGTGGCAGCCAAATCAGAGCCGCAGGAGCGACTCACCCACTGTGCAGCATACGCACATAAGAATAAGTGCACCTCGACATTGACAACATCCTGGTACAAACAGCAACACCTCCACAACAGAACACAGGACACAACTGGTGCCGCATATGTGCACAACATGGCCAATCACATCTGGCACAGCAGGACATGTCAACGTACAAGTACAACCTGTAACCTGCAAATAATTTTTATTCAGACATGCTGTGCGTGTGGACATTTTGTACTGTCCCATGATTGCCAGGGATGGCCACAATGTGACGTGCTCATGAGAAGAAATTGGCAATGAGGGTGTTCCTACGGGCCATTCCTGCCGCAGCTGCAGTGGGATATGGGCCACCTGCCCCATCGTCCTCATCATCGTCCGGTACTTCTGGAACTTGGATCTATGGGGCATTGGTGAGTACACAGATGTTGTGCAACACACAACATGCAACGATCATCTTGCACACGATGTCTGGGCTATAGAGGAGCCTTCCACCTGTGACGTCCAGGCACCTGAAACGTGACTTCAACACGCCAAATGTGCGTTCCACGAAGCCCCTGGTGCGTATGTGGGCTGCATTGTACTGCCTCTGGGCGGGTGTGGTCGGGTCTCGGAGGGGTATCATCATCCAAGGGCAGAGTGCATAACCTTGATCACCTGTGACAGTGCAGAGAGAAAAGAGTCAATACTTGGTTCGGCATGATTTGTTGGGAGGCCCACTAGTCCAGTGATGCCTGTGCTGGCTGTGTGTGGGGTGAGTGTAAGCCAGCCCTCAGGGAGAAGCTGGTGCTGGCAACAACTTCAACAGTCATCAGGCACTCAGGAATGCAATGTTCAAACTTCAAGGGAGCATGACTTGAGTTGCACAGAGTTAGTGGCCCCGGATGCACAGCGGTCGACACGGGCCTACCGCCACGGGACGCTGACTTGCGAGAGACTGGGGTAGGGTCATGAGGGCAGAGCAGGGTCTCGTATGTATCAAAGGTGGTTTTCGCGGAATGTCTCGGGGAGAGTGGGAGGTGTACCCCCAGGGCATGATGCAGTGGGCACATACCAGCTGTGTCCGGCAACATGGCAGATATGAATGCCACAGACTCATGCCAAACACCAAGTCCGTACCTGCCCGTTGCTGATGACAACCCCCAGGCCACAGGCTCAGACACCAACAATGTTCGGCCGGAGGCTGACGGTCACTCACGGTGCCCATGGTTAGTGGCACCAGGTCAGTCCTTGCTACTGGTTGACCTCCTCCGTAACGGTGATCCGTGTTTCCACCGGACTGAAACGCATCTTTCTCTCACTCCTCACCCTGCGTTCACTGGCATGGACTCTGCCATTCATTAATGAAAACTCAGTTATAGATGTGGGACATACTGGACTGCAGTTTAGGCCTCCTGAAGCGGTGGAGTATGTCAACGAATGAGGACTCCTGGGGGCCTGTGTCACGGAGGACAGCGATGGTCTGAGGAGGCTGCCAAGGTCGCGGGCATGGGTCTTGGAGCTAGCACCGGCACGTGGTGGGCCCTCTTTGACACACGACGGGGTCAGCAGGTGAGCAGTGCGGCCTTGGAGCGCTGGGCCGGGCAGGCCTGGTCTGGGTATCAGCGGCCTGGGGTGCAGCAGGCGCACAGGCTCGCAGGCCCCGCTGCTCACGGCATCGGCCTCGTGGCGGGCTGAGAGGCACCACCCTGGCAGTGACGTTGGCCATTCCGGGAGAGCACCACGCTCTGCGCCACAGGGTTTTTGTCCACACCCCTGCGCAGGCCTGGCGTAAGCCGGGCCAACCCACTATGCTCACGCACACAGGGGGGGACGCAGCGAGCGACATTTCCATGATCTGACCCACAGCCTGGGGTGACATGGTTGCGTCCACTGTTCACTACTCTCCAGACACCAGCAGTTAATGTCTGCATGGACATATCTGTGGTTTGCATACCCAGGTCTGTCCAGCACATTCACGCCACACTTGTCGTTGTGTACATTCCCATTCATGGGTCACTTGCATCCTTCGCACATGCCTGCTTTCCGCCTCTCCACACGTTCAGCTGTTGTGTGGCTGTGGTGCCATGATATAGCTGAATTGTGTACATGGGAAGCCCAGGATCCCAATGGAGTTGTGTTTTCGTGTCTGGTAGGTGGGCATGTTGATTGACATGTTGTATGTGGTTTGGTCACGTGTGCATTCCCACAGTTGTGCGTTGTGTGATGGTGGCTTTGAGGTGTGTGGTGTGTTGATTTGGTACTTACCAACGAGCAGTCCAGTTCCATAGATGCCATCCTGGAAGCGCTGGTTGATGATTGACTGTCGGAAGAAGTAGGAATCGTGCACACTGCCCGGGTAGTTTGCCACGACATTGGTGAACATTCCCCGGTGGTCCACTATTGCCTGCACATTGATGGAATGCGTGTGCTTTCTGTTGCGGTAGATGTGTGCAGTGTCCGCAGGGGGCACAAGTGGGACATGTGTGCAGTCAATGGCCCCCAACACGTGTGGGAATCTAGCAATGGCGTAGAAGCCTTGCTTGGTCTCCAGCTGTTCCTGCGCAGTGTGGGGGAAGTGAAGGTACTGGGGTATGAAGCTGATGATGGCATCCAGGACAGGTGTGAGGAACTTTGATAGGGCTGGCTGTGAGACTCCTCCGACTCTGGCAGTTGTTGGTTGGAAGGTACCAGAGGCCAACAGGTGCAGCACAGCCCGCAGCTTTGTCTGCGGAGGGATGTTGGTGGTCCGCTGTGGCTGATGTGGGTCATGATGCGGAGGATGGTTGTCCTTTTGAGCCTGTAGTGGGCAATGACTTCCTCGGGTGTTAGGTCTGTGAGACTGGTGCGTTTTCGGTAGGTCCACTGTCTTACTCTGCGCTGCCTCTGTAGTGGTCCGGGGGGGAGCGGGTCCGGGTCCTGGGGGTGGTGGCGGTCCTGGGGGTGGTGGCGGTGGGTGTTGTGGCCCTGTTGGGGCTCCGAGCTGCATGATGAGTAGCTCCATGGCGTCGGTTGTTCTTCGGGTGTGGCTGTGTGCGGGCTCCGTTGCCTACTGCAGGTAGTCGTCCTGCTTTACACCGGCAAGAGGCAGGTGTTAAATACCTGCTGCTACCGCGGCTTATCACGTGGTTTTGACTCGCATCGCAGATCTGGCAGTTCGTTGTGAAAGTGGTGTAGTGGTGTTTTCGTGTGTTTTTGCACGGGAACGCCTACTCTGCATCTCATTAGGGTTAGTTGGTGCTGTCACCTGTGGAGATAAATTTTGGGGCAGTTATCGCGGGAATACTGGCGATGTCTGCAGTTTGCACCCCCTTGTGAATGGGGCGTTAAATCTATCTCCACTTTTGATGCGTTAAGGTGGCGATAACTCGGCGATAAGTCCTTGTGAATATGCCCCCTAGTGCATTTTGGTTTAAGAAATTGGATACACCATCTTGACTTGAATGTTTGCCCATTTGAGGGTTGGCAACACAACAGATACCTGGAGAGAACCGTGCGGCAGAGAGGATACATTAATAGAGTGATTTCCGGTGTCATATAGGTGAGTTCATCATCAAATTTCTTTATTTCGGTTTGCAAGGAACCATAAAAGAACAACCTCACAAGGAACAGATGACAGACAATAGAATAAAAAGAGCAATCAGGCAAAAGTAAAAAATGCGCGAACTAAATGAGCCTATGCTATAAGAACACAAACGATTCAAATTGCCCAGACATGACTAATAAAATACACAAAGTTGATTAGCTCATAATGCCTAAAAATGCTCTTGGTCAAACTAAAAATATATGTATAAATATATATGAATATATATATATTTTTTAAAACATAAAAATAGTATAAAACAGTTATTTTCAAATAGAATTTTGACATAATTAAGAGACACTTTACTGATCAGGGCCAACTCCACTTTCCAAATGGGGTGATGACAACATTGCTGACTGAGCTCTCCTCCTTATTGTCCAGAACTGGCCCAAGAATTTAGCTGTTGCACAGGCAAAAACAGGTCTAGCATCCGATTTTAAAATTCGTAGAGCTTCTTGGGAGCTTCGTGTGCCTAATTGCCTGCACACAGGTATTAACCATTTTCTCCTGGGTTTAACATAGGCTGGACAGGCAAAAAGAACATGACCTATAGTTTCCTGTGGGCTTGGGCAGGAGGGACACCCCATAGGTATGGTTTTAATATTCAGCCAAGAGTTGGTGAAGGAATTAATAGGTAGATTGCCGTATCTAAACTGTGTATATAGTTTCCTATCAGCTGGCACTTTAATGATGTCCAGATAGCTCTCCAGGTGGCAGGTGTTTTTCGAATTAGTAAAAACGTCTGTCAACCTACCGTGGTGTCTATTCAAGACAGTATTCTCTTCCACCCATGCCCAATACCTAACTTTCAATTGCCCCCTGGAAAAAGATGGCGGTTGGCCCATAGCCTGCCCCAGTAGCCCAATGCTAGACAATAAGTCAGCCACCTGTTTTATCCAGCCAATTTTTCTTGAAGTATCAAGATTTATGATCTCATTCAAAGCTGCGGCATAAGATGCCAGTTCAGGTGTAGTTGTCAATCTATGCCAGAACAGCAAGGGACGGAGCTTTGCAAGGTCGTTAATAGACTTGATACCCATGTCAAGCCTGAGGGGAAGTAAGGGGGTGCTTTGAGGAAGGGATATTAAGCTCCTGAGAAACTTATTTTCCACAGCTGCAAGGTCGCCAACAGATACGGTGCCCCACAGTTCAGCCCCATATAGGGCACTGCTCACGGCCTTGCTGCTGTATAGTTTAAGGACAGGAGCCGCTGGTTTGGTGTAAGATTGACAGTGCTCTCACTTCAGTGCCCCAGTAAGCTGTGAGAGTTTCAACAGTGCATAGGTGACTTATTGCAAAGCGATCCCCGTGACACTTGAGTGGTGTACTGTTTAGCGAGTGCACTAGTAAGTTGGAACTTGGAACTGTGGGCGGTTAATGGTGAAGAGTGGACAGTGGGAGATTCTGTTACATGGTGCCACTGAACTAGTCCATTATTATCATGAGCTCACAAAATTTCAGCATTAGTCCACCTTAGTCTTGTTGGTCTTCTGGATCAGAACTATAAATAAAACAGGTAGAGTGGAAGGATTATTTCTTAAACTACGTGGCAGCAATAAAGGAGGAAGGGAAAATGTCAGTGGAACAGCAGAAAAGGATTCTTTTGCACTCTTTGGGACTTGTTTGGGTTAAAAGCATACAATCCCACGTCTAAAACGGTTATTGTAGGTGATATTAATGTGTTTTATGCTGCAATTCTTGATTGAGAAAATTATTTTGCACCAAAAGTATGTGTGGGTATAACTAAAAAAAGAATGTGTGGCGGAATTACAGAAATTGGCTATTGACTTCAAGTTTGGTGCGCTGCAGGATGACTTGATTAGAGATCAAATGCTCATATATACAAGTAATCCTGAAGTAGGAACAACTTTGGGTGAACAGTGACTCCACATTGGAGGACATCTTAGCTATTGCACAAAAGGCAGAGATTTTGGGTAGGTGTGCAGGAGCTTGAAACAAGGACTTCAATTAATATAATTTCTGGTGGCAAGAGTGATGCTCAGCAGTCTAAAGAAAAATGGAACCCAAAGGTAGCAACAGGTGTTATCATTGTGATAGCAAGGATCACCAAGCTTATAGCAAAAAATGTCCTGATCGTAAGCAGAAATGCAGCAATTGTGGCATTTTTGCCCTTTGACAAGCGTTTGCAATAAGAGGAACTGGATTACATGTGTGGGTGATGACACAAGTATTGGAAATGTGTCTGACAGTGAAGAGTCAGGATCTAACGGAGTTATGAGTGTGAGTGACAATTTTGTCTTGATGGTAAATGATGGTTGTAAGGAGAAACCTGAGTGCTGGATGACTGTAGGTGGGATTGGATTAAAAATGTATGCGGATTCTGTGTCACCTTACACTAGTGTAAATGAGGAGGTTTGGAAGGAAATATTTTGGATACAATTGGGCATTTTTTGGTTGAACCAGACATACATCGTGAGGGGCAAAGAAGTGAAAGAATTGATGCTTGGTTTCGGATGGTTTACCTTCAAATTCAAACATTCTTGATCTAATAGTAAGGAAAAAGTTCTGATTGTTGATCATAGTGTGACTGTTGCTAACTCTATGTTGAGGAACATTCCCAAAGGGTTTAGCAAAACATTAGTTAATTTAATTGGAATTGAGCATAAGATTTTACTGAAGAACGACTCATGCCCAAAAGTGCATAACGTAAGATATATTCAAATGGTGGTAAGTGAGGAAGTGTCTAAAGAATTGGAAAAATTAGTCTTGTCAGCGATCATTGAGCCAATAGAAGTGTCTGAATGGATTTCTCCATTGGTTGTAGCACAGCGAAGCCATGGCAAATTAAGATTATGTATTGATCTATGCCATTTAAATAACAACATCATTGCTGGTAGATTTCCATTGCCAAAAGTCAATGATATGGTAGCAAGCCTGAAGGGGACCAAGTGGTTTTCAACCATTGACTTGTCATCTGCTTACCATCAGATTTTACTGCCACCTAAATCGATTAAATGTACTGTTTTTTTTACACCAGGTGGATGTTTTCAGTTCAGGCGTATGCCATTTGAATTGGCGTTGCCAACGGCTGTTTTTCAGAGGCTGATGTTTAATCTTTTTGGAAAAGAACATGGCATAATGGGGCAGATTTACAATAAACTAACGCAGCGCGGTGCAGCAAGTCATTTTGCTGCGCAGCGCTGCGTTAGTTTGGAAGCACAGGGATGCGACATATTTACAACAATATGTCGCATCTCTGTGCTTCCCCCTGTGCTGGTGCACAAACTGCTGCCATGCGCCGGCGCAGGCACCCTTGCACTATGGTGCAAGGATGCCTGCATCGTGGGGAGATTGTTTATATGCAGGAAGGGTTCCCTTCTTGCACATAAACAATCAGAAATGGCGTTTTGCAACTTCTATGTGTGCTGCATTAACACACATAGAACTTGCAAAACGTCATTGTTTCAATGATTGTTTATGTGCACGAATGGAAACCTTCCTGTACATAAACAATCACCAGAGGTGATTTCCTCTTTCTATGTGTGCTGCAGAATGCAACACGCATAGAAAGAGGAAAAAAGCGAGGAGAAATTAAAACATTTCTCCTCAATGAGGCTCCCTACGCCTCCCTTTGGGAGGCATAACATTCAGACCCATTTCCAGATTTACTTTTTCTTGTAAATCTGGAAATGTGTCTGATTCCGTGGGTGTTGCGTGGGAACACCCACAGCAACACCCATGGAACCCCCCTTTCACGCCCCTTTCACGCATAGTGCTGCGAGGGGCCTTATTTACAAGGACAGGAAAAGCCACGCAGGGTGGCTTTTCCTGTCCTTATAAATATGGGGCAGAAAAATGCGCTGCCAGTGCGTCACAAAAAGTGACGCACTGGCAGAGCAAGGGGCTTGTAAATCTGCCCCAATGTTTTTTCAGGATGACATCCTTGTGTTTGGTGAAGATAAGGAAAAAATGAGTTTAAGCTGGGAAAGGTATACTTAAGTCTAAGGGGCTGTCTGTTGAATTTTCCAAATGTAAATATGCTGAACATATTGTGAAATATCTTGGGCATATTATCAATGTATATGGTTTTAGATGGAAACCATCATTGGTGAATTCTATTAAGGAGATGGCTACATCGAGAAGTAAGGATGATGTGCAGTCATTTTTGGGACTTGCAGAATATTGCGCAAAATGTATTTCTAATTTTGTGCAGAAATGTTATAACATCAGACAGTTGTTTAAGAACAAAACTAATTTTGAGTGGTCCACACAATGTGATAAAGATTTTCATGACATAAAACAATACATTAGTAGTGCTACAACCCTATAGAGTTTTGATCCTAATGCTGATCCTATTGTGATAATGGATGCCACCAATAAAGAGTTGGGAGCGGGACTTAGACAGATTGATGGCAAAGGTAAAGAATGTGTAATAGCTTTTTCTTCTTGGTCATTGTCTCCAACAGAAGGAAAATATTCTACTATAGAAAAGGAATCACTGGCTTGTGCACGGGCGCTTGATCACTTCAGAGAATTTGTGTGGGGTAAAAATCTCAACATTCGATGTGACCCTAAACCATTGGTGAGGCTGTTGACTAGTGACATTGCTATTAATACTTCAACAAAAATTGCTAGCCTAACCCTCTGGATACAAGACTATTGGTGCAGAGACAGAATATTGAGTACAAAATATCGAGTTGCACAAATATCGAGTCATTAATATCGTGGGTCATAAATATCGACAGCAAGAATATCGTGGTCAAGAATATCGACTTAAGGTAAGTTATATCGATTTTAAAAATATCGAAGTGTTTATTATAGTTTGCTAAAATATAGGGGTCGATTCCAATTCGGGCCGGAAAAAGCACCGACCGACTCGGATCCGGAAATAATACCGACCGACACGTACCCGTGGCGCCCGACACGCCAAGTACGATGCAAGGCGTGAAAAATCCGACCGACACGTACCGAAACCAAGTCGACCGACCGAGCCGCACGGAAAACAGCAATCAGGCCGGAAAAACACGCGAATCCAACCGACCGACACGCACCCGGAACAAATCCGACCGAAACGTACACGCGAACTCCAAACCGCAAAGTACGATGCAAGGCGCGAAACCACGAGCGAGTCGGACGGAGGACAAGCCGTATGACCGACACGCATACAAAACCGAGCCGAAGCAACACAAAACACCGCGACCGACGCGTACGCAGCATAGAAAACTGCACAAACACAGCGTGAACGAAACGGAGAACACCGTACGAGACAAATGCAGGGTCCGACTCGGTCACAAGAACGTTTCCAACATACACAAACAGCACAAAGGAAAAATCACCCAAAAAAGGCCAAACAAGCAATTACCAAGCCAATAAATACTGGGGGGTGGGGACAGAGAACAAAGACACACCCACAACTCCACCTATATAAAGGACACAAATCACAACCATGAGCCTTTGCAAATGCCATTCCACTGCCAGCACCCAAGAGAAAGCAACCACACACCCACAGCTCATCCCTCACACAAGCCACACACCATCAGCACACCAACAAATACCTACCTCACATACACCCAGCAAAACACACCCTCACACACCCTCACCTGCACACCAACACACACATCACTCACCATCACCACCCATCACCATGCCCCCCAAGAAGAATCCCAAGTTCCTAGATAGTGAATTGGAAGTCATGGTAGACGAGATCCTCAGGGTAGAGCCACAGCTGTTTGGCACACTGGTCCAACAGACCCCCATCTCCCAGAAAACCAAGATGTGGGAGAGGATCATCAACAGGGTGAACGCACAATCACCATGTCGGCGCACAAAGAGCGACATCCAGAACAGGTGGTATGACTGCGCAGGAGGGTACGGGACCTGCTGAAGAAAGACTATATCAACAGCCAATACACCGGCAGTGGCCCTCCTGCCAAGCCAATATACCTCAGGCCCTGGGAGGAGAAGGTGCGGGCCATCCTTCCGCCAGTCAGCGTATATGGACTAGAGGACATCCCAGAGCCTGGTGAGTACACAACAAATGTACACAATATACTGCCACAAAACACACACATCACTGTCAAGGGGAGAGTCAAACCATGCACTCATAGCAATTACACAGCAACCAGAACAGAATCATCCCAAAATGTGTATGTCAGTCAGATAAACACAACACATGCCATCAAGAAAGTCACATCCAACTGTGCCAACACATGTACAAACACAACTACAACTACAGCTAGGCAGTGGCACAAATAGAACTAACAAACACATCCAGACATGTAGCCACCACAACAACACCAACACACAGCGAAGACCACTCAAAGGAAGGAATTCTGTGTATGCTGGCCAAGTCAGTGTAGCCAATAGCATCATGGGAGTCGCAGTCACACATATTGCCCCCCACAACTGTCCCATCAACACCACCCTGAACCATGCTCACATCACAGGGAGTGGAGAAGGACTCACAAGATGGCTGACACTGGCAACTGCTGTGGGGAGCACAAGGCCCTGCTGCCAACTGTGCACCAACAAACAGCAGGACCCCACTGACTGACATCCTGAGAGACAACTTACACTCCCTGCAATGCAAGCACGTTCCATGGTTGGATATCTGGCTAGCTGGGTGGGAAGGGGGACTTGCAGCACTGACCATAGTCACAAGCACCTCCCCTCACACACACCCCAACACAAACTCCACAGAACCCACCTGGTAGAATGCAATGCCCCCCATCCTAACACAAGATCCCACAAAGAACCACCACCCTGGGTTATGTTGTGTGAAGCACAGGGCCACTCTTGGGACTTTTAGCCAAACAACTGCCAGGACAACACTCCCAGCCATCCTGTCAGCACAGCCAGCCCACCCCACAGGGAAGCAGAGTCAAAAGGAAGGAAGCATGGGCATGCTGGGAAGGGGGGTGGAGGCAATAGCATGATGGGAGTCGTAGTCACTGATATTGGTCACCCCCACAACTGTCCCATCAACACCACCCTGAACCATGCTCACATCACAGGAAGTGGAGAAGGACTCACAAGATGGCTGACACTGGCTACTGCTGTGGGGAGCACAAGGCCCTGCTGGCAACTGTGCACCAACAAACAGCAGGACACCACTGACTGACATCCTGAGAGACAACTTACACTCCCTGCAATGCAAGCACGTTCCATGGTGGGATATCTGGCTAGCTGGGTGGGAAGGGGGACTTGCAGCACTGACCATAGTCACAAGCACCTCCCCTCACACACACCCCAACACAAACTCCACAGAACCCACCTGGTAGAATGCAATGCCCCCATCCTAACACAAGATCCCACAAAGAACCACCACCCTGGGTTATGTTGTGTGAAGCACAGGGCCACTCTTGGGACTTTTAGCCAAACAACTGCCAGGACAACACTCCCAGCCATCCTGTCAGCACAGCCAGCCCACCCCACAGGGAAGCAGAGTCAAAAGGAAGGAAGCATGGGCATGCTGGGAAGGGGGTGGAGGCAATAGCATGATGGGAGTCGTAGTCACTGATATTGGTCACCCCCACAACTGTCCCATCAACACCACCCTGAACCATGCTCACATCACAGGAAGTGGAGAAGGACTCACAAGATGGCTGACACTGGCTACTGCTGTGGGGAGCACAAGGCCCTGCTGGCAACTGTGCGCCAACAAACAGCAGGACACCACTGACTGACATCCTGAGAGACAACTTACACTCCCTGCAATGCAAGCACGTTCCATGGTGGGATATCTGGCTAGCTGGGTGGGAAGGGGGACTTGCAGCACTGACCATAGTCACAAGCACCTCCCTCACACACACCCCAACACAAACTCCACAGAACCCACCTGGTAGAATGCAATGCCCCCCATCCTAACACAAGATCCCACAAAGAACCACCACCCTGGGTTATGTTGTGTGAAGCACAGGGACACTCTTGGGACTTTTAGCCAAACAACTGCCAGGACAACACTCCCAGCCATCCTGTCAGCACAGCCAGCCCACTCCACAGGGAAGCAGACTCAAAAGGAAGGAAGCATGGGCATGCTGGGAAGGGGGTGGAGGCAATAGCATGATGGGAGTCGTAGTCACTGATATTGGTCACCCCCACAACTGTCCCATCAACACCACCCTGAACCATGCTCACATCACAGGAAGTGGAGAAGGACTCACAAGATGGCTGACACTGGCTACTGCTGTGGGGAGCACAAGGCCCTGCTGGCAACTGTGCACCAACAAACAGCAGGACACCACTGACTGACATCCTGAGAGACAACTTACACTCCCTGCAATGCAAGCACGTTCCATGGTGGGATATCTGGCTAGCTGGGTGGGAAGGAGGACTTGCAGCGCTGACCATAGTCACAAGCACCTCCCCTCACACACACCCCAACAAAAACTCCACAGAACCCACCTGGTAGAATGCAATGCCCCCATCCTAACACAAGATCCCACAAAGAACCACCACCCTGGGTTATGTTGTGTGAAGCACAGTGCCACTCTTGGGACTTCTAGCCAAACAACTGCCAGGACAACACTCCCAGCCATCCTGTCAGCACAGCCAGCCCACCCCACAGGGAAGCAGAGTCAAAAGGAAGGAAGCATGGGCATGCTGGGAAGGGGGAGGAGGCAATAGCATGATGGGAGTCGTAGTCACAGCTCTACATCCCCCACCACATGGCCCAGCAAGCTCACACTCACGCATGCACATCCCACAGAGAGTGGAAAGGCCCATCAAAGATGTCTGACACTGTTGCTGTGTCGTGGGGAGCACAAGGGCATGCTGGGTACTGCACACCAACCAACAGCAGGACACCACTGTCAGCCATCTTGCCATTGCTCTCACACCCACACACACTGAACTCCCCACAAAAGCAAGTAAGTATGGGAATGCTGGGAAGTGGGGTGGAGGCAATAGCATGATGGGAGTCGTAGTCACAGACATAGCTCACCCCCACAACTGTCCCATAAACACCACCCTGAACCATGCTCACATCACAGGGAGTGGAGAAGGACTCACAAGATGGCTGACACTGGCTACTGCTGTGGGGAGCACAAGGCCCTGCTGGCAACTGTGCACCAACAAACAGCAGGACACCACTGACTGACATCCTGAGAGACAACTTACACTCCCTGCAACACAAGCACGTTCCATGGGGGGATAACTGACTGGCTGGGTGGGTGGGAAGGAGGGCCGGCTGTCAACCAAACACAACCAATGCAGACCATGTTCACACCCCAGAAAATACATAGAAATGCCCAAATAATGCAGGACAATGTGCCACACCAATATCAACCCCTGACTGTGACGACTTAGGACAATGCAATGTACAGGCCCGCACCCAGAGGCACAGTCACAACTGTCATGTGTGTCAACCATTGATGCCTGCAGAAACATAACATACATTGTTTGTGTCTCCCAAAAACAGGTGATGATGGGGACACAGCAGCAGACGCTGAGGAGTCCCAGTCCCAGGCTCAAGAGGATGCCGAGCTCACTGGCGTCGTACAGCCTCTGTCCTCCTCGGACGATGAAGACCAACCTGGCAAATCCGGTGCAAGTCAACATGCAGCACCAGCAGGACCGCCAGCTGCAGCACCAGCAGGACCACCAGCTGCACCCCCTGCACCCACCCCTCCAACGACTGTCAACACAAATACCATCCCTGCCGACATGGACAGAACAAGGAACAACACCAGCACAGGGACCCTGGATCAACCTGGGGCCATGGACACCACCACCACCACCAACCCCCAAGGTGGACCAGGGTTATCTGTGCGTGCCACTGCACACACTGCACATGTCAGCAGGGGTGGTGGGAGGGGTGGGAGACAGAGGTCGCTGCTTGCAGACGTTGCTGGTGTGCATGATGACTCACAACTGGTACGCATAGCTGATGCGTACCAGTCCAGCACCGGAGAGTCAGCCAGGTAGTGGGGCTCCTCAGAGACATGAAACAGCAGCAGGCTGCCCATCATGCCCGCTTGGACTCCCACATGTCCCACGTGGAGTCACACATGTCCCGCGTGGACTCACACATGTCCCGCGTGGAGTCCAAGTGGGATGCACTGCATGAGATGACGGCGGTGCATAGGGACATTTTACAATGCCTCCGCCAGATGAACAGCAACCAGTCCACACCTCCCTGTGTGCCAACAACATCTGGTGCCGAACAAACTGCAACTGCCACAGGGAGGGAGGAGGACTCTGGCGGAGAGTCCCCTGCACCGCAGCAGCCTGTACTTGAGGGGCCCCCCAAGAAGAGGGGTCGTCCGAGGAGGGAAAAGTGAGAGGCCGATGGCCAAGCGCAACTCCCAGGTAGCCTGAACCTGTTCTGGATGTTCGCCTTTGTGCACAGACTGTTCACCCTGTTGACGGCAACACTACTCCCACACATTGCATGGGGAGTACAAGTTGGACCAATGTGTCAGACAACTGTGGCCCCGATACTGGGGATCCTGTCTACCAGGACTTTCAATTCACCTAGGAACTTCGGATTGCAAGATTTATGTACAGCACTACCCATCCTATGCACTATTAACACAAATGTATCACAATAAACACACTAATACACCATACTTGCCTCTGTCGTGATTCCAACGTGGGTGCTGTTATGGGGATGATGAACTGCAAAATTACACTGTGTATGCGAACTGCAACAGCAAGGACAACACAGGCATGTGAGTACAGGCAACGTGACACACATGAGGGAGACACACCACCAGGGCTACACAACACATACACACCTAGGCCATCTGACTCATTGCCTACACTGATGTTGCCAGGGAAGACGGTGCAATGCACAGACACCACACCCATTCCCAGTTGTAGTCAAGTAGCCCACAGGTGCAGTAAGCAAATGGCAGTCAAATGTGTGACCACAGACAACGCACATCACAAAGTGAAGCACAGGTTTATTACACAGTTGCAACATGTCGTAACCACTACAGATGCAAGGTAATCCCACCTGGCAGCGGGCACACAGTCAACAACTGTAGACGGAAGGAAGTCCATGGGTGTGGCGCACATCACCTGTAGGGACACAACAGCTACCAGCCTGGATGTGCAATCACGTCGTCGGTGGACACAGTTGACCAAACGAATCTGAAAGTACCCTGTGAAGGACAGAAATGACACACAGTCAAAAGCAATGGAGTACAGGACAGAACAGCAAAACTCATGCACAATACATGTTACAAGATACCCACCCAGAACCAAGTTAGCATGTCAACACTGTTGGGGAGTACAGCCCACCTGTTAGCACACATCGCAACACACATCCAGTCAAGTAGCCCATGGACACACTCCAACAGCACCAGAGCACCACCCACACATCATGCCAACTCACATCATTGACATGACACCTCAGGATACTCACATTCAGCTAAAGAAGTTGGTGATGAGCTGTGTGCGGACATCACCATCATCATCATCATCATCATCGTCACTGGCATCGTGGTCCAGGCCAGGATCCTCCACAGGTGGCGGATGTTGGTCATTGTCATCCTGGATGAGAGGCAACTCCTTCCGCACTGCCAGGTTGTGGAGCATGCAGCAGACGATGATAATCTTGCACACTTTTGCAGGGGCATATGGGAGGGACCCTCTGGTCTTGTCCAGGCAGCGGAAGCGGCTCTTCAGGAGACCAAATGTCCGCTCAATCACTCTCCTGGTCCGACCATGTGCCTCATTGTTGCGCATCTGGGCTGGTGTCACAGGGTTCCTGAGGGGTGTCAGCAACCACGGCATGTTGGGGTATCCCGAGTCACCGACGGACAGACAAGTGCACATTAGCTGACTTGGAAAAGTGGGCGGAATACTACAGATCAGATCACACACAATGGCACAAAGTCAGTACACACCGACAAGCCAGGCACGCTGGTTCTGCATCTGTGCCATTATCCTGGGGATGCGACTACTCCTCATCACAAAGGCATCGTGTGCTGAACCAGGGAAACGGGCACACACGTGTGTGATGGTCATGTCTGCAAGACACACCACCAGTGCATTGACCGAGTGGTAGTGCTTGCGGTTCCTGTAGGCCTGCTCCTGGGCCTGTGGTGGTACCAAAGCCACATGTGTCCCATCAATGGAGCCAATGACATGCGGCATCCTCCCCAGGGCATAAAAGTCACTCTTCACGTCAGTGAGTCGTCGCAGTCTAGGGAAATAGATGTACCGGTTCAGGAATAGCAACATTGCCGCCAAAACATTGCGGAGCACACGGCTCAACATGGTCTGTGACATCCCACCAGCAGTCGCCACAGTATGTTGGAAGGTACCGGTGGCAAAGAAGTGTAGGGCTGCCATCACCTTCACCTTGGGGGTCAGCGCTGTAGGATACGGCCGGCCAGGCTGCAAATGTGGGGACAACTGCACTGCCAAATCCTCAATCAGCTGCCTGGTGAAGCGGTACCGTCGGATGCTGTCCCGTTCCACCATCGTTGCCAGGTCTGGGAATGGTCGATGGACAGCAGGAGCCCTGCAGTGCAGAGGAGAAGTAAGCAAGATTGTCACTCACCCCACATATGCGGCATTGAACACACTCAAGATCCCAACATACATCATTATGAGGCACAACTACATGAAGTGTGCAGTTCCGGAAGGACATGTATGGTACATACATGGCCAACATCTGTCAACACGGTCCAACAGGTGGCATCAATTAGTCCCAGGTTGGCCCATTGGATATCATGAGGCCGTGTCACAGTTCCCATCTCCTGCTGCCGTGTCACAATAACCCCCACAGTGACATGTGAGGACAGATGTGCCCCAGGCACCACAGCTCAACGAGAGGTACATTCCCAGGGACCCTGTATTGCCACATGGACACTGGCATTACATGGAGTATCATGTATACACCACAGCAAAACAACCATGACCCCCACAGGTAGTGGCCCCACTTGCCACGGCAGGACAGACATGGACATCTGTGACACACACACGCACAACATCAAAGTCCATGCACACACAACGTGGATGTGGAGACTGTCTCCCATTGTGCACATGAAATCAGAGACATTGTAAACACTACATGCACAAAGACTGTGGAGGACCATCACTATTGTGCCACTGGGACACCCTGGCTCAAACATACCGTCCCACATGGGACTCACGGGGTATGTGACATGACATACACATACACCACCGTGAAATGTGACCATGGCACATGCACAGATATGAACAGTTGCACATCACAGTGGTCATGTACACATAACACCCAGGATCCTGTCCCCATGAACACGTGCACAGCCTGGGGGTGGCTGCCCACAGGTGACACCCACAGGACAACATGTACACCAACATACACACAATAGGAAATGCAGCCTTACATGCCTTATGATAAAGTTTGGACAGGCTGTCGTGATGTAGGTGTGCCCCTCACTCCCTGGGAGCTATCTGTGGCTGGCATATGTCCATCTGAGACAGGCATGCTGACATATGCCAGTCACATGTACAGTGATGCGTTGTACTGCAATGGACCGATCAGTGCCTCCGGCCGGCCCATTGCATTCAATGTGTGCGGGTACGCGTAGTACCCCTGTACGCGTTGAACTGCAATGGACCGATCGGTGCCTCCGGCCGGCCCATTGCATTCAATGTGTGCGGGTACGCATTGTACCCCTGTACGCGTTGTACTGCGATGGACCGATCGGTGCCTCCGGCCGGCCCATTGCATTCAATGTGTGCGGGTACGCGTTGTACCCCTGTACGTGTTGAACTGCAATGGACCGATCGGTGCCTCCGGCCGGCCCATTGCATTCAATGTGTGCGGGTACTCGTTGTACCCCTGTATGCGTTGAACTGCAATGGACCGATCGGTGCCTCCGGCCGGCCCATTGCATTCAATGTGTGCGGGTACGCATTGTACCCCTGTACGCATTGAACTGCAATGGACCGATCGGTGCCTCCGGCCGGCCCATTGCATTCAATGTGTGCGGGTATGCGTTGTACCCCTGTACGCGTTGAACTGCAATGGACCGATCGGTGCCTCCGGCCGGCCCATTGCATTCAATGTGTGCGGGTACGCGTTGTACCCCTGTACGCGTTGAACTGCAATGGACCGATCGGTGCCTCCGGCCGGCCCATTGCATTCAATGTGTGCGGGTACGCGTTGTACCCCTGTACGCGTTGAACTGCAATGGACCGATCGGTGCCTCCGGCCGGCCCATTGCATTCAATGTGTGCGGGTACGCATTGTACCCCTGTACGCGTTGTACTGCGATGGACCGATCGGTGCCTCCGGCCGGCCCATTGCATTCAATGTGTGCGGTGCACGCGTTGTACCTCTGTACGCGTTGAACTGCAATGGACCGATCGGTGCCTCCGGCCGGCCCATTGCATTCAATGTGTGCGGGTATGCGTTGTACCCCTGTACGCGTTGAACTGCAATGGACCGATCGGTACCTCCGGCCGGCCCATTGCATTCAATGTGTGCGGGTACGCGTTGTACCCCTGTACGCGTTGAACTGCAATGGACCGATCGGTGCCTCCGGCCGGCCCATTGCATTCAATGTGTGCGGGTACGCGTTGTACCCCTGTACGCGTTGAACTGCAATGGACCGATCGGTGCCTCCGGCCGGCCCATTGCATTCAATGTGTGCGGGTACGCGTTGTACCCCTGTACGCGTTGAACTGCAATGGACCGATCGGTGCCTCCGGCCGGCCCATTGCATTCAATGTGTGCGGGTACGCGTTGTACCCCTGTATGCGTTGAACTGCAATGGACCGATCGGTGCATCCGGCCGGCCCATTGCATTCAATGTGTGCGGGTACGCGTTGTACCCCTGTATGCGTTGTACCGCAATGGACCGATCGGTGCGCACCCATTGACAATGGGCTTGCCTGGCAACGGACGCGTTTTCGAATTTCGAACGAGTCGGTTGCTGGAAAATCAGTTGGTCACCCACAACAATGTTGCAAAATCATGTATGTCATGAAGTTGAAGATTTGAAGGATGCTGTGGGCGTGTTTTGGTGCTGCTATTCCATGGATTGGTCAGATTCAGAAGATGCAAACGACTTGGACCTATCACTTTGGACACAAGGGACAGTATCTGCCTCTCCAGCACATATATATTGCTGGCTGTTCCCCTGAGAGCTCACTTGCCTGCACTACATGCTCCAGGACGACATCTGCCACTGCACTGCTGCTGTCTCTGCCCCTCTGGACCCTGCAATGGCACGTACTGTGGAGAGAGCCCCAGCCTTCAGCCTTGAAGAGAACCAGGCCCTGCTGGACAGCCTACTTCCACAGTACAGCAAGCTGTATGGGACACCAGGGGAGCAGGTGAGTGTTCTGTGCACTGCCTTTCTGAATGTGCATTTTGTGTGACTAGCAAGGCTGAAAGTCTGCACGCCACTGGCTAGCAGGCTCACTGAGTAGTTGTCACCCCCATAGTGTGTAGTGACTTGCACTGGACAGGTATGGTGCAGTGACAGTGCATTTGAACATGGTTTTACTTCCCATGCAATGATACCATGTAGTGACGTCTGGCAAACTGTCCATGGGCAGCTTTGCACTGCCTGTGTACATCATGTGCCCCTGTGATTGAGACATGTATATACAACTGTGTCATGCACGGATATGTTGCATGTGTGGTAATGGCCTTTTCACTTTGTCATCCTGACAGGTTAATGCCCATCGGAAGCAGGAGATCTGGAAGGACATCGTCCGGGCCGTCCGGTCCGTGGGGGTCTACAAGCGCCGGATCCGCAACTGCCAGAAGAGGTGGCAGGACCCTCGGGGCTGGACCCGGAGGATTGCACGGGTCCAGCTGAAGCTGTCGCCTCCTCGCAGGAGGGGCGGAACACGGACCCTGACCCCCCACATGCTCCAGATCCTGGCGGTGGTGTTTCCAGACCTGGATGGGCAGCTGAAGGCCAGACAGCAGCAAGGAGGGGGTGAGTCAAAGACTGCACTATGAACTCTGTATTACATGCTTTGTGCCCTCCTCTGGCCTGGTTCAACTGCCACAGTGCAGCAGTCATGTTGTCCAGGAGCCATGTCCCTCTATTGTGCACTGCCCACTGCTCATCTGATACCCAGGTGTGGCCCTTACAGTCAGGGAATTGTGTCACTTGGGACTGTGTCCTTGCAGTTTGCTTCACTAAAGGTGGGGGACAGCATCTGTTTCCCTAACTCTGTTGTGGGCATCATGGGTGGGTCCATTGTTCACACAACGCCTGTGTTTGGACATGTGATCTGCGTGTTGCTTTGATATGCGGTCCACTTGCTGAGCTGAGCCACCACATGTGCCTGGGGTATGTGGCACACGCCCATGCAGCGGGTGGGAACAATGTTTGGGCCCCAGGAGTGTGCAGATTACGTGTGTCACACATACATAGCCAGCTATCCACTGTCCAGGGCACATCCCTCATTCATGTGGAGCAGGACAGTCATGCCTACTCCAGGCCATGCAATGCACTCTGTACTCCCACTCCCGTGTATCAGCTGACACATTGTGCACAGTGATTTGACCCCTCAGGTGTCTGCCTCTGTGTCAGTGTGCTGTGGATTAGTTGCCAGGACTGCTGGGGTGTTTCTTGGTAGGGGCTCAGCATGCCCCTGGAGATGTGACCATAGGAGACGATACTTGTGTGTCACATAGGTGTTTGATCAGCTGCGCGTGCAGACTGGGGTATGCGAATGTGAAGTTCAGGCAGCTGTTCCCCATTCACAGCAAATTGTGAGGGGCTCAGGTTCAGAGGGTAGTGTCACAGGTCTCCCATATGTCCAATAGGTATGACCTGGACAGATGAGGGTTAAGATGATGTGTTGTGTGGGAGATACATGTGCACTTGTGCAGCTCCAGGACTTGCATTCCCCATGACCTGCTATTGTGACACAGTGCATAGTGTTGTTGTCTGGCTGCCAAGTCATACGTCACTGAGACAGTGATGTATGACTTAGCAGTCATGCCTCTGCCATGGCATGTGTCAACTTATTGGTGGTCCTGCAGGGGAGTGACATGTGCTACATGCACACCATTGTGACGATGGCTATCAGGACATGGGTGCATCATGGTGTCTGTCGCTGGTATGCATCACATGCATTTCCTATTTGACTCTGGGCATCCCTTTCATCCAGAAACCTGTACTGACTCAGTGGCAAGAGCTGTGATGTGTGCATGTCCACATGCCACACCGTGTCCTCTGCACTGTCCAACTACTGTGTATTTGGTGCATGTGTCCACACTGGGGTGTTGCAATCCAACAGACACCAGACAGATGGGTGCAAGGCCATGTGGGATGTGAGTGCCATGCTTGGCATCAGACTGACAATTGGCTTCTCCTGTTCAGTTAGGGCACTTTTAGCAATGTACAACTAATGATGCCAGGGCTTGCTCTGTAATGTGCTGTGCTCACAGTGGTGTGTGCGTTTGGTGCAGGTGACTGATGTCTGTCTGTTTCCCCATTGTTTGCAGATACATCCACGGCCACGGAAGGGGACAGCTCCCCGGACCAGGAGGAGCCAGAGAGCCAGACTGGGTCAGCAGCCTAGGAGTGGTCGGAGGGACCCAGTGGCACGGAGGGCGAGGGGAGCCACACCGAGGAGTCCTCAGCACCATCCACCTCAGCTGAGGACCAGAGCAACTCGGAGGATGACTCCCTTGTGGAGGCGGGTGTCAGCAGCCACCACACCCCAGCTAGTGTTGCTGTCCCCGCCACCACCAGCACCACCACCGCCCTCCCATCAGCTCCCATTCCCCAGGTCCGTGGAGGCTCCCATGTTCGGGAGCGTGTCTCCTTTGGGCCAGGCACCGCACCCCCTGCCCCTGTGTCCCCTGCTGCCCTGAGTGAGGAGTCTGTGTACCTCCTTCGCCAGCTCCATGTAGGGCAGACAGCCATGCTGAGTGTCCTCCATGCGCACACCGCACTGTTGACTCAGCTGGTGTCGTTCATGGAGGGCATCTCATCGGGCATGTCTGACCTACAGAGGGGCAATAGGTCCATGGACTCCTCCCTGACGGCAGCAGTGTCCCTCCTCAGACAGTCCCTCACCCCTCCTGCCTCTGCTCCATCCACACTCCCCAGCACCTTACCCGTCCCAAGCACACACACACCGGCACAGGCACACACCAGCACACACACGTCCAGCACACAGGGGATGGGGCCCTGGTACACACACACGCATCCATGGGCACTGCGCAGTCCTCAGTTGCCTCTCCCTCCAAAGCACCCTCCCTTGCCTCACCTGCAACCCCAAAGACCCAGCGCCTCTTCCTCAGTGACCTCGGCCTCTTCCCCTCCGATCCAGCTGCCCCAGCATCCAGGGGGAAGAGGAAGCCCCCCACACGGAGCAGAGTGCCCCTCGCCCCCGGACACCCTCCCCAGGTGCAGACAGACTGAGGCCCCCACCTGGAAGTCCCCCGGAGTGCTAAGAGCAAGACCCCGCCGCCGCCCTGCAGCTCAAGCACCAGGTCTCCTTCCTCCATCCCTCAGGCCCCCACTCCACAGGTGCCCCCACCACACCCTGCCCTAGGTTCCCCCACCCACAGATATACCATCCCCAAGAGGCTCCGGCCTTCTCCCCTGCCACTTGCTCTCCCGGCACCACACCCCCGCTGCGCTTGTCTGTGCCACTGATGTGGTGAGGGTGTCCTCCCCTCTGTCCAGCCCACCTTGCCTGTTCCCCATTCTCCTCCCCTGGTGGTAGGCACTGCAGTGGAGTCCACTACCACCCTGTCTGACTTGGGCACTGCAGTGGCGGACCTGTCCACTCCATCTGCAGGGTCCACTGCAGTCGTGCCGGCACCCACAACATCTGAGCCATGCCCCCAGTTGTGCCGGCACACACCATGTCAGACACCTCCACTGCAGTTGTCAGTGGCTCTCCAGCACCCACCACTCCTTCCCTGCTTCCTCCTGGTGAGCCCTGATCCTGTACCTGCGCTGCCTGGCCTACCCCCCCCGGTTGCCCCTCCTAGTGGATTGTCCCTGGTTTTGTGCAGGCATGTGTAGGGTGGCATCTGCCACTGTCACCCACTTGTGACTTTGTTGATGGACTGGCCATTGGCCTTTGTTTATGTTCTACCGGACTTCTACTTTTAATGCCACATATGCTGAATAAAGCAACTTTCTGTTCTCTAGTGCTTTTGCTTCTGATGTACATGATGTTGATGATGCTAACCATGCCCTTGCTGCAGTGATGGTGATATTTGGTCTCATGATAATGAAGTGTTACTGTGCAGGAACCCATGTGGTCCAGGGGGAATGTGTCCTATCCTGTGGTGTATCCATGTCATCCATAGCAGCATCTGAGGGTGTCATGTGTTCAGTATTTGGCAATGGGATTTCCTACTTAGATTGGCTATTTCACATCTGTGGCTTCCACCCCTGCACATCTGTTGTGCCTGCCATTGTTCAATTCGTCTACTTCCCTGACCGTGTGGCCATCTCCAGTGGACATGCAGGTTTGGGCATCAATGGGGAAGGACTCATCTGTGTTGTCAGTGCAACATTGCTATACAAGTGTGTTGGATCTGTGCTGATGATTCCGTTGGCACTTCCATGACCAGGCTGATGTGACGGGAGCCCTCATTTGGTGCTAATTGTTGATTGTGTGACCAAGTGCTCAGCTGACATGGTGGGGCCCTACTGAGGCAACATATGGCACAGCTTTCCTCACACAGGAGTGGAGTCCCCTCATGGCAGTGTGTACTCCTGTGACATTGCCTGCGCCCAAGGTGTGTGTTGTATGTGCATGTCTGTGTGTTCACTTCCGTTTAGCTGTGCATGCTGTGATCCCTAGTGTTGTACCTGTTTGTGATGCTAGCTGAGTTGAGCTATGTTCCCCCAAAGTCTTCTCCCTAGGTTCTCTGTGATGTGGGTGCATGGCACATTACTGGTCATCAGGGTGTCACCCATAGGTGTGCTTGCTGTCAGGGCTGAGTTTGTTTGCAGACGCAGATGGGTCACAGTCAGGTTTCCCCTTGGCACTTGTTGTTTGCCCCTGTCATGTGATTTCCAGTTTGTGTTATCTTTCAGTGATTGTGACACGTTGTGTGTGTGACTGCTGGCACTCCTCAGGGTCCGGGCTGCAATGTTGGTTGTTGTCTATGTGTGTTCTTTGTGGGTGACCTTGGCTTCTTCATTGGTGTGTGACTGTGGCTGTGATCCCATTGGTTGGTGTGGTATTGCCGTCATGTCCATGTACAGCGTAGTGTGCAGTGTGTCAGACATTCAGGAGTCTTGTTGAGTGTCCATGTGTGATGTGTTTCTGCACCTTGGTTCCCACCCACCACCCTGGAATAGTGATGGGTGCATGTGCAATGTCACCAGTGCATGTGTGCTTCACTGCTGCACATTGTTGGAGGTCGAGGGGTGTGGTGTTGAGTGTGTGCAGATGAGAGTTGTTGCCCGGCTAGGCCCCTGCCTCCATGTTGGCCTTGGCTTACTGGCCATGCTGTTTGATTTGTGCTTGTGTAGGTGTGATGGTAGTTAGTTGCTCAGTACACATGACTGTGGTTCACAGTGTGAACCACATTTAGCTTTGTCATCACAGTGGGATTGTAATGCAGCCCAGGGTCACCACATTGTGGGGGCCCTGGGGGTGGTGCTGTGGTGTGTCTGTGTCTTGCTGTGTCAGTTGCTGTCCCTACGTGCCTGTGTGACATGTGTGATTTGTGCTCCCTCTCATCTGACAATGCCTGCTTGCCCACATAGGGGATTTGGATCCACGAGTTACCTTTGTGTGGCACTGTATGCACATCTGTATGATTGGTATTCAGGTCTCCTCATGTGTTGTGTGGTTGCCTGGGGACACTGGCAACCCCCTCACCTGTTGTGTATGATGTGCAGTGTGGGTCTGCCTGTTTGTGTTTGTGCATCTGCACCACTGCATTGGCATATCTTGGGTGTGCCATTGGCTGTATGTAGTTTGGTGGGTTTCCCCTGCTGTCCCTGGGACTCCTAGGTCATCGGTCAGCACAATGATCATGGTTTGTGTGTCCCATTGCTGCCATGGTATGGTATCTGTTCACCTCACATCTGCAGTCTCCACACGTGTGTGCCCATTGGTGCAAATATGTGGGTCTGCCTTCTGATGGTCACTTCTGTCATTGTGTCATTGATGATTGTTGACGGTGTCAGCCCCCATGGGTGTTGTTTGTCTGCACATGGCCAAAGGTATGTCTTATTTGCACTGCAGGATTTGGCTCCCCCAATTTATGTTGCAATGGGACACATACACTACTTTGCCACTGATGTGTTTGTTGTTCTGTGACCAGGAATCATCCATGCAGTTTGGCAGTTGCACCTCTTTCTTTGTCAACACTTACCTTTTGGTCACTGTGATGATGGGGGTTTGGACCCCATTGCCACAATGTTCGAAATGTGCTTCAGCTATGGACCCCACACTTACATTTTGGTCACTGTGATGATGGGGGTTTGGACCCCATTGCCACAATGTTCGAAATGTGCTTCAGCTATGGACCCCACACTTACATTTTGGTCACTGTGATGAGAGGGTTTGGACCCCATTGCCACAATGTTCAAAATGTGCTTCAGCTATGGACCCCACACTTACCTTTTGGTCACTGTGATGATGGGGGTTTGGACCCCATTGCCACATTGTTCAAAGTGTGCTTCAGCTATGGACCCCACACTTACATTTTGGTCACTGTGATGATGGGGGTTTGGACCCCATTGCCACAATGGTCATGGCCTGCTTGCATTGTGGGTTCCACACACATATATGTGTGGCACATGTACTAGGGGGTCACATTGTATGTTCAAAGTCATGTTCGGTGTTGTAGGCATTTGACACAGTCTACACACGCTTGTCATGGTGTTGGGGGGATGTCTTCTTCTTGCATTCCCTAGGTTGTGGTGTGCTGGTTGTGTCATGCATTGTCCATCCTATGAGTGGGGTGGTAGTAGTGGTAGGCATCCTGCCCCCCCTGGCTAAGGGTGGTAGTGGTGGTAGGCATCCAGCCCACCCTGGCTAAGGGTGGTAGTAGTGGTAGGCATCCAGCCCCCCCTGGCTAAGGGTGGTAGTAGTGGTAGGCATCCTGCCCCCCCTGGGTGAGGGTGGTAGTGGTGGTAGGCATCCAGCCCCCCCTGGCTAAAGGTGGTAGTAGTGGTAGGCATCCTGCCCCCCCTGGGTAAGGGTGGTAGTAGTGGTAGGCATCCTGCCCACCCTGGGTGAGGGTGGTAGTAGTGGTAGGCATCCAGCCCCCCCTGGGTGAGGGTGGTAGTAGTGGTAGGCATCCTGCCCCCCCTGGCTAAGGGTGGTGGTAGGCATCCAGCCCCCCCTGGGTGAGGGTGGTAGTAGTGGTAGGCATCCTGCCCCCCCTGGCTAAGGGTGGTAGTAGTGGTAGGCATCCTGCCCCCCTGGGTGAGGGTGGTAGTGGTGGTAGGCATCCAGCCCCCTGGCTAAGGGTGGTAGTAGTGGTAGGCATACAGCCCCCCTGGGTGAGGGTGGTAGTAGTGGTAGGCATCCTGCCCCCCTGGCTAAGGGTGGTAGTAGTGGTAGGCATCCTGCCCCCCTGGGTGAGGGTGGTAGTGGTGGTAGGCATCCAGCCCCCCTGGCTAAGGGGTGGTGGTAGGCATCCAGCCCCCCTGGGTGAGGGTGGTAGTAGTGGTAGGCATCCAGCCCCCCTGGTTGAGGGTGGTAGTAGTGGTAGGCATCCTGCCCCCTGGCTAA
Organism: Calotriton arnoldi; assembly: GCA_963921515.1. Lineage (NCBI taxonomy): Eukaryota > Metazoa > Chordata > Amphibia > Caudata > Salamandridae > Calotriton > Calotriton arnoldi. The sequence continues at coordinate 164,316 of CAWUFW010009267.1, forward strand.
GGGTGGTGGTAGGCATCCAGCCCCCTGGGTGAGGGTGGTAGTAGTGGTGGGCATCCTGCCCCCCTGGCTAAGGGTGGTGGTAGGCATCCAGCCCCCCTGGGTGAGGGTGGTAGTAGTGGTAGGCATCCTGCCCCCTGGCTAAGGGTGGTAGTAGTGGTAGGCATCCTGCCCCCCTGGGTGAGGGTGGTAGTGGTGGTAGGCATCCAGCCCCCCTGGCTAAGGGTGGTAGTAGTGGTAGGCATCCTGCCCCCTGGGTAAGGGTGGTAGTAGTGGTAGGCATCCTGCCCCCCTGGGTAAGGGTGGTAGTTGTGGTAGGCATCCTGCCCCCCCTGGGTGAGGGTGGTAGTAGTGGTAGGCATCCAGCCCCCCCTGGGTGAGGGTGGTAGTAGTGGTAGGCATCCAGCCCCCCCTGGGTGAGGGTGGTAGTAGTGGTAGGCATCCAGCCCCCCCTGGCTAAGGGTGGTAGTAGTGGTAGGCATCCAGCCCCCCCTGGGTGAGGGTGGTAGTAGTGGTAGGCATCATGCCCCCCCTGGCTAAGGGTGGTAGTGGTGGTAGGCATCCAGCCCACCCTGGCTAAGGGTGGTAGTAGTGGTAGGCATCCTGCCCCCCCTGGGTGAGGGTGGTAGTAGTGGTAGGCATCCTGCCCCCCTGGCTAAGGGTGGTAGTGGTGGTAGGCATCCAGCCCACCCTGGCTAAGGGTGGTAGTAGTGGTAGGCATCCAGCCCCCTGGCTAAGGGTGGTAGTAGTGGTAGGCATCCTGCCCCCCTGGGTGAGGGTGGTAGTGGTGGTAGGCATCCAGCCCCCCTGGCTAAGGGTGGTAGTAGTGGTAGGCATCCTGCCCCCTGGGTAAGGGTGGTAGTAGTGGTAGGCATCCTGCCCACCCTGGGTGAGGGTGGTAGTAGTGGTAGGCATCCTGCCCCCCTGGGTGAGGGTGGTAGTGGTGGTAGGCATCCAGCCCCCTGGCTAAGGGTGGTAGTAGTGGTAGGCATCCAGCCCCCCTGGGTGAGGGTGGTAGTAGTGGTAGGCATCCTGCCCCCCTGGCTAAGGGTGGTAGTGGTGGTAGGCATCCAGCCCACCCTGGCTAAGGGTGGTAGTAGTGGTAGGCATCCTGCCCCCCCTGGGTGAGGGTGGTAGTAGTGGTAGGCATCCTGCACCCCCTGGCTAAGGGTGGTAGTGGTGGTAGGCATCCAGCCCACCCTGGCTAAGGGTGGTAGTAGTGGTAGGCATCCAGCCCCCTGGCTAAGGGTGGTGGTAGGCATCCAGCCCCCCTGGGTGAGGGTGGTAGTAGTGGTAGGCATCCATCCCCCCTGGCTAAGGGTGGTGGTAGGCATCCAGCCCCCTGGGTGAGGGTGGTAGTAGTGGTAGGCATCCAGCCCCCTGGGTAGGGCTGGTGGTGCGCATTCAGGCCCCTGTGTGCATATGTGGCATTGGTGATGGGCATCCCGCCCCTATGGTGCTGCTGTTGCAAGTATATTCTGCATCCCTCTGTGTGTGTGTGATGTGTCGTGTACGTGTTGTATGTGTTTTGTGGTTGGTGTCTGGCTTACCTTCTGCGCTGTACGCGTCCGTGCCTGTTCCGGTAGTAAATGTAGAATATTGGTATGATCGGGACGAAGGGATTCATGGTTGGTTCGTGTCGTTCGTCCTTCTCGTTGCTTCGCGTCGTCCTCGTCGCTTCGCCTCGTCCTCGTCGCTTCGCCTCATCCTCGTCGCTGCCGTGTTCGTCTCGGAGCCGTGGATCGTGTTGTGGCGCGAATCGGAGCTTATGTGCGCCTCTCCCGGATGCTTTGACGTGCCGTGCGTAGCGACGGGTTCGGCGCGTACGGAAGCGCATCGTACTCGTTCGGCCGGACGGAGCTGCATTTTCCTTCCGTGCGACTCGATTCAGTGTTTCCGGATTCGCCTCGGTCGGGGAACAGGACCTGGTTTGGGTGAGTACGGCTCGGCCGGATTCTTTGCTGTTGTGCGCATCGTACTTACTCGTTCGGTGTGCTGTACGGATCGGTCGGGAAACAGGCTTTCGCATGGCTTTTTTCCCGACCGAATGGTGTTGGGTACGCCTCCGACCGAGATCGGAATCGGCCCCATAGTTGTTAAAAATATCGTTTTTTATTATTGTTATATATTTTAGTATATATTTTATATGTATGTGATGAAAGTTTTTTGTGTATAAGATTTGTTTGTATTTTTAATATATGTGTCAAATTTGTAGTAGTTATTAATTTTTTTTTATTTGAATTTTGCGCTTTTATTCCAAAGCGGGTTGTGGGTTTATAGGGGAATAGGGTGGAAAGTAATGTAATTATATTACATTTATTAATTTTTTTTAATTTGAATTTCGTTTTTTTAGTTCCGTAGCGGGTTGTGGGTTTATAGGGGAATAGGATGGGAAGTAATTTAATTATATTAAATTTATTTTAAAAAAAATATTTGAATTTTGCATTTTTAGTTCCGTAGCGGATTGAGGGTTTATAAGGGAATAGGGTGGGAAGTAATTTAATTATAATAAATGTATTAATTTTTTTAAATTTGAATTTTGCGTTTTCAGTTCCGTGGCAGGTTGTGGGTTTATGGGGGAATAGGAGGGGAAGTAATTTAATTTATTAAATTTATTTTTTTAAAAAATTAAATTTTGCATTTTTAGTTCCGTAGCAGATTGAGGGTTTATAGGGAAATAGGGTGGGAAGTAATTTAATTATATTACATTTATTGATACATTTTTATTTGTTTAATTGAGATGTTATAGTGTTAAATGTGTAAAGTAATTTATAATTAATTAATTAATTAATAATTAGTTGTTGATTAATTTTAATTAATTAATTGGTAATTAATTATGGTAATTGTGTAATTAATTTTAGGTGTGTGTTGCGGTGTTTATAGGTGTAAATGGTGGGAAGAAATTTATTTTTAATTTATGAATTAATAATTGGTTGTTGATTAATTTTAGTTGATTAATTTGTAATTAGTGTTGGTAATTGTGTAATTAATTTTATTTGTGTGTTGTAGTTTTTATTGGTGTAAAGGGTGGGAAAGGTGGAAAGTAAATTATTTTAATTGAAGAATTAATAATTGGTTGCTAATTAATTGTATTAATTAATTGGTAATGAATTATGGTAACTGTGTAATTAATTTTATGTGTGTATTGTGGTGTTTATAGGAGTAAATGGTGGGAAGTAATTTGTGTTTAATTAACTTATATATAGTTGTTAATTAATGTTAATTATTTGATATTTATTTTGGGTAAATGTTTATTTTTAGTGTGTGTTGTTTTTACTTTTAAAGGATTAAAGGGTGGGTATTAAATAACAGTTTGTATTTAATTATTAGTTGTTGATAGTAGCAGTTTCTTATTTTAAAATAAGTTTTAATTCTGTTTTATTATATTATAGTTTAATTTAGGTGTGTGTTGTGGATATTATAGTGTTAAAGTGGGTACAGTCAACTAATGTTTATTAGTTTTTTTTATTAAAAATGTTTTTTAATTGATTATTAATTATGTTAATTTTGTAAATAAATTTAATGGAAAGTGTTGAAGTGTTTTGTTATTGGTGTGGTGTTGTAGGGTAGGAAATAAAATAAATACATTTATGTTTTAATTAATTTTTTTGTTTGTATATATTTTCTAGTTTAAAAGAATTATTTTTTGGTAAATTTATATTATAATATGTGTTCTTTTTATATGTTTAATATTTTTTATTTTTTAATAATGTTTAATATTTATTTTTTAAATATTTTTTTGTTGTGTTTAGGTGTGAATTATAAAAAAATGTTCTCCGGTATCCAACACTTTCCCATCTGTTGCATTCACTGAAGTGGGAATAGTATTTTTACCCCTCCGCTATCCAGCACTTTCGCTACTGTTGCACTCACTGGAGTGGGAATAAGAATTTTTACCCCTCAGCTATCCATCACGTTCCCTACTGTTGTACTGCTTGGAGTGGGAATTGTAATTTTTATCTCTCCGCTAGCCTGCACTTTCCCTACTTTTGCACTCACTGGAGTTGGAATAGTAATATTTACCTCTCCGCTATCCAACACTTTCCCTACTGTTGCAAACTCTGGAGTGGGAATAGCAATTTTTACCCCTCCGCTAGTGAACATTTTCCCTACTGTTGCACTCACAGGAGTGGGAATACATTTTTTTACCCCTCCGCTATCCAACACTTATCCTACTCTTGCATTTAGTGGAGTTGGAATACTAATTTTTACCCCTCCGCTAACCAACATTTTCCCTACTGTTGCATTCCTTGGAGTGGGAATAGTAATTTTTACCCCTCCGCTATCCAACATTTTCCCCACTGTTTCACTCACTGGAGCTGGAATAGTAAATGTAATTATTTTGCCATCCAACACTTTCCCTACTGTTGCACTGATTGTATTGGGCATTTTAAGTTTAATAATGTTTTCACTGTTTAATGTTTTAATTTATTCCAGAATGTTTTTTTTATATCTTAAATTATGTATATGTATATAAAAATATATTTTGTTTTTATATAATTTTAAAGTTTTAAAATAAATTAAAGATAATAGTTTATTAATTATTTTAAAGTAAATATATATATGTATAAATTATTATGTTTGTGTGTTTATTTTTTTTAAATTAAGTTTATTTGTTGTATTTTGTAAAAATATATATTAAATTTAATGTATTATGTTAAAATTAATATTAATATTTAATATATTTAATATATATTATTTTATTTTATATATATATTTAAATCAATATTTTTTACAGCTATATTTTTTTACATCGATATTTTTGATTCAATATTTTTGTACTTACCTGTTTAGGGATGGGAGTCGATATTTTTGTTATCTATATATTTTTTTTCATTATTTTGAACATCTATATTTTGAACATTGATATTCTATCAGTGAACCAGACTATTCGTTCAAGGTTGGGTATATACCTGGAAAAGACAATGTGGTTGCGGATCTTTTGTCCCGGATGCTTTCACAGTTGGGAGAATGTGATGGTGAAATGTGGAATTAATTGCATGTAGCCTTGGTGCATTATCAGGGTGTACCGGCTGTGGAAAAGGAAGAATGGGAGTTGGAGTATCAAAATGAGGACATTTTGCAAAGTGTTTGCAGGTTCTTAACTGAAAAGTGGCCAAGGAAGGATCTTATAGATCAAAATTTCTGTTCTGGGAAGTGAGAGCTGAGCTGTCAATGGAGAATGATGTGATTTTGCAGGGAGGGGGCAGAATAATTCCTCTGAGTACCCTATGGGGGTTAATCATTCTATTGTACCACAAGAGTTACTTTGGCATTGTTAGGATGAAATCTGTTGTTAAGACATTTTTTGGGAGGCCAGGACTGGATTTGGCTGTAAAGAGACATGTCAGAGAATGTGTGTTTTGTTTAAAAGCTGACAAATCTCTGCAGAACTTGAGACTTCCTATGGGTGATAAGCATAGCCCCAAAAATCCATGGGAGATTGTTGATATTCTGGGGCCCATAGACACTCCACCATGATACGTTATCATCCTTATTGATTTGTTTTCGAGATGGCCAGTGATGAAAATTGATGAGAGAGCTGACACTGAATCTGTTCTATATTTTTTGGATCAGGTTTTGTGTCAGATACCCTCTACTATTATAAGTGATAATGGTGTACAATTCATGTCCAATGCATCTAAGATGTATTTCGAGAGAATTGTTGCAAAACATAGAACTACATCCTTGTACAATCCCAGTGGTAATGGGATGGTGAAAAATGTAACCAGGTGCTTAAAAGGGTCATTCAGTCAGCTATTGCCAATAATGTGGCTTGGGCTGTTTTATTAGAAAATGCAATGTGGTCTTATAGAGTCATGAATAATGAGGCAAATGACGTTTTCCCATTTGTGATTATGAGAGGGAGGAATCCTCAGACCAAGTTTAATCCAGGTTGGTTATTTGGTCCTTGTGTGGAGCAGTCGTCTATTGAGCCAGTACGAGAGAATATGGAATGTAATCATAAGAAAAGTTTGGACTATTACAAGAACAGTACAAAGTTGGTAAAGTTTAAGGTCAGTGATTGGGTCTGTATAAAGAAGCCTGACGTGGTTTCCAAAGAGAAAGTTGTGTTGTTGATACTGCTGAAGTAGTGAAAGTGTTACATAATGCACTTCGTCTTAGTGATGGAAGAGTATGTAACCACAAACGGGTGGCATTTGGGGGAAAAGGAACTGTGGAGGATTTTGGACAAGTCCCTTAGAGAAGAGTATTTGAAGGGTTGGATGATGATCAATCCATTTCGTCTGTGGACGTGAATGTGGAGGAACCCAGGTTGTCAGTGGATGTGAATGTGGAGGAGGTACCCACGGAGAGTATGGTTGGAGAGTCGACTAGTGTTAAGGAGGTGGAATCAAGAGGGGAATCAAGTAGTGTTGAGGAGGCGGTGATGGGAACAGAATTGAGGGGGTGGTGTGGTGAAGGTGATGCACTTGATGAAAGTTTGGTGGATGCTAGGAGGGGCAAGTGAGTGGTGAACTGATCAGTACACAAAGGGGTCGATTCCGATTCGGGCCGGAAATCTCTCCGACCGAGCCGGACCCGGAGAGATTTCCGACCGAATCGGACCCGTGCAGTCCGACCGAACGAGTCCGATGCATTCGTATGCCACCGGACACGAGTCGGTCGGACTCCCATTGAACTCAATGGGAGCCGGTCGTACAACGCGTACGCGGGCTCCCATTGCCTCAATGGGTGCGAGGCGGACAAGGGCGCCCCTACAGCGAGTACGCCGCGAAGCGCCTCGCGGCGTACACGCACAGGTAGGGGGACCCATGGGTCCCCCTGTGTGCGCCTCGCACGGGTACGCGTACAGGGGTCCGACACGGACCCCCAAAGTACGGCTCCGACAGCGAGTTCGAGTCGGACGGCGCGAGTCGGTCGGAGCGGTCGAGGTGCGCATCGTACTTACCCCGGCCGGAAAACGTCTCCATTGCGCGGTGCGGAATCGGGTCCGAGCGAGTCGGTCGGAGCGGTACGATCCGGGTACGAGTCGGTCGGAGCGGTCGGGTCGCCCGGACGAGTCGGTCGGCGAATTCGCATCGTACTCGCTCGGCCGGACCCGCGTACGATTCGGTCGGGAAAAAGGGCTCCGAATCGGATCCGGTAAAGCCGAATCCTATTCGGAGCCCTACCGGCCGAGATCGGAATCGGCCCCAAAGAAGCAGGAAACCTCCCAAATGGTTGGAAGACTACATTCAGGGTGGAAAAGTTTACATTTATTTATGCCTATGCAAATTGTGTGTTTCTTATTATTTATGTTTTTGTGTTATAGTCATCTTTTATTTTATGTTGTAGTTTTGAAGGGGGTGTGTTACGTTCCCTGTTGTAATAAAGGAGGGGGATGTGTTGTGGGCTTGTTGCTAATGATGTGCACAGTATTCCATGTCCTGTGTCCTGTGATTTCAGGGGATTCTATTAGGGGAGAAGACAGTTGGTGGAGAAGCTGAGCAGATGTCAGTGCATGGTCTCTGCTATTACTTTGTACTCTAGACAATAAATCTGTGACTTACAGCCTCAAAGGTGTACTGTGTCACTACAGAAAGGCTCTAATTCTAGCACAAACAGCTACCGTCTAATAGCTCTGCTTGATGTTGAATTCAAATATTTTGCAAGCCTGTTGTCAGAAGATTTAAAGCTTTGGGCCAGCAAAGAAAATGTAATCCTTTCAATTAAACAGGATTTAAAGCAATATGCAGCATTGCAGATAATTTGATAGCACTAATAGAAAAAACAAGTCATAAAAAGCAACTCCTCTACATCTACTTTGTCGATTTCACCAAAGATTTTAACCACGTCAATTGAACCTTACTCAGGGAACAATTGGTGAATTGGCATATTTCTGACAATCTGTTATGTACAATACAACTTCTCTATACTCAGCCAGCCGCAAACCGCTGCATTCCTACATTGAGACGGGGCTGGGGAGGATTCCAACTCCCAGACTCCCCGGTCCCCTGCATCGTCACTTTCGCGCCCGGAGGTGCTTATCAACTTCACTGCGGCCCGAGCAGCCAGCCGCAAGCCGCTGCATTTCTACATGGAGACCGGGCCGGGGGAGGACTCCAACTCCCAGACTCCCCGGTCCCCTGCATCATCACTTTCGCGCCCGGAGGCGCTTATCAGCATCACTGTGGCCCGAGCAACCACCCGCAACCTGCCGCATTCCTACACGGAGACCGGGCCGGGGAAGGACTCCAACTCCCAGACTCCCCGGTCCCTGCATCGTCACTTTCGCGCCCGGTGGCGCTTATCAGCATCACTGCTGCCCCGTAGTGCAGGATGTGCCTGGGCCGTGCCAAGGGCGGGCCCGTCCACGCCCGTCAGAGCCCGGAGGAGGCTGGGCTGGGCCATTTCTCTAACATCTGACTCTTGAGAGGCACGACAGTAAGACTCTGACTCTGACCTTGTTTGCTGCTTGGTTGCCATACTTTAAGCCTACATTGATTGACCCAGATATTGGGGATTCCTCTGGGGGACACTATTGTTCTTAATTCTCTTGTAGCTAACGGAGCCCCTTTTCTTAAGTAATAAGGTTTTAAAAACTTTGGGTATTAGTGTTGTACATTAGTAATCTATTCTCATATTATAATTATGGGGAAAAAGAAGGCAATTGAGCGGTCTAATGGTACTTTAAAAACAAAAAAGTCAAAAAGAATAGCCAAATCTGTCAGTGGAAATTGTGTAATTGACCGGATAGACAATATTCTTGTTGAATGTGAAGATTTGTTACACTCTGATGCATCTGTGACGTGGGATGCCTCACCCGTTCTTGATTCCACTCCCTCAGGTACTATTATTTTACAACCCTGAATACCCAGCATGTTTGGAAAGGTAGGGAGACAACCCGCGACTGCACCTGCCACTCAGAGCGGGCGTCTTAGCCCGATTGCACATGTTCTATCTTGCTCATCTCCCCCAGTTGATATTGTTTGTTGTAGCAATCGGTTTCTACCGTTATCTGATTTAGTTGATGAACCCACCACCCTTGTTCTCCCAGTTAACCCTGCTTCGGATGCTACTCCACTAGAGTCTATCACTCAACCAAGCATTAATGAACTAAAAACTGAAGTGAGAGAATTAAAAATTGTCATTACCAGGTTAGTTCTTACAACAACTAAGCTGAAATGTGTGAGAGATACTGATATCCTTACTACCCAGACTACCCAACAGCCAGAAGTACAACAGCCGATACCCTCATCTGATGCTTTCTGCCTACAAGGGTTACAAGGGGTAGGGGCCCCTGGTCTTTAAGATATTAGACTAATTCTCAGCATAATCACAGAACCAACCCTCAACCACAATGGATCAATAGCAATCCAACTAATTCTTGTCAGATACAGCCACTGAACCCCTCAGGAATTACTAATCCCCAGCGTAATACAATTGATAGAGAGAGGAATTCTAGGCCCGTCTCTTGTTATGGTAGTGGGCCTAATATGTTAAAAAACAAAATTGCAATGATAATAGTACCAAAGCTGCAGCCCCATATAAAGTTTGAACCCAAGATTCTCTTATAAACAAGCCATTCATTGGATTAGGTACGTCAGAGGCTGCTGCTCGATTATTCGAGAAGATATCCTCAGAGCCCGCAGTAGCTCCCCTAAGAACATAATGTATGATGTCATTGAACTAACTCTAAAAGATGAAAGGCTGGTGGATGATTTGGTGGCCCTAGACATTAGGAAAAATCCCTTAAATAACTCATGTATCAGATTCAAGTATTGTAGGCCAGAAACTGATGTATTGTTAGACTCTAGGCACAGAAAAGGGCCGCTATCACTAATGCTAGAGGTAGATTGACTTAGGAACCACACTAATCCCCCCTTTTCCACCCTTGCCCCATCTCATGTAAATCGCACCAATACATGTGCAGTAGGGTTGGACAAAACCATTCTGATCCAGCCTCATGCCAGTGGCTCAAGGGATGAAATTTATCTGAATCGCATGGCGCGTAGCCAAAAGGGAAAATGGGTGTTTCTTCGTATTTACCATTAAATCCTATAGCTACTAATAGTGGTATCACCAATAGGCTCCCGGGAAACAATCACACTACTGAGTCATTTTCTTCCAATTTGCAAATTATAACTAACCCTGATGCACTGCTCAGCTGTGATTTTGATGCACCCAAGGCCACATCCATAATGGCAACTCCTGAAGCAGTAGTTCGAAATGGCTACTCCAACATTGACAATATGTCATCCCATGAGGCAGAAATCCCTAGATGTTCTATTACACCAAACAATGGGGTAAAAAATGGATTGTCTCTTATTTCTTGGAACCTGGCGGGGATCCATTTAAAACTTTTAGACCCAGACTGGCATTCCTTTATAGGTAGTAATGACATCTGCATCTTCCAGGAATATGGGCTATGGACAGGGTACATATAAATGGTTATACAACTTATAGTGTGGAAGCTATTGCGCCTAAAAAATCTGGCAGAGCTAGTGGGGGCCAGGTAATTTTTGTGAGGAACACCTCTGTGTGTAAGTATAAACAGCTATTAATAAACTCACCTGATATACTGGGGATCCAGCTCACCCTTCATACAGTCTTAAATCTGGCTGTGCTTAATGTCTATGCCAGGTCAGAACCCCATAGTAACGAGTCTCCGGTTCTATCGCTGTTAGATGATCTAGTTGGAGTATACCAAATTAACTCTAAAGTTATAGTAGCTGGGGATTTTAATTTCTCTTTTGAGCCTTCCCCCCTATTAAACACTCTATTAGAGGAAGAGGACGAGGCTTGGGGTTTACCAAATCTGGTACTGACTACTTGTAATCACCGCTTAATGGCTGTATCCCTCCAAATTGCATCACTGGTTACAGGAAGGAGCTTGAGGGCATGCAAAGGGAGGACTGCATCTGATATAAATAGGCAAATTACCTTTAAACGGGGCACTAGTACTAGTATCATTGACTACATCTTAGTAGACGTTAGTATCTCGTCACTAGTTAAGGACATGATGATCGCCCAGAGGTTTGACAGTGACCACAACCCCATGCTCTTAAATATGGAGGGTGCTGCTCTGCATAGGAAATCACCTGGTTGTACCTTAATGGAACAAGAGCCTCTTGTAGCTAATAATTGCAGAGGAGTCACCTGGCCAAAAGTTCTTGCTGACAGGGACCTGTACACTAGGATTTATGAGCTATTTGTACACTTTTTGTCTGGTTTGGATAGTGTACACTCTCTAGGGGCAATTTCATTACTATCAATCCACAGGGAATTTTATGAGGCCTTGCAAGTTGTTTTTTCCAAACATGTGTCTGGCATGAAGCCTAATGGTAGAGCGAATAGAAATGGTTCAACTGTGAATGTAAATTATCAAAGGGGGCCTTAAAGTTAGCGGTTATTGAGCGTAGTCAGCCTGGGATGGCCCTGGCACGGCGCAGATGGGTTGGTCACTTTTCTACACTATATGCCAGGAATGAGGATATTAGCTGCATAGTGACCACAAGTGCTAACCATGATGCTCCCCACACCCTCCCTCTTATGAATACGACTAGTACTGCGTTGGTTTTTAGTCTGGATGACACCATATCAGCAATCAACAGACTTAAAGCAGGAAAAGCCCCTGGACCTGATCGGATACCAGGTGATTTATATAAATCTGAGCCTATGATATGGCCCCCATATATAAATCTCTTGTCAAATTGTATATCGGCTGGCGGGGATATTCCAACAACCTAGAGGGGAGTTGAGATAATAACAGTATATAAAAAGGGAGATGCTTCCATCTCCTCCAATTATAGACCAATCAGCCTGATTGATAATTTGCAAAAGATTTTTGAGAGACAAGTCCTAGACAAACTCCGAATCTGGATAGATGACAACGCGATATTGTCTCCCTACCAAGCAGGCTTTTGCTCTAAGATGAGCATTTGCGACCAGGCCTTCAGATTTACCTTTCTCAGGTGGAAATACGTGTTGCTAAAGAAACAAAAACTATATGTAGCATTTGTTGATCTGAGTGCTGCATTCAATTTGGTGCCCTGTTAATTGTTATGGAGAATTATGCTTGACCTGGGTCCCCCAATTGATCTGGTAATTTTGATAGCAAGATTGCATGAAGATAATTACGCTCAGATTTGATGGGGTAAAAATGGCAAACTAACAGATAGGATACCTATACAGCACAGGGTGCGCCAGGGGTTGCGTACTCGCTCCCACATTATTCTCCCTGTTCATCAATGATGTGGCCAGTAGACTTATGGATTGTAGAAATGATTCTCCCATTATGAATGGCATGAAAGTTCCGATCCTGCTCTTTGCAGATGATTCTTTACTCATCTCTACAACTCCAATGGGTTTACAAAAATTAGTCGATACATTTTTAGAATTCTGCAGGGATAGGAATTTGGAACTTAAAATTTATGGTCTTTGGGAAGGCAAAGGGGAAAACACGAGTGGTCAGGATTGCATCCGAACCACTCAAGAAGGTGAAAAGTTTTGACTATCTTGGGATAAGACTAAACGATTCGCTTGGTTGGGAACATCAATTAGACAAAAGCTATCTTACCCTATGCCATAGGTCAAAGTTGATATTAGGGTACCAAAGACAGTCACGAATTCGACCATTGACCCCAGCATTAGAGGATTACCGTGCAAAAGCCCAAAGTGGTGCTTTGTACGGAGCCGAGATATGAGGTTATAATTTTACAAACAAACTGACGATATGTGAAAACATTTTTGTCAGATCACTTGTTTCAGTACCTATTACTACCCCATGATCCCATTATTTTTTGATCTAGGGATGAAAAGACAAGGGGATATGGCTTCGCTTAAACCTTTAATGTATTGGCTGCGTGTGTGGACAACACCCCAGGTAACTGATTATTGTAACTCATTTTGGGAGATTTTGTAGATTAGTGGCGCCAAAAACTATAGTGGTTCAAATATATTGCAAATTGGTACAAATCATTGGATATATTGAATTTGTGGGACCACCCAGAGGAGGCAAGCAAAGAGGATCTACCCAGAGTGAGAGCAAAATATTGGGTGTTTGTGGCAGAGCGCTATGCAGTTAGACTGACCAATGGGCATCTAACAACACAATTTTTAAGTGTTAAGCCCTGCCCCAGATTTGAACCCTACTTGGATCTGATTTCTCCCCACTTGCCAAAAGCTTATATGTTAGATTTCGGCTGGGCAGTCTACTCCTAAAGATTCCTAACAAACAGGCTGTTGGTTTAACACCAGAATTATGTCCTGCATGTGGCAGAGTACAAGAATCTGAAGAACACATTCTTTTTTTTTGGTACGCAGTCAAAATATCGATTTTTTTATATCGACCTACACTAATATCGAGTTTTTAATATCGTAGGGACAGAATATCGATGTCAAGAATATCGGTGACCAGAATATCGACCTTAAGGTAAGTAATATCGTTTTTTTATATCGAAGTAAGTAATATCGAAGTAAGTAATATCGAAGTAAGTAATATCGTTAGCAAAAATATTGTTGTTAATAATATCGATATTTATATTAGTGTTATGTATTTTAGTATGTATTTTATATGTATGTTGAATATTTTTTGTAATGTATTTTTATCATTTTTAAATATATGTATTAAATGTTTAGAAATTAGTAATTTTTTTAAGTAAATTTTGCGTTTTAGTATCAGAGCGGGTTGTGGGTTTATAGGGGAATAGGGTGGGAAGTAATTTAATTATAATTAATTAATTAATATGTTTTTATTTATTATTTATTATTAATTTATTGTTAATTAATTATTAATTGGCAATTATTTTTTTAATTGATTAATTTATCATTATATTAATTATAATTAATTTCTTTTTTATTTATTGTTATTGTTAATTAATTTATTGTTAATTAATTATTAATTGGTAATTATTTTTTAATAATTGATTAATTGATAATTAAATTAATTATGTTAATTTATATGTGTAGCGGGTTGTGGGTTTATAGGGGAATAGGGTGGGAAGTAATTTGATTATAATTAATATGTTTGTATGTATTGTTATTGATAATTAATTGATTGTTAATTTATTATTAATTGGTAATTAATTTTTATTAATTGATTAATTGATAATTAAATTAATTGTGTTCTTTTATGTGTAGCGGGTTGTGTGTTTATGGGGGAATAGGGTGGGAAGTAATTTAATGTTATTTAAGTAAATATTAATTTAATTTTATTGGTATTTATTATTAATTTTTTAGTTAATTGATTATTAATATGTTATTTATTTTACAAACATTATTTAATTAATAAGTATGTTACTTTAACCCCTACGCTATCCAACACTTTCTCTACTGTTGCACTCACTGGAGTGGAAATAGTAATTTTTACTCCTACGCTATCCAACACTTTCCCTACTGTTGCACTCACTGGAGTGGGAATAGTAATTTTTACCTCTACGCTATACAACACTTTCCCTACTGTTGCACTCACTGGAGTGGGAATAGTAATTTTTACCCCTATGCTACCCAACACTTTCCCTACTGTTGCACTCACTGGAGTGGGAATAGTAATTTTAACCCCTACGCTATCCAACACTTTCCCTACTGTTGCACTCACTGGAGTGGGAATAGTAATTTTTACCCCTACGCTATCCAACACTTTCCCTACTGTTGCACTCCCTGGAGTGGGAATAGTAATTTTAACCCCTACGCTATCCAACACTTTCCCTACTGTTGAACTCCCTGGAGTGGGGATAGTAATTTTTACCCCTACGCTATCCAACACTTTCCCTACTGTTGCACTCACTGGAGTGGGTATAGTAATTTTTACCCCTACACTATCCAACACTTTCCCTACTGTTGCACTCCCTGGAGTGGGAATAGTCATTTTAACCCCTACTCTATCCAACACTTTCCCTACTGTTGCACTCACTGGAGTGGGAATAGTAATTTTTACCCCTACGCTATCCAACACTTTCCCTACTGTTGCACTCAGTGGAGTGTGAATAGTAATTTTAACCCTGCGCTATCCAGCACTTTCCCTACTGTTGCACTCACTGGAGTGGGAATAGTAATTTTTTCCCCTACGCTATCCAACACTTTCCCTACTATTGCACTCCCTGGAGTGGGAATAGTAATTTTAACCCCTAAGCTATCCAACACTTTCCCTACTGTTGCACTCACTGGAGTGGGAATAGTAATTTTTACCCCTACGCTATCCAACACTTTCCCTACTGTTGCAATCACTAGGGTGGGAATAGTAATTTTTACCCCTACGCTATCCAACATTTTCCCTACTGTTGCACTGTTTGGAGTTGGAATAGTAATTTTATTACCTCCGCTATCTAATATTTTATGTATTATTTCAGTTAATGTAGTATATAATTAATTTTTAAAAGATTAAAAATAATTTTAAAAAATTTAGGTGTCCATTACGATGTCGGGCGGATAAAAATCCGCCATCAACCACAGTGGCTAAAATCCGCCCGCCTACACCCCCTGAATACCGACCGAGCAATTACGATGGCGCGAACCGAAAACCGCCGGAGGCGGAAAATAAACAGAAAAAACCGCCCGCCCCTGTCCGAGTCCAAGTCCATCCGCCCGCCACGGACGGAAAGACGCACGAAAAGCCAAAACCGCCCGCCCTGACGACCGAGACACCGCCCGTGAAATTAGGATCGTACCGACATGAGCGCGGAAAATCCACAAATACACCGCCCGCCAGCGCAAAGAACAGTGACGAAAATGGACACGGCGGAAGCCCTGGCGGCCACCTCCATGCACAGAAACCATCCGCTGACGAAAACAAACACACACAACATGGCTAACAAGTCCACACAGCAACCCACGCACAAAAACCCAAACACAGTACACATCCCTGAAACACCCCCCCTGGACATACAAATCAACTACAAATCCCAGAACACCAGCCACAACACACCTGAAAACAACAGACCACCATGACACACCCACATAGGTAAGTACAAAACCAGCCCCTCCACAGACCAGAACCCCCTGCAACATTACAAACTGAGTACGAAAGCACACAACACAGCGAGACAGAAAGGACAGCAGCACACCACAGACACGCACCTATCTCACCCATCACCACCACCACCAAACACCTGACCCACAAACCCCCTGCACATCACACACCACACACCGCACCAGCACCACAAACACCAAAACACACACCATGGCATCACACAGAATGCCCAAGTTCACTTCCACCGAGCTGACGGTCATGGTCGACGAGATCGTCAAGGTGCATCCACAAATCTATGGCAACCAGGTCCAACAGACACCACTATCCACCAGAAACCGGTTGTGGAGCAGGATCGTAGACCAGGTCAATGCAGTCGGGAACGTTCCACGCAACAGAGGAGAAATAAACAAAAGGTGGAACGACCTCAAAAGCGTGGTCAAGAAGAAGGAGAGCAAAAATCGAGAGCTGGCTGCCAGGACTGGCGGAGGGAATCCCGCGCTTTTCAAGACCTTCAAGGCGTGGGAGGAGAAGGTGCGAGTGATCATACATCTGGAGATCCTCACCGGATTACCAGGGGGAGTGGAGGCTGGTAAGTACAAACAAACGTATACCAGCACACCGCTATGTACTCACATGCACCACCACCATGCCATAGCTCCCAGGGACAAACACCCCCATGTCCAGCACACAATACACAAGACATCACCCACACATGCAACAGACACTGATACACACTCAGCCCAAAGCTACCAACCAACAAAACCATGGGGGCATGTGTACAGTGAGCCAGCACCGCAACTACCACCAGGTCCCCTTGTACTCCAGATGCGCCAGAATGAGCACTCCCCACACCCACATCCATGTGCCCGCCATAGCTGCACTGACCGACAATGAACAGGTAAGTAGCCGGAACACAAAGACAGTGAGTCGGAGGGGGACAGCTGAAGTCAAACACCCACCAGGCCCCCACTACCACAGACCAGCAAGGTGGAGCACACCCCACATCCATGTGTCCGCCATAGCTGCACTGACCGACAATGAACAGGTAAGTAGCCGGAACACAAAGACAGTGAGTCGGAGGGGGGACAGCTGAAGTCAAACACCTACCAGGCCTCCACTACCACAGACCAGCAAGGTGGAGCACACCCCACATTCATGTGTCCGCCATAGCTGCACCGACCGACAATGAACAGGTAAGTAGCCGGAACACAAAGACAGTGAGTCGGAGGGGGACAGCTGAAGTCAAACACCTACTAGGCCCCCACTACCACAGACCAGCAAGGTGGAGCACACCCCACATCCATGTGTCCGCCATAGCTGCACTGACCGACAATGAACAGGTAAGTAGCCGGAACACAAAGACAGTGAGTCGGAGGGGGACAGCTGAAGTCAAACACCCACCAGGCCCCCACTACCACAGACCAGCAAGGTGGAGCACACCCCACATCCATGTGTCCGCCATAGCTGCACTGACCGACAATGAACAGGTAAGTAGCCGGAACACAAAGACAGTGAGTCGGAGGGGGACAGCTGAAGTCAAACACCCACCAGGCCCCCACTACCACAGACCAGCAAGGTGAAGCACCCCTCCCTCCCAGTACCATGTGGCATCCATTGCATTGCGCACTCAGAAACAACCTGTAGGTGGGAAACTGTACAGGGCGGGGCGTCTGTAGGCATGAGGACTGTACTACGACTAACACATGGGACATGACACGTAGCAGAGGAACACGCAGCACTGCTCCCAGTCACAATCATGAGACCAATGTGCACACGGACATGTTCGACAGAGTCAAACCCCAAATGACCTATCACAGATACAGCAACACCTAAGGAGCCACGTCTGCATGTACAAGTCCCACTGGAGCACAGACCCACACGGCAGGTACTGTGCCACCCATCACACACATCAGCAACACCATCGAAGTCCTGTCCATGTAGTCCTCACTGCCTGTCACCCACACATCGTACAACAACGCCCACGTAAGACAGACCGTACTAGAAGTAACAGCTTGGAACCACAATATTGCACACAAAGACAACCGGACCCATGAAACACACAGGCACACAATGCACATTCAACATATCATCCATCTCATCTCACAGCCACAATGTCATGATCGGATGTCATACCTAACAGCTGGCCCACATCCAGTAGACATGCAAAGATACCTGCCTATGACAAAACAAGTGCCTGTAGTGACCGAAGCGCACGTCACACTGCGAATAACGACACACATAACATAGTCAACACCCCAAGAGCACAGCACTGATGCACATGTACCAGGGCAGCGCGCACACAAAGGAATTGGCCCATCTTCAATACGACGTGTGGCACACAACAAGCACGAACTCACAACATTGCTACCAATGTGATGTCCATGAATGATAACAGTCAGCAGATATTCCGGCCATGTGAGACAGACACACACCTTTGTCCATGCACTGTCACGTTGCCAGAACACATGTCACGTTCTGCACCCATCACCCACAGCATGTACCCCAAAAGCATATCTCAACCCAAGAGCGTGTAGGGGGCTGTACCCCCTTCTGGCATCAGCGTACCTAAGCGTACCATCCCTCCCCTAAACCATCGTTCAACCCAACATCGCCGATGGCCCTGGAGCACGCATACACACGAGCCACAAAATGTAGGAGCATAGCAACACACACCCATCGGCATTGCTAATCCGTCCCATGCCACATGTCCACATCACACAGACCCATTGCCTAGCCCACGCATACACACATCGTACATCCACACACGCCACTGGGAAACCTGTGCACGACAGTGCACGAACTGTGAATGTCAGACAACCAATACATACTTTGCTAGGTGCAACACAATGACCCATTTCATCCTCCCCACAGGTGCCGAACTGCTGGATGCTGGAGAGGGTGACAGCAGCCAGCACAGCCAGTCTGCAAGCCCCCGACCCGGACTCACGGATGTAAAGGAGCTGGACACCTCTCCGGACACGGACCACCCAGCAGGCCCATCTGGAGTGGCAGGGAACAACCGCTCCCCAGGGCCCCTCCTGCCTACCAACCCATCACCCAGGGCTGCTGACCAGTCACAGACCCCTGCTGCCACGGCCGTTGCGGCCACCACCACCGCCGCAACCACCACCACCGCCTCAACCACCACCACCACGCCATCCCTCGCCACAGCACCTGTGCAAGGGTCGGCACGGCCGTCGGGCTCCACCCCGGGAGCCAGAGCGAGGACCGTGGTGAGCAATGTGGCCAGTGGGCAGGTCGGTGGCAGCAGTACTGGTAGGAGGAGCAGGGTCAGGCCAACGCCAACTGTGCCTGGGAGCCAAGCCCTGCCGCCAATCGACAGAGTCCTTGGGGCCTATGAAGAGGCCCAAGGCGAATGGGCCAGGTCGGCAAGCGACACGCGGGAGGTCCTTGCGGTGTTGAGGTCCATGGACGCCCATATGGCCCAAATCGCGGCACTCATGGGCCAGCTGGTGGTGGGGGAGGGCACAAGCAAGGCCAGCAACACCACCTCCGCCACCACCTGCTGTGGCGCAGGCTCGTGCAGCCTCGCGTTCCCCTGCGTCCACAGCGAGTGAGCACTCCTCAGCCACCACCAGCGGAACATCAACACCCCCTACCAAACGTGGAAGGGGCCGTCCGAAGAGGAAACAGGTGTCCAGAGAGGACTTCGCCCGCACCAAACGCCAGTGAGTCAGCCAGCCACCTTGACCACCTACTGCATTGACATGGAATACGATCCTACCCCACACTGCCATGTGAATGGCATGTGTCTGTTGGACTGTGGACATAGAACTCCATGGGTACACCTTGACCATCACGCAGCCATGACCGTCAACTCATTGTCACAGCATGCACCACATTTGTCATCACCTTGCACACAATCACATGTCACCGCTGTTAATAAATACACCTTGTTCACAATCGGCTTAATGTGTCCTGGGTTTATTCCACGATGTGCAATCGCCACCATGAGCAGAAATGCATCTGCTGTGTGGCATGTCGATGGGACAGGAGAGGCTGCAGGGACCTAGGGGTGTAAAACAGAACAAGAGTACATTCAATGAGTGTGTCACACACTCATCACACAGTACTTGTCACCAACTACAAGCAAAGCACACACATCTCACAGAGCAACAGGGCACAATGCTACAGCCACTGTCAGTGGCATACCAACCTGGACATGGACCATTGACACACAGCACTCAGTGAACAAAAGGCCCCCGTAACAGAGCACACATACACCTGCACAACTACAGCTACATCAGCCGTCGTACATGGTCACTCACCGTCAAGTGAAGTAGCGGGCGATGAGCTGCTGACGCACATTCACAGCTTCATCCTCTCCACTGTCCTCTTCACTGGAGCTGTCCAGGTCTGCAGGCTGGGGCCCTGGTTGATCTCCGTCATCCACAATTAGGGGGATCTGCTTGCGGATCGCCAGATTGTGCAGCATGCAGCAAGCCACAATTACCTGGCACACCTTCTGTGGGGAGTATGCCAGTGCGCCCCGGTGCGGTCCAGGCATCTGAACCTGGACTTGAGGAGGCCAAAGGTCCGCTCAACCACACGTCTGGTCCTCCCATGTGCCTCATTGTAGCGTACATCTGCTGGGCTCCCAGGACGTCGTAATGGGCTGAGCAGCCAGGCTCCATTCGGGTAAGCAGAGTCACCTGGGTGTGAGGGACACAGAGAACCGTTGCAATTCCAACTGGACACAAGACAGCATCGCACAGCCAGCACGCTACACTACTCCACATACTCACCAACAATCCAGCCACGGTCCGGTTGCAGATTGGTCATCAGACGTGGTAGGATGCTGTTGCGCATGATGTGCGCGTCATGGGCCGATCCTGGGAATTTCGCACACACGTGTGTGATCACCATGTCCGCAAGGCACACCACTTGCACATTCAGGGAGTGCGTGTGCTTCCGGTTGCGGTAGAGGTGCTCGGTGGCCTGTGGTGCAACAAGGCCAACATGGGTGCAGTCTATTGCACCAACAACGTGGGGGATTCGTCCAAGAGCATAGAATGCACCCTTCACTGCCGCCAATTCACGAGCCCTGGGGAAGCGGATGTATCTGTTCCTGTACAGCATCATGGCTGACAGTACATCCCTGAGCACCATGCTGAACATGGGTTGGGACATCCCACCTTCACTGCCCACTGTGTGCTGGAATGACCCAGTGGCGAAGAAATGCAGTGCAGCCATCACCTTAGCCGTGGGGGTGAATGCTGTTGGATACACCCTGCTAGGACGGAGGTGGGGTTCCAACAAGACACATAGACGATGCAGGGTGGGTCGGTCCAGACGATATTTGCGGATGACCTCAACATCCACCATGTCTGACAGCAATTGGTAGGGGCGATGAATGTTTGGTCTCCGCCTAGGAAAGATGGAAGTGTACACATGTCAAAGCAACACGCCACATGGCATATTCACATGCACAGAACATAAATGACTGGGCAGGCAATTGAATGACAGAACGGCTGATAAGTAGGGACAGCACAGCCACAATACACTTACACAGGTCCCCTACCAATAGCAATGGGCAGTGACACACACCATTGCTATGAGCATGCACATGGGGAGTCAGGCATTAACAACTTGTAAGGCATGCTGAAGGCAACAGACTGCATTATCGGTAAGCTGCAACACCACGGCAACATAACTAGCTGCTGTGCATCACACTGCTTCCGAGGCTGGGTGTGTAGGGCACACACCAACAACGCTATGGACACAGGCTGAGCGGCCAAAACAAGTGGGACCGGTGGCACGAGGGGATATGAGACAGTCATTGATGTCCCTACTGCACCCTAAGTACAGCACTGTACGGATCACACCTCCTGAAACATTGACAGGTGTACACATTGACAGCCCCATGCCGACACGGCTGTGTGCCTGCAACTACACATCACAAGTGACACGTAACATTGCACGTGCCAAGTGGCAGATGTACATAGTGAAAGATGGCATGTGTGTGCATATGCATATCCCATGCTCCCATGCCAATGTGTACATGATGATGTTCCTACATACATGTGGAGGCTGAGCACTGGCCGTCCCTGCCTATGCACATGGCATGTTGTGGCCCTGTCCATTGTGGTCCTGCACCCACACGCAAATCATGGCCACACCTGCAGATGCATTGCGCACATTATACTGTGTGGTGCACATGGCATCAGCGGACTGTACCCGGCATGGGCCAGGCCCTTACGGCCAACTCCAATGACCCTCGCGGTTGCACCCTGCGTGTTCCACTGTGGAGGTAAGCGTCCCGGGCCAGCTGGGAGCAGGCCAACGTCTGCAATTGCAGCTGCCAGACATGGTACACGAATCGCAGCAGCTTGTACCCACTGCGACGGCCCCAGGGGGTAATATGTGTGTGTGAGTGGGACAGGCATGACCACAGCTACCTGGCACTGCAGCCTGGCACCCCTCGACAACAGCTGCTGCTGCCACCACTACACCTACACGTGGATGACGCTGAGGACATGTCCAGGTCCACTCACCAGCGAGGAGCCGGAGAACCTGGATTCCGTGCTCCACGCACACTGCACATGGCTATTCCTTGCGAAAGTTGTGTGTGAGAGACAACTGCAGTGGGTGTGGGTGTGCATGTGTGGGACACACATGTCGTTGCTCCTCAGCACTATGAGTCAGAGCCTGTGGAGTACAGACATGCACTGCACACCATGCTGGCTGCAGGTGGCATGGGTATGTGAGCTCTCGGGTGCTTTGACCTGTCTGTCCCACCCGAGTGGTGGTACATGGCAACTTCATGTCAGACATCCAGTGACACAGACAATTGGCAATGCAGGTCTCAGTGCACCTGTCGGTCGTGTGGAAGTCAGGCTGGGGCCATGCTGCCCTTCTCAGTCCCAGCAGGCCTGGCCTGCACATTGACTGCACAATGCCAGTCGGTGCCGACACAGACTGCCTAGTGGGTTACATGTGTCTCCTGTTCAGGACCCCCGGATGAGCGCTTACTCTGCACTGTTGATTGGACACACCATGACTCGTGATAGGGATGTGTGTGAGGGATAGTGGCACTGAATGTGACCTTCGTTGCGGGGTGGGCCATGCACAGGGCGAGTACGCTGATGGTTGCGCAGTGTTGGTCACAGTGGGTACACCCACACAGATGTGTTGCCTTGTGATCTTTTTCTAGGTCAGCCTGACAATGGACAGTAGATGTGGGCAGGCTACACATTGCTCGATGTGCTGTCTATGTGCATGTGCATTCACACCAGGCACAACTGCCCCTGCACATGTGACCCCTGCTGCACTCAGTGCTGGGTCTGTTGTGCTGATGCACCGTCTGTGCGTGGTGCAGACAGCTCTGCTCAGTTCCGTCATTGCCCATGACATCACTTTGCCGCAGGTGACATGGTTCATGGAGGGCCCACATGTACGCGTGGGTGGACTACACAAGACTGTCCAATGGTTGTCACCCCCAGTCAGTGCTTCGAATGGGAAGTATGTGGTGCTGGTACTCATTACGCTGTGTCGGGTGTGCGGGGCTAGGTGCGGGGCTACATGCAAGACATGGGTAGGTCATCGGCTTATCTACTAGTTGCAATTCACACGAGACATGTCTTTTTCTGACCACATCAGGGGCATTCCTTAAACTAACTGGAAGTCAAACAGTTATCTTTTACACTGTCCTCATGGCCTCCCCTCGCTCACACCAATATGCATTTGCACATGAGAAGCTAGCGCATGCACAAGCAGCTCCAAGCTCGCCCCAGAGAGGCCAAGGAGTGTATGTGTGGGTCCATTTGTACATGTGGTCTGTCTCACGGTATAATTAGTGGCGTGACGCCGTCCACATGCGTGGTGCCCCGACTTGGGACCCGGGCAACATTGACAATGCATGACAGGCTCCGCAGTCCGGAAACACCACCTGCAACACACAGAGGCTGTAGCTGCCCTAGCGGGCCAGTCCGCGTTCAACTGGAGCTCATGGCCCCACACATTCACTCTTTGGCCTCTCTGGAGCGAGCTTGGAGCTGCTTGTGCACGCGCTGGCTTCTCTGTTGCAATGGCATGTAACGTGTGTGGGTGTATTGTCAATGGGTGGGATGGTGCGAGCCACCTTCCGTGACGTCACTGCTGCTTGTGATGTGTGCGTCCCCCCACTACTTCCATTTGACTTGTGCCATACTACACATTGTGGATGTGTTGCCTGCGTGATGTGACAAGGATGGGCGCGCCATGACCTCTCACCCACCATGCTCAACTGCCATCCCGTGCCCTGGATTGCCTGTGCAAGTGGACAATGTTGGGGATACACCAGGTCGACAGGGGATGTGAGTGCCTTGGCAAGGGCCTGGCGGACGCGCAGCAGTATCCGGCATGTCCACGGAGGGTGGGCTGACGTCTACACTTGATGCGGCATTGTTCGTGTGCCCGCCTGTTGTGCACACACGAGTTCACATTCGTCACCAGACAGGTGGTCTTTACAGATTCCCAGCAGTGCGCCAATGTACTGGTCCTGAGTCCTACCAACACAGCGTGTTTCAACATTGCATGTGCGCACCTACCCGTCACACCAACCCACCTGAGCCATGCGTAACTCCCGCTTCACATGACACATGTGTGTCTTCCACAGTTGTGCTACTCATTTGCGTTGACATCCAATGACAGTGGACTACATGGTCATCTCACGACTGCCGTGTACTTCGCACACTCTCATCCTCTCTCATTCGTACTTGTGAAATGAATCAGCAGAGACACATTGTTGGTTCAAGCCATGTATTGGGACTAATGTCCTCTGTGATGCAGTATAGTGAACACTACTGGCAGCGAAGTGCATGTGGAGGATATACTCAGCATGATTACACATAGCATAGGGTGTAGGGGTACAGTGTTTAGTTGTTGACTGTGGGATGTGGGCTTCAGAGTTACAACTGCTTAGCCGTTGGTGTGCTAATGTACATTTGCTGATTACTGTGGTGCTGCTGACTGACACAGACAGTATACATTTAGCCTACCAGTCCGCTTGTCATCATGGGCACAGTGCATCTCAGTTCCATGTTACAGGTTTGCTGCTATGGTTACTCATACACACGTGCGTGGAGGTGACATCAGGGCATGGGCTTACGTGCATGCAAAGGCATCCCACTTGTTGTTGCGATGTGGTAGGTACTGGCCATGTCACAGTCACTGGGCTCATGTTGTTGGTGGATGCACTTGGTGTCCATGCAAAGGTCCTGGCACGGACGTTCAGTGGGAGGTGTGGTGACAGCTCTCACATACTACAGCAGGACGATTGCTGTCCACTGACCGGTGCATATGTTCATGGGCGCAGGATCCATATCATGGCATGGTTGTACGTGCAGTTCTGTCCATGTGGTTGCCATACACAAATCCCATGCCTCTGCCTCCCCCTGTTCATGCAGAGTTACTGGATGTGATGAGGTACAGGGTGCATTTCCCAAATAGTATCAGATGTCATGGCAGTGTAGTTGTTGTTGTGGTGTCAGTTGCAGGTTGCATGGTGTAGTAGTTGTACTGGTAACTGCCTAGTCCGTGCGTAAGCCAAGCATGGGTACGGTGTGGGACATCATTGCTCAGTTGGGGGTCTGGCGACGGGGCCCGACGAATTGACAGGTTGTCAGGAATGCAATACCTTCCAGCAGGGCTTCCATGGCATTGGTGGTGGATATGGTTGCCAGCCAATGTAGCGGATGGTGGCTGTCAAGGTGTTGGTCGTGAGTTGTCCCTTGTAGGAGCATGATGGGACATGTTGGATGGCATTCGATGTAACTGTAATCCATTATCCGTCGTGTGGAGGCACAGTGGTCCCATTGCAGTGTGGGTCCGATAGTCGCCACATACGCCATGCCCCCATAGGCTGAACAGGCCCTGTAGTGGGCGTCCAGGGGGTGGAATAGTTGTAGCAGGTCCGACCTTGGACATGCCGGGTTGGAGAGACATAACTCCACAGGATAGTAGAAGGGACACCTCCGACAGTAGAAGACGGGGATGACGCAGCTGAACAATGCGATGCGGTAAGTTAGTCGGTAACTTACGTTCAGCAGGGCCAGATTGTCACATCCCAATATCTGTATCAGGTTATGTTTGTACAGCTTGATCTGTCCGGCGTAGTTGGGTAGGTGTGGTGCAAGTGCCATTTTGCTGCAGGGCGCTGTGGTGGCGTGCTCCGGCTGTCTGTGCAGTCTGCAGAGTGCAACCTCCGATGTTGCTGGGAATTCTGTGATGGTCGTAGGGAGGCAGGACTTGTGTTATGTTGGCTTGTGTGGAGGACACGGGCCCTCATCCCACATGCTTCTCTGAATGGTCAAGGTCAGTGGTGTCTGACTCCTTCCAGATAACTTGCATGTGAACCACATGGGGGAGTGTTATCATTTCTTCTTTCCGTTGTGGATGTTCTTTGGTGTTATGCGCTATCTGCCCTGTGGCCGCTTCCCTCTGCATGCCTGTGTTGGGCTTTGTTTGGTGCAATGACTGTTTTCTCCGGCTTGTTTAGTCGGGATGTGGTTTCACAGTGGGAATGGAAGGTCATTCGGTGCTGTCTCCTCTCCCGTGTGTGGGCAGCAGGCTGCGTTTCCGCTGTACGTTGGGCCTTGTGTTATAATTGGTCCCACCTGTTGTCTGTCCCCGGTATCTTTGATGTTACGTATTGCATGTCGTGTTATTGGGTGCAGGGTGGCACTGGTGTTTCTGTGTGGTACTGGCGTACCTTTTCCCGACGGGGTCCATATTCTGCTGGGTGATGTTGCCTCCGCTGTGTGCTTCGCCGTGTTTTGCACACAGGGGTGTGTCCTAATGTGGCGTGACGTCACTGACATATTCGGGTCAGTTGTGTGACGTCAGGTTGGCAACAGTGAATTGCCGTTTGGGGACATGACTGTGGCAGGGCTGTCACGTGACATGTGCGTTCTGGGTGGTGCTGGTGTGTGTGGTGTTTGGTTGTGACCCTGTGTTGTTTGTGTGCGGCGCATGCATTGCGCTGCCGTTGGCCTCTGCGTTGTGCGCATGTGTGGGTGCAGTGGTGGATGTGTCGTGTCCACGCAGGGGTGTCGGGGTGGGGGCCATATGCAGTTGTCCCACCCTTGCACTGTGTGCGCTGTTTGCGTGCCCCTGTTGTGTGTCTGCCTACCTGCGTCGCCGCGGTGCGTTGACTCCTGGGTGCTGCATCAGGTAGAGCATGGGGAGGGCCTTCAGTGCTGGATTCATGCTCGGGGGGTCCGCCTCTTTGCTATCCGTACTGTGAGTTAGGTTTTCCGCCTTGCTTTCACGTGCAGTGTCTCTTAGCCGGAGGAAATGTTTGGTTCTGGCATCGTAATTTGTACGCCGGGCGGTACGTGATTTCGTCGGGCGGTGTGTCTCCATTGGCCGCGCCGCTCCGTGAACGGGCGCACTTTGATGGCGGACGGCGTCGCTGGCGTACGGGCGGTGTTTGGCTGTCTTTTCGCATCCTAATTGGGCGGGCGTGTGTGCTGTGGCGGGCGGACGGTAACTGGTGCTTTTTGCATCCGCCAGCACGGCGGTGGTGCTTCCGCCCGCCATCCTAATGGGCCCCTTAATTTGTTATATATATTTATGTAATTTTATTTATATTAATGTTTTATGTGTACAGATGTATTTATATGATATTTAAAAAAAAAATAATGTTATTAAAATAATTATTAAAAATTATTAGTAAGTATATATATTATATATTATATGTATATGTTTAATTTATTTTTACATTACATATATATTATTTATAATTTTAAGCATTTTAAAATGTTTTTAACTATGTTTATTTTAATTATATGTATTATTTACTTTATTTTACATTATTTTTTAACTTAAATAAAAAACGATATTTTTAACAACGATATTTTTGACATCGATATTTTTTTCTCGATATTTTTGTACTTACCATAATGTAGATAGGATGTCGATATTCTTGACTTCGATATTCTTGCGTCGATATTTCTGTAGGTCGATATTCTGATCTTCGATATTTTGTCAGTGATTCCTTTTTTTTGTAGCAAATATCAACAGATCCGTAGGAGGTGGATACGACCAATCTGCTTAAACCTTGGAGCCAGACAATATCAGGTTGCTTATAGAATCCTGAAAACAGACACGTCTGGCCCAATAGTTTTTGCAGTAAGCCATTTATGATTCTTCTTCTGGATTAAGCGCCAGAAGCTCACAATTTAGGTAGTAATGGATTGTTGTAATAACGGAACTAAACGTGACTGTGGAAGCTATGGCCATAGGAATTGATGAATTGTGTCAAGTATGTTAGATTGAATTTTATATATTTTTATATGGTGCAAGCTTTTAACTGGAAGTTTGATTGTCTCATTGTTCTTATTCTTCTTTTAAATTCATGTTTATTTATAATGTCAATCAATGAACTTTATTCTCTTGTAACACAATCTTAAGACTGGGAAATGACGGATCCTTTTTGTATACTTTGATGGTTTTGAAAAACAGCTGAATAAAGTTATTATTATTGTTCTTAACTTCTCTATACTGATACCTGGGCAGAAATCAAACTTGGCTCAAGCTATACAGTCTTGCTTAAAATGTACACTTAGGAGTATATTTACAAAGAAGTGACGGAGCACGGCGTTAGCCTTCTTGGCTTAACGCCGCGCTCTGCACTTCTGACACTCAGGGGCATATGTACATGGAGTCAACGCCGCCTTAGCGGCACTTTTCCAGAGGTTTTGCAGTGAGATTTGAATCGCCTTATGTACAAGCTGCCGCTAACATCTGTTAGCGGCAGTTTTCTGGCGAAATCGTCCATTCTAAAGATCGCCACTTCTGTTAGCGATCATGACATGCAAGGGAGGCCTTCCCGTGCAAAAACGGCCACTAACCTCACTTCCCGATATTTACAAGGGGATTCCTGAACTTTGGAGGACCAAAAAAACTGCCGCTAACTGCAGTTAGAGGCAGTTTTTTAAGACCAGAAAAAAGCTGGTCTTAAAAATGGAGATAACACTTGGGGCCTCTTTTCAGCAGGTTTTGTTGCTGGACAGCGCTGCAAGCAATGTTGCTGCGCTGACCTGCAGCAAAACTACAGGGCAGGAATGCACACCATCAATAAGATAGTGCGCATTCCTGGGCCTCAGTCATGAAAAGTGTTGCAGCGCTGCGACAAGACAGCGTTGCAACACTTTTCACTACCCCCTTCTTGCGACACTATGCATGCGCTGTATTCACTGGATAGCACTCCATGACACAAGTAATGACAGACACGTCTTAAATCCTGACGTATCTGTCTGCGCTAAAGTCACGCATTGCTGCAGTTGTGTCACAACCATGACGCAACTCCAGCAATGCATGGGGCCAGCCTATCCCTGTGGCACTGCGTAACCCTTACGCCTGCCATCAGGCAGGCGTAAGGTACTGATGCAGTGCCGTTCTTGAGGGGTGCCAGGGTGTCGGCGCAGTTGGAGATCCATCGGTGGTGGTTGCGCACTGCAGTGTCATCGTCTGTAAGGGTTGGCGGAGTGATCGTGCTGAGGGAGTTGACGGGACGTTCTTCGGTCGCCTTTATCCAGCTGCGAGGGAGGGGGATGATGGCGGTGGTGTATGGTGGGCATGGTGAAGACGTGATGTATACAATGATGGTCGGTCCAGGAGAGTCCGGTGGTGTGGCTGTAGTTGAAGTTCACGCTGGCGGAGTAGACGTGCTTGACCGTGTGTCCTGCTATGTGGCTTGCTGCAGTGACTAGCTGCTTGAGTCTGATGTTGGGGAGCTTCCTCAGGAAGGGTTGGAATTCTGGTCACTGGGGATGTCCAGGTGTAACTTGAGTTCACCGAGTAGGATGTCATCAGTGGATGGGCGAACCTGGGGTGCAATGAGGTCTACAATGGTATCGGAGAATGGGGGTCCATGGCCCGGGGGGCCTGCAGATGAGGGTGCTGCAGAGGATGGGCTTGGGGTTGGTACGGATCTGGAAGTTGAGGTGTTCCATGGTCACCTTTGGGTCATTAGAGTGCGTGGTCAGTCGAAGTGTGCTTTTGTAGATGATGGCAATGCCTCCTCCTGGACGGTCAGGGTGGTCCTTGCGGGTGATTTATTAGCCGTCAGTGATTGCGATGGCGATGTCCGGTCCGGAACAGAGGTTGGTCCTGGCAGGGGATGTGGCGTCCAGGGTTGATGGCGAGGAGGGTGCTGGCGTCGTAGTGTTGGAGTGACCGAGAGGAAGGGTGCTTGGTGCTGAGCGCGTTCCAGGGGCAGACGGACGCAGACGGGCTTGCCTATGGCTTGCCTTTGGCACGGGAGACGTCCATTACAACGCAGGCATTACATCGTAATGCCTTTACAACGCAACCCCAACAACTCAGGTGCCTTTACATCGCATTCCATTACAACACATTGTGAGATCAGTAATGGGATATTTTTAAGTTTTAGGGTGGGTATGGGTTTCGGGTGTCAGAGATTAAATTTGGTGTGTATTATGGGCTAAAGTTTTAAATTTGGGGTGTGTTTTGGGGTCCATTATGACAATTGGGGTGTGCATTTGGGTCAAATCTGAGATTTAGGGTGTATTTTGGGGGCTCAAAGATGAATTTTAGGGTTCAGGGATTGCTTTGGGGTGCAAGGGTTAGTTTTAGGGTTGCACTCACTGAAGTGGGAATAGTAAAATGTACATCACCGCTATCCAACACCTTCCCTACTGTTGCAATATGCCTAGTATTAGTAGGTATTTTAATGGAATGCGATGTAATGGTATGCGTCGTAACTTCATATATACCTTTGGCACACCAGTGGTACACCCGCTGCGCATGGCCGCACAGCGGCTGCCATTGAGAAGTGCTGTGGAGGGGACTTGACAGCTGGGAGGTGGGAAATGCCGGAAAGGACACTGGATGGGGCGTGGACGCAGGGGTGTGTGTGTGAGCCGGTGTTGTAAATATTTAAATGAGAGAAATCTTACCTCGAGGCCGGGTCCCATGTCTTCATTGCTCCTGCTCTCCTGAGTCTGCTTCCAGGAACAGGAAGTAGGCAGCCAGGCTCCCTCCCCTAAGCCAATTACAACGCTGCAATGCGGCGTTGGGATTGGTCATTGGCGCCGGGACAAGGCGTTCAGCCAGGGGCTGGAGGGGTTGGCATGTTCTCCATGCAGGCTGTAGTGCAGCCTGCATTGCGAACAGGCCAGTGCGCATGACTGCTTTGGGCGGCCTGAGTGGGCCAACCAAACAGTCATTGCGCACTTGAGTGGGCATGCCACTCCGCCCCTGCCCTGCTCCATGAGTGGAGCAGCCCTACCTACCCGGCAAAGGAAACATAGCACGATTACATCAGGAAGTTATCATCATGTGATGATTTTTCCTCTTCTTGCACTGCTTGAAAGCAGTGGGGCGACGCTCTTTCGCTATAGCGGATGAGCCGCCACTGGGGGTGCGTCATCTACAGGTGCTAGGCCTGGGGGACTCGACCCCCGGGCCTCCTCCGGTACACGTCTCACCTTCTCCTTACCTGGACATTGACACTGTGGCGCAATCCACTGCACTCTTTCCAAATCTGTGAATCAGCCAGCAGGAGCCTCAGCCAGGTGGGATTTCACAAGCCTGGGTATAGCAGCAGCCGACCAGTCCGCTGGTGAACCTCCCGATGCAGTTGATGCAGCAGGGCCCCCTAAGGCATGAAGTTGCAGCGCTCCCGCCACACAAGTTCGGCGCAGCTCAGGGGCCTCACCCTCCACAGCGTCCGGCCGGCGCAACATCATCCGGCCTGTGATGCAGAGAGGCGCCGCCCACCGTTGGTAGTCCCCTCCATGCACCCCGGTGTAGTGGTGGATCGTAGTATGCGATGCAGACCTCCCTACATTGGTGCGCAGGAGCGCCTCTACCATTCACAGCTCCAAGGGGCTCAAGGCGGTCTTCTCACACAGGTCAGCAACGTGTCTCCATGCGACCTGCCAGACTTCACCACCAGGTACGGGCGATCGCCGAGCCTCAATGTCTACTGCTACGGCTCATCGACTCCACAGCTCCTCCACAACCCACTCCAGGCTCCAGACGCAGATCCAGTGAGGCATCCAGGCTCCAGACGCAGGTCCAGTGAGGCATCCAGGCTCCAGACGCAGGTCCAGCGAGGCATCCAGGCTCCAGGTGCAGGTCCAGTGAGGCATCCAGGCTCCAGAAGCAGGTCCAGCGAGGCATCCAGGCTCCAGACGCAGGTCCAGCGAGGCATACAGGCTCCAGGCGCAGGTCCTGCGAGGCATCCAGGCTCTCATCCTGGTCATCCTGGATGTTGGGTGGCTTGAGGGGGTTGTTGATGTGTGCTGCACTTGGCCCTGGCTGCTCCATTCTGCATTTCATTGTTTTGTTTGCCTATTTTCTATTGGAGGTCGACTGATAGGCTATTTTTTCCAATAGAGGCAAAAAAAACTGACGTTGGGCTGACTAACGTGCGTTTTTTTGCCGCTAATGGGCCTTTCGTTGGTTTTCGCCCGCTAACGCCGGAATTCCTATTGCTATCACGCTAATGTTAGCGGCAGTTTGTGCCGCAGATCCCTGAAGATATCACCATGTAGCGACGGCTTGTAAATATGTTGCTAACATGGTGATAGTTTTCAGCGGTACACGGCGGTAAGAAAACTGCTGCTAACTAACGTTGCCAGTCCTTGTACATATGGACGTCAGTGCTGCACCGTATTTAGAACAATACGGTGCAGCCCTGCGTTTCCCCCTGCGCTGGCGCTAATTTCAGCTGCCTAGTGCCAACACAGGCACTCTTGCACCATAGTGCAAGGGTGCCTGCGTTGGGGGGAATGATTGTTTATGTGCAGGAAGGTGTCCCTACCGGCACATAAACAATCTTAAATGGCGATTTGTAACTTCTATGTGTGTTGCTTTGTGCAGTACACATAGAGGTTGCAACTCGTCATTTTGAAAATGAGTGTTTATGTGCAGGAAGGGACACCTTCCTGTACATAAATAATCATGCATGGTGTTTTGCTGTTTTTATGTGTGCTGCACAATGCAGGACAAATAAAAACAGCAAAAACGAGGAGAAATAAAGCATTTCTCCTCGTTGCAAGCTGCTAAGACCAGGTTTTTCCTGGTCTTAATTTTGGCGCTGCCTCCTATTTATGCCACCCTTGTAAATAGGGGGCAGCATCAAAATCATGGGTGTTGCGGTGGGCGTCCCACCGCAAAACCCAATGCCCTCCCCTTTCACGCTTAGTACAGCGTGAAAGGGTGCCTTATTTACAAGGCAGCGTTAAGCCACATTAAGTGGCTTAACGCTGCCTTGTAAATAAGGCGAAGCCCCTATCGCCACCACCACATTGAAATAAATGACGTTCTGGTGGCGATTGGGGCTTGTAAATATGCCACTTGGAGAGGTTTGAAGCAAGGTTGCGTGCTCGTGCCACTATATTTCAATCTCTTCATCTCCGACCTGAGTGCACAATTAGATGCAGTAGCCTCGCATTCACCAAGCATCGGTCCTCTGCCCATCACCTCTCTACAATATGCATATGACGTGGTTCACCTGAAATTATTAAATGTCCTGCATTCCTACTCCAAAGAAAATCAAATGGCAGTAAACTCTGAAAAAGTGTCATCTTCGGCCGAAAATTAAAAATGACAGGAGCTTGGTATTTAGTCTGTAGCCTTATCCCTAAAGACAACAAATACAAATATTTAGGAGTTTGGCTCCATGACTGGGGAGGCCATGAGCAAAGCCTCAATTCATTGAAACCTAAGATTTCCTCTTTAGTTCTTGTCTTTCAGGTACTGTTACTATAACACTTAATCCAACGCTGTCTCTAATATTGAACATAATCAAAGCAAACTTGATTCCTATCGTGGCCTATGGGACAGAAGAATGCCTCGCAAGCCCAGATAAGGCTGCAGTTTGGCTTCATGGAACAACATCTAGCACAAAAATTGCCCTTTCTAAAATATATGTTGTCACTAAGATACACACAGGAGACAACCATAAAATCTTGTACCTGGGAAGAAAACCAATCATTACTATGAAGAACTCATGGTCAACATTTCTCATCACAGACCTTTCTACATTAGGTGCTGAATCTCTGTGGGAACAGGAGCTGCCCTATGGAGCCTTTAAAACATTGTTGAATCAACTAGTAAGGAGTTCATATGCAAAGGGTTCGGTCGGTTTTCCTCGTATGACCTGTTACTGAAGTGGACAGCATGTTCATCTACTGAAACTTGCAGACGTTGCACACAATGTAAAGAAACGCTGGCTCCTGTGCTCTGCACTTGCACAACACTTATGAATGAACACAGACTTTGGCTCTGCAGTGCATTTAATCAATATGGCATCCGCACATGTCACCACGCTATAATTGATTGCATGCGGGCTGAATTTCCTCATGTTGTGTCTGAATTCATTAAATTCATGGACAGGACAGACAAGCTGCTGTAGAGATGAGGCAAACACAAGCGAAGCAAAATTATCGTCCCCCATGGTCAGCAGAGGGCCTTGTATGTTTTTACTGCTTTTCCAGACATCCTTTTTGGATTAACGAACTCGTCACTGTACTCTACAACTCATCCTACAGCCCACGAATAAAAACCTGCCTTATAGTTGAGCAACAGTCAAGGACTGGCTGCTAGTATCATCAGCTCGGGGAAAGTTTTGACATTTTTTAGCTTTCCCTTGGGGTAGTTACCCAAATGAAATCATTTACTATTCAGTCTCTCTGTTAAAACATTTCATTTTTCAACCTTGGGGCATATTTACAAGCCCCTAACACCACCGGAGCATCACATTTTCTGTTGCGTTGCTCCTGACCCCATATTTACAAGGTGGCGTGGCTTAATGCCACCTTGTAAATATGCCCCTTTCCGCTGCAGTCTGCCTCAGCGAAGTGGCGGGCAATGCTTTTTGATACTGCCCCATATTTTCAAGGATGGGGCAGCACCAAAGACGAAGGCCAGGTAAAACCTGGTCTTACGTTTTCGATACAAGGAACATTTTTGATTTCTTCTCGTATTTTGCTTTTTTAATGTGTGCTGCATTTTGCAGAACACGTAGAAAGAGGAAACCGCCTCTTAGGATTGTTTTTGTGCAGGAAGGTGCACCTTTCTGCAAAAAACACAACCCTGAATGCAACGGAGATACCCTCGCACGAGGGTCCAAAGGTGGCTGCATTGGAGCTAGGCTGCAGAAACGACACCAGCGCAGGAAGAAAGGACAGGAATGTACCATATTGCTTAAATACGTGCATTCCTGCCTTTTCACTTTGGCGTAGGGCAGTGCAGCAAGGTGCCTTGCTGCGCTGCCCTATGCCAAAATCACATAAATACGTGTTTTTGAAAATTGCACATAATTTTTTTGCACACTGCACCGTGAATTCCTGAGAATTAAACCTGTTTTTTTGTAGCTTTTTGTATTTTATTGTCAGTAGGAAAATGCAATGGTTTTATTTAACTGCAATAAAATAAATTCTCAATCAATTAATCAATCAGGACTTATAAATCGCAGCTAATCACCCAATAGGGTCTCCAGGCGCTGGCAGGCCCTGAAGGCTTATTTGAACAGTCAGGTCTTGAGGACCATTTGGAATTACGGAAGGGAGGTGATGGTCCAGCCAAGCATTTAAAACACATGTAACACCCTTTTGATGCAAAAGGCATCAAGCACAATTTGCATCAAGAAAAGGGCACCTTTACAGGGCAAAATACCTTCTGCCATGGAAACAAATGCCTTTCACAGAGGTTTTGCCACTTTATATGCCTTTGACGCAACACAAAGAGTTAGTAAATCTAACCCAATATTTTTCCTGGAGAAAGAGAGCACCACTTCAAAAAAGTGCGAGTTGACAAGAAAAATGCATCTAACAAACATGCATGCATCACAGTGACTCATGCAGCATATTATGGGCCTGATTACAAGTTTGGCGGCCTGACCCCCGAACACCGCAACTAAACCCTCTAGAAGACCGCAGGGCTGGCGGTCTTCCGACCACCGTATTTTGAGTTGACCATGGTGCCTTCGGTCTGGTTGCGGTGGTCTTGCCGCAGTGGTGAATGGTTTTCCATACATATCGATGCCTGTGTGAGCATTTCGATTGCATATGTGTCGAATGCACACATATGCATGACACATGTGGAAAAAACCACCTACCCATTACCGGAGTCCGACCCATTGTGGGCAGTCCAGGCAAGGTGTATATGGTACAAAAAGCACTTACCTGTTTACTGCCGCAGGCAAGGTCCAGTTCCTCGGGGTGAAGATGCTGCTGTGAAGGGGGGACCTGGAGAAAGGGTTCCACGTCACACTCTAATAAGAACAGGAAAGGGGTGAGTGTGCATCCCAAATCTTTAGTTTCCGCCGGCCTGTAGATGGCAGTACTACCACTGCGGTCGGCTCGTTGGAAAGGCAACTCGTAATACGGATGGCAGTGAGACTCCTCTGTACCAACTTATGGCAGCTACTTTTCCCCGACTGCAGCTGCAGCGGTCTGCGGATGGCTGGCGGTGTCAGCTGTTCGAGTGCCGTCTTTGCAAAGGCACTCCGACAATTTCGGAATACGGCGGTCAGATGACCGAGCTTGTGGCGGTTGGACTGCAACTGCGGCCACGGCGGTTCATGGACTGCAGAACTCGTAATCAGGCCTTATGACCCCTGTATCACACTAATTTTTGTAGATGACCATGTAGGAGCAGTTACAATTATCATTTGAAAATTACGGAAAGGGTTTGAAGTTTGTGTCACAATGCAGTGCAAAGATAGCTATTGCTGCTAAATTTCAGTGGTTTTGTTAGTTTAAAATAGTATGCTTTAACTGACATTTTGACCTAACTATAACGTCTCTTTAACCTTTGTTTTTTTTTAGTCAATTTGAAAGGAACTTTTTAATGTAAAATAACCTATTATTCCAATTCCTAATTATAACATCACTTTAAACTTTGTTTTTTTCAGTGATTTTCTATGCATTTTCTTTTCAATGTAAAGCAAGATGCCCATCGTTATGCACGGCATGGGGATGGGCGCACATCAACACATAAAGCAGGCCTAATGACTTTGTCAAAAAGCCACCAACAACTATTCAAATGTTGATTTTATAGATTTACTCCTTACAGTGTTTAAGAATAGTGATTGTGCTCAAAGTATTGTCAATAAAATATTTTATAAAGCATGAAACATGTCTTCGAGTCTTTTTGTAACATTTCACATTTTTCAGGCCACAAGAAGTCCCTTAACTCATGCCAAAGAGCATAGAGCTTCAGCTCACAGTGCATTTAAAACATGGTAATCTCTCTCGGGGTCATGGATTCAATGACTAAGGAGACTTACTGTATTTTTTTTATGTTGCTACAGTGCTGCTACACTCCCTGCAGTCCTCCTTAACATTGAAAAAACTGCTTGGTGGTGCCCCTGTGCCTTATAGGGACACCTCCAGGATTCAAATATTGATCTAAAAAGCCTGTGCAGGGTATTTTCAGGTGCTCCTTTCTTGGAGCAGTGAATAATAAATGAATGACTATTCTTTTTTTAATATCTTTTATGGGTATCCCAGTGCCCACCTGGGACATTCACAACATGCCCAACCCCTCATCTGTGCCCAACATCGCCTCAGCTAAGCCTGATGTCTTCAAGATTGCACACCAAGACTGCATCAACAAGCACGGGGTTAAATCGCCATCATCCACAAGGAATCCATTCACTGCACCACTACCGCAGATGACGCCATCCCAATCATGGAACACCTCAACTTCCAACTCCGAACCAACAGCAAAAC
The DNA here is from genome assembly GCA_963921515.1 of Calotriton arnoldi. Taxonomy (NCBI): domain Eukaryota; kingdom Metazoa; phylum Chordata; class Amphibia; order Caudata; family Salamandridae; genus Calotriton; species Calotriton arnoldi. The sequence goes on from CAWUFW010009267.1 coordinate 201,939, forward strand.
CACCATCAGAGGCACCCTTGCCTGCAGACCTCCAGGACCTCTCCCCAGTTTCTGCATCTGCCATTCCAGAATTCATCGCTCCACTCGCCATCGAATCTGAAAACTACATCTTCCTCTGCAACCTCAATTTTCACCTCGATGACACCAACACCGCCAACATCCTCGAAATCATGAGTAACATCGGCCTCACCCAACTTGCAACCAACCTCGCAGACATCGCAGGACACATACTCAACCCCATTTTCTGAGCCAATGACAGAGTCAAGTACAGCCATGTCACCGAGCTCACCTGGACAGACCACAGCATCGTCCACTTTACCATCTCAGGGTCCCCTGGCACTGCCCCCTAGCTGCCCAGCACTTCACACCAGAGCTGGAACAAGGTCTCAGAGAGCCAATGGACCGATGCCCTCACACCTCCTGCCCTCACACTGCAACCAACCTCAAACAGTCTGTCAAGAACTTCTCTGCCTGGATCACAGACTGTGCTGACAGAGTCACCCACTAAGTTCAAGATAACCTCCAAGCAAGCCGGTTGGTGCACCATGGAATTAAGTACCATGAAACACACCTGCAATTGACTCGAAAAGAGATGGCGCACCAGCATGGAGCCCATGGACCGAGCCACATTCAACACAGCCCCTATCAATACCACCAACTCCTGAAAAAGACGAAAAGTAGCACCTTGGCCGACCACATCGAAGCAAGCTCCAACAACAGCAAGGAACTCTTCATTATCGTCAGAGAGTTCTCCACCTATTCAGCCACCAAAAACGTCATCACCCCTTCCCAGGATCTCTGCAACACCCTGGCTGACTTCTTCTATGACAAGATCTCCACCATTTGCAGAAACTTCGAACCCCAACTCTCCAACATCCTCAGCCATTGCACCCTCATGAAGGAGGAACACAACCACCTGTTCATCACCTGGGACCACCTCACCATGCAAGAAACCACAGCCATTATCAGCTCCTTCCACTGAGGAGCATCCATAGACCCCTGCCCCTACCACATCTTCAACCTTGGCAGTAAGACGATCAGCATGAGCTCTCCGCTATCTTCAATGCATCCATCATGACACTCACATTTCCCGAAAAACAGAAACATACTGTCAAGCCCCTACTCAAGAAACCTTCTGCTGACCCCAAAGAACTTTAAGAACTACCACCCAATCTCTCCCCTGCCCTATCCTCGCCAAAGTCTTCGAGAAGGCCATCAACCACTAACTCACAGAACACCTGGAGAACAACAATCCTCTGGACTATTCTCAATCCAGATTCCACACCAACCACAGCACTAAAACTGCCCTGATTGCTGCCATAGACAACATCAGATCCCTCCTAGACCAAGGAAAAGCAGCGATCCTGATCCTCCTTGACCTCTCAGCAGTACTTGGCACAGTATCACACCATACCCTGATCAAAAGGCTTTACAACATTGGAATCCAAGCAGACACCCTCAAGTGGATACCTCCTTCCTCACCAGAAGAACTCAGAGAATCCGCCTTCCTCCCTTCACCTCAAAACACAAGAACACCATCTGCAGCGTCCCTGAAGGTTCGTCTCTCAGCCCCACCCTGTTCAACACCTGAATGACCCCCTTGGCCAACGTCATCAGATCTCATGGACTCATCATCATATCCTATGCCGACGATACCCATCTCATCCTCTCGCTGTAAGAAGACCACTCCACCACGTTGACCAACTTCCGCAGGTTCATGACGAGCAGTGCAGACTGGATGAGAGACAATGGCCTAAAATTCAACACAGACAAGACAGAAGTGCTTATCTTCAGGAACAACACCTCCACATGGAACCATGCCTAGTGGCCTCCTGAGCAAGGACCCTCACCCACTGCAACCGACCACACCTGCAACCTTGGCATCATCTTGACAGTAAGCTCACCATGAAAAGATAAATGCAGTTTTGTCCACATGCTTCCTCACCCTTCGCATGCTCTGCAAGATCTTCAAGTGGCTCCCCATCAACATCAGATGGACCATCTCACAAGCCCTTGTCACCAGCCGACTGGACTACGGCAACTCACTCTACATAGGAGTCACTTAGCACCTCCTCAAGAGACTGCAAACAATACAGAACTCAGAGGCCAGACTCCCCATAGACCTCCCTAAACAGGCACATCACCCCCCACTTCAAGAAGCTCCACTGGCTCTACGTTCAGAAGAGATGTCAGTTCAAGATGTTGTCTACACCTTCAAGGCCCTCCACAACCTGGGACCGGCTTACATCAACCAACAACTGAACTTCTGCCTTCCCCCAGACACCTGCGCTCCCCCTCCTCCTCCCTCTGCCTTGCCCACACCCTCTGCGTCTGCAGCAGCAACAGTGGAGGACGCTCCTTCTACCTTGCCACAAAGTCATGGAATGACCTCCCACTTAACCTTCGGACCTTGTCCTCCCTGCTGGAATTCAGAAAATGACTCAAGACCTGGCTGTTCAACTGAGCCCCCTACAGCAGCACTCTCAGGTCCTGGATACCCTCACAGGTGATTAGTTGCTCTTTAAAACTCCAGATTGATTGATTGATTGAAAATTGGGGCCACGGGGGGCCCAAGGCTCTTGTGGTCCCTGCCGGCTCTCCAGCCAGCATCCATCCTAGGTGCAGAAGGAGCTGACTCTGTTGCTCTGGTCCCCAGAGGTGGGAGCAAAACTGTGTTCCTTTCTCTGGATAGTATGGACAGAGAATTATATTTGTTATTCCTGCCTGCACTCTTCCGGGCAGGGAACAGCACAGTCTCCTGAAGGATGGGGGTCCCACAACACTGTATGGTATTGGGCCCCAGGGGATATGGCATCCCTGGGGTCATTTAATGGGTCAGGGAGGTGGGTCACATACCCCAATTTCCCTGAAAAGGAAATTTGCCTTGAGCATGTGTCCCCGGAGCCTGAAAATGGCTCAGGGAGGGGCTGCATGCCCCCCACTAAAAACACAATCTGTCTCCAGGAATGGGTTCCCTGGGGCTAAATATGGCTGTGGGAGAGTGGCTGAGAGGGGCCATGTGCCCCTCTTCCCTAAAAAAGCAATTTCCCTGGCGGATGCCATCTGCAAAGTCTAAAAATGGCTCGGGGAAGTGGGCCACATGCCCCCCTCCTCATTTAGAAGATAGCGACCTTCGGGGATGGGGGTCCTTGGAGTCTAAAAATGGCTCGGAGAGAGGGGCCGCATACTCTCCTCCCCTTTAAAATATCTGCTTCAGCTCACCCCCGGGGGGCATAAAATTAAAAAGATAAAAGGAGCCCACCTTTTTTTTTTCTTTGTTGATGTGGTGGCAGCCAATCATACCTTATCTTTACATCTGTGGGATCCGTGGATCCTCTGTGGTGTGATATATATACATAAATCTTAAACCATAATTCTGCAAAGACTACTAAACAGATTTACACCAAATCTCAAAATCATAAAAAGCACCTTTTCCCTGCCAAGATCTAGCTTTCTGTCAAATTATAATTCCATTCAGCCATTTTGGCTGTACCTGTGTCTAACTTTTGGAAATTGGAATGAGGAAAACGCATTTGGGACCCCATCTTTTTCCTCTAGACCAATTGCCCTAATGAGTGCCCTAGACCCTTTCTAAGTCTTTTTTAGATGGGCAGAAACATGATGGCTGAAGATTGGATGTATTGGTCATGGTACTGTTAGCATCTGATCAACTTATAAAAAGGTTCTACTCTTAGGATTCCAGCACACCACAGAACAACTACTGCCTGCTCTACCCAAATTCACCATAAAACACTTATTACTGTGTCAGAGCAGCCCTTTATCAGATAAACATAACTCATCTCCCCTCTGTTCACCCCAAGCGCTTCCTGTGATGGAAACGCCAGATATGTAACAAGCCTCAAACACACCTGGAAACTTGCAGCAGTAAATCACATAGGGATCCAGGTTGCAATACCCAAAGAACGAGTCAGGTGCACACACTCATAAAGGCAGAGGAATGCACAGCAGAGGGCCTGCATTCGGCCCAAGGACATGATGCCAGAGCAGCCGGTCAGTTGCACTCATCAGTTAAAGCCCAAACAATGGCTAGTAGTAAGTGTCACCCTAGATAACATACATGACATACCTGGCCACCTGGACCACCTGAGAATGTGACCTCCAGTTGGTGTTTATGGCCCCTTCGATCAAAGTGGGATCAGGCATCTAAACATGCAATTTATGACCCACTTTAGCAGTATTTCCTGCCCAAAGGGGGATGAGTTTCACTTTATTGCACCGAATCTACAGTATAAAGCATGCCATGTACCTAATGCAAATTGAATTACAGCACACAACTGTAGGAGATGCAGCTGCTATTCCCGGCCGTTATTGTTTAATTAAACTTTTACTGTTCCTGATGGCCACACCTCGCTGTTCTCCTTTTTAATAATCAGAACCTGCTTCAACAGTACCTATAAACATTCCCCTTTGGTTTTACTATTTTATCCATACCTAGGGGCTCATTACGATGGTGGGCGGAGGCACCTCCGCGGTGCTGGCGGAAAATGCCATTTACCGCACTCCAGCAGCGGTCCACTCGCCCGCCATATTACAATGGGCAAACATAGCCCATTTCACGTCCGCCGCAGTGCGCCGTGAACCACCACAAATTGGCGCACGTCACTGAGGCGGTGTGAGCCAATAGAGACCCACCGCCGTGCGGAATGACGTCCTGTCCGCCGTACAAATCACGATGCCCCAAACAGCCCGTCACACCGCAGCGGAGAAAGCACCCAACCAGAGACGGCGGAAGCACGACAGCGGAGCGCGAAACCAGACTCCCGGTCACCTCCACCCGGTCCTGACCGCAATGGATCCAGCTCTACACGCCTTTCCGGTGCTGTACCTGATCCACAACCAGCAAATAATGGCCCGTCGCAGATAACGCCGCAGGTACGCAATCACACAACTCCGCACACAACCACAACACACAACTCCTGGGCTGACATACGGTTCCTGTCCACATCAGACACTCTGGTGGGGACAGGAACACATCCCCAAGTGTACCCACACATGTCCTACCTGTCACTAAATCACCCCTCCGCATCGGGGCCACCCATCAAACGCGAAATCACAGCAATGTCCCGGTCACGTCACCGCAGCGGTGCAGATGCGGGAAAACATGCGCACAATGTAGTAGGCAGGGCCAGCGCCAGGCATGGGAAGTCCACAAAGATCATAGGGCCCCACCTCCACCCTTCACACACTACACCCCCCACACCCATTAGGGGACATGCTGTGTGCTCCTCCTGTGCCCCCCTGCACAATTAACCAGCCAGGTGTACCCAGACCCTGCACCACACACAGCAAACAACCAGGGAGCCTGTCTCAGAAGGTGGGGGTGAAGAGGAACACCATGCACAGAAGCTCAGAATGCCCTATCCCTCCTCATCACACCTACCCTCCACTCATGTCAAGCAAACTGAGTCCAATCACAAAATGAACACTCACACTGCATATGAACAACCACTTAACTGTACACACTGCCTGTCAAGTCACCCAGACACACCCCACACTGACACACAGCCACATACACATACCAGAGGTCAGCAGCAATGGAGGCCAATAAATGGGCTAGCCAAAAGTGAGGTGGACAGTGCTGGAAAGCCATGGAGCAAGCCACAAAGCATGTGTACATCACATGCAAGAGAAGAAACATATCACACCACCCTTAGGCCATCAAATCAGACATGGCTGGCACAGTGATTGAAATTAAACCACAGTGACCTCTGTGCAACAACTCAGGGAGACAGCAAGGCAAGCCATGCATAGGCACAGGAATGATAGGAAGTGTCTGAAGTCAAACAGTGATCAGCCACACATCTGTCTCAACTTACTTGACATGTGTATGTCATCAGCACAACACACATGGCTCATTGTCACACTCCATGACTGTTAAACACAAGTTTGATCTTTCACACATACCCCTCCTCTACCCACCTCACACCTGCAGCACTCAACACCAGTGTCATACACACAGAATGGTACACATGAGGTCCTGTGAGTACACTGACAACCAATCACACTCTCTGGTGTGCATCCACAAACATCACACACACACTCAGGGATGCCTGAACCAATGCTGGCACAAAAACAATAGCCAAACACAAACCTCTCAAACAACATACACAGAAGTCCAACAAGCCCACATATGGCCAGCCAAACAGTGGAAAGGCAATGGGACCCCAGACAGAACAGGAGTACACAACATTGTCACTCAGGACCAATGCACAGACACCATACCCCAACACAAACAAGAAGTGCATCATCTCAAAACAATCATGAACACAAACTGGGATCAATGGGACAATAAGCTAACACAGACAGACACACCACCCATCAAGTCAACATGGTCTCATAGTGTACCACATGCATGCACATGCACAATCCTGACAATTGACAGGTCAAAGACAGGAGGACATAGCACTAGTGTGCACTCAAAACAAGGCCAGCAACCAGAATATAACTTGCTACATGTGACACACACACACAAGTAATGTACACTACACTTGTAACACACATCTGAATGTATCACAATGCACAAACAACTCACATACAATGTAATGCAAATAGAACATCACACACAGAGCATCTGTCAGCAGAAAGAGCCAACACAGCCCAAACACTGCATACATCCACAACAAAAACACAACAGATGCACATGCCAATCCATCACATTGCAAACTCAGCTGGACATCAGGGGATGCACACCAGGCAAGTACAAGGCAACATACACTTACAGCACTGCATGCAGGCCAAGCAGTGTGTACACACCAACCAAATCAGTAGCACACACATCTCAGTGTCACACCATGTACTCCCACAACACAAATCAGCACAGCACACAGACAACATCACACTCTGGAAGGGTAGCAGTACCTCAGCAAACACACATACAGCTAACCCAACACTCACAGATGCACAACTCAAGGACACCCAGGTGCAAACTACATGAACAGAGGACTGTGCAGCACAAACAGTTGCACTGCACATGAGCAACCATGACTGCAAACCAGTACAAGAAAATCACACATAACCAGATGTGAAACTGTCCTGAGTGGCACATTGGTCCTGTGCACAGATCAGCACCACAAAGCATAGTGTAACAAATGAAGTGGTGGGGAGGCTCACACACTGGCAACCCAAGGGGATAGGTGACATGAGAGTGAAGTGGCGTGTACGCCAGTAGTGGACAGGTCAGGAGTGTACTATACACAAATACATGGAGGAGTCACTCACAATGGGTAGGCATCAGAAGCAAAGCTAGGGGATGGTATGACTCCACATCCCACATACCATACTGGAGCCAAAAATGGCTCAAGTGACAGCAATGCATGAGAAAACTCACCAACAATGTCAGTGTGGCTGAGCAGGTCTGCACAGTGAGCACAAACAGTAACAAGACACATGGCTGATCAACAAAACACAACACAGACTTGGCTGTCACACACTCTGCATACTCACAACTGGCAGCAACAAGTAGGTGTCCCCCAGGAGTACAAGGACACACCAACACACTGCACAGTGCACAACCTACAACTCCCACATGTGCACACAATCACAAGCACAGGGCTGACAAATCAAACAAACAGGCCCTCCGCTCCTGGGTGATACATGTGTGCAGTTGGCATTGCAGGGTCACACACACATCAACACCACTGACCAAGTCACCCCCTTCACAGTTCATGACCACTCAAGTGCACACATTCAAATGTACCCATGTGACTAGGAAGAGGCCTGTCTTCACAAGATGACCATACACCAACACTGCTGTTCACTCATCAAGAAAGATCACACAGACATGATGGACCCTGGCCAGCCTGCCTGCAATCCTGTGGATAGAATTCCCCTCTGTGCTGGTAGTGCATCCTAACATGACATGTGTACAATTTGGCAAACCTGACCATAGAATGATTAGGATAACAGTAGGTCATCACAAACAACCATCACTGCACCCCCAAGCCTCAGAGGCAAGAAAAACTGAAGTGCCTGTCACCTCTGGCAAACTCTGAAAAAGTGAAACAAGCCATTGGCAATGTTAAAGTGGCATACAGAGCATGTGTCACATCAAACCATACCCATACATCAAACATTTTTCATTTAACAAGGACACTGACAAAGCAGACAACAGGAGTAACTGTCTTTATTACATATTATCCAGATAGGCATCAAAAGTAGACAAGAGCAAGGCCAGTGGCCAGTCCATAGTTCAAAGTAGGCACATGTGTGCATGAGTACCTGCACAGGGAATGAGTAAACAAAGTGAAAAACAGCAAGGCCAGTGGCCAGTCCATAGTTCAAAGTAGGCACATGTGTGCATGAGAACCTGCACAGGGAATGGGTAAACAAAGTGAAAAACAGCAAGGCCAGTGGCCAGTCCATAGTTCAAATTAGGCACATGTGTGCATGAGAAGCTGCACAGGGAATGGGCAAACAAAGTGAAAAACAGCAAGGCCAGTGGCCAGTCCATAGTTCAAAGTAGGCACATGTGTGCATGAGAACCTGCACAGGGAATGGGCAAACAAAGTGAAAAACAGCAAGGCCGGTGGCCAGTCCATAGTTCAAAGTAGGCACATGTGTGCATGAGAACCTGCACAGGGAATGGGCAAACAAAGTGAAAAACAGCAAGGCCGGTGGCCAGTCCATAGTTCAAAGTAGGCACATGTGTGCATGAGAACCTGCACAGGGAATGGGTAAACAAAGTGAAAAACAGCAAGGCAGGTGGCCAGTCCATAGTTCAAAGTAGGCACATGTGTGCATGAGAACCTGCACAGGGAATGGGCAAACAAAGTGAAAAACAGCAAGGCCAGTGGCCTTTCCATAGTTCAAAGTAGGCACATGTGTGCATGAGAACATGCACAGGGAATGGGTGAGACCGTACACTGCCATGGTCAGCAACACAGCTAGGGGGATAACAATGGGCAGTCCAGGTACCGCTGTGGGAGAGACAGGTGTGGGAGGGGGACTTAGCCTCAGACTTGGCTGTCAGTCGAACTGGGAGGTGGCTGATTGTCGGGCCCAGTTGGAGGACTGGACCTGGGAGAGAGAGGACCAGCTGAGTTAGAGGCATCAGTGGCTTTGGGAGCCGGAGGGCTGCTTGGACCGGGTGGTGTGGTGGCACGTGGAGGCGGAGACAAGCTGCCGTGAGACACAGTGTGTGAGGGAGAATGTGGAGGGGTGCCTTTCCACTTCTTGGGGATTCGATAGGTAATTTTGGTCTTGGTAGGAGTGGGAGGTGGGGCGGGCACAACAGGCACACTCTCCACCAAAGGTGCATCAGGTGCAGGCGGTGGCCCTCCTTCTGGGGATCTGCTGGATCCGGCAGTACGCTTGGCCTGGCCTTGCCTTTTCCCCTTCATCCCCTGTTGACCAGGTGAACCCCCTACAGTGCCCTCCTTTCCCAGCTTCACAGGGGTGTGGGTGGGAGTTGAGGTTGTGGGTGAATCTGCCTTAGAGGGCTTTTTCTGCAGACTCTTAGCAGGCACCAGCTTCACAGCAGGCACGGCAACTGTCTGCTTGAATTTGGGAGACGCTTTTGGGATGGGAGTGTCCTTGGATGGGGATGATTTTGAGGCATGTGAGCCTGAGGCCTGCTTCTTGGCTTGTTGCCCCTGAGTGTCACCTGAAGGGCTTTTGCCTTTGCGCTCGTGTGTGACTTTGGTTTGTTTGGGGGCTGGTGTCTGCGCTCTGGCCCGCTTGGGGTGCTGCTGTTGTGTGCTGCGTGTGGTGTACCTTGAGCCTGAGGGCGGTGGTGTGTGGTCACTCTCGTCAGATGTAGCCACTGGCAGGGGGGTGGCCGAAGGGACTGGAGCTGGACTCTGAGCCTGTGACAGCCGAATGGCTGCCGTCACTGTGGAGGACAAAGACTGGACAGTTCTGTGTAGCCCACCCACGTCTGAATGAATGCCCTCCATGAAGGCAACTACCTGTGCCAACTTCTTGTCATGGTCTAGGAAGGCATTCAGGAGAGTTTTCTGACCCACACACAGCTGGCGCAAAAGGTCCACAGCCTCAACACTGAGGGCAGCAGGGAGACAGGGGCAGGGGCAGCAGTGCCGGGGGAAGGACACTCTTCCCTTCTTACTGGTGCGAACACGGGCAGCACTAGTGGAAGTAGCTGGGAGGTTGGGCACTGGACGATGTGTGGTGGAAGAGGAGGCAGATTTCCCACTCCCTGTGCCCACCAACATCAATGAGTCACCGCTGGCGTCAGATGACGTTGAGGTTGGTGTCTCTGGCTATGATTCCTCAAGCACACTCCTGTCTCCCTCCGAGGCGCTGGTCACATCAGTGTCAGTGTACTCATGTGAAGCAGTCGTGCCTGATGCCTCACCACTGGTGTCCGTCCCCTGTCCTTCTGTGCCCTCGGTAGATGCTGCAAGAGACAGAGACATAGGTTCAGTTTAGTGCCATACACACAAACATCATATGCAAGCAGCGCACAAAACGAGATGGTGATACCCCCATGTTGCACACCACCCTGTGCAGTCACATTGGAGGAAAAGATTTATCAATCCTTCCCCCAGGTTGCATCAGTTTCCGTCCCCATGGCCCGGTCCCCCACTTCGTACACACTGACTACTCTCCCCGCCATCTCTCAGGAGAAACTATTGGTGATATGTAGGAAGGTCAAGCCCGGTTCTCCGTCTGACCCACTGAAGCCGGCCTATGCGATGAGAATTCTACCTGTGCTCATCCCCCCTTTGTGCCATGTGATCAATCTTTCCCTTTCTACGGCGACTGTGCCATGCACTTGGAAGCATGCTAAAGTGGTCCCCCTACTAAAGAAACCTAACCTGGACGCTACTAAGCTGGAGAGTTTCCGCCCCATCTCCCTCCTGCCCTGGGTCTCAAAAAGTTCTGAGGTTCTCGTTAATACTATTCTGACGGAGTATCTGGAGGCAAACAATCTCCTAGACCCATCTCAGAATGGATTCCGTCCTGGTCACAGCACGGAATCTGCTCTTCTTGCTGTCACCGAACATCTGAGATGGGCCCTAGACGCCGGTCGTACGTCGGCACTGATTCTGCTTGATCTCAGTGCCGCGTTCGACACGGTCTCCCACCAGATTCTGCTCAGGCGCTTGGAGGAGGTAGGCATAGCGGATGGCGCCCTGGATTGGTTTGTCTCCTTTCTTTCTAGGAGGACCTTCCAGTTGACCGCCCCTCCTTTTCGTCCAGAGTCTATGCCATCAAGCAGGGGTTCCTCAGGGTTCGGCTTTGAGCCCGACCCTGTTCAACCTGTTTGTGCAACCACTGGCAACGGTGGCAAAAAACAGAGGGCTCACAGTGGTGTTGTATGCAGACGATACCCAGTTGATAGTCACTCTCACCAATGACACTACTCGAGACGCATGCAAGTTTCGCAGCGATCTCGAGGCTGTCTCGGGGTGGATGAATGCCAACTGTCTACAGCTCAATGCTAGTAAGTCTGAGGCTCTGTTAGTGGGGAGAGACTCAGAGTTGTGGTGTGAGCACTGGTGGCCCGCCACACTGCGGCCGGCACCCGCTCCTAAACAGGCGGTAAAAAACCTGGGGGTCTGGCTTGACACCGCCCTGAACTTCAGAACTCAAACTAAGAAGGTGGCAGGACATGCTTCGGGATACTGCGGGGCTTAAACCCCTGCTGGGCTTCTTCGACCCTTCACTCAGGCAGGTTGTCGTCCAGGCCTTGATTCTGTCCAGACTGGACTATGCCAGCTCCCTTTACATCGGGGCCAATCAGGCTAAGATTGTCAGACTACAAAGGGTCCAGAACGCAGCGGCCCGAGCACTCCTTGGCTTGCCAAGGCGTTGTTCTATCTCAAATGCAATACGCCGCCTTCATTGGCTGCCTGTTGCCAGGCGTGTGGAATTCAAGGCCCTCTGCATTACCTTTAAAATCCTCAACTCTTCATCGCCTAGTATTTTGTCAAACCTGCACTCTTTCTACACCCCCTCCCGCCAACTCCGCTCTATGGGACAGAATTCTGTGGTTGTCCCCAGGGTGAGGAGGGCTCGTGCTGGTGGCCGCTCCTTCCGGGTGCTGGCTTCTAGACTCTGGAATTCCCTTCCTATTTCCATCCGCAGCCTAAAGCTTTATCTGCCCTTCCGTAAAGCTATTAAAATGTTTCTGTTCCCTTCGCTATAAGGTGTTCTGTTGTTACCAGCTGCGCTAATCTGGTTTCAGCGCCGGGACGCCCCTTTGCTGGGGCAGCCGCGCACTTTATAAATCAGCTTAACAGCTTAACATAACATTGTGCAACCTTAAGTCAAAACTCAAAAATTGCATGGTAACATGCAAACTTGGCATAATTGACCCATGTGATGTCCACACAGCCAAATAGCTTGCCCGTGCCTCTGTGTAACCAGACATACAGATTCCTCTGAGCATACCTAGGTCCCTGTGGGTGAAAAAGATGTACATCCCAACATGTTGTCACAGTCACATATGGAGTCACCATAAGGGGACAACTCAGATACAGACTCTAAAATATCATTTCGCAATGGCCATGAGCTCATGCCATCCACCATGTCCTGCTTTGGGGCACAACTACAGTTGCACATTGGTGTCAGATGTGTAGTTCTCACAATTGTGAGGTCAGGCACTGCACACATTGATGAAAGCACACTCAGATGAGGCACACTGCAGTTCACTGCCATGGGATGTCCCTAACTTCCCCAATGCAGCCGATGCCATAAGGCCACAACTCAGAATGCAACGTCAAGGGCCATTACATCAATGACATGGGAAAGTACATGTAGCGAAAATGCATGACAGCTGCACCCAACAGAGAGGCCACTTACAAGCCATTGCATCACAATAGCAACATCACAGAGCTCAGCACTGGCTCAGGCTTGGAATACATGCAGTCACTCACAACCACAGTCACCCTTCCCAGAATACTCACCCCCAGCTTGCTGCTGATGGTCCTTCAAACGTGCATCCAGCTCTGGCTGTGTCACTGCCAAGATGCTGGCCATTAGTGGAGTCATGCTCCTGCGCGCCAACCTGCCAGTCCGAGGGAGCAGCCCCATCGTCATCTCTGCCATGTTTTTGCTCAGCTGGCAGATGTCATCCCACCTCTTGTGACAGTGTGTGTGTCGTCGGTTGGAGACACCCAGAGCCCGCACCTTGTGTGCAATGGCCCTCCATATGGCCTTACACTGGTGGACTTTGAGCTGCAGGCATGGGAGACAAGAGGAGGAAATTTCAGTGACACTGGGTTATGTACCACTATCTCTCAGTACAGGACCATGCACAAACTCAGCACAGGTTCACAGATATGTTTAGCAGAGACAATACAGCATGACACGTAGTACATGAGCATGGGAGAATCATACCAAAATGCATGCAGGTATGAGGATGGACACAGTACCTGCCCATCTCTACACATGCTGAATGGCAGCACAGAAAGCAATGTGAAGTAGGTCCACATCTGCCATTCAGTTTGTGAGTGAGCAAGACATACATTACATTGGTAATGATGTGTTGGGGCAGACTCACTGTGTCCAACACTGCACACCCCTCAATGTCCTTGCCCTGTGAATGGCTCACTGTGTCATGGAGGTCACATTTCGGGACATGATCTTACAATCTCACACCCTTATCACAAGGTCTGTCTTGTGCAATCCACAGGCCTGAGATAGCTCTTTGATGGATAGGGTAGCAGACAACCCATATGTTGTCTGCTACCCTTCACTGTCCATTCAGTGATGGGTCCTCGTCAAATTGGGCAGTGACTGTGCTGGCCAGGGGGGCCCACACTGAGGTTTAACGTGGGCCATCAGAACATTCACATGCAGATACAATATGAGAGGGCAAACAGTGCCTACACATGCAAGTCTGAACAAATGATGAAAACAATGGAAGGATGATATTTCCAAAGTACAGCAATCTGATGTGTCAAATGTGAATTATTCGCCAAGAGTGTCACCCTCATGCATTTCACACTTGTGCATAATGCTTACATATCCATGGTGGCAATATAGAGTCAAACACACTTCCATCAGTACCCTCTGGACGTAAAGTCTGTTTCATTTCACAAATGAGCCTGTGAAAAACCTCATGGACTCAAAGATCCATTAGCACAGGCAAAGTCTGTCCTAACTCCCACTTTCCATACTTGCAGTGTCACTGTATGGCTGCAAAAAGACTGCATGTCCCTCCCATCCTGAAATGCAGCCCGGGGAATGTGTGAAATAGGCTACAAACCCCATTTCCCTGAAGTCAGCATGCTAGGCAGTGTATCACACAAACCCACACTCTCAGGCACATACTGCAGCAGATCAACTTCATGTGTGCACTCCCTGCACTCTCACTTCCACTCTGAAACACTTACCATGACATCTGGAGCACCATATAGCCTCCCATACTGTGTGAGCACCTCGTCCACCAGGACCTCCAGCTCCTCGGGGGTGAAGGGATGGGCCCTGATGTTCTCAGTCCTCGCCATCACTGGGTCCAGGAGACAGGAGCAGCAGCAGTTGGTGGTGAGGAGTGTCAGTCAGCAGTGTCTGGGTCCAGGAGACAGGAGCAGCAGCAGTTGGTGGTGAGGAGTGTCAGTCAGCAGTGTCTGGGTCCAGGAGACAGGAGCAGCAGCAGTTGGTGTAGAGGAGTGTCAGTCAGCAGTGCCTGGGTCCAGGAGACAGGAGCAGCAGCAGTTGGTGGTGAAGAGTGTCAGTCAGCAGTGTCTGGAAGCAGTGGAAATGTGAGGCTCTCTCCCACACATATATAGCCCCCTGGGGTAGTTTCTGTGGTTCTAAGCTGCTGCATTTGGCTACCGCGATTGCGGTTCCCATTGGCTGTAAGGGCATGGGCATTGGCGGTGACACACCGCAGGGGCCAGGCGGGCGCTACCGCGATCGTGCATCTTTCAATTGCATCCAATGACCTGCCCCGCGGAAGCGGAGCACGCCTACCGCGATTTTCAAAATTGCATTTGATGGTGACACACCGCAGGGGCCAGGCGGGCGATACCGAGATCGTGCATCTTTCAATTGCATCCAATGACCGGCCCCACGGTAGCGGAGCACGCCTACCGAGATTTTCAAAATTGCATTTGGCTACCGCGATTGCGGTTCCCATTGGCTGTAAGGGCATGGACATTGGCGGTGACACACCGCAGGGGCCAGGCGGTTGCTACTGCAATATGGCTGCTATACATTGGTGCCTATGACCGTGATTTGGGTGGCGGAACATGCCAACCGCCATTTCACAATCTGTATATCACTACCACGATTGCGGTTCCCAATGGCTGTAAGGGCATGGGCATTGGCGGTGACACACCGCAGGGGCCAGGCGGCCGCTACCGCGATATGGCTGCTATACATTGGTGCCTATGACCGTGATTTGGGTGGTGGAGCATGCCAACCACCATTTCACAATCTGTATATCACTACCGTGATTGCGGGTCCCATTGGCTGTAAGGGCATGGGCATTGGCGGTGACACACCGCAGGGGCCAGGCGGTCGCTACCGCGATATGGCTGCTATACATTGGTGCCTATGACCATGATTTGGGTGGCGGAGCATGCCAACCGCCATTTTACAATCTGTATATCACTACCGCGATTGCGGTTCCCATTGGCTGTAAGGGCATGGGCATTGGCGGTGACACACCGCACCGGCCAGGCGGTCGCTACCGCGATATGGCTGCTGTACATTGGTGCCTATGACCGTGATTTGGGTGGCAGAGCACGTTAATAGCACCTATGGACACATCATGCTGTGTCAATGGCAATGGCCAGTTCTCAACAGTGTACAGTAGACACCTAAATCATGCCACAAGATAGTGCAAACAATGCCAGTGTAACATTTAGCCCACTGCTGACTACACATGCCATGTCACTGCACATGATTGCAAACATTGGCATGTACTCCCTCACATGTCACTTATGATATTGTTGTGCATGTACACAGATCAGTGGTGTGATGGACTCTCCAATGTGTACACATGTCAATGTGTGATCTGGCTAAGCAACACACAGTGACGAAGGTCTGACTACACAATGTGAATATTTCACTGTGTAGTTTGTTTTGCTCTTGTACATACTTGATCTTAATGCACAGACTGTGCTCATTGTGTTGTTGATGTGTGCCCTGTTCGACTTACGCAAGAAGGTGTGGCAGGTACAGCAGCTAGGTAGGAGCCAGCAGTGTTGCTGTTTCACACATATGCTGTATGAACTACTCTCAGGGCTGGTTACGCAAGATGTGGACATGTACCTTTGGGCATTCACATAGTCTGAATCTGTTTGGGAGGTACTCACTGTGTGAAAATTGGATAAGTGTACGACTAGTGTAGCTGAAGGTGTTCCTACATGTAAGTTGTGCTGTAAGCTGAAGTGTGATGCCAGTCATTGTTAGAGCTGTGTCAGTCAAAACGTAAGATGTTGGACACATCTCACGGTGGATTGCATTGACATGTGTCCCCTTTCATCTCACCTAGGAGGCGACCAAATGTGCATCGTCCCTTCACAGTGCTGGCGGACATGGAGGATGAGGACGTCATTCGGAAATTCCGTCAGGATCGACCCACCCTACAAGACCTATGTGCTCTGTTGGAGCCCCACCTGCTGCCTCGCAGAACATATCCGACTGCTTTCACACCAACGTCTAAGGTGATGGCGGCCCTGCATTTTTGCTACTGGATCATTCCAGTACACGGTGTCCAGCGCAGGTGGGATGTCGCAACCTATGTTCAGCATGGTGCTACGTGATGTCCTGTCCGCTATGATGACCTACAAGGACAGATACATCCATTTCCCCAGGAGGCATGAATTGGCGGATGCGAAAGCTGATTTTTATGCCCTTGGCCACATCCCTAATGTTGTTGGTGCCATTGACTGCACACATGTTGGCCTGGTTCCACCACAGGCACGTGAGCACATCTACAGGAATAGGAAACATTTCCATTCCATCAATGTGCAAGTGGTGTGCCAGGCGGATATGATAATCTCACATGTCTGTGCCAAATTTCCAGGCTCTGCCCATGACTCGTACATCCTGTGTAACAGCATTGTGCCACAGCTGATGGCAAATCTGCTTCCGGAGCGTGCATGGATTGTGCGTGAGTACCCAGAGTCAAGTAGCGTGCTGTATGTGTGACATGCTGTCCTCTGCCACAGTAATGTTACAAGTTTGTCCTGTGTGTCTCACACCTAGGTGACTCTGCATATCCCAACCGGCCTTGGTTGCTGAGCCCACTGAGGAATCCCAGGACCCCGGGTGAAGTCTGCTACAATGATGCACATGGGAGGACACGTCGTGTGGTGGAGCGTACTTTTGGTCTCCTGAAGTCACGATTTCGCTGCCTGGACAAGACCGGAGGTGCACTGATGTACTCTCCCCAAAAGGTGTGTCAGATTGTAGTTGCATGCTGCATGCTCCACAACCTGGCCTTGCGCAAGGAGATCCCCCTGCTACTGGACGCTGATGAGCAGCCGAGGCCATCGCCTGCAAACCCACCCATGTCCAGTGACGAGGATAGTGGAGAGGAGGAAGGTGTTGACCTGCGTCAACAGCTCATCAACCGCTACTTCCCTTGAAGGTGAGTGAAAACATACAACGGTGCCATAGTCTGCTGATTGTGTTGTTGGTGAAAAGGCCTAGGGGAGATTTGTGACTGCTGCCTGTTGTTGGCTCTGTGCTGGGTGCTAATGTTTCTGGGACAGGGTAGTTGTGCACAGCTACAGGATGTCTATGTCGGTACTGTTGCTCATTGTAATGTGTGCAGATTTGAGTACCTTGATGACAAGTGTTGTGTAATGGCTGTGATGCCATCACCTGACAAGTGAATATTGTTCTTTTGTGTTTTCCTAGGTCCCTTCTGCCTCTCAATGCTTCCAAACAATCCGTGCTCCTGGTACATTGTAATCCCAGTCAACATTGTACATCCTGTAATAAACATGGAGCTGAAACGAAAAACATAGGTGTGTATGGAGTGTTTATTTACAATGGGTATATGTGACAGGGAAGTGAATATTTACAAACAGGTGAAAAGTGAATCAATGAGTTGTCAGTGATGGTAGATGAGACAATAGAGTAGTCACCACATTGATGTGGTGACACAGTCCAACAGACGCATGCCATTAACCTGGCAGTGTGGATAAGGACAGTCAACAGAGTCAATGGCAAGGGGAAGAGGGGAAGAGGGGTGCCATCATGGCTGGCTCCTTGATTGGCGTTTGGCTGGTGCTTTGCCACGTGATCCTCCCTGAGATTTCTTTGGACGGCCCCTTGAGCGTTTGGCAGGGGGGCCCTCTGCTGTGGGCTCAGCGGTGTCTGAGGACTCACCCCTCTCTGTGGCTGCAGGGGAGGTGGGGGAACTGTCATCCTGTGGGCCACTGGAGGTAGGTGGAGCTGTTGTTTGGGCCGCAGGCCTGTCTCTCAGGACACGCACTAGCTGGCCCAAGAGGTTCACGATTTGGCCCAATCGTGTGTCTATGAACCTCAGCAGCAGGCGGAGCTCACGGGATTCCTCCAGAGCCTGGCCCGTGTGTCCCTGGGCTTGTTCATAGGCCCCAAGGACTCTGGCGATGTTGGCCAGGGCTTCGGTCCCAGTGTCCGGTTGGTCTTGTCGCCTAGTTGCCCTCCCACCTGCCCTGCTGTCCCGGACCTGTGGCATCACCACTCTACGCACCCGCGTACTCTCCCTGCCCTCCTCAGATTGTGGGGTGGGGTGGTCATCCTCTGAGGCAGGGACAGTGTTGCAGGCAGCACTGGTGGTGGTGGTGGAGGCCGCACAGGTCGTTACTGCAGGGGTCAGCGTAGTTGTTGTTGCTGAGGTTGTTGCGGTGGAGACAGTGGGGTCCTGGGACCTGTTGCGCCCTGGCATGCCTGATGGGCCGGCTTCGGGCTCCACATCCAAGAAATTTAGGGAGTCTGCATCAGAGAGTCCATGTTCTGGGGGGGAGACTGGCTCTGCAGGTTGATGTGGTCATCTGCAGCTGTCAGTTCTTGGTCACCTGTGGAACAGAGGGGAAATGGTCATTGGAGTACACCCCTCAAGCTTGGTGTTAGATGTTTTGTTGTTACATGTTATACACCACACAGTTTACATTGATATTACATTGTATGTCTGCACAGTATTGAGCATCATGTCATGATGTGGAGGTACATACATTACTTGTCCATGGTGTGACATGTCAATAGGTACCATGCGCAACGTGCAGATTGTGTGACTACAAGGACATGTCATCATCTAATGACTAGAAGCACAACAACTTTATGTGACGCACCTTTGTTGTTCACTCTGCATGGAAGGCATTACATCTGAGCATGAACTAGCCATTGTAGTCTCATGCATACCTTTGTCATATCATGTGCTTTGCTTTCTTTTTACTACTGACCATGCTTGTTTTGTTTTCATATGGGCCTTGATGCTCTGCCCCCATGGCACTTACAGATAGCATTCAGTGCCGTGCATGATTGTGCCCTGAATTTCTTCCACATGTGATTTGGTGAGTCACACTTTGGTTTCTGTGACAGTTACATGCGCTTTTCGGTCTGCACACTGGAAGTGGCTATTGGATCTATGCCAAGTTGGATGACATGTGAGGGCTGGTGTGGTCATCTGGCTCCATGCTTTTTGAGAGGAATGGCAGGGTGCATGCACTGTCTACCTACCTGTTCTGTGACACAGTTGAGGGGAATTGTTGCCACATGGTTCTGGGTGTGGGAGGTGTACCATCCTGCTGAGCTTTGGAACAAGGGGGCCTGGTGGGAGTTGTAGTGCAGGCCTCCCACCCCCAGACCTCCCTCCCTATGAAGATGGCTACCTACCTGTTAGGTGAAGGTGAACAATGCAATGGCTGCCACATGCTTCTGGGTGGGGTGGAGTGCTACATCCTGCTCAAGGGTGGGACAAGGGGGCCTGGTGGGAGTTGTAGTGCTGGCTGCCTGTACACATGCAACCCTGGGAATGTT
Organism: Calotriton arnoldi; assembly: GCA_963921515.1. Taxonomy (NCBI): domain Eukaryota; kingdom Metazoa; phylum Chordata; class Amphibia; order Caudata; family Salamandridae; genus Calotriton; species Calotriton arnoldi. Next base: position 221,847 of record CAWUFW010009267.1, read on the forward strand.
GGCTGGCTACCTTTGGGGTGATTTAGAGGGAGTGAATGTTACATCTGTCAGACATGTGTTGGGTAGTATGTGGTGCACATGAATGGATTTGGGCCTAGGAGGTGTAGCTTTGTAGTTGTGCAAGACAGTACATAGCAGTGTAATGGTAGACATTTGTTTGTACTTATCAGCCTCCACTCCCCCGGCTACTCCTGTGAGACTCTCTGGATGCAGTATGGCAAGCACCTTCTCCTCCCATGCAGTGAATGTTCTTGGTGGAATGGGAGGGCCACCGCCAGTCATCTGAGCCAGCTGATGGTTCTTGTAGTTCTTCTGTTTCACCAGCCTCTTGAGGTCATGCCACCGCTTCATGATCTCCTTCTTGGTGCGTGGGGTGGTCCCTTGTTGACTATCCTTCTCCACATTTGTGCTCTGGTGGCTAATGGTGTCTGTTGGACCAGGTTACCAAACAATTGTGGTTCTACTCTGATTATCTCATCTGCCATGACTGACAACTCACTGTCAGTGAATTTGGGCATTTTCTTTTGTGCCATGGTGTGTGATGTGCAAATGGTTTGAGGTGCAGGTGTGAGGGTGGTGGGGGTGATGTAATTGGGGTGTGTGTGTGTGTTGTTGTGCTGGTGAGATGTGTGGTGGATTGCCTCTCCTTTGTGCTGTAGGGTTTTGTTCCTTCAGGGGTGGAGTATTGCAAAGGATTCTGGTCAGGGAAGGGGCTGGTTTTATACTCAGCTATGTGGGTGTGTCAAAATGGAGAATTGCTGTCAGGTGGGTTGTGTGTGTTGTCCTGGGATTTGTATTTTTTTAGTTGCCATGGGGGTGTGTCATTGGGGTGTGTTGGGTGTTTTGGGGTGCTGAGCTAGTTTGATGTGTGCTCTTGGTGGCCTTGTGGTGTGTTTTTTTTGTCGACCGCCATATTTCTTCCGCAGCGGCCGCGGCGGTGGTTATGCAACAGCCCTTCCACCGGCTCTCCCATTCATCACTGTTTGCGATCACGGCGGTCGGAAACAGCAGATCGTTCCGCTGTCACCTCAATGGTATCCTAATTTTACGTGCGGTCACTCCGCTGGCCTAGCAGTGGTTTTGGGTATTTCCGCCGCGAATCCGACCGCCGCGGACGGATTTTCACCTGCTCCTTATCAAACTGAATTTGTCTCTCTAGACTAGGGTAGCAGACATGGAATAATTGTCTTGATCTGGAGCATCATTGTGCCCCGTACTGATTGGGTTCAGTTGACTAATAATTCAAACTAAGAAAACCACCATTTTCATGATGGACCTTAAATCCCAGCCTCTATAAGACATATTAGGAGGAGGGGATGATCCATGACCCTGAATACCACAGGAAGATCCAATAGATCATGTCTCAAGTACTCTCTTTGTCTATCTACAATTTGAGATTCTATATATCATACAGTACCACAGCTCAGTGCTGAGTGCCTGAAACATGCAGAGAGCGGCCACCTGGTTATATTTGATTAATCATATTGCTGAAGTTGCAGGATTGCCACTATTTTTCAGAAATTTGGTTAGGTAAGGAAGCAGTGAGGCTGGGTGATAGCTTGGTGGGTCAGCAGAGCGTGGGGTGATTTTTTCATCACAGGGAACACAAAGACTGACTTCAAACAGGTTGACATAAAGTCGCTGCCATGCAATTGATTTACATAGTGACATAGCGCAGGATGAAAAACAACAAATGTATCAGGTCTGTGTTGATTTGTTTAATTTTGTTGTTATTTTAATTTGGTTAAATTATTCATTGTAAATTTAATTTTGTTAGACTTGACAGAGACATAAATTAGTCTGTGGTTGTCAACCCAAAATGGTTATATTAGTGACGTCTCTGAAACAATTTAAATATGGTATGGATATCTTCTCTTTTATTTTTCTTCTCTTTAAGTCATGTTACATTTCCTCTGGTTTTGTTACAACAGCTCAGACACGAGGAAGCCTCTCACATAGGGGCTTATTTACAAGCCCCTTGCGCCACCCGTGCGTCACTTTTCCCATGTTAAAAATGATGCAAAATTGGCGAAAGGGGCTTGTAAATAAGCCCCATAGTAATCAAGGAATGCTGCCCTGAATCAACACCATGAGTGTGCGTTAGTGTTAGTTGTCAACAGAAATGCATCTAAGGGCATATTTACTAGAATGGTGGCTCTGGGCAGCGCAGCCCTGCATCAACTTGCTGCGCTGCCCTGCATCGCAGGGAAAGGGCAAAAATGCACTGTATTTATCCAATACAGTGCATTCCTACCTTTCCCCTGCGCTGGCACAGTTTTGGCAGCCTAGCGCCAACGCAGTCACCCTCGCATCATGGTGCAAGGGTGCCTGCATTACAGGCAGGATTGCTTTTGTGCAGGAAAAGGTACCTTCCTGCACAAAAACAATCCATAGTGGAAAAAATGAGGAGAAATTTACATATTTCTCCTCGTTAAGCCTCACCTGGGTAGGCGCAAGATTTTGACACATTCCCAGATTTACAAGTCCTTGCAAATCTGGGAATGAATCAAAAACCATGGGAGTTGCCTAGGAACACCCACCGCAACGCCCATGGAATGCCTCCCTTGCGAAGAGTAAGGCAACGCAACAATTTGCGTTATGTTGCAGTACTCCATATTTGTGAAGCCATTCAAAGCCACACAAAGTGGCTTTGCATGGCTTCATAAATATGACTTGGAGCTTCGCGTCACATGTACCACGTTGTGTTCCTAATGTCTGGAAAAAAAGTCTAAATTTGGACGAGTACCCTGGGAGAACATGTTATCCGTCCTACTATCCCTATGTATGGGTTGCCACACGTGGTGTAGATTAAAAATTAAGAGCATACCTATATTTATTGAGCTTGTTTATTTTTTGATTATTGAATATTTTTATTTATTTATTTGGGAACTTACAAATCACAGTCCTACTTGTTAGTATCAGAGCCCTGCACGTGGAGCCATAATTATATTGTATATATGAGCATCATTTTTATTAAAAACACATGTGTATTAAAAATTAATTTGAGAGAAGATGACTTATTTATTTCAAACGTATTTATTATTTCTCTGTGACATTGGTCTTTTTTGTTTAATGGGGGCGCTTAAAGCAGCATGTGGTCGAAGGTGCGTTCAACCTTCAATAGGCTGGAAGAGATTGACTTGTTGACAAGAAGCCTTTAGACTTGGAGTCAATCAACATTTATTGCAAATAAGTAATCCAAGGCATGTCTTAGTCTGTAGAGATAGACTGTGAGGTATTCTAGGATGAAAGAGTTACAGGAAATTTGGACCAATAGAGAGATTATAAAATAAACGCAAATTCTGATCCTATTTTGTATGTATTACTATTAGTTGTTGGTTTCTAAGCCATGCAGAGTAATGCTACAATAATTTACATTTGCCCTTGAAGCATTGGTTGAGGGAATGCAGAAATCACTGGAATTCTATTGTAAGTGGAATGCTTTTATGGTAATAGAGAATGAGGAGGAAAATACAGGAAGTTAAATCGTATTATTTCAGTACTATTGAGAATCTTGAAGATTAACTGCTTATCATGGATGGGCATCCTTATATTCTAGATGAGAATCCGTAAGTTATTTTGAATCTCGGCGATGAGAGCTATTTTGTTACATGAACACAGTCACGGCCAGCATGAATCGTGGGTGGGGGGGTCGGGGTAGGGGGTCACGCGGGGAGGGGGGGTTAATTAAAAAAATAAAAATACATTTAAACTTACCTTTGCTTCCGGTCCCGCGTCGCGTCTCCTCTCTCTGCGCCTTACAGGAAGCAGGCAGCCTCCCTCTCCTCCCCTAAGCCTATCACAATGCTGCAATGGCAGCGTTGTGATTGGCTAGGACGCCGACACCACAGGCGTCTATGGGGAGGCCATTTTCTCTATGTAGGCTACATGCAGCCTACATAAAGAAAATGCAGAGTGTGCATGACCTGGGGCCGACCAAACAGTCAGCGCCCACAACAATGGGCAAGCCACTCAATCCCTGCCTGGAGCAGGAACACCCACCTGCCCGCCCCCAACCAAACCCTTCCTTCTGCTTTCTGCTTTCTCGCAGTGCGAGAAGGAGAAACATAAAATGGTATTTAAAATACCATTTTATGTTTCTGTTTCTCGCACTGCGAGAAAGCAGTGGGGCGACGCTCCTCCGCCCCCTCATGGAGGAGCCGCTCCTGCATGAACAATGTACTAAACTACCTATATTTTCCAAGATGATTGAGTGTTTAGTTTTATGGATCATTAACGAATCTTATCTTTTTGTAACGCATTCCTAAGAAAATATTGTAGTTTTGTTCCACTTCAGTGTGCAGAAGAAATTCAGTAGGAGTTTTTTGTATCCCTTGTATTTGCCCTCTCTCATGGATATGGTGTGGGATTTAGGAGATATGTGAAAGTCGAGAAAAGCATGTCAGTGAAACAATCAAGATAGTTGCAGTTTAAATTAAATCTGACTAACAATGTGTTGTTAAGGTGTTCAAAGTTTAAAAGGAACGACAGTGACATTTTTTGATTTATTTGCCTTTCTTGCAATTGTTTTCTGGTTGTGTTTTTGTAAATATCAGAAGTACTTATGAAATGTTGTTTAGACATTTCCATGTCCCTATCCATGTTTGAAGCTTATAAGGTCTTCAGAATATGAAATAATGTGAAGATTTTCAGGTTTATATCCCAGGATTGGATCATGACCTTTCTATTTGTATTTAGGGTAATGTGTACCTCACATTTCTTGTTATGATAACCTGAAATGCTAAGGCCTAGATTTACTGTCTATCACACAGAGGAGCGATGAATGAAACATTACAGCATTGAGCAAAGGCCAAAAAATAGGGCAGCAGCAGTTTTAGTAGGAGTCGTCTGCCGATGACATTATTGATGGTGCTCACACTTAGGGCCTTATAACAAGGTTGGCCGTCCGACCACCCGAACACCAGGAGACCACAGCGCCAGTGGTCTATAGACAGCCATATTATGAGTTTACCACAGTGACTGTGGTTTGGCTGCGGAGATTTTGTAGTGGTGGTGATTATTTTTCCACATGTATCGATGCCTGTGTGAGCATTTCGACTGCATATGTCTCGAATGCACACATATGCATAATACATGTGGAAAAATATCATCTACCCATTGCCGGAGTCTGGCTCATATGTGGGCAGTCCAGGCAATGGGTATACGGTACAAAAGGACTCACCTGTACATCGCTGCAAACAGAGTCGCAATGCTTGAGATGAAGATGCTGCTGTGAAGGGAGACCTGGAGAAAGAGATCCACGTCGAACTCTGGCCGAAAGAACAAGAAAGGGGTGAGTACGCACCCAAAATCCTTCGTTTCCGATGACTTAAAGCTGGAGGTTGGACCGTGGCGGGGGGCACATGGAAAAGCCAACTTGGAATACGGAAGGCAATGGAACTCCCCTGTACCGCCCTATTGCAGCTGCCTTTCCCCGACCATGAACCCGGTGGTCTGCGGTGTGCTGGCGGTGTCGGCAGTTGAGACACAGTCTTCCCAGTTGCAATCCCCACAACTCGAAAATACGGCGGTTGAACTGCCAAGGTCGTGTCGTTCGTACCATGGGTACCGCGGCCCACGGACCGCCAAACTCTTAATAAGGACCTAAATCTGGCTATTCTGCATGATGCTGTCCCTTGCACCCAGTGCAATGGCCAGCTATAGGTATCTAGCCTAGGGCTAGTACTGGAGGTACACTTTCCAGTCTAAATTCCAATGTGTGGACACAGCAGAGGGGAAGGTATGTAAATTGTTTACTTTAGGGTGAAACACATATGTTGCGCATAGGTATATCAGGAAGATCATTTAAACACTGAGGAAAATTTTAGATGCCTGTATCAAATTACAAACAAGTATGTAATTTTTGCAAATTGATCCGGGAAATTCTGATGTAAAAAGATCGTTTGGCACCTTTTTTTGTCTTGGATAGAAACATCCAAAACATCTGAGGAAGGTCAACTCCAGTATGTGGTTTCTTCATTTATATATTATTTTCTGAGTGCCCCTCCAGAAATGCCTGAAAAACATGTAGCGTTTTGTCCTAGTCCTTAGAACATTGTGCTGTAAAATCCACAGATTGGCCACTTAATATAAAATTATCAGGGGATAACAGTGGCGTAACACATATTTATGGGGTCCCCCTGCAGAATACAATAAAGGGCCCCCAAGTCGCCAATACCCCTCAAATATTCTTAGGCTTTGGGCTGAATGGGAGCCCTCTGAAGGAATGTCAAACCCCCTTAAGGAAATCATGCTCACTCCCATGCCAATACTTATTCAGAGTATTTTAAAAAAGGGGAGGTTGGGTACTTATTTTTTCTGGCTACTCCCCTTGCCGAAATACACAAACAAGATACTCTACTTATGTATTTTAAAGTATGCTATACGTCATCTATTTATTGACCACCCTGGCTAGACCAAAAACCATATTCTTCACAACAACCAGAATATATTAAACATTACTTTATTTTTTCATCAAAAATAAATTGATATATCACAAATAAACATCGTAGATCCCATTCCACAACAATCACTCACAACATACATCCAATTTCATACTCCAACATCCTCACACAAACCACATATAAAGGCATAACAGATATATCAAAAAACATGATATGGACCAAGTCTCCTCAACACATATGACAATAATGTGATAGAAATTTAACCAACACGGGTCTTCATCATATCATAATAAACATCTGCAGAATTAATTTGCAATTTGTATAATGTCAGGAAAGAAAAAATTGTCAAAAATTTAACATTAGAGGAAACTTTTCAAATATATTCATCGATTTTCCAGGAAAGGTGAATCAGATGAGTTCATGGAGGGAACACATTCACAGCGCCGACGCACGTTTCGGTGAAACACCTCTTCTCTGGGTATCACCTTCTTCAGGGCGCATATGGTGATTAAAGGAAAAATTGGCAATGGGACCTGTCTGAAGCAGACACAAAATATATAAATTAACAATTACAAAAATAAATAAATAATGATTGTTGACACCATAAATGTAAACGTTCATTAAACAAATACAAAAATGATCTACTTCATGGTCTCTAGAGAAAATGGTCAATAGCACAGAGGGTCAGATTCTTGGATAATATATTAAATTATTAAAAACTGAAAACAAAAGCACACAAAGGGAAACAAAATGAATAAAGAGATAAAGAAATACATGAATACGAGGGCTTCCTATTTGAACATATTAATGGGCCACTCTAGACAAGACAAAATGGTGTAAGGATATGATACAGTACCAGAGGAGAATCAAACAACAAGATTCCCCCCCACGTGAGGAGCTACAAAAAGTAAAGGAAATTCTACTGGAGCCGCGTCTCAAACACAAAAAGTTGGACATTTTCTAACATTCTACAGTCCAATTCCAATCCTCATTTAGTGGTAAACTAAAAACAAAACAAGCTACCCCGACATAAAAGAGAAATGATTGAAGAAAAAAGTGAAAACATGAGGGCAATAAAAAACAGCATCCGTATATTTATTATATTGATCATATATGCATACCTATCATAATAAAGATGGAAAACGATATGAAAGGATGTCTCCTCATACAAATCGAGGGCTGCTGCCCAAATTCAGATAAAATACAGCCTGAGATGGAAACAGAATTATAGAGTCAATGAACCCTGATTTTACTTGTGTACTTAGCAAGAAGCACTGTGAACCAAGTTTGATACCAACTTACTACGAAAGAACAAGGAGTTATAAAGCTGCGGTCTCTCTAATTCCAATTGGATATACAGCATAAGATGCTTTCCCCATTAATGGCCGTTGAGCCAAAGAACACAACATAAGGAGGGAAATCTTCACTCGTAGAACTGCTTTGAAAACACCTTTAGGGCTTCTGCAATGTGTAATGAAAAACACCAAGACTAAATAGGGTCGCTAAATAAATATAAACATGCCGGCATGCGCGTGCGGTCGAAAGTTGGTAAGAGAAAAAACAGACCCTCACCTCGAAGAGCTAACTCAGCATCGCCGTATAAGTCGCGCATTCGTTTGATTTTCGAATAATCTCTAAAAGATAAAATTAGAAGAGAGACGACTTCACTCATAATGGTAGCCTAATATGTAAATTACTAATGCGACCCAAGTCGTAAATGCAATTCTAACCTCAAAATAATGCCTCATGGAGCGACATCCCGGCACGGCATCCCGCATCCGTTGGCCGTTAACTATCAAGGCTCAGCCAGGAGATGGTCACTATCAAATATAAAAAGATAAAAATTGCGATAAATACATGGACGATCTACCGTCAGGCATTATATAACGACCACAGCCGTTTTGCGATGTTTTACCTGGATTAAAAAATACATCTTCCATGTAGCGACATTTCAGCAAGGCGTCCCGCTCAAGATTTAGAAACGGCCCTGATTGAAGGGTATGTGACTCATGCGTTTAAATAGCCCAATGACTCCGCGCGCCGATGAAGAAACTGACGTGAAATACGTCAAAACAGGTTCAAATGGAGATCGCTATCTTCTGTAGTTGCTTAAAGGGAAACAGTCCCGGAATGGCGCAAAGGGAAAAGGGTCGGGAAAAAAAAAAAATCCGCTTAAAGAGGCACAGTCCCAAATAGCAGAAAAAGAAATTAGATCGCAAAAAGGGGCTGTGTTGCTAAATCAGACCCCTTATAGTATGGTATTAATAATATAATAATTTGACTGCTTAGACAAGGTGTATCCCAGGAGCAGGAAAAGCCTTAACTGACCACAGAGAGTCCAATCTTCTATTAAGTCATGGAAGCGTGACCATAGAATAGCTGAAATAACACGTAAGGGGAGCAATATTCAAATGGATAGTGTGCCAACCACACAAAAAATAAAATATAAACAGATATAGACAAAAGAAAACTAAAAGCAGAGAGAATAAGAAAAAATGACGCAGTGAGTGGACTCTCTCCATCCTAGATTTAAGGAATTACATATACAGATATCCTAGATTATTGCATTTTCCCATGGCAAGGTTTCGTTGAGTCCTTTGTCCTTTGAATCAAGTGAAAAAATCCAGAATACTTCACGCTTTTTGCATATATTGGTAACATCAGTGCCTTTTTGTTGACGTATTTTTTCCAGAATAGTCCACCGGAGATCCTCCTCCACATGATTGGCTTCAGTCCAATGGTTAACCAAGGGTGCTGCCTGTTTGCATCGCCTGATATTGGATTTATGTTCGCCCATACGGATCCTGCATTCTCTTGCCGTCTCCCCTACATATGCCAAATTACAAGGGCACAAGATGACATAAATCCAGTTAGATGTCCTACAATTCGTCATTTCTTTTAGATATACCGTACGGTTATTTATGCTCAGAAGTTTTCACCCTGACCAAAATATTCCTCAAGTTCTTGTTCCTTTTGAACGCAAAAAGCGGTTTAGGTATCCGGGGTGTTTGGTTGTCCAAATTTAATAAGTGCCATTGTGAATTCACAATTTGGCGAATTTTGTTGTCAATTGACGAATGTTTAGTCACACAGACTAATTTATCAGTCTGTTTACGTTGTCTCGGTTGGAACATAGTGTCTCTATTGTAATATCGTGCTCTTTTGAGGGCATCCCAAATGAGTCTATGGGGGTACCCTCTTTGGATAATTTTCTCTTTCATCACCTCAGCATGGATCAAATAGTCCTTGATAGTGGTGCAGTTTCTACGGCGACATAGAAACTGACTGAAAGGAATTCCATCCTTTTGACTTCTCGGATGGAAGCTGCTGAAGTGAAGAAGAGTGTTCCTGGATGTAGGTTTTGTATACAGAGACACCATCAGTTTGGAATCCAGATGTTCCACCCACACATCCAGGAACTCAAGTCTGTGGGTGCTTCTGTGTGCAGTGAATTTGCAGTGAATTTGAGGTTTATGTCCGCTGCATTGATCCACAGGATAAATTCATCCAAAGCCTCATGATCGCCGCTCCAGATGAAAAAAATGTAATCTATGAACTGCGACCAGTGGCGGATGTTTTCATAGAAAGGGGCAAGCTCGTTGTAGATATTAAGCTGTTCAAAGTGTCCCATATAGAGACATGCAACACTGGGGGCACATGCTGCCCCCATGCTTACTCCCTGCACCTGCTGATAGAAACTGCCATCAAATTCAAAGAAATTTTCCTCGAGCACAATCTCAAGACTTTGAGTCAAGAACACAGCGTTGTCCAGTGTTGTTTCGATAATTCCACTAACCACTCTTAATGCTTCTCTTTGCGGAATGTTGGAATATAGGGACTCAAGGTCCATGGTGACTAAAATCTTTCTCTCTTGGTTGTATTGAAGGCCCTCAATCTTGGAGATAAAATGGCCCGTATCTTTTATATAGGAGGGAAGGGCGGCCACCAATGGCTGTAAGAAACAATCGATATATTTCGATAAAGGTTCAGTGGCTGACCCAATAGTGGAGACAATCGGTCTCATGGTGGGATCAAATTGATCCTTGTGGGTTTTAGGTACCCCATAGATGATCGGGATACGTGTGAACGTGGGAGTGAGATATTCGGCTTCTTTTTGGCAATTTTCTATCCTTTCTACGGCAGTTTCTACAGCGCGGAGAATCCTGCGCTTTAATCTGGGTTCAGGGTTGAAGGTAATCTTATGATAGTGTCTAGGTGACCCTAGTAGGTCATCCATTTTCTCTTTGTATTTGCAGGTGTCAAGAATTACAATGCCGCCCCACTTGTCGCAAGGTTTGATAGTGAGATCACTATTCCCTTTGAGTACCTTGAGGGCGGCATTCTCCTACTTGGTAATGTTATAGGAGGGTTTAGGCACAAATCTGATGGCCTTTTGAATTTTGCTAAGAACCGCCTTCTCGAACATGTCCACTTCCGTCCCTACAAGGTCAATGCCCGGGGTAAAACTGGACGGTGGTTTCAGAAAGGATAAATTGTCATTGTCAATATCAGTATTTCTATTTTGGAAATACTTCCTGAGCCTCACTCTTCGAAAAAAAGCGTATAGGTCCTTCATGAGCTCAAACCTATTTACCGTAGTAGATGGAACAAAAGAAAGTCCTTTAGTGAGGAGTGCTTCGGTGGAGAGGTCCATGAGGCAGGTTGACAGGTTAAACACTCCCCTTGCCCCCTAGAGCAGTGGCGGCTCCTCGAGGGAGTGCTGCGGGACGGTGAGGCGGGGTGGGGGAGGGGCAGGGTGGGGGGTAGTAAACTCCGGCATACGGCCGAACGGAGTTAAGTAAATAAATAAATAAACGAATTACACTGCGCTGCATCGCCATTTGGCGATGCAGCGCGCAATGTAATTCGTTTTATTTATTTAGTTACTTAACTCCGTTCGGCCGTATGCCGGAGTTTACTACCCCCCACCCTGCCCCTCCCCCGCCCCACCGACCCGCAGCACTCCCTCGAGGAGCCGCCACTGCCCTAGAGTATTGCTCCAATTCTGGTTGAGTTCAATCTAGGACTTGTACAAAAAGGACCATGCAGTCAGCAAGCTGTTTTAATTCTGAAGTGCTGCAATAGCGCCCTCTAGTGACTAGTCTAACATTAAGATTAACAGCAGGCTGTGAAACAAGAGTTGTCATAATTGGCAATGGTGCAGCCAGCATGACCAAATTATTAAGAGGCGTATTTGATCCATATTGTGGTGATGGTAGCTGGTAAAGCCGATAGGTAGTCAACCATCGATCATCAACCAGAGTCTTATCAACAAGGAACAATTTAAGATAATCAGTAGATGTACCTTAGTGGCTAACTCTCACAGCTTTGATAAGACCCAATCATATTTTTTTTTTTAAATGGCATATATTTCCTAACCAATCAATGCACTTATGGAACAAGGGGTTTTGGCCTTAGTGCTGGATGACGCTAAGGCCAAAACTCCTTGCTCCAGAACTTTCAGGGACACCTATCAAACAAGAAATATTGTCAACTTGTTGATTAAACTGGTTGGCCCTAGTACCGGCACCAACAGATGTATGCTTATGAGTGCCTGGTGAGGTAACACAGCCTTGTGCTACTCAACCCTGACAGAAATCGTCTGCCTCCGGTTTCAACAAGTAATCTATTGATGATGTAACTCTGGAAAAGTTAACTTCCTAACTTGAAATGATTAAAGACCTGATTTAGAGTTTGGATATCATGGGATATCCCTCATAAAGTGGCAAATGTACAATCCACCATATTTAGAGTTTATAGGACCTCAACATACTCAAAATAGGGAAGACTGGGCATTCCTTGCCCATATCCATCAAAATCTAAATTAGGCCCTAAAATGTTTATATTTTGTTGGATCTCCATAGACATAAGTTCTGGTCAGAGTATTAAAATATGGAACTGTGTCTGGAAAGCGCATTGAACTCAGAAAATGTTTTAATTCAGTAGAAACTCAATATCAAAAATTAATATCACTTTTCTCTGCCTTTTCTGCTAACAAAATTTCACTGGGAGAGCTTTGGGTTCTCCTAAAATTAAAAAAGAATTATGCTGTAACATTGTTCAAACAATGCACCTGTAGCATTATCACATAGTCTTCTTTGATTTTATGGGAATGTACCTTGTTCAATCTAATAACGTTTCCAAAAGTTTGTCTTCATATTATATAGATACCCAAATATGCTCATAGTGTTATTTAGAGTAGTCTGGTATTTTCGAAACTATACTGGAAAATGAACCCCTTAAAAATGACAGAACACCAGCTACTATTTGTTGCATGAATATAAACACAATCAGTGCCATAAAGGCAGGAGTCTATGAAGACACCACGAATAACATAAATATTGATGTCACTATAGCAACACTCTTTGTTGCATTTTTATAGTCTTTGTCAGAAACTAGGGGGCATATTAGCAAGAAGAGGCGATAATCATCGCTAACCCTGCTTAGCGTGATTTTTTTATCGCCGGCTATCGCTGGAATATATCGCCACGCTAACGCTGTATTAGCAACGATTAGCGCTATGGCGATGAATATTCCAGCGATAGCAGGGGAAATGGGCCAACATCACTGAAAAACCAGCGATGTTGCATGGAGAAGGGAGAACAACTTGCTGATACGACCCTGTGGTCGTATCAGCATAATCCACCCCCTCATGTTAGGTATGGCTAACACCTGCTAATTGCAGGTGTTAAATAAATGGCGATGACCCCGGTTAGCGCGACTTTTCACGTCGCTAACTGGGGACATGGCCACCTTGCTAATAGGCGATAGGCCTGTTAGCGAGTGTTTCCCAGGTTTGTTCGTCGGGAACGCCCACTTTGCATGTCATTAGCGATAAATATCGCTGACATGCAAAGCGGTAAAAACGGGCGCTAATGCCCGCAAACTGTCTCTAACTGCTGTTAGAGACAGTTTGCTGATAGGGCGATATAAATATCGCCGCTTTAGCGGCAAAAATTGCCGCTAAAGCGGCGATAGTGCCCTTGCTAATATGCCCCTAGGTTATTAATTTGAGAGTGAGTGATTCCTAGCAACTTAATGAGCACAATCTGGTTGGGCCAGATACAGGTCTTAGAGAATCTCTGCTCCTGGGAGCTATGGCAGAAACAGCAGGCAATCAGGCTTGTTAACCCCTTCGCTGCTAGGCCTTTTTCCCCCCTTTGCTAAGCCTTTTTTTGGCTATTTGGGGTAGTTCGCGCTTAGGCCCCTGTAACCTTTTGACCACATAAGGTATCCACGCCAAATTTGCGTCCTTTTTTTCCAAAATCATGGGGATTCTAAAGGTACCCAGGGTTTGTGGATTACCCTGAAGGGGACCCAGAAATTAGCCAAAATACAGCAAAATGTTGTTTTTTTAAAAAGAAATTGGGAAAAAGGGCTACAGATGAAAGCGACTGGTTTTTTCCCTGCAAATGGTATCAAAAAAGGGGTTGTGGTGCTGAAATTACCATCTTCCCAGATTTCAGGGACAAGCAGACTTTTGTCAGAAAACCAAAAATGTTGTACAGTTTTGGCATTTTTCTGGGACATTGCCTATTTTTGCTATTTTTGTGCTTTCAACCTCTTTCCAGTTAATGGTAGAAATGGGTATGAAAGCAATGATGGATCCTGGACAGCTATGCATTTTAGAATAGTAGACAAAATTCTGAATTCAACAAGGGGTCATTTGTGTAGATCCTTCAAGGTTTCTTTATAGAAACTAACCGTTGAATATAGGAAAAATTGAAAATTAGTTGAAAAAAACAGCCATTTGTGTCAACGTTTTCAGCTGTAACTTCTAATTATGTCAGCTGCTTGAAAGCAATATACCGTTACATCCGCTTGACCTTTCTGGTTGTGGGGAAATATAGGACTTGTAGGTTCACCAAGAACCCGATGAACCCAGAGCCAATAACTGAGCAGCGTCTTGCAATGGTTTTTTATTATATACCGGGTACATAGCAATTCATTTGGGAAAATATATACATGGAAAAATCGGTATGAAAGACACCTATGTATTTCTGAAATTGGAACAAAATATAGAGTTTAGAAACAGTAGATATTTGCACATTTCCGAAATTGTGAGTACCCATACTAGCATGAGAATTATAGGTCATTTTTCAAAATGACTTCTTTTTTACACATTGTCTTTCATTTGGAAGGCAGAAATGCTTCGAAAGTCAATAGGTAATAACAGTTGCTCTACAATTCTGTGTTACCCTAAGTCTCCCGATAAAAATGGTACCTCGCTTGTGTGGGTAGGCCTAGTGCCCGCGACAGGAAACGGCTCAAAACGCAACGTGGACACACTTTATTTTTACAGTGAAAACTGACCCTTTTTTTGTAAAGTACCTAGCTGTAGATTTTGAACCCTAGCTCTGCCGGCACCTAGGGAAACCTAGCAAACCTATACATTTTTGAAAACTGGACACCCGGGGGAATCCAGGCTGGGGTTACTTGACTGGCTCTCACCAGGTTCTGTTACCCAGAATCCCTTGCAAACCTAAAAATTTGTCAAACAAAACTCATTTTCCTCACATTTCTGTGGTGGAAAGTTCTGGAATCTGCGTGGATCCACAAAATTCCACCCACCACGCGTCCCCAAAAGTCTTCCGAGAAAAATGGTACCTCACTTGTGTGGGTAGGCCTAGTGCCCGCGACAGGAAACGGCCCAAAACTCAACGTGGACCCACCACATTTTCCCAGTGAAAACGGACTCTTTTTCAAAAATGTGTGGGTTTGGTAGGTTTCCCAAGAAGGCCGCCGAGTCCGGGGCCAAAAATCCAGGTGACCACCCTTCCAAAACAAGGTCATTTTCGGATACTTAGGGGGCATCTGAGTTTGTGGTCCCGAGTCGGGAGCAATCTAGAGAAACCTACCAAACTCACACATTTCTGAAAACTAGAGACCCAGGGGAGTCCAGGGAGGGGTACCATTGGAAAGGGGAGATTCTCCCCTTTACAATGATACCTCTCCCGTTTTTCTACGTGCTCAGGGGGCTGAGATAGCCCCCTGAGCACGTAGAAAGTGAAACTGAAATGAGCCTAAAGGCTCATTTCAGTTTCGGTTTCTGTGAAATGACGTCAGCGCGACGTGCGTGCCTGCACCAGAGGGATTTCTTCTGCAATGGCGTCGGACGTGCGGGAGCCGTCCGACGCACACGAGAACTTATGCGTCGGACGGCTTCCGCGCGTCCGATGCTTTGAAGGGGTTAAGCTCAAGCAGTACCAACAGTTTTAAAATAAAGAACAATACACAGTAAAATTCCCAAACCGATTTAGAAAAGTCAAGAACAATTTAATGAGCAAAATACACCTAGAAAAGTAAAATGCCATTGACAAACAGCAGTTCATGGCTGACCCGGGCCTAGGGGCAATTTTAGGCTAAGTGTGATGGAGCAGTGGTCAGATACACTAGCAAGTTGTGCTGGTCAAAGTTATTACCTATGCACTTAGGAGTGATGTGGGAGAAGGCTCCACTGCCGAATCTGTTTTGCGTATGCATGAGTGGATGCACGGGAATGCCCATGCTCCACCTATGGAATGACTAGCACTATAAAATTTAATGCAATGCTGCACAAGCCCCTGCGTTGCTCTACATTTCTGTACAACGTTATGCAAGGTGGCACAAATCGCCCCTTGCGTGGCTTAGTAAATATCACTTAAGGACTTGCATTGCCTTACGTCAACTTGTGTGACACAGGACAATGCAAGTCCTTAGTTAATCTGGGCCTTAGTCTCTGAATTCGAACCCAAAATCCTTCATTAGAGCAACATTAAAGCCTGTGGCCAGTGGATCCCTTGAAGTTGGACACATGGTCTTTGAGCTACTACTTAAGCCCTTAGTTTTAGCACCAAAAGCTCTGAGTAAGCTAGATTTTGTTGTTACTGAGGCTGATTCGCTAGTCAGATATATTTGCAACCTTGCCACAGTCCAAGGTTGCATCTTCAGATCTAGTCACCTTTTGGTTCTAACAATCCTCCACTGGGGCTGTGAAGGCCCAGTATAGCCAGATACATTTGCAGTGTCTTTGTTGTGACCTTCCTGGACAAGGCTAACTTTTCTGGTCTTCTCGAGGTGAAATAAATGATTATGTTCTGCTTTTCTCCAACTACTGGAATAGTTCTTTCTGCTCAGCCAATTAGCCATAAGGTATTCAGGGCAGACTTCTAGGCACTGGATTACTCTCCAGCCAAGGCGTCTGCAGAGTAAAGTCCTCTGTGGTCAGATGTGGTCAGATTTGCCCTCTTGGAGTCGTGTGTCCTTCTGCTTTTTGTATTCCTGGAGCAGTCAAATAGGAGGCCAATCGCTTGACTCTTAGAGAGTAGTTACACTCCGTGGATACCAGGAGAAGTCAGTAGTCCTTGACTCCTCTTATTATAGAAAGAGTCAGTATTCATCTTTATTCCAGTAGGTCTCCTTCTTTGGGTTTAGTCTGCAAAGGTCTAGGAATATTCTGAGGAATTGGTGGTGAAGTGGCAGTCTTATCCTGTGCACTAACAAGTGATTAGAGAATTTTCTCAACTCAATCCTGGCTACTTTCCCGCCCTATCTCCACCTCCTTTTGCAGCACTTCTCTTTGCTCCACTGTAAAATTCCCAGAAGCCCTGCATCTAAGATCGTTAAACCCATCTTCCCTCTGGAAGAGCTCCAGGTAGCCCCTTAGCTACACCCCCTACTAGATGAGCTCTCCTTCCCTCCGTCATCGTCAGCACTGGTTCTCCCTCCTGCTGGGCTTGGAGCCAAAGGATGCAGAAGGGGCTCTTGAATAAATGAGAGCAGATCTTGCAGCACCAGTTGAATCAATAAGTCAAATGAAGAAGTGTTAAGACTGCACTTTGTTTTGACAGCGGCCCTGTGTCACTCTCAGATAACTAATCCTTGCTAAATGGCCATTTGTTGAAAACATTTTTGCCATCCTGGGATTTTACGAACTGGAAGCATACATAATGGACTTAACCGCCTCGAGGATTGGACCACATTAATATAAATCAGCAAGGTCCTTTGACATTTATGTGACCCTGGTCCCTCCTTCAATTTTGTGATCTTGGTACTTTCTGTATAAATTAACAATTGTCGTGCAAGCCCTCTACACTTGCTTTTCTATGCTTTTTTCAATCGCTCCCTGCGAACTGTGACTCTACTTAATTGTATGTTTGTAGTGTGTCACACTATATTTTCTATCACTCCACCCTCCCCCTTATCCTCCACTTTCCAATATCTTCTTTTGCACCCTTTTATACTTTTAGGCGTACTCTCCCCACCACGTGGGACTCCTTATCAATTATTACATATTATCTTCCCACTTCCATCCATCCAGCAGTCCTTTCGGTCCACTCTCACCTCCCTTGCTGACTGCTTCCAATCTAACTTTACCGTTCCAATATGGCCACCGTTTAGATGAAACCTTGCACACTTCACCTCCGGTCACATGACCTTGTTATCCAATCAGCCTCCAGCTAGTAGACATGAGGTCACATGACCTTGGTATCCAATGAGCCTCCAGCTAGTATAAATAGCCCTGCAACTCGGCTCTCATTCATCCCCACAATTGATGCCGGCAGGAAGCACGCCCATGCAGCAGTGTCCTCATTACTAGGTAAGCTCTTGTCCAAGTCCCACTATCAGTCTCCATCTGAGACTCACGCACTGGTCCTAACATAGACCTTCTCTTCCCTCCCAACAGGCTGATTCAGACCTAACCCTTCTAATTGATAAAGTGACCGCGCACGCGGCGCCATCTCCATCAACCTCTTGCAGCTCTGACCGCACCAGGTCCAGACGCCTAATCTGCCCCAGCCCGGGTCGCTCCCGCCCCCGTGGCGTACACATGCTGCTCTCTTTAGGTATTTCATCGTCACTTGCTGGTTGTTTGTCTCCTTCACGGAGAGGTGAAGGGTCATGGTTCTACATTAAATGACTACTCCCCGGTCACTGCGCGCTTGTAACCATCACGTAACTTTAATGATGGTCTCCGCTTTCACACGCTGTTCACCAACGTTCATCTTAGTTTTCTAACAGTTCACTACCCTTGGTTGCTCCATCGGGCCACGCTGCGCGTATGTCACACTTGGATTGGTTGTCTCCTAGGCGACTGTGCGCCCTGGTTTTCCTTTCATTAATATACACTTAATTGTATGGTTGCTTTTTACTCCTTAAAGCGCCGCTCCCCCTGCACTTCTATTTTTTGTTCCACGTACGCCGCAATTTTTATTCGCCGTTGCACACTAGTAAAAGATTGTACGTCTTTTCTTCAATTTCTGCCCAACCTAATCCTGTGTCCCTCTCTTTTCTCCTATCTTCTCTCCCAAACTCTTCTCTTTGGAAATTACAGGCAAATGTACCCAGGCATGCTAATGTAAATGTCCTGATGATGATCCAAATATGTTTTGTAAGGATCAAAACGCCGTCGAATTAATGCACACTGTTAGAAATGGGGGTCTCTAGTTGGCAATGGCTGGCGCCACTGTCCAAATAGGGACCCTTCTTCCTAAGCCAGGCAAGTGGGCTACCCCCTTTCATAATCCCTGCTCAACCCTGTGGTAACGTAGCACGAGCAGTTAGGCCTATCTCAGAGGCAGTGTGTGAAGCATTTATGACCATGCACAATAAGGCAGCAACGACACCACAAAAGGACACAACTCAAGTAGGTATAGAAAAAAATATTATCTTTATCTAAGGTTTAGTACGAGACTCTCAAAAAGCGTTTTAACCAGTCACCATGCATGTAAATCAGTAGAGACTTAAAAAGGGCAATCCGTATTCACCAGAACGTGGCACTGACTGAGTTCAAGGCCTGGGTCTACGCAACCCGTTGCGCACCAGATACCTGCCGTTGGACGGGAACACAGCACGTAGCTTCTCGAAGAAGCGGACACGGTGACAGGCGGACTCCCAGCGACCACAGTTCTCGATGGCAGTGGGACGGTGATAGGCGGACTCCCAGCGACATCACTTTCTCGATGACAGGTGGGCCCTCAGTGGCAGCAGCACGTGGCTGCGGCGGCCCGGGCTGGTGGTGGCGATGACTCTCGTCGTGCAGCTCCGTGGTGGGCTCGCGGCGGGAGCAGCGCTCTCCTAGCTGCGGCGGCCCACGGGACGATTCACGATGGTGCAAGGTTGACAAAGACGTGGGCACTCAGCGGTAGCAGCTCTCTCTTAGCTGTGGCGGCCCACAGGACAAATCCCAATTGTTGCAAAGTTAGCAAAGGTGCGAGCCCTCCGCGGCAGCAGCCCTCTCTTAGCTGCGGCGGCTCACAGGACAAATCTCGGTGATGCAAACTTAGCAAGGGTGCGAGCACTCAGCAGCGGCAGCTCTCTCTTAGCTGCGGCGGCTCACAGGACAACTCTCGGTGATGCAAAGTTAGCAAGGGTGCGAGCACTCAGCGGCGGCAGCTCTCTCTTAGCTGCGGCGGCTCACAGGACAATCCACGATGTTGCACAATTAACACAAGTGCGGGCATCCAGCGGCGGCAGCTCTCTTAGCTGCGGCGGCCCACAGGGTTTCAGCGAAGGTTCTGAGGATTCAAAATAAGGCGGGCACTCAGCGGCGGCAGCTCTCTCTTAGCTGCGGCGGCCCACACAGTTTCAGCAAAGGTTCTGAGGATTCAAAATAAGGCGGGCACTCAGCGGCGGCAGCTCTCTCTTAGCTGCGGTGGCCCACACAGTTTCAGCGAAGGTTCTGAAGATTCAAATTAAGGCGGGCACTCAGCGGCGGCAGCTCTCTCTTAGCTGCGGCGGCCCACACAGTTTCAGCGAAGGTTCTGAGGATTCAAAATAAGGCGGGCACTCAGCGGCGGCAGCTCTCTCTTAGCTGCGGCGGCCACACAGTTTCAGCGAAGGTTCTGAAGATTCAAATTAAGGCGGGCACTCAGTGGCGGCAGCTCTCTCTTAGCTGCGGCGGCCCACACACAGAGTTCACAAGGATTACCAGTCCGCGTTCCTCACAGTAGGACTAGAGGTTCTGGATTACTCGACGGAGGCCTCACCTGCAAGTAGAATTCCTAGCAAGGGAATTTGGGCGGCTGACGGGTGAAGTCTAATGTCCCTGAGACTTCAGCAGGAGGCGCTCTCAATTCAGGCCCTTGGGTAGTTTCTTCAGCAAGCTTGGTGAAAGTTTCAAAGTCGTTTCCCCTGTCCGCTCGGACAGAGTTTCGTCTTGACATCCAGAAGGAACACACTTGAAACAGGTTTCAGCGCAGAGTTTTATACCTAAAAAGTCTTTGTTCTCTGCAGTCACAAATCACTGCATCCAGCCAGAACCAGTTTGGTGGGGTCGGGGAGCACTTGGTTTACGAGGCGACATACTGCCCTTTAAGAATCTGGGGGTCTGCTATCAGACGCCCAGTGGGAGATGGAGCCATCATTCACCTTGCCAGGCACGGCCCTGCTCGGATCAAAGAGTCACCCCTCCTCATACTCTAAATGCCGATCTCTCTCTCTCCAGCCAGGTCTGACCCAGCTGGCCCTGCCGCTCCAAAACCAGACGGCCAATACACACGCTAGCAAAAGCCTACAGGAAAGCTTCAGGCCAGAAAATACCTCGTTTCTAGTAGAGGTATTTTCGAACACGGGCTATGCTAATAATCCTTACTAAAAGATGCATCTCAATGTTCTGAGTTTAAACATATCAAAGTCGACGTTCCTATCAGGTTCCTGGGGCAGGTAGGATTAAGGCATGTAATCCTCAGCCGACACATTCTGACCTATGAGAACGGGTGGCCTCGCAATAGTAAACAGTGAAAGTGCTATTAGAACATGCTACACAGACATACTTTAAAAGCTGTTTCGGTGGGTAGCACAAATCAGCGCTGCCGGCCCACCAGCAATATTTGGTCTACCAGCCCTGGGCACACACAGTGCACTGATACTAGGGACTGACAGGTAAACCAAACGAGCCAATTATGATTATCCCAATTCATACAGGTATCTTTACACAGGGAGCATTCGCGCTGTGTCACTGATTGACAGTGGCACAGCGCCCAGAGCATCTAAATCCAGCCAACATAAAAAGGTCAGAAGCGAAAAGAGGAAGGGAGACCCGCGCCAATGATGCCAGGTCTAACACACACCATATACACTTCTCAACTAAATATCACTCATGTGTAATGGTGTCCCACTATATTTTGTTTGTAACATCAGTATGTGCTACATACAAATAACTTACTCTGCCTGAGCCTTTTTCTGTTACACGTTGTTCGTCCTATTTTGCTGATTTGGATGCAGGCTTGTGTCCCACTTCAAATGTCTTTTGTTCAATTTTTGGAAATTAATTGAATATTAAAGTATCTGTCCGGCTGGACAGCTTCAAATATAGTACTGATTGAGTCTATATTCATTGTTTTTTTAATCTTCTGTTTAGGGACCACTGTGTTTGAAACTAGTAAACTACCCAAGGTCCCTGACCATTAGTAATTGGGCCCCCTTGTTTTTCAAAGCATCCTGGGCCCTGAGGGCAGACCATTGTCCTCTGGCAGGCAGAGACATCAACTCCAACCAGGAATTTGTATTGGCTCATAGAGGTACAATGAGTGGCAGAACAGGTTTTAACCCAGTTCTGGCTAAGGCGGCCCAAAGTACATTTTTACAAAGTTATTTTTCCACTAAGGTTATCAAAAATATGATTCCATCACTAAATTTAATAGAAAATTACTTTGGATTATTTCACAAGCATTTACCGAAGTGAGGATGGAAATAAATATTTTAATCCCACCTAGCAGTGTCTTTGAAGAAAATGCAGCAAAATCTATACAGTGAAAATAGCTTTTAGGCTTTCTGACACTCTTAGGGCACACTTTTGTACATTTAGTATGCCGCCTCTCTAAATATAATATTCCCTGCCCTGTGGTCTCACAAGGCATACTTTAGAGGTGACTTATTATAGAAAAATAGGTTTCCTTACATGGAAAGGGTAATTTTCCTTGACATGTGCTACTGCAGTGCCTTTATAATGCAGCACAGTCAGAGCACAGTGGTGCTCCTGATAGCCATATCTTTTGTCATATATGTGGGATGTGCAGATACGCACTGCAGACCACACATGACATTTCACTTCATGATACTGATGCAATTTTTGTGCCATCAACTATGCCCTTACAGGAAAGTTAAATAGACCAATTGGATGAAACCAATTTTCCGAATACAATTTTAGGGCTTCAGCACATGAACTGTGGCACAGAATAACAGTGTTACAGGCTAGAGAATTCTAGAAGTGACAGGTACATCTCCCTGAAAGTTCTCTGGAGGGAAGAATCGTGTCTGTCAAGAGGCCCATCTGGATGATGTTTTGATGCCATTTGTAAGCACTGGCCAAGTTTTCACTAACATTGAGTGTATGTTTTATGGAATGAATTTTCCAAAATAAATATTTACTACCACTTAATACCACTAACCTGACAATCTAGATCTAATAGGAAAAATGCTAACCTCCTCACCTCCCTAAATCAACCGACAATGATGCAAAGGGTAATAAGCCTGCCAGAAGTTGACAGAGGGAAGGGATGTAGGACAAGAGTTTGAAATACAGACATTGGATATGTTCACTGTGCCTGTTTTTACTGATGGACTCAAACTGCAGTGCAAAAGTGTTGATATCTAATCTAAGCCTGGGCAGAGATTGCGCAGAAATTCTACGCAGAACTCTGCGAAGTGGTAAAAAAACTCTGCTGCGCTATGCGGAGTTCCGTGAGTGGGCGGAGTTGCTTGTCCCGCCCATTCGTGTGATGTTTCTGCCGTACAGCAACACGGATTGCGTGTTCGGGGGAAATATGCACGAACTGCACTATGCGGTCACACATAGGCGTGGCCATCTTTTTTTCTTCTCTGTTATGGTGTTGGGGCCTACTTTTTGAATCGTCCCTAAATCTTTTTAATCCTTCTTTCCCAAAACTTTTTTCTGATCTTTTTTATCTATTATCTTTCCCTCTGTCTTTTTAAGTGTATATTTTGAATTTTTTCTACTTTTTGTGTGTTTTTAGTGAGTTTTGTACTGTTTTTCTCTCTACTTCCTTCCTAATTCTTTTTGCTTCCTTCCTTCTTCTCCCTGTTATTTTTTTTATACTTTGTACATTTTATTTTCCGCCCCCCCTCCCCCATTATGGCAGAGACCCATGCCACGCCCGGAAGGGGTGCAGCCCCGGGTCTTGTTTTCAGAGGTGGAGGTGGCAGCGCTGTTTTTTTTTTTGCAGCACCACCTCTCCTACACCCTGGCGGCAGGCCTGGTTCTGGGTACAGACTCCGGGAGCACCAGCAGCGGTGGCAGAGGGTGCTCCGGTCAGTGTATCGCTGCTCTGGAGTCCAGCTCACCCACAATCAGCTGACGCACCGGTGGTCCGACATCCTGGACCGAGAGCAGGACCTGCTGGACCTGCTATGGGTTGAGGTCGCGGGCCTTGGTGAGTAGCTAATTATTAATATTATTTTCACTTGTGTGTTCTATGTTATTGCTAATATTTTTTCCCAAATATCAAGCATGCTGCTCACATGAAGGTAAGTTACATTTACAAATCTTATATTATGTGATTGTTATTCTAGACAGGTGCTCGGCGCTACTTAATCGTACTTGTTTACAACTTTGCGCTCGCTTGGGTTGATCATGTAAGAACTTAAGTTAAGTAATGCAGACTAGAGGGACACTCCTTTCCTTTGTCCTGTCACTAAGATAGTGGTAGTTAGTGTTAGTAATTTAACGGTGCGCTTCCTCTCACTTCAGTTCGAAGTACCTTTTTTGTAGATCGTACAGTGACAAGCAACCAACCAATTTGGTGTATGCATGCATCCATCTATGCATTTAAAGACAAAATGCAGACTTAGTGAATTGGCCCATCAAAGGGGGTTGAGAATGATTGCGAATGGGATCAGAACTTAGCAGCAAATATAATTTGTTGCAATTTATTCCAAAGTCTTTGGAATAGGCTGGCTAGGTAGGTTTTAGAAATGTGGATTAGATAGAATGGTCTGTAATACTAGTCTACTACTAGTCGATATGATTTAGGAAAGTTCAATGTTATTGCAATTGCTGTTTCCCATCCGAAACTCGTTTTGGAGAGATTATTTATTTACCACCAATTATTTCTTATCTCTTTAATTATTTCTTACATCAGCATCCAGGGGCAAGAGCAAGAGGTCGTCTTAGGCGGGTGTAGGAGCTGGAGGTGCCTCCCAGGAAGAACGCTCCTTGGTCGATGGCTCTGCTGGCCCCAGTAAGTCCTCCTGTTGTTAGTATTAATATATATTTACCTAACTTTTACTGCTCCTTAATTTCAACTATTTTCTACCTGTTTCCTAATTTAATTTTTTTCTCCCAAATCCGCTTAAATCTATCCATTTCAAAAATCTTGCTATCCCTGCATTATCCTATTCACTAAGTTATTTTATATTTCTAGTGTCTGTATTTTACCTCAAACTGCCTCTGTCTGTACTAGTATGTCTGTAGCTTCCTTTCTTCTGGTTCTTCAATCAGCTTACCCTCTCCCCATATATATTTTGTGGACTGCCTAGTAGTGGTACTGTAAGACTCAGAGAACCCATTGGTCCTTACTACTACTAGTACTAGTACTAATAATCTGCCGTGCAGATTGCATGCCAAAGAAAGGTATTCTACGCATGTGTTGAGATGAGAAGACTGTATTTTACTTTCTCATGCTCAATCAGTAAAAGGAGAGAGTGTCCGTTGTCACGTTGGACACCCCAAAGTTGTGTCTTCTTCTTATATAGACCTAGTAGTTTTAGCAGCAGTTGATGGTAAACTGATTACCATGCACCATGGCTTGGAGGAAATACGAGGAGGAGAAGGACGGCACCATTACAATTGCCAACCAAGAAGCCCTTATGTCCTCCGATTGTCTGCCCAGTTGGCCACTCATTTCTTTTCAAAAACTCAGATTTGCCAATAGCTCTAGCCACTCAGTCCAGTCCTTTACAGGTTGTCTTCTTGAGAGGCTTTTCAAAAATTGCCACCAACAAAATGCCCAACCGGATACTTTATTATTTTTGATAGGACATACTGTCTGTACCCGAATTGTAGTGATGTGTGTGGAGTATGTATTTTAAATTTTGCTACGGAAAAAATTAAATAGGGGGAGGCGTATATGGCATCTAAAAAATGCGTAATGTTTTTTCTAGCCGCACCGACCACCAGTGCCAGGGCCAGTGGGGATGGCGGTGCCATCCAGGGAGCAGATGTGGCAGCTGCAAGGGGTGAGACAGCAGCAGAAGCGGGTGGTGATAAGCCATATTGCTTGCTTATTAACTATTTATATACTCGCTGCAAGGGTGTACACTGTACTGTTGAGACTAAGTTGTGAACATTTGAAGACACCCCTCTTTACTTAGCATTAGCATATACAGTGGGAGTTGAGTAACTAATGGCCTCTTCTATCTTCAACTCAGCAGAGAAAGTTTCATAACTAAGAGTCCGACCTTGATGGGTTGAAGGAAAAGGGAAAGAAGGATGGAAGGAGAAAGGGTGAAATGTAATATGACTGGCAGAGAAGGATGCGTGGGTGAAAGGATGTATATAGGTGGCTGATAGGATGCATGGGTGGGTGAAGGATAGGTGAAAGGTGGAAGAAAGGATGCCTGCCTGGGTGGGTGAAAGTGTATGGGTGAAAGGAATACTCAGGGGGTTTGATGGGTCAAAGCAAGGATGCATGGGTGGTTAAATGACAAATGTATGTTGGTGAAATGTTTGTTGAGAATGATAGCCATGTTTGGATGGATGGATCGTATTCATAGGTGAAGACTGGGTGAAGAGAATGTAAACTTAAACGGTGATGGAGAAGCAAAACCAGAGGTGAAGAATAAAAATAATGCAAGAAGAACAATGCAATGATAAATGGAAAAATCAGTGGGAAGAAGAGTATACAAGGAATGTTTTTTTTATCAAGGTTTTTGATTCTAAAGTTTGAGCGAGGTTGTATTTCAGACTACGCCCTTGACTCACAGTAGTTTTCAAGCACAAGATATATTATGTACCCACCCATCATCAATCACCTCCCTCCGAGGCATTTCGCCAGGGTCAGCCATGGGTAGCCTATCGGCTGCATGGTTACAATAGTAGTACCTCACGTCATGCCATATATCATTCATATATTAGTAACTATTCATCTGCCTTGTTGTAGTCAGGGTGAAAGTGAAATTGAGCATTTAACAGAGCATGGCTATGATAGGAAAAGAGATAATTGTGTAGTACAGCTGCCCCGCCTGCAGACAGTAGCAAAGTAACGCGACACAAGTATGTCTGCCTAGGTGCAAGCTGAGCTGGCATGCCTACATTAATTTAGTTAAACAAGAGAGAGAAGAAGAATACTTGTACACTCCATAGTGCTCAATGCCTGACACTCCAATCACATCAAAGATGTGGGCTGAGGAATCGAGAATACCAGCAAATGTTATGTACTGCTATTGCTACTCTCTTTGCCACTACATAATTTTATGTGTTACTGTTTTGCTAAGAGTATTGCTTACAATTTGCCTTTTTTCTTTCTTGATATAGCTACTCCTGCCAATCCATCACAACCCAACAGGCAGGAGGTAGCTGCCAGGACCTGGCAAAAGAAGCTGGAAGCAATCATGGCCGAATACCAGCAGCTGGTGGTCATGGAGAAGGAGGAGGAGGTGGCAGCAGCTGCGGCCTCCAATGCCCCGTACCCCAGCCAGGCCCCAGTGCCTCCGGTAGTGCAGCACTATGGTCCAACAGCTGCCTGCTGCCATTCAACCACTCCTGCTCCCCTCTATAGACTCTTTAGAGCTTTTCAGCGCCACATTCTCTAGAGGATGGCGCGCCTGGAAGCCAGGATAGGGGAGCGTTTCGACAGGTTGGAGAGGAAGCTCCTAGCCCGCAGCTAGGCCTCTCTTGCCCATTTTTTAATCTTTTGTTTGGTGGGTGGGATTTGTTGGGGGGAGGGTGGGAATGTGGGAGTTGGGTAAATCTTGGAGTTTTTTGCAAATTTATTCATGGACATTTGATTTATGGACAAATATTTGGACTTTCTTTACTTTGGGCATTGCTTGGGGTTCAGGAGAGGGGTGGGCCTGGTGTTTGGGGTTTTCTGGTTTATATTTGTTAGGGAAATACATTTTTTATAGTTGTACATATGATTTAAATCTTTTTTGTGGAGGGGGTTACTCTTTTACTTAGCACTGTTTCCTTTGCCGCAGGCCCACACCCAGTTTTCAAAATCTGCTGATAGTGTAACATACCAACAGATAGTTATGCGGTACCCTCACTTGTTCTACTACTCTCTCCTCCTAGTCTCTGCAGTCTGCAACTATATGAACCTCTAAGGACTCAGAGGGGGTGTGGGTGTGTGAATTTCCATAGTATATAGAATATTGCAGCTCAACAATGAATCCTCCATAGTTCTTCTCTTACCTGTGATTAGGCCAAACGATGGATGCATGGATTCCCAAGGTGCCATGGTGGTGGTAGTAGACAGTAGCAGCATGCTAGCAGACTAGTTGAATAGTAGTGAAAGCACCAGATCCAGAAGCGAGGTCCCACTCCCTCCTAGCCAAACTCAAACTGTAGGATGAGGAATATTCATTGTAGGGAACTAATCAAATTGAAATAAAAACTGAGTTAATGCTGTTTTTGATGCACGCTTTGCAAAAAAATGAGACAGTCACCAGAGGTAGACTAGAGTACGACTAGTAGTACACAAGAAGAAGACTGCCAAACAAGAAAACATAATACGCAATGCTAAAGTAAAATAAATAATCAGAATGGTGAGCTAGTAAAATTTGCCAAGTATGAAGTCGACTCGAGCTATGAAGTGGGCAAGCGTAACCTTTTCATTTATGCTGCTCTGAAAACATTTAAATATCAAATACTGTGTATTGGTGGGCAATCTAATATATATAATATTGCCAGTGTGGGCTATACTTAGAGCAGAAGAAGATCCTCGCCCAGCCTTGAGTTGGTGTTGCTTTCACCACATCCGCCCCACCAAGTGTATGATCAATTAATGGTGTAAATTTGATTTATTCACACCTCAATAAATCACACAGCCCGGGATAAGAGGGTTAGGGGTTCAATGAATGGATGGGATGGGGGATTTGAGGGAAAGGGTTGACAAAGACAAACCCTACACAAGGACAACATTCATCTTGGCAGCCGACCATCACAAATCTGTTATGAGAGGAAAAGGAAATGCATGCATGATGATGAGTACTAGTACAGGTAAACAAAATCAAATTGTCCGTCTGCACCCATAGAGACCCAAGTTACATTATGTTCTGTTGTACCGAGCTTTGAAAGATAACAAATAAAATTTAAATATCTGTAGGAGTCAAGTAAACAAACATAAACAAC
Source organism: Calotriton arnoldi (assembly GCA_963921515.1). Lineage (NCBI taxonomy): Eukaryota > Metazoa > Chordata > Amphibia > Caudata > Salamandridae > Calotriton > Calotriton arnoldi. Next base: position 250,542 of record CAWUFW010009267.1, read on the forward strand.
ACACACAGTTCTAATGATTAACCGCTTAACCGCGGCGGCAATTCCGCCGCGGTGCGGCGGTTTAGCGGAGTGGGCGGGGCCGCGTCGGCCAACGGACGTTCGCAGCACTACAGAGGTAGTGCTCGCGACGGCCGTTGGCCGACGGGCGCACGCAACGGGTTAAGGAGAAAAAATGATACTGTATTGCCAAAATGGGAGCTGCATCTGCATTCCTCTTGGACTGTCTGTCAATGTTGGATGCCTGGCTGATGCGGTTCGGTAAGGTAAGCATGAGTACGTTATATTGTTTTTCCAGTATGACGCAGGGTAAAGGGCCTGTAGATTGAAAAACAAAACTTATATTGAAGAATCAAGGAGAAAAGTTAAACTGCATAAGGAGTACAACAAGAAGACTCAGAGGCAGCATGGCTAAATGTCTGTTTCTGGAGCTACCTTCAACAACAACCACCACTTGGCTTTGAATTTGAGCCAGACAACACTGAGCACACACACACCCTGCAACATAGCATTTTCCCAATCAAGTAAAAAAATCAACGCACCACTGTCAGTCACACCACTCACCACCGCAACTACACAAACTTGTGTAGGTCTGGTGTTGTTTACCTTTAGGCCACTTTAAAGACACCATATCCAAATCGGTTGGTTCCACTGAATTTGAAAACTTCCATCTTCTTCTGGTGGCAGTTCTCGAAGTAGTCACACTCACGCCTACGCCCCGAGCCATTCCATCATCTCTGATCCTCATGAGTCTGACTCCAAGTATAGTGTCCAACTCAGTACCAACTGTTTCTCGAGTCCTGACTCAAAATGCAATAGATCGGCCTGTAGTAGTACAATTTTGCCTTGCACAACAAGAAGGGAAAGATTGAGTCACTTTTTGTGTAGACTAGATTCGTGTTTGCAAACTTTGCATCATCTAAGGGACTGGTCGGGTCTGAGTCTTTAAGGAGTATAAAGCATAAAACAATGCAGTGTGGACTGTGAGGAGTGGACCCGGTGAAGGAATCTCGCTATCTTATCTCCTAAAGGGGAAGGAAAAAAAATAACCTTCAGGGTAAAATTATTGATCAGCCGTCGCTAGGCCACCAACATTGTGAATCTCAATCATCACTAACACATTAAGCGTAACAAACAAACACCCAGTCTCACACTGCCTGCCACCACATGAATTATCTCTTCTCAGTCTCAACACACATGATGATGACATATCACAACAAGTTCACATCGCAACAAACAACAATCACTCAGCATGCAATGCATTCAAGCATTTACCTGTTCTTCCGGTGTGCTCACCGTGATCAATTGGGGGTACATTGCAGAATGCAGAACCTCCATTTGTTCACGAAGCAGAGCATTGCCAGTGTAAATCAAATTATAATAATGTCACATGTGGGGCAGTCCCTCTAGGGTAGGAAAGGATAGATAGTCACGGCCCAGGGTTGGAGGCAGACACACATTTGTTTGTATTGTCCGTCCAATGTCTGGCTTGAGGGAAATGGCTTTGGAGGGCGAGTCGGGATTTCTTCACTGCACACAGTTGCAACTCCAATCTGGCAATAAAATGTGTCTAGGACAGTGTTCCCTTGAAGGTGCGCGCCTGGGTGCCCGCGCACCTCAGTGCCCCCGAGCGCGCACTGCTGTGTGTGTGGCGCGCACACACATCCCTGAGAGCATTCGCGCCGCCGAAGCAGCGCGAAAAACGGGTATTTCTGACTTGCTAAGGAAGAGGCATTTAGCAAGTGCTCCCTCCTAAGGAGGGAGCACTTGCTAAATTTCTTTGTTTTCTAGAGTGCGGCTGTGGGCTCGTTGTGTGCTTTTGTTTAAGTATTCGTGTTAATTGCAGAGCGTGACGAGCTGCAATTAACATGAATGCTTTAAACAAAAGCACACGATATGCCTCGCAGTCACACTCTAGAAAACACAAGAAATGCAGCACCAAACACAGCGTGTACTTTTAGAATCACCTAAAAGCACACGCTGTGTTTGTAGACTTGCTGCATTTCTTCTCTTAATAGAGCTGGGCTGCGGTGTGATTGTGTGCCTTTTTAAAGTTTTCATGTTAATTGCAGCTCATGAAGGACGCTGCCATTAACATGAAAACGTTAACAAAGGCGCACAATCACCCCGCAGCTGCGCTCTATTAAGATAAGAAATGCAGGAAGCCTACAAACACGGCATTTGCATCCAGGTGCATATGCAGAAGCGCAAACCACATAGCTGCCCAGGTTTCAGATTGCCATGTGTGACATTTTCATAATTTCAGAGTAATCATGAGTGACATTTTAACGAGTATGAGTGATACTTTCTTACGAGCAAAATCAAGCTATGAAGATGAGGGAAACATATAAATATGAAAAATTACACTCATTTAAGGATTGGGAAACTCTGAATTAACTGGTGCACAGCGTTAGAAATAATTGTTAAATGACTTCCATTTATCAGAGTCATGTCTAAGTCATAAAATCATATAAATATCAGAGAGCTCCTTTGCAATATATTAAATCAAGGCGTTTCACACATGCTCAGGAGCTGTTTTTTTCGGTTGTGTGTTGTTTTGAGGCTTGTGCTTCCAGCCTTTGCCAAACAGAGATTGTCAGCCTTTGTGGTGGGTCCCTCCTTCTCAGCAAAATCAGTAGAGCTTAGGGTCTGGGCCTCTCCGACGTTACGTGGGTTACCTGCCAACAGGGACCCGATGTCAGAGAGGCGCCAACAACATGAAACACTCAGTTAGTTACACACCTTACAGGGTGCCAGTTGAGCCACCTATGTCACCTTCTGAGCATTAACACCAGGAGGCAACGCAGGCTGCAGCTGCCTGATCGCGCTCTGCCACATACAGCCTAGATACTTTAACTTAATTAGGCCGCAGATGGGAGTCAATTCGGACTACGGTGGTGGTGCCGCTCCATTGGAGGCAGTGATGCAGACTCTGCCAAGGCTGGCCAGGAGGCTGGAGGTACTGGCAGGCTCAGGCCTGAGCCACTGCAGCCGCGGCAATTCAGGTTTACCGCCGGTCCCCAGCCCGCCTCCAGTGTCGTCGAGGATGGACAGTGAGTCCCACTACTCACAGGCAGTCATAACCATGCCGTGATCTCCAAATCATTAGCCATATCAAACTGTGCAATTAGCTGGACACCCTGCAGTAGCCGCATGCCTGTTTTGCCATATTTGCACACCAGCTTGAATACACACCTCCTGCCAGCACCCAATGAGCACCATAATACAAGCCGGCAGACTGGCAAGCGCCTGAAGTAAGAAGGGGGACACACATGACGTCAGACACACGTGTGTGATGTACCTCAGACAGCAGGGTCCCCAGCTGTTTCTCCCTCGGTGCTGCAGTATTCGGTCTCCATTTCAGCTCCTGAGTGTAATGCAGGACTGTATAGGCGACGCAAGATGAGCACTGCTGACGACGTGGCACGTAGCAGGGCTAAAGGGCTGCTCAGCAGTGGGGCTGTCGAGGCGGCCACTGCACCAGTGTCTCTCACTCCTCTCGGTCTTCCTTTCCTGCGGCAATGAATAATTGAATTCGAAGGGGAGCTGACAGTACACAGGCTGTGGCCCTGGCTGGTGCGAGCTGCAGTAGGGAGCGGGATGCTGCGATCGCCATGCTTGAAGACACAGTATAATGAATGATTTCTGCTACATTGTAGCAGTGAGTGTTAGCCTTCAGGCGAGCTCCAAGCCTGCCTGCGCACACCACGGTAGGCGCGCTGCGAGCTGCCACACTTTTAGGCAGCCTTCAGTACAGTGACAGATGCTGACACGCTGACTATGCATATGCCTGACAATGCATTTCAGTGCGGAGCACCACACTGAAATGCGTTAGTCTAACGCCTGATGCGTGGTACTTGGCAGGACTGAAACCATTTGACTCCGAGCCATGCAGCTTCTGTCATCAGCACTTCTCCCTTTTTCCACAAGAGCAGTTCAAGCATGATGGCAAAATATCCTAGTTTGCAAATGTTTTCTATATAATTCTGGTTCTGCAATATTTACCGCATAATGCATCATCTGCTGCAGAATTTGACCATTTTAACTAATAAATTGTTTGTATCTCAAATGGATCAAATGTTACTAAAAATGTGACTAGTGTTTCTGCAAAGTGGACGGCCCTTTGCAAAGGTTGACTGATCACCTTTGTCACTGCTGGATTTGTATGTTACACTGGTACTAATAAGGCAACATTTTTCCAGAGACTCTTAGCGTCTGTAAAAATGTAAAAATCATAAAGTATCAGAAAATATACTGCATTACATTGCAGCCTCTTTTTTGCTGCATAATTTAGTCAACACTGCAGCATAATTTTGTCTTCCAATGGTGCATAATTCCAGTGGCCCCAAAGCAGGCAGCACAAGTTAAAAGTGCTTGTGCATGAAGCAGAGAGACTGTGAAGATTGTGAACTTAGTTTGGTGTGCTTGCAAATCATGCATTGCCGACCCCTGGTGAGTTACAGCTACTACTGCTGAAACAAGGCCAACGGAGGGACCAATGGGTGAGGCGGCCTGGGCTCAAGGGCAGGGCCGGCATGAGTGCTGGTGGAGTTCTGTGCGACAATGTTTGTTGGTGCCCTCTCAATGACTCCCTCCGCCACTGATTCCCTCACTACCATCCTTTAACAGTGCCCCTCAAGGCTCGATAACCATACTCTCGCTCAGATGAATTTAACTTGATTTACAGCGCCACTCATACCAGTGTAGGGTGGCAGAGCACTTTACATCACACTCATTACACAGAGACAATTAATCATATGTGTGTAAATCTCTGTATAGCAAATGTTACATAAGACAAAGAACTACAAGGTGTAGGAGTCACATGACATCCATACTAGTACGCAGTATAGTTTAATAGTGATTGGTCTGGAGAAACACACTGAAATTAGAACGTAATACCATGATTGGGGGTTCTCTTTAATAACCAGAATTGATTTCTATTCAAATGAACCCTTTTGCAACATTAGGATAATCAGACTGGGGAAAAACATGCAGCTCTTAGATGAAAGTTAATAGCTCACTGTTCTATTTTAGGATTTTGACTTATAAACTGCAAGTACCAAAAGGATCTCACTGACAAAAGCAGTAACCCACTGACCCATTTACATTATGTGCACTTTGTGATCTGGATGGTACATGTTCTTTGCAGCAGGCAAATTAGCCCTCTGCGCTACCTTTCCATGAGTCAAAACTTCCACTTGACAAAACTCCATCTCTCTCTCGGAAGAACATTAATCACCGGAGTTATCATGACATTTTTATTGTTGCCTAAAATTGCTAGAGGCCAGGAAGGAGGCAGCAAGTGCTTTTAGAAACATAATATACTTGCAAGCATGACACCCCACCCGAAGTCAGCGCCCAGTGCGATCGCACCGCCCTAGAGTCACCCTGCTCAAGGGTCCTGTGACCTCAGTGACTGTGCTTCATAGGCCTGCCCGCAAGACTGGAGGTGAACTTCAGTATGGATTGTGGTGGACAAGCCTTTAAGGTTAACCCACAATTGCCACTGCTAGGGTCCACCTGCTGGTGCCAAGACACCAGGGCTTCTAAGGTCTAGCAAGGGAATGTGCTCCCTCAGGAGAGTGGTCTTGTGTGCCGCTCTGACGACAATCAAGTACCAGGATCAAGTGACAAGACCAATACTGTGCCTCAGGTTCACGAAAGTACACATGTTCAGAGGGCACGGCAGGGGCTGAGAAGTTGACTGTTTTGTCAACAATCTCTGTCCAGGCTGATGCGGGGGCTTAGGAGGGAATGGGCCCAGCAGGCTGTAAAACTATAACATCCTGCGCAAGAGGCTCAGGTAATGTGACTTCTCTGCTGGAGGGTGCAGGAAGGAAAACCAACCTACCATCCGCCGGTGTGTCCAATCTTCGAAGCATGTGTGCGCTTCTGGTCACCAAAAGGGTGGTGTGATTGTGGGAAAACAGCAGGCAAGACCCGCCCCATGGATCACCCACGTGATGGCTGGTACCCCAGCGTAGACTCACCGGAAGGCTGGTTGGGGCACAGCTTTTTGATCTGTTAAACTCTGGCCTGCCTGCTCAGCGCTGTTCATGAATATTCTATTTCTGACACATAGCATTTTAAATTTGAAGGTGCAGTTGCATATATGAATATGTTAGACAATTTTAGCGTGCTGGTGCTGCCTCATTGGCAGTCTGCCTCAAATGCAGTATTGACAGAGGGGCGCTAGAATACGGGACTAATGCATTTTAATGCGGTGATGCGGACACCAGCATTAAAATGCGTTAGTCGAAAGCCTGATCCGGCCCTACCCTGACCCAGCCCTGAAACTGCAAAAAGTAAAATTATAATAATAACGTTATTATAATTTTATTTTTCCTGCTCAAAGAGAGGATTTGTTAAAGTTTCCATGGTAATCGCAGCGCCCATCATGAGCTGAAATTAACATGAAAACTTGAACAAATGCACACAATCACCCGCAGCCCAGCTCTTTTAAGAAAAGAAATGCAGCAACATAGCTGCCAAGGTTTCAAATTGACATGTGGGATGGTTTCAAACCTGCTTTAGCACCGTTCACTTGGATCTGTATGTGAGGAAATGCACTGTCTTTTCACTTTTTTTAAGCAAACGTTTGGAGTGATATTTGGCGCTGCACCCACACACGCGGTCTGGTTACTGGCGCACATAGCCTTGGTTCCAGCGCACATAGACCTTATACTGCCGCACACAGAGGAAAAATATTAGAGGGAACATTGGTCTAGGAGTAAGACGGTGGAGATGAATTGGTCAACCAGACACACAGAAATAATAAAGTAAATATTTTGGGGTCCTTCTCACTGTGACAATGGCACCAGCAGCACTGAAAACACACTCAGCAGAGACACTGCTATAGGGCTAGACAGATAGTTTACTGCCAGACTGCTGAGCACTGGCTATTGGCACCTCTTACCATACCAATACACCACTGAGTTTTGATCAAGGTAGACCTCTGTTGCGTCATCCAGATAGGCTTGGACCATTTGTGCAATGTTCATTGCTGGTGCTCAACTTTGCTCGATCTCTTTTGCCTTCGCCTCTGCACTAGACTTAAGCCATGCCAGTAGAAACCACTCAGTTGCAGATTTGGGGGCTGATGCTCCTGGTCTTGTTGTTGTTTATTGTGTTCTCGTTGTTGGTTTTGTCTGCTGTAGGCCAACATCACTGCCCTCAGGCTCTGAACTTGAAGGCTGCCTCACAGGACTTGTGCCCTGGAGCAGTGGGCCTCTAATTCCCTGACATTCTTTTTCTAGCTGACTGCCTTGCTCAGTTATACATGTTTTGTATTTTCTAACATCCCCGTCTGAAAAAGGAATGAAAGTGGACAGTAATGGTTTGTACCGTGGATCAAGAATTGTGGCACAGATGTAATGTTTGGAGGACACAATGTCTCTTTGCACCCTTGTATTAGCAGACAAGCGAAGGATTAAGCTCTCCACCAAGTCATACGCATCTTTTTTTCCTCTATACCTGTGTACATTGCAGACACCTCCTTTAGCTGTTCCTGTAGCATGTGCTGCAACGGAATAGCTTGGCCCATGGTACTGTCCTCATTGCTGACTTTCCGTGTGAACACCTCAAAAGGAAGCAGCATCTCTGTCAGGCATTTAACTAGGCCCCATCTCAATGATCATGCCTTTCACAGTTGCATTCCCTCTTTGCATTTCATATTCATTGAAAGGTCTGCTCAAACAGGCGTTCAATCATGTAATAAGAGGAGTTCCGGCGTGTTGGCACCTCTTGTATGAGTGCTTTAATAGGCATTCTATCATCACACTGAATGACCCTCAGCTGTTTCTGGGCTTTAAATGAATGGCTAAAATGAGTGCAGATTTTTCTGCAGGTGGACAGTAAGTTGATTACTTGGTCTTCTTTTTTTAGAAAGTCCTGTACAATGATGTTGATGCAGTGCGCCAAACACAGGACCCTGAAATAACAACCATCGGCCATGACCTTCACTATATCCCTGCCGTTGTCTGTGGCAACAAATCAAATCGCAGCCATTCAAAGACCTTGTTGTTAAAGTATTCCAAAATGTTTGCAGCTGTATGGGATTTCTCCATTGTGAACCTCACTACTGTCGCATGCTTCAGAGCAGCATTACAAATCTCAGAAGTGTCAACACCTGCAGATATTATTTCTCTAGCCCCCACAAAAGAGATCCAGTGTGCAGTGATGCACATGTAATCAGTCGCTTGGCAACCGGTCCACATGTCTGTTGTCAGGTGGATACTGTGGACAGCACTCTGCTGCAAAGCTTGTCCAAGCAATTCAAACACATCATGATGTAGCGCTGGAACAGCAACTCTGGAAAAATAGGACCTGCTGGGAACCTTCCATTTTGGACAGATGGCTGCCACAAATTCAAGAAAACCCACCCCTTCAACAAAAGCAAAAGGAAGGAGGTCCAGCGCTATCATTTTTTGCCAGCTTCGCATTGTACAAACATGCCATTGGGTGGTTACCTTCTTCCTCCTCTCTGGCCTAAACATGCCAGGAATAGTAGACTGAATTTTTTCCTTTCCTGATGCCACTGACGCAGGTGACATCTTGAGAGCAGGCGGTGGTAGGCTCAATGTGCTTTTCAGGGTGGCAGTCACTGTCCTCTGTTGCCTTGGTGTCTTGACCTGAGTCTTGTGCCATTGTGATGTTGCTGATGTGGGCGATACTACTGCACTGCTGCGGAAAGGGCTGCTTTGGGTAATGAAGATGTCTTCCTCTTCTTCACCTTCCACCATGATCGGATCGGATTCGGATTCCCTGATCAGCCGGCTTTCACCCCCTTCCCCAACAACACTTGCAGTTTTTGGTCCGCTAAGGTGCATCTCCCAACGGAACATATGGTGCTTTCTCCAAAGGGTTGGTTTGCCCCCGATACAATAGTTTGAACCAAGCTTACCCCGACTAACACCTGCTCCTCAAAGGGAGCATATGGCAATGTTCGCCTCCTTCTGGCTAACCGAAAAGATTTCCAAACTGGGGAGCTCAACTTTCTGATGCTGGTGCCACTGCCAATGTCAGATTAACTGGCGGCAGTAGGTGGGCGTTTTGACATTTGACTCTCTGCAGTAACTACTTCGACTGAGGTGGACTGTGGTTGTGGATGTAGGTCACTGCTGGGACTTTGCAAATATGGCAGCTGGCGGTGGTTGGATCTGTGGTGCCACTGCCACATCCTCCCCAGGAAGTTGGGATGGGTAACGTTAGTCTCCACTGGGGCTGGGGTAACATCCATGATGGCTGGCTGGTCGTCATACTCCTCTTCTACATCTGCCCCATACCTCTAAGGCTTTCAGGAACCTTCCTTTTCCCTAGCCTCGTCTGAGTCGTCTCGTGGCGTGTCTCACTCTCAGGCTGAGGTGGAATCCAAGTGGTGTCTAGATCATAAGAAGGGGGGCATGAAGAAGAAGATAATGTTCCACTAACCCTCCTTTTTCTAGCTGGAGATCTGGAAGACAATGGATCTTCTGGAGCAGATTGCTCTCCTTCCTCAGCATGAAGCTCAATCTCTTGAACTGCTCTTAATTCGGGAGGAACTACTATTGGCGGTAGTGGCTGTTGATCTTGTTGTTGTCCACTCCAAGATTTGGGTACTGCTTTGCAATAGAGATAAGTCTATGTCAACTCACTGCTCGTCGGTGTTGCCGTGATTAGACTGGCTGCCTCTGTGACAGACATGGGCTTGGGCCTAGATTTGGGTGGGTCCACTGATTTGGGGGTGCTGCTCCCAGCTTGCTCCCCTGAAGCCGGTGCGGCAGGCACAGTTTTTTGTTTTCCAAAAACCATCTGGGGCGACATACCACTGGTGGGGGTGGTAAGCTCCTTCTTCTTCTCACTGGCCACTTTCTTGGTAGCAGTTTTAGCACCTTTCTTTGGGGCCATCTTGAAGCTGTCAGTTAGCAGTGGCACTTAGCTTCACAAGTTGCGGAGATGTCTGATGTGTGGGTCACTCACGCGTCACGCCGTGCACAGACCTTCTTTCTGTCAGTACTGTGGGTGATGTTGTCTGTCTCTTGTTGTCTTGTCGTGCACCTAAAAGAAAAGAAGCAAGAAGGACATCAGTGAAACGTGGTATTGTTGCTGTTCAATTAGAAGTACAAACAAACACAATATCATTAAGTGTGGTCACTGGTAACTCCCTTAATTAACAATACATTGTATATCTATTTGTAAAACGGAAAACCACACCAACATAAACTTTCATGGTGACTGACTGTACACTCAGGAAGAATAAGAGAGAGCAAAAACAACAACAACGTACAGATGACACAGTTTGCTTTATGTGCGTCATGTGACGTCACTCACATGTGATGCTGATGTGGCACTTAGGGAGGTGCAGCTGACAAATGATGACAATGAAAGGAATAATCCCTAGACAATGAATGTTGTTGTGCACCTATTGCAGACATGGGGTTGATTGATGTCATATGTAGTGGAAAATGGTATGAACAAAAATAAAAGAAAACAAATAATACAAAAAAGAAATAAAAATTGAAAAAATATTAAATATAATTTACCAATTAAAAAAAATTGTAAAATTAAAATTTAAAAAATTAAACATAAGTGAAGTTATCCTCAAAGATATAATAATAAGTTTTTATTAAACTGCTATCTCATTGCTCAAACATCCATGCAGCCTATGGCAAGGGGCCAAATTTGGTTGGACAAACAAAATGGCTGCCAGCCAGTGCCACATTGTCATCTACAACAACACTGAGCAGGAAAGCATTCATTGGGAACAAAGAGAAGACATGCAGGCCTATAGGGAAAGCTGGAAAGCTGGATACACAAAATGGCTGCCACCCACATGGTCACAACAAGAAGCAGTAAGCCTAGAACAAAGAAGGCATGCGGGCCTATGGCAAAAGCACACTGGCTGCCTATACAAAATGGCCGCCAGCCACATGGTCACAACAACAACAACCAGCAAGAAGGTATGGCCACTAACCCTGGGTGTAGTTCGCGTAGTAGCGCTACGCGTAGCTACGTGAAATGCACTTTGCACTACGCGAGCTACGCGTAGCACTACGCGAACTGCGTAGTGCGGTAGGAAATGCTGTTCGCAATGATTGCACAGTGCCGGATGCTTGTCCGCACTGTGCAATCATTGCAAACGGCATCTTGCACAGTGCAAGCGGTCAGTTTTCTGCCGCTCGAGTAGATTTGTACTCGAGCGGCAGTTTTCTCAACGCAGACTGGTAGTTTCTCATTGCGAGCGGTCGCGAGCATACGCGACCACTCGCAATGAGAAACCTTACCTCCCGCGTTGAGAATCTCGCGGAGGTTTATTTTCCACGCTCGCGATCGGCAACTTGATGTTGCTGATCGCGAACGCAGGAAAAAGTCTCGCCGGGATGTCATTTTGCTCGCTCGGGGTCGCCAACTTGACGTTGAGGACCGCGAGCAAGCAAAAAATGCCTGCTACGCTATGCGTTTTTGCACTGTGCTACGTGCAATTCGCGTAGCGCATAGTTGCGCAAACTACGCGAGCGTAGCGTAGCTTTCCGCCCAGGCCTAATGGCCACAACAAAGAAGACATGCACGCCTATGGCAAAAGCACATTGGCTGGATACACAAAATGGCTGCCAGTAACATGGTCACACTCTTACAACAAGACGCAGGAGGCCTAGAAAACAAAGAACGTATGCAGGCCTATAGCAAAAGCAGTACGTTGGCTGCCTACACAAAATGGCCGCTAGCCACATGGTCACAACAACAGCCAGCAAGAAGGCATGGCCACAACAAAGAAGTCATGCAGGCCTATGGCAAAAGCACACTGGCTGGATACACAAAATGGCCGCCAGCCAAATGGTCACACAAAAAGAAGCAGGAGGCCTAGAGCAAAGAACGCACGCAGGCCTATGGCAAAAGCACACTGGCTGCCTACACAAAATGGCCACTAGCCACATGGTCACACAACAAGAAGCTGGAGGCCTAGAGCAAAGAACGCCTGCAGGCCTATGGCAAAAGCACACTGGCTGGATACACAAAATGGTTGCCAGCCAGATGGTCACCACAAGAAGCTGGAGGCCTAGAACAAAGAACGCATGCAGGCCTATGGTAAAAGCACAGTGGCTGGATACACAAATTGGCCGCCAGCCATGTGGTCACAACAAGAAGCTGGAGGCCTAGAACAAAGAATGTATGCAGGCCTATGGCAAAAGCACACTGGCTGCCAAAACAAAATGGCCGCCAGCCACATGGTCACTCACAAGTCACAACAATAAGAGGAAGGAGGCCTGAAAAAAACAAACAGCACATGCAGGCCTAGGGACAGTCCACTGACTATACAAAATGGCCCCTGGCCAGAGGCCACATGGCATCTGTAACAAAGGCAAATGGTGGCCTATAGCGAACACACAAACACACACACTGGCAGGACAAAGGAGGCATGGTAAAACATAGAAAACATCATTAATTCAGCAATTCCAAAAATGAAAATTAACAACACACATCTTTCAAAGGCATTACCCCACCTAGTCCTATACACTGTTTGCATGAAAAAGAACCATAAAATTCCACAAAAAAGCACATTTTGTATTTCAGTCCAAATCCATCCATGGCCTAAATGCTGTAAACACCACAGAAACAGTATTTTCATGCACCCATGACTAGCGCTGGGCCTACTGGCTGGAAGGCCGATTGGCAGACTAGGCCACATAGTGAATTAAATCAATATTGCAAATGTATTGCAAAACATGGAGAACATGTAGTAAACTGTGAAATATTTTTCCTTTACAAAAGAAGAAAAATAAAATGCAAAGAAATCAGTGATCACTAGGCCCCTACTGAAACGACAGGCCACCCATCACAATAAATTTCAAAAATCCATTAACAGTACAAATAAATCCAGGTGCATGGCCCCAATCAAACAAACACCAGTTTTTCAAATTACTTGTAAAATCTCAAATTCAAAAGTCCTGAAATCCAATGATATATGCAGCAGACACAAAGAGTGATCCTTTCAGCTCCAAATCCAAACGGAAAGTGACCAGGAGATGGACAAAGCACTGGGAGGAGCCTGCTGGACAGGAACAGGAAGTTGGAGAATCTGGGGCACTTCCTTCCAGTTGAAAAAAAGGAAAAAAACTAAAAAAAGACTCCTCGCACAAAAAAAACACTGCCAAATGTCAATTCGAGGAGGTTTTTAACTTTAAATCGTCAGTTCGGGAAGATTTTGATGCTTTTCGAGAAGAGAATCTGCCCTAGATTGCAGCCGTGGTAGATCCTGCGCATTCGGGATCACATACAGCAAAAAACAACTGCCCGAAGTTGCTGGCGCGCCCGAATTACATGTTGGCAACCGCAAAATCTTGCAGGAGCATGTGGCTGGCTAGCATATCTCGTGGCGCCCATGAATGGCACAAAAATATCAGGGGCGATCGGGAGCGCACGGCTAGTCACTCCCACACGCGTGAAATGACATTTCAAACGTGCGGCCCAAAAAAAACTCTGCTCCGTTGTGAAGTGCGGAGTTTAACAGTAACTCTGCGTTTTCGACGGAACGCGGAGTTGCCGAATTCGGCAAACTCCACGACTGGAGCGGAGTTTTACACCCGGGCTTAATCTAAATAAGATATAACTCAGTATTTCTCTATTGAAATACTTATTCACTATTCCTAATATGACGTATGATGTATCTTAAGACAATCTTTGGTTTTCTGACTCTCTAAATATTTAGAATTATACTGTAGATAGCGCAGTGTGTGGTTCTCCCTCCTATCTTTACCATCTTGCATTCCTGATACATTTCTTTCGTTTTCAAGCATTGGATACTATATGGTGTGTTCTCTTACATGTTTACACATTTGCCTATTCGACTTTATGCCATCCCATAATAAGACCACCTGGATCCATTTGAGACTCTTTTCAAGGAGTAAATTCTCTCCATTCTTTCCATCAGACAGGCGGCTTTTATACTGAAGAGAACCATGCATTTCCTCCTGCAAGGGCTGAAACGTCAACTATTTTTACTAATTGAGACCACCTTCAACAGATGTTTTGTACTTGCCAGTTGGCGTTGCAGTGCTTTTGCACTCACTCCTTTTTTACTCACTTTTCATTGTGCACTGCACTATAGTTCTAAATGTATATAGTGTTGGAAAGCAGAGGGAGAGAAATCAAGAAATCCAGGGGAGATCCAGAAATGCTTCAACGGTAAACTTTATTCCAGTTGTTCAGCATCCGTTCATGTACAGGTTCAAACAACGAATCACAACCTCTGTTAACTTTTCTCTATATACAATCCCCCACTAATTCGAATGACGCTCCCGCGAGCCCCCCTTAAGATTATACCCAGCATTTCAAAAGATGCTAGGAGCGAGACCGACACGAGCGGAGGTAAAGTCCGCTCGTGTCACTCCCACGCGAGACCACAGGGAGACACGGAAAATAACACGCGCTAAGTAACGCGCTATGTAACATATAGCATATGTCAAATGAATCCATATGCTTGATGCTCATTGGACATTTTAGTTTTTTTAATTGTATATTACATCGTTAGGGCCCTCCACTTTAATATGAAAAATTCTATCTACAATTATACCTATATAACTGATCCTGATATTGTACATACCCCAGGCTCCTATTATGGTTTGTGGGCTAGCACTGTGTTTTGCTTCAGAATAAGCTGCAGGAAGGCCTATGGCATAATTTCCCAACAAAATACTACAGTAAAAACAGGTGACACTGTAACTTTCCATAGGCCATCTTGTACCAGAGAGAAGCATTTTTACTGCTTCTAATGCATTGAGATCCTGATTGCCAATCAATGGTTTGAGACAATGGCTTGTGTTCTGTGGGATGTCTTCACGATAATTTGCAAACCCCGCATTTCATCAGAATAATTTTGAGGGCCCATATTGCCCCCACTTAAATTGAAGCCTGTTGACTTGTGGTGGGCCAAGTTTGTACTCTTGGAACCCGTCTAGACCAACTGTCATGGTCAGTTGACCTCACTGCGCCCATTGCATTGCTGTTTCAAGGCCATATAGAAAATATATAGCTGATGTGGCTTGGCTGCTCTGCTTGCCTTGGGATAAGTTGCCTAGAGACAGTTTGAATTATCATTTGACCACAAGCATGCAGCAAGGGGTTCTAGTAGAGACTCAATACCAACAGATGCGGGGGGCAGTTGTCTACAGAGTCGCTTGAGTCTGTTGAAGAAATAGAAGAGCCACTCTAGTATTGAAGGGAAAATTGACTCTTAAACAATGCATAAGGGCCATATTAAAGAGTAGTTAAACAGACAGGGCACCTGTATACATAGGGCAGAGCACTTCATTTTAGATATTGAAGGTGATGCCACTACCAGAAATGAAAAGTGCTCAAAGATAGAAAAAACGCTTGATGTCATAAAAGTAAAAAACAAATATTTAGAACTTAGTAAAAGATGCAACAATAAAATGCCTCTGGGGGTCTGGAGTTAATTGGCTGTTAGCCCGAAACCGGTCCCAGGATGCTTGTTTCCGGTCCAGGGAAGGCATGGCTTGGCAGTTAGGGCTGGACTGTTCCCATGAGGCACAGGGTCAAGACTGTCTGAACTGGGGTGGCGAAGTGAGCTAAAGAACGATGATGGATTCAACCCAGATCTGTGAGGGGGGGGGTGAGTGTCTGAAAAGTTTCAGCTCCCCGTCCATCATCTCCTTGTGTTTGTGTTAATTGGCAAAGGGAAATATTTTGTGGAAAATCTTTGATATGATGCAATTCCTCCTTGTTTTTGCCTGTGCGTGTCCACCACTCACTGGCACTAAGACCCATTCTGGGTGCTCCTCCACAACACATCATTGTCTGTCAATTCAATTATCAGGACAGAGGTCTAACATTATGTTAGACTTGTCAACCTTAGGGTGGTCCTCCCCGGAGCTTTTTGCCTGCTTACCTCCACTTTTTGTTGGCCTTAGGACTCTGAGCCCTTTACCATTGGTGACCAGTGCTAAAGTGCATGTGCTTCTCCCTAAAACATGGTGACATTGGTATATACCTGATTGGCATATTTAGCTTACCAATACGTCCATTGTAAAGTCATATACCATATACCCAGGGCCTGTAATCTAAATGCTACTAGTGGACCTGCAGCACTTTTTGTGCCACACACACAAGTAGCCCTTCAAACATGTCTCAGGCCTGCCATTGCAAGGCCTGTGTGTGCAGTTTATTGCTACTTTGACTTGGCATTTACAATCACTAAGGGGCCGATTCCGATCTCGGCCGGTAGGGCTCCGAATCGGATTCGGCTTAACCGGATCCGATTCGGAGCCCTATTTCCCGACCGATTCGTACGCGCGTCCGGGCGAGCGAGTACGATGCGTATTCGCCGACCGGCTCGTCTGGGCATCGCGACCGCTCCGACCGACTCGATCCCGGGTCGAACCGCACCGACCGACTCGCACGGACACGACTCGCACGGCGCAATGGAGACATTCCCCGGCCGGGTAAGTACGATGCGCGCCGCGAGCAGTCCGACCGAGCCGTGCACTCCGGCTCGAAAGAGCTGTCGGAGCCGTACTTGGGTCCCCCCTGTACGCGTAGCCGCGCGAGTCGCACACAGGGGGGACCCATGGGTCCCCCCTACCTGTGCGTGTACGGCGCGAATCGCTTCACCGCGTACACGCTGTAGGGGGCGCACTTGTCCGCATCGCACCCATTGAGTCAATGGGAGCCCGCGTACACGTTGTACGACAGGCTCCCATTGACTTCAATGGGAGTCCGACCGACTCGAGTCCGATGGCATACGTGCGCATCGTACTCGTTCGGTCGGACTGCACGGGTCCGATTCGGTCGGAAATCTCTCCGGGTCCGGCTCGGTTGGAGAGATTTCCGGCCCAAATCGGAATCGGACCCTAAATCTCTAAATATGAGGGAGGCCCTGGGCTATTCAATAGAGGCCATAAAGAAAAGCACAGTAGGCCAAGGCTTCTTGATTTGCCTTTGCCAGCACGTTTGAATATAATCCATGCACGAGTTTTGTGTACCAGTTTGGAAAATGCTGTGGTCACAGTACCAGTTGGCGGTTCTCGTCCTGACTGCATGAATCGGAGCTCACGCATCGAATCTTTGACACCCATGCTTGCTCTATCCAAGGTACTTTTTCAGTGGGCCCTGCATGGGTCCTGTAGCTTGCCTGTTCTCCATCGCGTTGGCTCAACTTTGGATTTTCCTCGGTCCAGTTTGACCTCAAGTAAACCCCTAAGCGCTATTTGACTCTAAGCACTACTTTTTGATTTATTCTTTAAAAATTCATAACTCCCCCGCGAGTGCAGAGGCCTATTGTGAATCTGGCCCCTAGTACGTACCTTGCTGTGCTAAAAGTATGTGTGCTGATGGATGGGGGATGGAAGGTAGAGACTGTTTATGCTTCAGCTTCCAATGTAACTTGCTCAGAGATATTTTGATTTTTAGGGATGCCATGTAAGTTTAAATTCATAATTGAGAAGTGAGTCGATGCTACTGGCCCGAAGAATCTCTACTGTTGGTTGGGTTACTTGGTGTCTGGCCACTCCATGCATGACACACATATTAAATCTTTCTAGTGGCCTATGTTTTGCACAAATTGCTTCCCTGGAAATAGAGGGTTTTCTTTCAACCTGGTTGGGGAGGTGTCACTTCACGGATGGAAGGAGTTATCAACGCTGGTGGTAAGATTGTTAGACTTGTAGGTGCATATGGCCCAAACACTGACTTCCCACAGTTCTTAAAAGAGGTAATGATTGTTTACTTATGCCTTGTACTGCACACACATATCTGGGGGGACGGCCACTTCAACACTACCCTTAACCTTTTACAAGACAGATTAGGAACCTCCCCCAGCCCCCTATTATCATCACTAAAATGAGTCTACAGTTAATGACACATCATGGCCATGATCTAATAGATATCTGAGGGTACAGCTCCCCAAACATTACAAAAAATCAGTTTTATTGTTCTGTGTTTGATATGCTTTTGAGAATGGGCTTCTGGCTTGTGTTTTGCTCCCTTGGCCTCATAATGGACTTCCATAACCTTCTTGCCCTGCATCTACCAACAGAATGCACTAACATTGTACTTTGGATCCAAAGGGAGCAATGCACTCTTTTGTCTCTCATCACCTTCACCAATGAACATATACAACTATATGCGGGCCAGTAGTAGAAATGTGGAAAAGGGAATGTAATAAGAGAGAAAACTGAGACATCAGACACCACCACTCTGACTCATCAGATCTGCTGGGCACTGATGCCTGCAGGTCGCAATAGGTATTTATAGGTTATGGGAGATATCTTAATAACCTGCCAAGAGAGCTGCGCATCTGATTGTAATAGGATCCCTGTATCTGTATCTCTGTATAGCAGATCAATGTGTTCTGATCTGAAACTTGTTATTCCTAAAACTAAAACAAACACGAGATGAGTATCATAGATATATGTTCATCAACACTTCTCATTATTAGTAAGACACCCACCTCAAGCTTCGTAACTATGCACTCTCTTCAGAAATGAACATAGTCCCTACTTGACTCTTTGTGCCACTGGGAAAGTAACTAACATTCATTAATATTCGGTGGTTCCTACTTTACTAATTTATATATTCTTAACTAATGAACTCTTAATACCTTGGCATAATCATTTATACATATCATATGTAACATTCTTCCTGTTCTGTCACAGGTTCCAACCCAAGTTAAATGCAACAATCTTAAAAATCTTTTAATTTCCGAATGAAATGTTCAAAATGTAGTTAAAAGTTTTTTTCTCAACAAAACTTAGGGGTTCACCCACCAGATGTAATCTCTGCATGTTCTGCTTATGTACCACCCATTGCATTTCATACATTTCATGTATTCTTTTATTTGAGGGAACATTTCTCATTAATAAACATGTTACATTTTGATATTGTTTGCATAGGATCACTGATAGAATATCGATGACATAAATATCGATGTTCAAAATATCGGGTAAAAAATATCGACTCCCATACCTAAACAGGTAAGTACAAAAATATTGAATCAAAAATATTGATGTAAAAAATATAGATGTAAAAATATCGATTTAAATATATATATATATATATATATATATATATATATATATATATATATATATATATATATATATAAAATAATATATATTAAATATATTAAATATTAATATCAATTTTAACAAAATAAATTAAATGTAATATACCTTTTAACAAAATATAGCAAATAAACTTAATTAAAAAAAGATAAACACAGACATAATAATTTATACATATATATATTTACTTTAAAATAATGAATAAACTATTATCTTTTATTTATTTTAAAACTTTACAATTATATAAAAATAATATATATATATATATATATATCAATAATTTAAAATATATAAAAAACTATCTATAATAAATTAAAACAAGCTATTAAAAAATATTTAAACTTAAATTTCCCAAAACAATCAGTGCAACAGTAGGGAAAGTGTTGAATAGCAAAATAATTAAATTTACTATTCTAACTCCAGTGAGTGCAACAGTAGGGAAAGTGTTGGATAGCGGAAGAGTAAAAATGACTATTCCCACTCCAGTGAGAGCAGCAGTAGGGAAAGTGTTGGATAGCGGAGGGGAATAAATGACTATTCCCACTCCAAAGAGTGCAACAGTAGGGAAAGTGTTGGATAGCGGAGGGGTAAAAATTACTATTCCAACTCCAAAGAGTGCAGCAGTAGGGAAAGTGTTGGATAGCGGAGGGGTAGAAATTACTATTCCCACTCCAGTGAGCGCAACAGTAGGGAAAGTGTTGGATAGCGGAGGGGAAAAATTACTATTCCCACTCCAAAGAGTGCAACAGTAGGGAAAGTGTTGGATAGCAGAGGGGTAAAAATTACTATTCCCACTGCACTGAATGCAACAGTAGGATAACTGTTGGATAGCGGAGGTGTAAAGTTTTTTATTCCCACTACAGTGAATGCAACAGTAGGGAAAGTACTGGATAGCGGAGGGGAAAACATTACTATTCCAACTCCAGTGAATGTAACAGTAGAGAAAGTGTCAGAAAGCGGAGGGGTAAAAATTACTATTCCCACCCCAGTGAGAGCAACAGTAGAGAAAGTGTTGGATAGCAAAGGGTTAAAAATTGCTATTCCAACTCCAGTGAGTGCAACAGTAGAGAAAGTGTTGGATAGCAGAGGGGTAAAAATTACTACTCCCACTCCAGTGAGTGCAACAGTAGGGAAAGTGTTGGATAGCGGAGGGGTAAAAATTACTACTCCCACTCCAGTGAGTGCAACAGTAGGGAAAGTACAGGATAGCAGAGAGGTAAAAATAACTATTCCCACTCCAGTGAGTGCAGCATTAGGGAAAGTGTTAGATAGTGAAGAGACAAAAATTACTATTCACACTCAAACAGTTAAAACAAAAATAAAAAACTTTAAAAATTATAAAAAAATCATAAAAATAAATAAACAATATTTAGAAATGAAAAATCAAACATATTAACTGTATAAAAATAAAAAATATTATAATATTATTACATATAAAAAAACGACAAATAATATATATTATGAAATAATAAATACATCTATTAAAAAAATTCTTTTAAACTAGAAAATATTTATAAACAAATAAATTAATTAATACATAAATGTATTTATTATACTTCCTACCCTATAACACCACACCAATAACAAAACACTTTAACATTTTTATTTACATTTTTTCCAAAATTAACATAATTAATAATCAATTTAAAAAATAATATTAATTTTTAAAAAACTAATAAACGTTGACTACACACACTTTAAAACTATGATATCCACACCACACACCTAAACTAAACTCTAAAATAATAAAACACAATTAAAACTTCTTTATAAATTACTGTTAACAACTAATGATAAAGTAATTAAAATGTATTTAATACCAACCCTTTGCCCCTTTAAAAGTAAAAACAACAGACAAAAAAATAAACAATTACCCAAAGTACATATCAAATAATTAACATTAATTAACAATTATATATTAATTAATTAAATACAAATTACTTCCACCCTTTACTCCTATAAACACCAAAACATACACCTAAAATTAATTACACAATTACCATAATTAATTACCAATTAATTAATTAAAATTAATTAACATCCAATTATTAATTCACCAATTAAAAATAAATTACTTCCCACCCTTAACACCTATAAACACCACAACACACACCTAAAATTAATTACACAATTACCATAATTAACTACCAATTAATTAATTTAAATTAATTAACAACCAATTATTAATTATTTAATAATAAATTACTTACACATTTAACACTTTAACATCTCAATTAAACAAATATTAATAAATAAAAAATAATCAATAAATGTAATGTAATTAAATTACTTCCCACTCTATTCCCCTATAAACCTACAACCCGCTACCGAACTAAAAATGCAAAATTCAAATAGATTTTTTTTTATAACTACTAAAAATTTAACACATATATTAAAAATACAACCAATTCTTATACAAAAAAACATACAACACATACATATAAAATATATACTAAAATACATAACATCAATAAACAAAGGATATTTTTAAAAACTATATTTTTGCAAATTATATTAAACACTTCGATATTTTTATAATCGATATTACTTACCTTACGTCGATATTCTTGACCACGATATTCTTGCTGTCGATATTTCTGACCCACGATATTTGCAACTCTATATTTTTGCAACCCCATATTTGTGATTCGATATTCTGTCTCTGCACCGTTTGCACATGTATACTGTGTAACATTTGCATTATTATAATTTGATATTGCAACAATAATGCATATATGTATTCACATGATTTACCATGCCTTATAGATTCTTTGACTTCCAGGGAGACTCCAAGATCGAGCAAGCAGAAGCTTTAAACACCTCTGGTGAAGGTCAAAGACAAGCATTTTGGAGCCTTTCTGGCTTTATTGCCTCTTCGGGACACCATAGCAACTGAGCAGAGATCGACATCGACCTTCTTCACATAGAACAACACTTCTGTTGTTCCATTAAGGTATGTGGGTCACCTTCGCTACCCTTCCCCATTCCTTCTCCCCCTTTTTAAAAAATATTCACGAGCGCCCTGAGGATGGTGCATGACTGCATTTTGGTCTGGTACCAAAATGCGCATCAGCTGCAACATATTGGGGATTTGAAGATATTACGAAGTTTGGGCTTTGATGAATATTTATATTTACTGTATGGTATGAGCTGAAAAGGAAAGCAACATTAATATATTGATTACAAACAGGAGATACCACACTGCAGAGTGCATCTAAGTAGAAGTATATTGGGGTTCTTCCATGAAAATATCATTGTTATGCACATGTTCATACATATGATGCCTAGCTCTCTCGTTGTGTTCACCTATTGTTTTTAACGTGGTGTGATGTTTTAGAATGTATGGTGACATGAGTGAATGCAGTATGACTTTATAATTTTAGTTGAATATCTTTGGGTTAATGTGGAGAATGGTATATGTAGCTATTTTGGTGAAATATTGACAAGTTTCTAAAAAGCTTTTGTTCAATCATCTATATATAAAGAAAAAAATTATTTCGAATAAAAAGATAATGGGGTCGATTCCGATTTGGGCCGGAAAAAGCACCGACCGACTCGGAGCCGGAAATTATACCGACCGACACGTACCTGTGGCGCCCGACACGCCAAGTACGATGCAATGCGTGCAAAATCCGACCGACACGTACCGAACCCAAGTCGAACGACCGAGCCGCACGGAAAACAGCAATCCGGTCGGAAAAACACGCG
Source organism: Calotriton arnoldi (assembly GCA_963921515.1). Taxonomy (NCBI): domain Eukaryota; kingdom Metazoa; phylum Chordata; class Amphibia; order Caudata; family Salamandridae; genus Calotriton; species Calotriton arnoldi. The sequence continues at coordinate 273,302 of CAWUFW010009267.1, forward strand.
AATCCAACCGACCGACATGCACCCGGAACAAATCCGACCGAAACGTACATGCGAACTCCAAACCGCAAAGTACGATGCAAGGCGCGAAAACCACGAGCGAGTCGGACGGAGGACAAGCCGTACGACCGACACGCATACAAAACCGAGCCGAAGCAACACAAAACACCGCGACCGACGCGTACGCAGCATAGAAAACTGCACAAACACAGCGTGAACGAAACGGAGAATACCGTGCGAGACAAATGCAGGGTCCGACTCGGTCACAAGAACGTTTCCAACATGCACAGACAGTACAAAGGAAAAATCACACAAAAAAGGCCAAACAAGCAATTACAAAGCCAATAAATACTGGGGGGGTGGGGACAGAGAACAAAGACACACCCACAACTCCACCCATATAAAGGACACAAATCACAACCATGATCCTTTGCAAATGCCATTCCACTGCCAGCACCCAAGAGACAGCAACCACACACCCACAGCTCATCCCTCACACAAGCCACACACCATCAGCACACCAACAAATACCTACCTCACATACACCCAGCAAAACACACACTCACACACCCTCACCTGCACACCAACACACACATCACTCACCATCACCACCCATCACCATGCCCCCCAAGAAGAATCACAAGTTCCTAGATTGTGAATTGGAAGTCATGGTAGACGAGATCCTCAGGGTAGAGCCACAGCTGTTTGGCACACTGGTCCAACAGACCCCCATCTCCCAGAAAACCAAGATGTGGGAGAGGATCATCAACAGGGTGAACACACAATCACCATGTCTGTGCACAAAGAGCGACATCCAGAACAGGTGGTATGACGTGCGCAGGAGGGTCCGGGACCTGCTCAAGAAAGACTACCTCCTGAGCCAATACACCGGCAGTGGCCCTCCTGCCAAGCCAATATACCTCAGGCCCTGGGAGGAGAAGGTGCGGGCCATCCTTCCGCCAGTGAGCGTATATGGACTAGAGAACATCCCAGAGCCTGGTGAGTACACAACAAATGTACACAATATTCTGCCACAAAAGGGGAGAGTCAAACCATGCACTCATAGCAATTACACAGCAACCAGAACAGAATCATCCCAAAATGTGTATGTCAGTCAGATAAACACAACACATGCCATCAAAAAAGTCACATCCAACTGTGCCATCACATGTACAAACACAACTACAACTACAGCTAGGCAGTGGCACAAATAGAACTAACAAACACATCCAGACATGTAGCCACCACAACAACACCAACACACAGTGAAGACCACTCAAAGGAAGGAATTCTGTGTATGCTGGCCAAGTCAGTGTAGCCAATAGCATCATGGGAGTCGCAGTCACACATATTGCCCCCCCCACAACTGTCCCATCAACACCACCATGAACCATGCGCACATCACAGGGAGTGGAGAAGGACTCACAAGATGGCTGACACTGGCAACTGCTGTGGGGAGCACAAGGCCCTGCTGGCAACTGTGCACCAACAAACAGCAGGACACCACTGACTGACATCCTGAGAGACAACTTCCACTCCCTGCAATGCAAGCACAGTCCATGGTGGGATAACTGACTGGCTGGGTGGGTGGGAAGGAGGACTTGCAGCACTGACCATAGTCACAAGCACCTCCCCTCACACCCCCCCTCAACACAAACTCCACAGAACCCACCTGGTAGAATGCAATGCCTCCCATCCTAACTCAAGATCCCACAAAGAACCACCACCCTGAGTTATGTTGTGTGAAGCACAGGGACACTCTTGGGACTGTTAGCCAAACAACTGCCAGGACAACACTCCCAGCCATCCTGTCAGCACAGCCAGCCCACCCCACAGGGAAGCAGAGTCAAAAGGAAGGAAGCATGGGCATGCTGGGAAGGGGGTGGAGGCAATAGCATGATGGGAGTCGTAGTCACAGCTCTACATCCCCCACCACATGGCCCAGCAAGCTCACACTCATGCATGCACATCCCACAGAGAGTGGAAAGGCCCATCAAAGATGTCTGACACTGTTGCTGTGTCGTGGGGAGCACAAGGGCATGCTGGGAACTGCACACCAACCAACAGCAGGACACCACTGTCAGCCATCTTGCCATTGCTCACACACCCACACATACTGAACTCCCCACAAAAGCAAGTAAGTTTGGGAATGCTGGCAAGTGGGGTGGAGGCAATAGCATGATGGGAGTGGCAGTCACTGATATTGGTCACCCCCACAACTGTCCCATCAACACCACCCTGAACCATGCTCACATCACAGGGAGTGGAGAAGGACTCACAAGATGGCTGACACTGGCTACTGCTGTGGGGAGCACAAGGCCCTGCTGGCAACTGTGCACCAACAAACAGCAGGACACCACTGACTGACATCCTGAGAGACAACTTCCACTCCCTGCAATGCAAGCACAGTCCATGGTGGGATAACTGACTGGCTGGGTGGGTGGGAAGGAGGACTTGCAGCACTGACCATAGTCACAAGCACCTCCCCTCACACCCCCCTCAACACAAACTCCACAGAGCCCACCTGGTAGAATGCAATGCCCCCATCCTAACACAAGATCCCACAAAGAACCACCACCCTGGGTTATGTTGTGTGAAGCACAGGGACACTCTTGGGACTTTTAGCCAAACAACTGCCAGGACAACACTCCCAGCCATCCTGTCAGCACAGCCAGCCCACCCCACAGGGAAGCAGAGTCAAAAGGAAGGAAGCATGGGCATGCTGGGAAGGGGGTGGAGGCAATAGCATGATGGGAGTGGTAGTCACTGATATTGGTCACCCCCACAACTGTCCCATCAACACCACCCTGAACCATGCTCACATCACAGGGAGTGGAGAAGGACTCACAAGATGGCTGACACTGGCTACTGCTGTGGGGAGCACAAGGCCCTGCTGGCAACTGTGCACCAACAAACAGCAGGACACCACTGACTGACATCCTGAGAGACAACTTCCACTCCCTGCAATGCAAGCACAGTCCATGGTGGGATAACTGACTGGCTGGGTGGGTGGGAAGGAGGACTTGCAGCACTGACCATAGTCACAAGCACCTCCCCTCACACCCCCTCAACACAAACTCCACAGAACCCACCTGGTAGAATGCAATGCCCCCCATCCTAACACAAGATCCCACAAAGAACCACCACCCTGGGTTATGTTGTGTGAAGCACAGGGACACTCTTGGGACTTTTAGCCAAACAACTGCCAGGACAACACTCCCAGTCATCCTGCCAGCACAGCCAGCCCACCCCACAGGGAAGCAGAGTCAAAAGGAAGGAAGCATGGGCATGCTGGGGAGGGGGGTGGAGGCAATAGCATGATGGGAGTGGTAGTCACTGATATTGGTCACCCCCACAACTGTCCCATCAACACCACCCTGAACCATGCTCACATCACAGGGAGTGGAGAAGGACTCACAAGATGGCTGACACTGGCTACTGCTGTGGGGAGCACAAGGCCCTGCTGGCAACTGTGCACCAACAAACAGCAGGACACCACTGACTGACATCCTGAGAGACAACTTCCACTCCCTGCAATGCAAGCACATTCCATGGTGGGATATCTGGCTGGCTGGGTGGGAAGGAGGACTTGCAGCACTGACCATAGTCACAAGCACCTCCCCTCACATCCCCCCTCAACACAAACTCCACAGAACCCACCTGGTAGAATGCAATGCCCCCCATCCTAACACAAGATCCCACAAAGAACCACCACCTTGGGTTATGTTGTGTGAAGCACAGGGACACTCTTGGGACTTTTAGCCAAACAACTGCCAGGACAACACTCCCAGCCACCCTGTCAGCACAGCCAGCCCACCCCACAGGGAAGCAGAGTCAAAAGGAAGGAAGCATTGGCATGCTGGGAAGGGGGTGGAGGCAATAGCATGATGGGAGTGGTAGTCACAGACATTGCTCAGCCTCACAACTGGCCCATCAACACCACCCTGAACCAGGCTCACATCACAGGGAGTGGATAAGGACACACAAGATGGCTGACACTGGCTACTGCTGTGGGGAGCACAAGGCCCTGCTGGCAACTGTGCACCAACAAACAGCAGGACACCACTGACTGACATCCTGAGAGACAACTTCCACTCCCTGCAATGCAAGCACAGTCCATGGTGGGATAACTGACTGGCTGGGTGGGTGGGAAGGAGGGCCGGCTGTCAACCAAACACAACCAATGCAGACCATGTTCACACCCCAAAAAATACATAGAAATGCCCAAATAATGCAGGACAATGTGCCACACCAATATCAACCCCTGACTGTGACGACTTAGGACAATGCAATGTACAGGCCCGCACCCAGAGGCACAGTCACAACTGTCATGTGTGTCAACCGTTGATTCCTGCAGAAACATAACATACATTGTGTGTGTCTCCCAAAAACAGGTGATGATGGGGACACAGCAGCAGACGCTGAGGAGTCCCAGTCCCAGGCTCAAGAGGATGCGGAGCTCACTGGCGTCGTACAGCCTCTGCCCTCCTCGGACGAAGAAGACCAACCTGGCACATCCGGTGCAAGTCTACATGCAGCACCAGCAGGACCACCAGCTGCAGCACCAGCAGGACCACCAGCTGCACCCCTGCACCCACCCCTCCAACGACTGTCACCACAAATACCATCCCTGCCGACATGGACAGAACAAGGAGCAACACCAGCACAGGGACCCTGGACCAACCTGGGGCCATGGACACCACCACCACCACCAACCCCCAAGGTGGACCAGGGTCATCTGTGCGTGCCACTGCACGCACTGCACATGTCAGCAGGGGTGGTGGGAGGGGTGGGAGACAGAGGTCACTGCTTGCAGAGGTTGCTGGTGTGCATGATGACCCACAACTGGTACGCATAGCTGATGCGTACCAGTCCAGCACCGGAGACCTCAGCCAGGTAGTGGGGCTCCTCAGAGACATGAAACAGCAGCAGGCTGCCCATCATGCCCGCTTGGACTCTCACATGTCCCACGTGGAGTCACACATGTCCCGCGTGGACTCACACATGTCCCGCGTGGAGTCCAAGTGGGATGCACTGCATGAGATGACGGCGGTGCACAGGGACATTTTACAATGCCTCCGCCAGATGAACAGCAACCAGTCCACACCTCCCTGTGTGCCAACAACATCTGGTGCTGCCCAAACTGCAACTGCCACAGGGAGGGAGGATGACTCTGGCGGAGAGTCCCCTGCACCGCAGCAGCCTGTACTTGAGGGGCCCCCCCAAGAAGAGGGGTCGTCCGAAGAGGGGCAAGTGAGAGGCCGATGGCCAAGCGCAACTCCCAGGAAGCCTGAACCTGTTCTGGATGTTCACCATTGTGCACAGACTGTTCACCCTGTTGACGGCAACACTACTCCCACACATTGCATGGGGAGTACAAGTTGGACCAATGTGTCAGACAACTGTGGCCCCGATACTGGGGATTCTGTCTACCAGGACTTTCAATTCACCTAGGAACTTCTGATTGCAAGATTTATGTACAGCACTACCCATCCTATGCACTATTCACACAAATGTATCACAATAAACACACTAATACACCATACTTGCCTCTGTTGTGATTCCAACGTGGGTGCTGTTATGGGGATGATGAACTGCAAAATTACACTGTGTATGCGAACTGCAACAGCAAGTACAACACAGGCATTTGAGTAAAGGCAACGTGACACATATGAGGGAGACACACCACCAGGGCTACACAACACATACACACCTAGGCCATCTGACTCATTGCCTACACTGATGTTGCCAGGGAAGACGGTGCAATGCACAGACACCACACCCATTCCCAGTTGTAGTCAAGTAGCCCACAGGTGCAGTAAGCAAATGGCAGTCAAATGTGTGACCACAGACAACGCACATCACAAAGTGAAGCACAGGTTTATTACACAGTTGCAACATGTCGTAACCACTACAGATGCAAGGTAATCCCACCTGGCAGCGGGCACACAGTCAACAACTGTAGACGGAAGGAAGTCCATGGGTGTGGCGCACATCACCTGTAGGGACACAACAGCTACCAGCCTGGAAGTGCAATCACATCGTCGGTGGACACAGTTGACCAAACGAATCTGAAAGTACCCTGTGAAGGACAGAAATGACACACAGTCAAAAGCAATGGAGTACAGGACAGAACAGCAAAACTCATGCACAACACATGTTACAAGATACCCACCCAGAACCAAGTTAGCATGTCAACACTGTTGGGGAGTACAGCCCACCTGTAAGCACACATCGCAACACACATCCAGTCAAGTAGCCCATGGACACACTCCAACAGCACCAGAGCACCACCTACACATATCATGCCAACTCACATCATTGACATGACACCTCAGGATACTCACATTCAGCTAAAGAAGTTGGTGATGAGCTGTGTGCGGACATCACCCTCATCATCATCATCATCGTCACTGGCATCGTGGTCCAGGCCAGGATCCTCCACAGGTGGCGGATGTTGGTCATTGTCATCCTGGATGAGAGGTAACTCCTTCCGCACTGCCAGGTTGTGGAGCATGCAGCAGACGATGATAATCTTGCACACTTTCGCAGGGGCATATGGGAGGGACCCTCCGGTCTTGTCCAGGCAGCGGAAGCGGCTCTTCAGGAGACCAAATGTCCGCTCAATAACTCTCCTGGTCCGACCATGTGCCTCATTGTAGCGCATCTGGGCTGGTGTCACAGGGTTCCTGAGGGGTGTCAGCAACCACAGCATGTTGGGGTATCCCGAGTCACCTACGGACAGACAAGTGCACATTAGCTGACTTGGAAAAGTGGGCGGAATACAACAGATCAGATCACACACAATGGCACAAAGTCAGTACACACCGACAAGCCAGGCACGCTGGTTCTGCATCTGTGCCATCATCCTGGGGATGCGACTACTCCTCATCACAAAGGCATCGTGTGCTGAACCAGGGAAACGGGCACACACATGTGTGATGGTCATGTCTGCAAGACACACCACCAGTGCATTGACCGAGTGGTAGTGCTTGCGGTTCCTGTAGGCCTGCTCCTGGGCCTGTGGTGGTACCAAAGCCACATGTGTCCCATCAATGGAGCCAATGACATGCGGCATCCTCCCCAGGGCATAAAAGTCACTCTTCACGTCAGTGAGTCGTCGCAGTCTAGGGAAATAGATGTACCGGTTCAGGAATAGCAACATTGCCGCCAAAACATCGTGGAGCACACGGCTCAACATGGTCTGTGACATCCCACCAGCAGTCGCCACAGTATGTTGGAAGGTACCGGTGGCAAAGAAGTGTAGGGCTGCCATCACCTTCACCTTGGGGGTCAGCGCTGTAGGATACGGCCGGCCAGGCTGCAAATGTGGGGACAACTGCACTGCCAAATCCTCAATCAGCTGCCTGGTGAAGCGGTACCGTCGGATGCTGTCCCGTTCCACCATCGTTGCCAGGTCTGGGAATGGTCGATGGACAGCAGGAGAAGTAAGCAAGATTGTCAGTCACCCCACATATGCGGCATTGAACACACTCAATATCCCAACATACATCATTATGAGGCACAACTACATGAAGTGTGCAGTTCCGTAAGGACATGTATGGTACATACATGGCCAACATCTGTCAACACGGTCCAACAGGTGGCATCAATGTCCCAGGTTGGCCCATTGGATATCATGAGGCCGTGTCACAGTTCCCATCTCCTGCTGCCGTGTCACAATCACCCCCCACAGTGACATGTGAGGACAGATGTGCCCCAGGCACCACAGCTCAACGACAGGTACATTCCCAGGGACCCTGTATTGCCACATGGACACTGGCATTACATGGAGTATCATGTATACACCACAGCAAAACAACCATGACCCCCACAGGTAGTGGTCCCACTTGCCACGGCAGGACAGACATGGACGTCTGTGACACACACACGCACAACATCAAAGTCCATGCACACACAACGTGGATGTGGAGACTGTCTCCCATTGTGCACATGAAATTAGAGACATTGTAAACACTACATGCACAAAGACTGTGGAGGACCATCACTATTGTGCCACTGGGACACCCTGGCTCAAACATACCGTCCCACATGGGACTCACGGGGTATGTGACATGACATACACATACACCACCGTGAAATGTGACCATGGCACATGCACAGATATGAACAGTTGCACATCACAGTGGTCATGTACACGTAACACCCAGGATCCTGTCCCCATGAACACGTGCACAGCCTGGGGGTGGCTTACCACAGGTGACACCCACAGGACAACATGTACACCAACATACACACAATAGGAAATGCAGCCTTACATGCCTTATGATAAAGTTTGGACAGGCTGTCGTGATGTAGGTGTGCCCCTCACTCCCTGGGAGCTATCTGTGGCTGGCATATGTCCATCTGAGACAGGCATGCTGACATATGCCAGTCACATGTACAGTGATGCGTTGAACAGCAATGGACCGATCGGTGCCCCCGGCCGGCCCATTGCATTCAATGTGTGCGGGTACGCGTTGTACCCCTGTACGTACGCGTTGTACCCCTGTACGCGTTGTACTGCAATGGACCGATCGGTGCCCCCGGCCGGCCCATTGCATTCAATGTGTGCGGGTACGCGTTGTACCCCTGTACGCGTTGTACCCCTGTACGCGTTGTACTGCAATGGACCGATCGGTGCCCCCGGCCGGCCCATTGCATTCAATGTGTGCGGGTACGCATTGTACCCCTGTACGCGTTGTACTGCAATGGACCGATCGGTGCCCCCGGCCGGCCCATTGCATTCAATGTGTGCGGGTACGCGTTGTACCCCTGTACGCGTTGTACTGCAATGGACCGATCGGTGCCCCCGGCCGGCCCATTGCATTCAATGTGTGCAGGTACGCGTTGTACCCCTGTACGCGTTGTACCCCTGTACGCGTTGTACCGCAATGGACCGATCGGTGCGCACCCATTGACAATGGCCTTGCCTGGCAACGGACGCGTTTTCGAATTTCGAACGAGTCGGTTGCTGGAAATTCAGTTGGTCACCCACAACAATGTTGCAAAATCATGTATGTCATGAAGTTGAAGATTTGAAGGATGCTGTGGGCGTGTTTTGGTGCTGCTATTCCATGGATTGGCCAGATTCAGAAGATGCAAACGACTTGGACCTATCACTTTGGACACAAGGGACAGTATCTGCAGCACATATATATTGCTGGCTGTTCCCCTGAGAGCTCACTTGCCTGCACTACATGCTCCAGGACGACATCTGCCACTGCACTGCTGCTGTCTCTGCCCCTCTGGACCCTGCAATGGCACGTACTGTGGAGAGAGCCCCAGCCTTCAGCCTTGAGGAGAACCAGGCCCTGCTGGACAGCCTATTTCCACAGTACAGCAAGCTGTATGGGACACCAGGGGAGCAGGTGAGTGTTCTATGCACTGCCTTTCTGAATGTGCATATTGTCTGACTAGCAAGGCTGAAAGTCTGCACGCCACTGGCTAGCAGGCTCACTGAGTAGTTGTCACCCCCCATAGTGTGTAGTGACATGCACTGGACAGGTATGGTGCAGTGACAGTGCATTTGAACAAGGTTTTACTTCCCATGCAATGGTACCATGTAGTGACGTCTGGCAAACTGTCCATGGGCAGCTTTGCACTGCCTGTGTACATCATGTGCCCCTGTGATTGAGACATGTATATAGAACTGTGTCATGCACGGATATGTTGCATGTGTAATAATGGCCTTTTCACTTTGTCATCCTGACAGGTTAATGCCCATCGGAAGCAGGAGATCTGGAAGGACATCGTCCGGGCTGTCCGGTCCGTGGGGGTCTACAAGCGCCAGATCCGCAACTGCCAGAAGAGGTGGCAGAACCTTCGGGGCTGGACCCGGAGGATTGCACGGGTCCAGCTGAAGCTGTCGCCTCCTCGCAGGAGGGGCGGAACACGGACCCTGACCCCCACATGCTCCAGATCCTGGCGGTGGTGTTTCCAGACCTGGATGGGCAGCTGAAGGCCAGACAGCAGCAAGGAGGGGTGAGTCAAAGACTGCACTGTGAACTCTGTATTACATGCTTTGTGCCCTCCTCTGGCCTGGTTCAACTGCCACAGTGCAGCAGTCATGTTGTCCAGGAGCCATGTCCCTCTATTGTGCACTGCCCACTGCTCATCTGATACCCAGGTGTGGCCCTTACATTCAGGGAATTGTGTCACTTGGGACTGTGTCCTTGCAGTTTGCTTCACTAAAGGTGGGGGACAGCATCTGTTTCCCTAACTCTGTTGTGGGCATCATGGGTGGGTCCATTGTTCACACTACGCCTGTGTTCGGACATGTAATCTGCGTGTTGCTTTGATATGCGGTCCACTTGCTGAGCTGAGCCACCACATGTGCCTAGGGTATGTGGCACACGCCCATGCAGCGGGTGGGAACAATGTTTGGGCCCCAGGAGTGTGCAGATTACGTGTGTCACACATACATAGCCAGCTATCCATTGTCCAGGGCTCATCCCTCATTCATGTGGAGCAGGACAGTCATGCCTACTCCAGGCCATGCAATGCACTCTGTACTCCCACTCCCGTGTATCAGCTGACACATTGTGCGCAGTGATTTGACCCCTCAGGTGTCTGCCTCTGTGTCAGTGTGCTGTGGATTAGTTGCCAGGACTGCTGGGGTGTTTCTTGGTAGGGGCTCAGCATGCCCCTGGAGATGTGACCATAGGAGACGATACTTGTGTGTCACATAGGTGTTTGATCAGCTGCCCGTGCAGACTGGGGTATGCGAATGTGAAGTTCAGGCAGCTGTTCCCCATTCACAGCAGATTGTGAGGGGCTCAGGTTCAGAGGGTAGTGTCACAGGTCTCCCATATGTCCAATAGGTATGACCTGGACAGATGAGGGTTAAGATGATGTGTTGTGTGGGGGATGTACATGTGCACTTGTGCAGCTCCAGGACTTGCATTCTCCATGACCTACTATTGTGACACAGTGCATAGTGTTGTTGTCTGGCTGCCAAGTCATACATCACTGAGACAGTGATGTATGACTTAGCAGTCATGCCTCTGCCATGGCATGTGTCTACTTATTGGTGATCCTGCAGGGGAGTGACATGTGCTACATGCACACCATTGTGGCGATGGCTATCAGGACATGGGTGCATCATGGTGTCTGTCGCTGGTATGCATCACATGCATTTCCTATTTGACTCTGGGCATCCCTTTCAACCGGAAACCTGTACTGACTCAGTGGCAAGAGCTGTGATGTGTGCATGTCCACATGCCACACCGTGTCCTCTGCACTGTCCAACTACTGTGTACTTGGTGCATGTGTCCACACTTGGGTGTTGCAATCCAACAGACACCAGACAGATGGGTGCAAGGCCATGTGGGATGTGAGTGCCATGGTTGGCATCAGACTGACAATTGGCTTCTCCTGTTCAGTTAGGGCACTTTTAGCAATGTACAACTAATGATGCCAGGGCTTGCTCTGTAATGTGCTGTGCTCACAGTGGTGTGTGCGTTTGGTGCAGGTGACTGATGTCTGTCTGTTTCCCCATTGTTTGCAGATACATCCACGGCCACGGAAGGGACAGCTCACGGACCAGGAGGAGCCAGAGAGCCAGACTGGGTCAGCAGCCGAGGAGTGGTCAGAGGGACCCAGTGGCACGGAGGGCGAGGGGAGCCACACCGAGGAGTCCTCAGCACCATCCACCTCAGCTGAGGACCAGAGCAACTCGGAGGATGACTCCCTTATGGAGGCGGGTGTCAGCAGCCACCACACCCCAGCTAGTGTTGCTGTCCCCGCCACCACCAGCACCAGCACCACCACCGCCCTCCCATCGGCTCCCATTCCCCAGGTCCGTGGAGGCTCCCATGTTCGGGAGCGTGTCTCCTTTGGGCCAGGCACCGCACCCCTGCCCCTGTGTCCCCTGCTGCCCTGAGTGAGGAGTCTGTGTACCTCCTTCGCCAGCTCCATGTAGGGCAGACAGCCATGCTGAGTGTCCTCCATGCGCACACCGCTCTGTTGACTCAGCTGGTGTCGTTCATGGAGGGCATCTCATCGGGCATGTCTGACCTACAGAGGGGCAATAGGTCCATGGACTCCTCCCTGACGGCAGCAGTGTCCCTCCTCAGACAGTCCCTCACCCCTCCTGCCTCTGCTCCATCCACACTCCCCAGCACCTTACCCGTCCCAAGCACACACACACCGGCACAGGCACACACCAGCACACACACGTCCAGCACACAGACACACACGCCACAAACAAAACGCACACGCACGCACAGTCAGGGGACTGAAACCAGACTCACAGGGGATGGGGCCCTGGTACACACACACGCTTCCACGGGCACTGCGCAGTCCTCAGTTGCCTCTCCCTCCAAAACACCCTCCCTTGCCTCACCTGCAACCCCAAAGACCCAGCGCCTCTTCCTCAGTGACCTCGGCCTCTTCCCCTCCGATCCAGCTGCTCCAGCATCCAGGGGGAAGAGGAAGCCCCCACACGGAGCAGAGTGCCCCTCACCCCCGGACACCCTCCCCCAGGCGCAGACAGACTGAGGCCCCCACCCGCAAGTCCCCCGGAGTGGTAAGAGCAAGACCCCGCCGCCGCCCTGCAGCTCAGGCACCAGGTCTCCTTCCTCCATCCCTCAGGCCCCCACTCCACAGGTGCCCCCACCACACCCTGCCCCAGGTTCCCCCACCCACAGATATACCATCCCCAAGAGGATCCGGCCTTCTCCCCCTGGCACTTGCTCTCCCGGCACCACACCCCCGCTGCGCTTGTCTGTGCCACTGATGTGGTGAGGGTGTCCTCCCCCTCTGTCCAGCCCACCTTGCCTGTTCCCCATTCTCCTCCCCTGGTGGTAGGCACTGCAGTGGAGTCCACTACCACCCTGTCTGACTTGGGCACTGCAGTGGCGGACCTGTCCACTCCATCTGCAGGGTCCACTGCAGTCGTGCCGGCACCCACAACATCTGAGTCATGCCCCCCAGTTGTGCCGGCACACACCATGTCAGACACCTCCACTGCAGTTGTCAGTGGCTCTCCAGCACCCACCACCCCTTCCCTGCTTCCTCCTGGTGAGCCCTGATCCTGTCCCTGCGGTGCCTGGCCTACCGCCCCGGTTGCCCCTTCTAGTGGATTGTCCCTGGTTTTGTGCAGGCATACGTAGGGTGACATCTGCCACTGTCACCCTGTTTGGACTTTTACAATGGACTGGCCATTGGCCTTTGTGTTTTTTCTGGACTTTGTTTTCATTCCACACATATGCTGAATAAAGCAACTTGCTGTTCTCTAGTGCTTATGCTTCTGATGTACATGTTGTTGATGATGCTAACCATGCCCTTGCTGCAGTGATGGTGATATTTGGTCTCATGATAATGAAGTGTTACTGTGCAGGAACCCATGTGGTCCAGGGGGAATGTGTCCTATCCTGTGGTGTATCCATGTCATCCATAGCAGCATCTGAGGGTGTCATGTGTTCAGTATTTGGCAATGGGATTTCCTACTTAGATTAGCTATTTCACATCTGTGGCTTCCACCCCTGCACATCTGTTGTGCCTGCCATTGTTCAATTCGTCTACTTCCCTGACCGTGTGGCCATCTCCACTGGACATGCAGGTTTGGGCATCAATGGGGAAGGACTCATCTGTGTTGTCAGTGCAACATTGCTATACAAGTGTGTTGGATCTGTGCTGATGATTCCGTTGGCACTTCCATGACCAGGCTGATGTGACGGGAGCCCTCATTTGGTGCTAATTGTTGATTGTGTGACCAAGTGCTCAGCTGACATGATGGGGCCCTACTGAGGCAACATATGGCACAGCTTTCCTCACACAGGAGTGGAGTCCCCTCATGGTAGTGTGTACTCCTGTGACATTGCCTGCGCCCAAGGTGTGTGTTGTATGTGCATGTCTGTGTGTTCACTTCCGTTTAGCTGTGCATGCTGTGATCCCTAGTGTTGTACCTGTTTGTGATGCTAGCTGAGTTGACCTATGTTCCCCCAAAGTCTTCTCCCTGGGTTCTCTGTGATGTGGGTGCATGGCACATTACTGGTCATCAGGGTGTCACCCATAGGTGTGTTTGCTGTCAGGGCTGAGTTTGTGTGCAGACGCAGATGGGTCACAGTCAGGTTTCCCCTTGGCACTTGTTGTTTGCCCCTGTCATGTGATTTCCAGTTTGTGTTATCTTTCAGTGATTGTGACACGTTGTGTGTGTGACTGCTGGCACTCCTCAGGGTCCGAGCTGCAATGTTGGTTGTTGTCTATGTGTGTTCTTTGTGGGTGACCTTGGCTTCTTCATTGGTGTGTGACTGTGGCTGGGATCCCATTGGTTGGTGTGGTATTTCCGTCATGTCCATGTACAGCATAGTGTGCAGTGTGTCAGACATTCAGGAGTCTTGTTGAGTGGCCGTGTGTGATGTGTTTCTGCACCTTGGTTCCCACCCACCACCCTGGAATAGTCATGGGTGCATGTGCAATGTCACCAGTGCATGTGTACTTCACTGCTGCACATTGTTGGAGGTCGAGGGGTGTGGTGTTGAGTGTGTGCAGATGAGAGTTGTTGCCCGGCTAGGCCCCTGCCTCCATGTTGGCCTTGGCTTACTGGCCATGCTGATTGATTTGTGCTTGTGTAGGTGTGATGGTAGTTAGTTGCTCAGGACACATGACTGTGGTTCACAGTGTGAACCACATTTAGCTTTGTCATCACAGTGGGATTGTAATGCAGCCCAGGGTCACCACATTGTGGGGGCCCTGGGGGTGGTGCTGTGGTGTGTCTGTGTCTTGCTGTGTCAGTTGCTGTCCCTACGTGCCTGTGTGACATGTGTGATTTGTGCTCCCTCTCATCTGACAATGCCTGCTTGCCCACATAGGGGATTTGGATCCATGAGTTACCTTTGTGTGGCACTGTATGCACATCTGTATGATTGGTATTCAGGTCTCCTCATGTGTTGTGTGGTTGCCTGGGGACACTGGCACCCCCCTCACCTGTTGTGTATGATGTGCAGTGTGGGTCTGCCTGTTTGTGTTTGTGCATCTGCACCACTGCATTGGCATATCTTGGGTGTGCCATTGGCTGTATGTAGTTTGGTGGGTTTCCCCTGCTGTCCCTGGGACTCCTAGGTCATCGGTCAGCACAATGATCATGGTTTGTGTGTCCCATTGCTGCCATGGTATGGTATCTGTTCACCTCACATCTGCAGTCTCCACAGGGTATCTGCATTTGTGTGCCCATTGGTGCAAATATGTGGGTCTGCATTCTGATGGTCACTTCTGTCATTGTGTCATTGATGAATGTTGACGGTGTCAGCCCCCATGGGTGTTGTTTGTCTGCACATGGCCAAAGGTATGTCTTATTTGCACTGCAGTATTTGGCTCACCCAATTTATGTTGCAATGGGACACATACACTACTTTGCCACTGATGTGTTTTTTGTTCTGTGACCAGGAATCATCCATGCAGTTTGGCAGTTGCACCTCTTTCTTTGTCAAGAATTACCTTTTGGTCACTGTGATGATGGGGGTTTGGACCCCATTGCCACAATGTTCAAAATGTGCTTCAGCTATGGACCCCACACTTACATTTTGGTCACTGTGATGATGGGGGTTTGGACCCCATTGCCACAATGTTCAAAATGTGCTTCAGCTATGGACCCCACACTTACATTTTGGTCACTGTGATGATGGGGGTTTGGACCCCATTGCCACAATGTTCAAAATGTGCTTCAGCTATGGACCCCACACTTACATTTTGGTCACTGTGGTGATGGGGGTTTAGACCCCATTGCCACAATGTTCAAATGTGCTTCAACTATGGACCCCACACTTACATTTTGGTCACTGTGATGATGGGGGTTTGGACCCCATTGCCACAATGTTCAAAATGTGCTTCAGCTATGGACCCCACACTTACATTTTGGTCACTGTGATGATGGGGGTTTGGACCCCATTGCCACAATGGTCATGGCCTGCTTGCATTGTGGGTGCCACACACATATATGTGTGGCACATGTGCTAGGGGGTCACATTGTATGTTCAAAGTCATGTTCGGTGTTGTAGGCATTTGACACAGTCTACACACGCTTGTCATGGTGTTGGGGGATGTCTTCTTCTTGCATTCCCTAGGTTGTGGTGTGCTGGTTGTGTCATGCATTGTCCATCCTATGAGTGGGGGTGGTAGTAGTGGTTGGCATCCAGCCCCCCCTGGCTCAGGGTGGTAGTAGTGGTAGGCATCCAGCCCCCCCTGGGTGTGGGTGGTAGTAGTGGTAGGCATCCAGCCCCCTGGCTCAGGGTGGTAGTAGTGGTGGGCATCCAGCCCCCCCTGGCTTAGGGTGGTGGTAGGCATCCAGCCCCCTGGGTGTGGGTGGTAGTAGTGGTGGGCATCCAGCCCCCTGGGTGTGGGTGGTAGTAGTGGTAGGCATCCAGCCCCCTGGCTAAGGGTGGTAGTAGTGGTAGGCAGCCAGCCCCCCTGGCTCAGGGTGGTAGTAGTGGTAGGCATCCAGCCCCCCTGGGTGAGGGTGGTAGTAGTGGTAGGCATCCAGCCCCCCTGGCTAAGGGTGGTGGTAGGCATCCAGCCCCCTGGGTGTGGGTGGTAGTAGTGGTAGGCATCCAGCCCCCTGGCTAAGGGTGGTAGTAGTGGTAGGCATCCAGCCCCCCTGGGTGAGGGTGGTAGTAGTGGTGAGCATCCAGCCCCCCTGGGTGTGGGTGGTAGTAGTGGTAGGCATCCAGCCCCCCTGGCTCAGGGTGGTAGTAGTGGTGGGCATCCAGCCCCCCCTGGCTCAGGGTGGTGGTAGGCATCCAGCCCCCCCTGCGTGTGGGTGGTAGTAGTGGTGGGCATCCAGCCCCCCCTGGGTGTGGGTGGTAGTAGTGGTGGGCATCCAGCCCCCCCTGGGTGAGGGTGGTAGTAGTGGTAGGCATCCAGCCCCCCTGGGTGTGGGTGGTAGTAGTGGTGGGCATCCAGCCCCCTGGGTGAGGGTGGTAGTAGTGGTAGGCATCCTGCCCCCCTGGGTAGGGGTGGTGGTGCGCATTCAGGCCCCTGTGTGCATATGTGGCATTGGTGATGGGCATCCCGCCCCTATGGTGCTGCTGTTGCTGGTGTAAGTATATTCTGCATCCCTCTGTGTGTGTGTGATGTGTTGTGTACGTGTTGTATGTGTTTTGTGGTTGGTGTCTGACTTACCTTCTGCGCCGTATGCGTCCGTGCCTGTTCCGGTAGTAAATGTAGAATATTGGTATGATCGGGACGAAGGGATTCATGGTTGGTTCGTGTCGTTCGTCCTTCTCGTTGCTCGCGTCGTCCTCGTCGCTTCGCGTCGTCCTCGTCGCTGGCGTGTTCGTCTCGTAGCCGTGGATCGTGTTGTGGCGCGAATCGGAGCTTATGTGCGCCTCTCCCGGATGCTTTGACGTGCCGTGCGTAGCGACGGGTTCGGCGCGTACGGAAAGCGCATCGTACTTGTTCGGCCGGACGGAGCTGCATTTTCCCTTCCGTGCGACTCGATTCAGCGTTTCCGGATTCGCCTCGGTCGGGGAACAGGACCTGGTTTGGGTGAGTACGGCTCGGCCGGATTCTGTGCTGTTGTGCGCATCGTACTTACTCGTTCGGTGTGCTGTACGGATCGGTCGGGAAACAGGCTTTCGCATGGCTTTTTTCCCGACCGAATGGTATTGGGTGCGCCTCCGACTGAGATCGGAATCGGCCCCAATATGTTTTGAATTTTTTATAAAATAAAAAATTAAATGGGTTATGCGTATGCGTATTGAATGTTGTGGCTCAACATATCTGTCTAGCAAAATATTGAGTTTTTGACATTTACATTCTTTAAATTGGTTGGGTGGGAGGTTATTTTTCTCATTTTCATGTTTGATTCCTCTGGATCCACAGCCTAAAATACATTGTTCATGGGCCCTCTTTTTCTTCTCTTGCATGTGAGGGGCCACCTTAGAATCTCTCATCGGTCCTTTTTGTAGCTAAAACAGCTTAGCTAGAGACAAGAAGGTAGGGGGTGGAGGATATAGATAGACTCCTTCTTTTCATGCAAGAGAATTATGAATATCAAACCACTGTTAAAATATTGCAATTCATTCTAAAATACTATTTATAAATTGCTTTCATTGCCACTGTTTTATTCAACTTTATAGTTACAACTATTCACATTTTATGGACAAGAATAGGATGTTGAGTTTAATAAATTCATAAAACATATCCTTACTATGCTTTCTTGAGTTTATCTAGACATGTTGAAAATAGATTTGGAACTTACTAACAACAAATCCTCCTGTGAAGTCTTACAGGACTGATTGCTACCCAGAATGCACAATCCTCATGTCATTCTTTGGTGGTTCATGGGCTACAGTTTATCCGGTTTCCTGGCTTTAGCTAATAAGTTGGTATCAAGCCTATACTTATAGAGGATTTTGAAAACAAACTTGAATTCCAGGCCATAATGGAATTGGAAAAAATGAATCATGTCTCCATTGTGTCATTATATAGTCCTAATTAAGGGGGTCATAAGGAGAGCGGTCGGAAAATCACTCCGACCGCCATGGTTGCGGGAAAACACCGCCCGCTAGGACCGCGGCATAACCGCCGGTCCCATTAGGATGCTCCACAGTCGAAATCCGACCGCGGCGGTCGGATCGCGGCATCTAACATTGCGGCAGTTGCTGCTGCCAGCAGCACCGCAGCGATGTCCAAAAAAGCATGTCCTGCATATCCCTGCACTGCGTGGCAGGCACTGCACAGTGCCTGCCACCTGGTATAGGGACATGTAGGGGGGTACCATGGGTACCCCCCCAGTGCACCCACACACCCCCACAACACATTGGGGGCCCGCAATGGTCCCCCCAGAGACATTCTCCGCATGCCTTTCCATGGCGGTTCTACCGCCGCGGAAAGGCTGGCTACCGCCGGCATCATAATCATGCCGTCGGAGCCTGGCCCTGCACCCGCCCCATTTTAGCGGTCCAGCTCCGCCCTCCAGACAAGCGTGCGGACTGCTACCGGCAGAAAGGTCGAGGGCGGAAAATCGCACCGCCGCGGTCGTCACCGCCATGCTAATGGGACCGGCGGTTTTTAGTGTTGCGATACCGGGCGGATGACCGCCGCCGGCCCGGCGGCGCTCATCCGACCACCATCCTAATAGACCCCATAGTCTCTAGGTCACCCTTCCCTTCTATCCAAGGGAAAAGGATTCTATGATTGCAAAGGGTAAGCTGACAATACTCAAAGAAACAGTGTCTGCATTTATCCTGTTTGGGGTGTATGTGTTGTTATGCTTTCAAATTAGGGGGTTTGTTGATCACTACATATTCACTCTATGGTGTGATATGGGTATCTGGATATGCTACTAGTCACCAGCATGGCATGTTTTTGAGTAGCACACATTGGAACTACAATAATTTCAGTAGCTACATGCTAGAAATGATGACAATGAAAAACATGCCTATTATGTTCTTTATTGAAATAGGTCATTTGACCTCAGAAGACTATCCTACTATGCATGGAGGTTTGGTTTTGTATACTTTTCCATACATTACTTACAAATCACAGTTTCACTGCCACTCAATAGAGACATCAACTATAGTCGCAGCAGGCAGACAAGAGAAGGATGATTGGTGCTGATGAAAGCCCCAGACCCCTTGGGGTTCGAAACATGTCAGTCTAATAGACCGGGTAAATTAGATTTACCCTGTATGTTGTTTTTGATCTTACCATAAGGTTCTTCCTCTCACTTATCTAAGTTCTCCCTCCCACATTTCGAGAGGTAGTTATTTTGATGCTGCTGAAACATGACTTCTCGCTGTGAATACTACAGGCTGCTCTTACTTATCTTTTTGCGATGCAATTTATATTATTTTGCTTTAAGTCATCATATCGACCATACAAACACAGCATGCATTCATTTTTGTAAGGAACGTCATATGACAATCCCGTAATAGCCATTCATGAGTAATTCTACCTCCCTTGCATTTGTATTAGCAAATACCAAATCTCCAAAACTCAGAAATAACTTCATTTAGCAATCGCATGTGGATCCCAGCGTCTGCATGATGACATAGCAATATATTGTAGGGAGAGCGGGTGGTATATCTGATCATCAGGCGCCAGCAGAGCTAGCAACTCCTCGTCATGATTGGGGGTTTGAAATATGTACTATAATGCTCACACCTTAACCTTAGTGCGTGCAGTTTCTTGCACAATTAATGCCAACCTATCAGCCTCTTGGGAGTGTATTTTCTGCTAACAAAACATCATTGTGCCGTATATTTTCCACCACAGTCTCTCATGTTAAAGCCGATTCCAACTGGCTCTTACCTCTTTTGGTTTCTCTGACTAATATATTTCATCATCATCATAAAACTTTTTTTCGATCACAAAGATCTTGTAAAGTACATCTCAATACATATATACATACATACATCACCATAAAAAATAATTTAAAATTGCAAGATTACTTTCTAGCTAACACAGACGCTGGTAAGCTATTAGCAAGGGGGTACAATTTGCATATTAAGAACAGCAATCTAATAAAAGCAGGTAATCACATATGTACATAAAAGTGCCAAAAGTAGCCATTTATTTCAATACAAGTGATTAAGTAATCAAAATATAATAAAAATAGAGATCAGGCAGGCAATACTAAAAGGACATATGCCCAGTAAAAACCGCCATGCAAAAATATCACACAGTGCACTTCGAATGTCTGATCCATAGGGCCATCCGGAATTTCGCTAAACCAAATACCACAGTTCTCCTTGGGTCTGTGCCAAGTATTCTAAGCACTTCCAAAAAATGTCTACTGCCAATGCAACTACATAGCGGAATGATCCATTTGGCCCTCAAAGTTTTGTAGAAAGGAGAAAAAAATAATAAATGGACCAGGGAATCGGGACCTCCTTTACATGCTGGGCACATGTCATCATGGAGTGCTTTGCTTTGCCATCTGCTACATAACACCTTGGTAGGGAGTGACTTATACCTAAATTGCAGAAACAATTTCCATGCCAGGGGTGGGACAATCTCATCGATTTTATCTTCATATTGGGGGAAAGCTTAAAAAGCAACAAACTTCTGAGTAAGTGAGCCCCTAGCAATGGAGACACTCTCTGCCATAGTAAATTCCCAGAAAACTCCCTTAACCCCATCTCTTGTAATCTGGGTCATCTTCTCCGGATCGGTCCAATAAGATTCAAGCCCCAATTTCCTCAAGAGTGTCCTCAGTGAACAAAACCAGGAGATTTTGCTAAACCTTTGGGATCCCATGAGGTCCAGTAGGCCCACTCAATAGGGGACAATCGCTTCTGTGGACCACAATCGATGTCAGAACATTAGGAGCCTACATTCCATTTTGTGGGAAATCTTCCTTTGAGTTAAGTCGAGGAAAATTTAAGTCAGGGGGGAGCTTGCTGGAAGGTTAAGGAGAGATCTTACAAAACGGTGTTCAGTCAAAGAAAGGTAATCAGTACTCGCACTACCCTCAATTCTGCTCCACAAGTAACTGAGCTTAAAGTTTTAGTGTTATAAATTTCTAGTGCTGGGTCACTTTGCCTGACACAGTTCTTTTGTGAATGTTTATTATGTGGGAGGTTTGTTGGATGAGCGAGAGAAGGACTTTCTCAAGATGTGAGCCCCAGCTCAAGTTTGGGGTTAAGCATATCCCTAGATAGTCAAAGGTGGAAACCAGTTCAATAGGGCGATCCCCAACGGACATGAATCTCTTGGATGTCTTCTGAGTGCTTTTGGAAAAGACATATATTCTGTTTTTGACTCATTTAACTCCAATCTTTGCTCATCACTAAAATGGTTAAAATCATTCAATAATTGCTGGAGCCCTTGGGGAGACTAAGATGACAATAATGTATCATATGCAAAGAGAAGGGCCGGGGCCATTCTCTTCCCGACTCTAGGGGCTTTGCATCCATCCCGATCCAGGTACCCTACTACTCCATTTATAAAAAGTGAGAACAGAGTGGGCGCTAAAACACACCCCTGTCTAACTCTACACCTAATCGAAAAGGGCTCTGTCAGCTGCCCCTCCTCACCCCACCTAACCTGAGCCTTTTTTGCTTCGTGTAATCTCATCAGAAAATCCAATACTTTTAGTGGGATCCCCATCTTGGCCAAAACCTTCCAAAGCTTACCCCGTTAGACCAGATCAAATGCGGTACGCAGGTCCACAAACGCTACATAGAGCTTGCCCTGTTATTAATACTTCTTCACAATAAATACAGATGAAACGAAAGACCTGGTCCAGTGTGCACGAAACCCAGCTTGGAAATCAGACAGAATGTTCCCCACTCGTCCGGCTGAACAGAAACTTCCAGATCAGTCCTGGGACCATTCAGACAAAGTGATCTGCTTATAAAGAGCCTCATGCAAAGAATACATTTTCTCTAGCCTGTCTTCATTAGAAAGATTCAACAGCACGGCTGCCTTTTTGGATACTTTGCTCTAATATTATACTCTCATAGTTTGTCCACTTTATAAGTTCTCTCTTCCACTGATTAAAGGTTGGGTCAGTAGTTGATTTCCACTTTATAGTTATTTCCCTTTTGGACAGTATCAAGGCTAAATATATACATCTAGTTGTAATTTTATGTCTTGCAGAACGGGGTATATTCCAAGGAGGCATGTTCTCAGAGAGATCTTGTTATTTCTATCTGTGTATTCATCAATAAATGTAAAAATCTCAGCCTAGTACTGGGCGAGTTTATCTCAAGCCCAAACCATATGCAAGATTTCAGGTCCTAGTTCATTACATCTAGGACATGACTTTTGTGCATTCGTGAAAATATTATTTACCTTTTTTGAGGGTGAGATAAGCTCTGTGTGTAAGTAGTAGACGTTCTTCAGTTTAAAACACGCGTTTCCGGAGACTCTAGAGCATTTTCTAGGTTTTTCGCCAAGTCTGGTGCTTTTACTGGTTGCCCAATATGCTCTTCCCATTTATCCCTGAGTGTGATAAAGGGCATAACTATATCTTTTCTTTTTGCCCTACACATTGCCATCATAGCATTGCATTTACTCATGCTAGTTTACATAACATGTAACCCCAGATGCCCATTTATCCCTGAGTGTGTTAAAGGGCATAACTATATCTTTCCTTTTTGCCCTACACATTGCCATCATAGCATTGCATTTACTCATGCTAGTTTACATAACATGTAACCCCAGATGAATGTCAGGCTAGCTATTGTCTTTCTTTGATGTCTGCCTAATCGGTGTCACAACTGCACCCCATAAAAGGAATTGGGCAGTGGGGAGATCAAATTCTGTCATGAGGTCCTTGAATAGCAATAGTTCACTGAATCTATATAAGTGACCAAATTGCTCAATCCCTTTTTGTGCCCATATTTGTAATCCCCCCCAATCTCCCATGTGAGGCAACATGTTTAGACATGGGATCTCTGCTGAATATGGAACCAACATTTTCGTCTTTTTCTCAGTGAGCACCATTGTCAGGACTTTAATCAGTCCCTTCCATTCTGTATTTTTTTGTTTAGGGTACAACAGTAATTGTGTCAATAACTGTAAAGGAAGTCCCTGGTCTTTGGTCCCTGATTCCCCATTCAACCCCGCCACTATTCATCTAGCAAGCCACTGCATTATGCTGCCAGGTGTATTATTCAAAGATTGGGGCGGCTAACCCAACTATGTTTGTGGGGCGTTGTAGCTTATCAAGTGCCACCCTATGTCTCTTCGATCTCCATATAAAGTTTGTGAGTTTAGAGTCTATTTCACGAACTTTCCCGCTGGCAGCCTGGTGAACAACTCTTACTTATAATACTGACAATAAGATTAGTACATGCCTTATCCTACCCCTCATTCCAGGTGTAAAGCTCCTGATCAAGCAGAATTCATCTGCAACCACTCTACCTCTCTCAACCTCTCTATAGTCTTTACCTAGCTCCTCTACCTGCACCTGGAGATGGCTGCTGTGAGGGTCTTTTAGACACAAAAAGAGCTCTTGGAATTGAGTTTTTTGTTTGCAGTGCTGAAGTGGATAGGTTCGGGAGTAGAAATGCTGTGCTGGAATGAGCTTTTGTACTCAGAGCCCTTGGCCTGTGTGCAAAGTAATGGTTCCATCTCCAGACAGATTCTCGTCTCGATGGGCACCCATCAGGTGTTTTGTTAAAGTGGGTATATTAACCTGATCGATTCTCCATCATTTTACCACATCCATCATTGTCTTTATGCTGTGATATCAAGTGCCAATCACCGAGGTCTTATATCAAGAAAATGTTTTATATTTATCTTTGGTGTTATCCTTGAGTAGCATTGGATCCCTTGACCTTGCTGTCACAATTAACTATGCACACACATCTAACATTTTTCGACATGCTTCCTGCATCCTTTTCATCTTCTCTTTGGAAAGAATGGTGTTTCTGGGTCCATGGATTATTTTAAACTTAATATCAGAATTCTCAGATAATATTGGTCAAGCAAGCAGACATAGGGCCTGATTACGATGGCGGTGAACCCGCCACCGACAGGCTGTTGGTGGTGGGTTCACCGCCATTGTGATGCCAATTACCGCCCGCCAGATTGTGATGGCGGGCGGTAAGCCTGACCCCCACGGGTCTGAAAGAAGCAATCGTTACGATCGCCTGTCAGACCACCCCACATCCTCAGAATGGTGGCGGTGCCTAGCAGGCACCACCCGCCAGATTAAGATGCTGGATCCACGCCAGCCTTTCCATGGAGGTACATCCACCATTGAAAGGCTGGTGGGGATTGACATTAGGGGGCCCATTGCGGGCCCCCCTTGTGCAGGGTCAGTCTGTTATTGCACTTGGTGCAGGGAAATGTAGGGGGGCACCTATGGTAGGGGGGCACCTACCATAGGTGCCCCCCTACATTTCCCTGCACCATGTAGCAGGCACCGCATGGTGCCTGCCACGTAGTGCAGGGAAAAGCAAAAGCTGCCTTTTTTCCATTGCAGCGGGTGCTGCAGCCAGCAGCACCCACCACAATGTAAAAAAATGCCTTTTGCGGCCTCCGTGGTGGCGGCTGCATTGTAATTTGATATGTGGGACCACCGCCTTATAGGCGGGCGGTCCACATCACCGGGATGATGGCGGATGGACTTCAGTCTGTCCGCCATCTTAATGAACCCCATAGTTCTTGCATATAGTCGCTGATCTGCTAGTTCACTGAATTCCAGGATGTGTTAATATTATTCTTATCTCTTTGTTTTTTATTTATACATCGAGATGCATTTGATAGAACCAAATGAATAAAAAACGTATGCCTACATAAAACACAATATGTCTCTGAAATAAACTTTAGGTATGTTGTCACCGCAGGATTTGCATTCGATTTTTGCTAATTTCATTTTTAGAGCTATATCTCTTGTACGGGTTGTTATAATTCACATTTATAACTTTGTTTCGTTAACGATGTAATGCAGAACTTGTTTATTAAAAGAAGCCAAATTTAGCTCAATCGTTAAATTAACATCAGGCCCACCTGAGAATAACATTTAATTCACTACAGTTAGCAGACTGAGAATTTAAGAAGAACAAGAATTTATGAAGATTACTCTGATTGTGCTAAAATAAGAAAGACATCTGTTAGACAAAATATTCTTATCAGATGCTGGAGTTACAAAAATAAGCACAGTTAGAGGGAATAACAACAGAGCTTAAGACTGTCAGCTATAAATAACGGCAAGTGCTCTTTTAACAACTGTTCTTGTATAGTTGTTGGTTTTTCAATAAACACAAACATGTATCACTTGTTTAAT
This sequence comes from Calotriton arnoldi, assembly GCA_963921515.1. Taxonomy (NCBI): domain Eukaryota; kingdom Metazoa; phylum Chordata; class Amphibia; order Caudata; family Salamandridae; genus Calotriton; species Calotriton arnoldi. Next base: position 298,986 of record CAWUFW010009267.1, read on the forward strand.
TTCAGATGCCTGGCTGCTTTTAGAGGAATTCCCATAGTCGACTTTAAAATAGCACACCATCCCAAGAAGTTTAAAATGAATATGAAGATTGATCTTTAAATAGATACTTGACTAAAGAATTAGCATATTTCATAATGAGGATAAAAGAATTTGTCGACTAAGAGACAACAAAATGTATGCTGTCGCTCTTCATTCTCTAAGAGCTCATTTACATATCGGTGTATGATCGCACATGTCACACCCTGACCACCTAGTGAGCCCATTGTCTCCCTGAGGCTTCTTAAAAGTAGACTCTGCAGCTCCATCTCAGAGGATCCACCTTAATGCTCCATACTCCCTGTTGGACTTGGCCCTTTTTGCAGGGTCATCCCAGGACTTTTTGCCTTCATCCTGTATTTTTTCTGACCTGTTGTTGGTGGTTTTATGACTCTGCGCACTTTACCACTGCTGATCAGTGCTATAGTGCATATGCTCTCCCTGTAAGTTGTTGTCATGGATTGGTGTTTCCATGATTGGCTATTTGATTTACTAGTAAGACCCTAGTACAGGGCACTGTGTGTGCCCAGGGCCTGTAAATCAAATGCTGCTAGTGGGCTTGCAGCACTGATTGTGCCACCCACAGAAGCAGCCTGCAAAATGTAACTCTGGCCTGCCATTGCAGAGCCTGTGTGCAGTCTAGTACTGCCATGTCGGCTTGGCAAGTACACCCACTTGCCAGTCCCTAAACCTTCCCTTTTCTACATATCAGTCACCCCTAAGGTAGGCCCAAGGTACCCATGTGGGCAGGGTGCAGTGTATGTGAAAGATAGGACATGCCCTGGTGTGTTTGGCATGTCCTGATAGTGAATTACTGCCAATTTCGTTGTTCACTATTGCAAGGCTACCTGTTCCCAGAGGACAGAATGGGGAGGTTGCTTATAACATCTTATAAACATAACTAACCCTGGGAACAAGGTAGGAGAATAAAGTTTAGTATGCCTGAACTCAGAATGTTAAAATGCATCTTTTAGTGAGGGTGATTTTTACATTCTGTGTTTGAAAACACCACTTTTAGAAAGTAGGTATTTTCTTGCGTAGCCATCCAGTATGCCTCTTAGGTTTGTGTATTGCATGTCTGGCTTTGGAGTGTCAGGGGCTGGGGAGGAGCAATGGCTCCAGAGAGCCTGATGAGTCAGGGCTGGGCTGAATAGGCCTGGGCTGCATTTGGAGTGGTGGGAGGAGTAGCACCTGCACCTGAACAGGGCTGTGCCTGCCTTCCACAATGATGGCTTCGCCCCCTGTGGTGTGTCTGGAGCCAGGGCTCACACTGCCAATGGAGGATGTTGTGCACTTGCAAAGTGCCCCACAGATCTGGTTTTGGCTGGGTACAGACACTCCCTGCCTTAAGAGAACAAAGGATTTTTGGTGTATAAAAAGAGGGGCCCAGACCACAGACTTTTAGATCACTTCTGGGAAATCAAGAGGAACCTTTGCCAAGGAGAAGAGCTGGAGAAGTTGAGGAGGAATACTGCCCCTGTGCTGTTTGCTGTCTGTGGTTGGCCTGCAGTGGCTGCTTGCTGCCAAGGAAAGGAGAAAAAGGACTTTGCTGTTTGCTTTGTCACCTGCTTGAAGAAAAGATTTCCAAGGGCTTGAAACTGAGCTTGCCTCCTGTTCTGAAGTCTCAGGGACACAAAGACTTCACCACCAGCTCCCCTGAATTTCCTTGCAGGGAATTCCAACCTGCATAGAGGTGCCTGCTGCTGTTTAGGACCTCTAGAGACTGTTTGCCACTGGGAGCTGGAAAATCGACGCAACATCGAAGAAGCGTGTGGCATCCGCACCTGTTTCCGATGCATCGCTGAAGAAACCGTCGCAGCGCCTGCCGCGGCTCGAGAAATCGCAGCACAACGCATCGGGTGCAACGATCTCTGAAGTCTGAGATCACCGCAGCGATCCTGACGCAAGACTGCTGTGCGGCTGCACGAAACCACGCATCGTACTGGATCGATGCATCACATCGAGGCGCCAAGACTGTCGCATCGTTGGGGCTGCAGTAAGAAACAGACGCATCAACTCCCCACGCAGTAAGAAAACAACGCATCACCTCCTCTCCGGTAAGGAACCGACGCATCAACTCCCCTGTACTGCAGTAAGGAACTGACGCATCACCTCCCCCGGAGCAAGGAGTCGACGCATCACCTTCCCTGAGTGTAAGGAACCAACGCATCACCTTCCCTGCAGCCATTTTGTTTATTTTGCGTGACGCATCTAAGGTACTTTTGAGAAAAGTGTCGCATTTACAACTTGCATTGAACTGAACTATTTCTACCATTTGAAAGCCTTATTTTTAATACTGTATTGTAGACTTTTGTCGTTTGGTCTTGTTTTGGTTTAGATAAAGATTACTTATTTTTCTAAACTGGTGTGGTGTCCATTTGTAGTGTTTTCACTGTATTACTGTATGTGTTCACAAATACTTTACACACTGCCTCTGAGATAAGCCTGTCTGCTCGTGCCAAGCTACCAAGGGGGTGAGCAGGGGTTATTTTAGAAGTGCATCCCCCTTACCCTGACTAGAAGCAAGGGTCCCTATTTGGACAAAGGTACCTACCTCTACCAACTAGAGACCCTCATTTCTAACACTCCACCATTTTAACACAGGAGGCGCTCCTAAGCCAACATTCTTCCTCGTAGGTCTCAAAATTGGTAATTTTTCACTTACATGAAGGTCTCTGATTCTGCTCAGGACATTTCAAGAGTTTGATTGCCCATAGCCAGTGATTCTTAACTTTATCCTGGAATTCATAGAATTCATTCATTATGGTTCTTCTAAGGTTTGCTTAATATTTGCATAGTATCTCCTCATTACATCCTCAAGGTATGTTCACCCCTGCAGATAGGCACCCACTGCCTACCACAATTGCCTCACATCCATTGATCTATAGCCCCAGCCCAGCCATACATGTAAGGGCTAGAAAAATATCACTTCCAAAACATCCACTTTTTGTGTGTCTGTAACCGACCTCCATGGGTCTTTCTAGTCGATCAGGGCTGCTTTACCCTAAGGCATGGTGCATGCCACAGCCCCACCTTACTTTCTAGGGTGCAAATGTTCTGTGCTCTGTTCATGTGGGGCTGCCAGTACTGGGAATTTGGATCTTCATCACCTGTGTTATGGTTTCAATTTAGCTGCTTAAGGGAACTTACTGGTTGAAGAAATTAGATTACCTGTTATCTCCCTTTGCTGATACCAGACCGACTTGGATGCTGTCCTCAACTGGGTTACTAGGTCTGAAACATGCATGAATTTGAAGGCTGCAGTAATGCTGAACATCTTCATATTGCAGAGGGACCCAGAGCATTGGGGAAGTTGAAGGTGCTAGGTAGGTGCTTTTTATGGTTCCGACTTTTAAAGGTCTAGCTCTTTCACAGAGAGGAGTAAGGCGATTTGCGACTGCTCTAACTCCCCACAATTGAGAGATGTTATTCTGAAGTGGATCCATAGATATCACTCCAGGAGATTACACAGCCCTCTCTAAAATGAGTGATAGGGCAAGATGTATTGTACTGTAACACGCCATGAGAGCGAAAGGCCTGGGCCCATAAGTTTTGGACCTGTTCTAGAATCACAATCCAATGGTTCTTTTTAGCAGCATGTAAGCGTAGAGGGGAGAAAGTCATTATTAATGCCAATCAATTCAACAGGAATTTCTGTGGACACATAGTAACTACTGACAATGACGTTAGTTAGTTTATTACAAAGCCAAAAATAGCTGAACATAGAGACACCTCAAGACGAAAGTGTAGACTTACATCGGAATCAGCATAAAGCCAAATCTGCGAATAAATTTGAGGCGGTGTAGCATAAACAAAAAAACTAATTCAAGAAACAGAATGCAGAGGATCAGAAAGCATGAGCCGAAGTTTCCCTGCATTGAGGGTTGATTAAAATAAATAATTAATCTATCCCTGCTCTAACACTACAATGACATCCCTACTTAAACATCTTCAGGGACAAAGGATAAAAGGTGTCAGTCCGTGGAGTCTCCCAAAGAAGTTTCTCCACAATAATGGGTCATGTAGCGTAAAGCTATCAAGACAGAGCTCGTTCTAAGATGCACTCTCTCCGAAGGCAGAGAAGAAGTGGGCACTTTCCCTACTCGCACATCACATTATTATCGATATTTTTCCCAAGAGTCCTTGCAGGTCACGCCATCCGCTCTGATCACGATCTCAAAGGTAATTTTCCATGGGACCGTAATGTTCCTGGTCCCAAAGCTCTCTCCTGTGAAAAGGACAACGGCCTTATCTTATCGATTCAGACCAAACAATGTAACCTTTTCTCTCCTTGACTGACTAGTAAAACAAAGCGCTTCTTTCACCTGCAACACAAAACGGGAGAAAGAAAGAAAGTAGCATGTGGGCTTTACAAAATTTCATACGAAATTAAGACATGTTCAGTTAAAATTTCTAACTACACGTAAAATGACACATTAATAAACACATTTAATAATTGAATGATTGTCAGTTGCACAACACAAGTTTTTCACGTTAATGTTTTCTGCTAGTTGCATTTACTTTCTACGTTAATTCTTCTAGTTACAATTCAATGGCCTACACACATCACGTTTTACATTGTTACATTAAAGATCCTTACACTTCATATTAATATAACAAAGGATTATATGCGGGTGCGCTCTACATGTGTGATTACAATGCACCCCTACAATTAAAATGCGGTTTTCGCTCCATCAAGAGAAAAAGAAAAGGTTTGAGGCAAAACTTCACACGTCAGTTTTCAGACTAAATATTGTGAAGGAGTCACTGCACAGTGTGACTGATTTAAACTAAGTCACTGATGCACTATGATTTTGAAATGGGGTTGCGTCACTTTTGTAGTGCAGCCCTGGCCCAAAATCGGTTTTTGCATTTACTAAGCCACACAAAGCCACTTTGTGTGGTTTAATAAATATAAAGCAACACAACACAATGCAGTGCATTGCTCTGCCTTGTCTTACTTTAAGTAGGGTAGGGATTACTTGGGTGGAGCATGGGCGTTGCCATGCATCCACCCATGTATTTTGATGTAAACCTAGATTTACAAAGTCTTGTAATTATGGGTTCAAAACCAAAATGGTTCGCTTACCCAACAGAGGTATAATGAAGAGAAATATCTTTATCCTCATTTCTTCATCTTTCCATTTGTACTGCATTTTGCAGCACACATAGAAAAAGGTATATGCTTTTAAGTATTGCTTTTGTACATGAAGGTATCCCTGCCCATAACGTAGGCACACTTGCACTACAGTGCAAGCATGCCTGCGTTTTAACTAGGCAGCACACAGTGCGTCAGCACAAGGAGACAGCAGAAATGCTCCTTATCTTTGTAAATATGGAGCATTTCTGCTCTCGTAAGTCACGCAACGCAGCTCAGCAAGTTTCCTTGCTGAGCTGTGCTGCGGGAAATAAAAGAAAATGTACCTCAAAGTCTATTATGAAGTCAGCCACCGTTTCATTGTCCACATATTTGTTTGCGGTCTCATCAATCCTCACTAGTATGCCTATCATTTCTAATGTCCCTTCTCCAAGAAATTCCTTTCTAATTAATTAAGGAGCAGCACTATGGAAATATAAACCTTTCTCTCTCCTTAGTTTCAACTTATGCGGTCAGGTGAAGCTTCCATAATCTAAATATAGATCCCCAGATCTAGTTTCCTGGAATGTGATCAAGTCATCTCTTTTCAAAGCGTTTCTGCAATAGAACTGGATTTCTCTGTTCATATCCTCAGTTTGCAGCATTTTGCTTGTAATTAGACCATTTTCATCAAAGGCATCCGAACTGGACTTGATTGATATTAGTTTATGTTTCTGTGTCACTGACACATTTTGTATCTTGCAACTTCAAGACCTACTGAGCAGGCTAACAGCGCATGGTTTCGACATAAAGAAATTGTCACTAGTCTCATAGGATACAACCGTGAAATACGCTACATATGATGCAAGACATGTCTGCGAGAGTCTCATGCTGAATTAAAGAGAGGCCTGTTTAGATTTCCCCTGATGTGTTTTACTGTCTGTGAAGTGGAAGGGTGATCCCATAGGTTCTAGACCCACTCTAATTCTAGCTCCCTGATAAGCTGTTCCGAGACACACATTCATTTTCCTTCAGCATCAAGCAAACACAAACACAGACACAATCAGGACCTGTATAGAAAATGCCATCTTCATAGTGTGCTTTCCTTGCCTCTTTTCTCATTTTGGATCACTGGAATGATGGCCTCTGCTATGGATTGGCAGTTCCCAAACAGGCTTCTGCCGCATGTACTCTACTTGAATGATGCACCTTTGGTCTTTAAGTGGAGTCTCGCATACCGTGAGACCGGCCAGGCTGTTTGTCAGGCCTTGCTAGGACACTGGAGAATAGTAAAATATTAATAACTAAACAATTGTAAGACAACAGCAAAGGTTCAGGCCACCCGCCTGTTCCATCAGAGTGAGTTCTGAAACTGGAACAAGATTCGTTTACCCACAATCCAAAATGAATGGCAGACCGCTTAGAATGTCACGCTGATTGCGGGCAGCTCATTGGCAACCTCAAGTGTCAAATAGCACCCAACAACAACACAACCTCCTACAGATCACTTTAGACAGAACTACATGTTACATAGTTTGGTGTCAGCATGATTGCAACAACAATGCCCTTTAAGACATACCACAAAACTGCTCACGTCACACATTAAGACAGAACTATAAACATACCTAACGCAGCCCAAATATAATTAACTTACTATTGTAAGATATGAGTTGTCGAAATAAAGCTTATACTACTACTGCTGATTAATTTACTATTTAGAAATTCAGCATCATTTACTACCATCAGCTGCGTGTCACACATACACTTTTGCTGGGCACTGAGCACCTGCAACAACTACAGAAATCAATTTGGAACAGCCACCTGGTCTAACCTATCAAAAATACACGGCTCATTAGAATTGTCATGCTCACCCTGCTGATCACACACTGCAATAAAACCCAAAACAGACTCCAGTCTGCCATGGAAATGTATGTCAAGCCACATCCCAGACTACCGAAAGCTACTGAGAAGCTATACTAATGGCTGATAGTGCATTGAACAGGTGCTGATTAACAATAAGGATACATATGCATTATTTTTATTTAGTTTACGGGAATGTGCCAACGATTGATATGTGAACATGAATTTCTTCATGTGATTCTACCTGAGGATTTCAATTATAAAATCTGATCTTCGTCACCTATTTTAACTTTGGTGCTCATGAACTGCAGAAGATAGAGAGCCTGCCTCCTTTTCTGAAAGAAGGATGTGTGAACACCTATGGATGCAGGCCTCCCAACACTTCACACATTGTACTACCTCTTCAAGAATTCTGCTTGCCTAAAGGGCAACAACACAAACCTTCTATACTGAAATGAGAGATCTCAGTATGTAATTCCTCTTTTAAAGTCCCTTAATTTTAAACAGTGTAAACCAGCTATGTTTCATCTGCGATTGCTGCTAACTCATCAAGTCTGTTTATGGTATATAACTATCTTGCTACTGTGGTGAAAGCTAGAAATAGGGTGGGCAAGTAAAAATGTCTTGACTTTAATTATTTCTTCTGTCAAGTTTTAATATTTTTAAGTGATTCGTTTTTATCAAATTATAACAGCATTTTACATTCGTGTCTAACAGGAAATCAGGATATGAACTTGCTTTATGTGCTTATTGTATTCTGATTGTATATTGGGACCCTGCATTATTCATGATAAGTAATTGTATTTTTCTTTATATATTTGTGTTTGCTGTCATGGTTAATTTTAAACTGAATAAAGCTTTTGAAAAGAAAAAATAAACAAATCTTCTATTCTCCACGCTTAACACTGATATCTGAGAGTTCTCTCTAAATCAGCACAGATACCTCAACACTTCTACATAGCAAGAAGCTAAACATATTGGATCATCTCAATGTACAACAATGGAAATATCCTGGTACAACCATTTGACTCTAATCTACAATGTTTGCAAGTGCAGTAACTAGTGCTTCTGAATGTCAGGAACAACCTAGCAAGAGAGAATCTGTCTGATCAGATCCAATCGTAAATCCCAAATGCCCCTACCGCTTCACCTGAAAACAAATCCCTTCAAAGCATGTGGTACATGTGCCCCTAATCTTTCCAGTAACACAATAATCAACTGGGTATCTTTTTGCTGGTCAGTAGTTCTCTCTGACACAGTCCCATCTCATTTCAGGAGCCGGTTTTACAGCAGGCAAATAGAAGTCAATAGCAGACTCAGATCCCTCTGTCCCTGGGACAATTTTTCAATGAAGATATTTCTCCTTGTTACGTCTCTCCTGGGAAGGCATAACATTGTGACGCATTCTCAGGTCTACCACTAATGGTAAATATGGGAATGCGCCAAAATCCATCGGTGGTGTGTGGGAACACCCATGCTCCACCCATGAAATGCCTCCATGGGGCAGAGTAACGCAAGGCAGACATTTGTGCTGCCTTTCGTTACTCCGAATTTATCAAGCCATGCAGTGCCACGCACAGTGGCCTTGCATGACTTGATAAATCTGACATTAGTGTTGCGTCGCCCTTGCACCCCCTTGCGTGGCGCAAGAGCAAAGCATCACTGTTATAAATATGGGCCTTTGGCTTTGGACCACTATCCATCCCATAGAAAAAAAAGGCAAATAGTGGGGTATTTTGATGTTATTTGCCTTCTAGAAGTACGCATGTATCCCTTCATAAGAACCAAACCATGCCTCTAAGTGCACCCAGCGAATGACTGGGGAGAGTGAATGATTTGAGTCCTTATTAAAATAACTTTGCCCTGGTGCAAAAAAGTGCAAGGAATATCCATTTGCACCATTTTTCTTCCTGTGTATTACAGATTGGAGTTGATTTAATAAGCTGCAGTCTAAACTTTGAACCAGGATAACAGATGCGTTCAAGGTCTAGGTTTTTCCTGACGGTAAAACCCCTATTACACATTTAAAGTTATGTGTAGAAACAATGCATGCAATCTGTTTATCAATGGTTTCACAATCTGTCTCCTCCATTTTTCCATGGTGAAAGCATAGTCGTGATATTGACTGGGATAAAATCTGTTTCCCACATTGTAATTCTATATCACCCACATAGCAAAAGTGGTGCATGGGGTTTGACCTTTTTTATTGCACCGGGGCAAAATGAATGCGATTCAGCCTCGAGGGCCCTCCCGTAACTCCCTTACAGTGACTACACAGATTGAGGTCCAGCACTATGACAACGACGCTGCTAAGACATTAGTCCCTTCATCCGCAGCCCAACATGTTGTTTGGCTATACTTTTCACTTTGTGATTTGTTTTTCATCATCCTTTCATTTTACTTCATCTGTATCGTCCTCCACTCTGTGCCACAACTTAGTTAGTCACTATTTTTATTGGGTTTAAAAGTCTGTTTGTACACAATACCTTATGTTTCCTAAATGCTCAATGAAAATAACAATTTTCCGCTGGTTGGAGGCTTTCCGCCCGACATCGTTATGAGGCCCTGTATATTCAGTGACAGCTTGGACAAGGTGCTAAAACCAAGGTGGAAAGCAAATAAAAATAAGTTGTCTTTTTTTTTAACCCTGGGCGGCGCTCGATAGCCGCGCTACGCAAAATTCTGCGAAGTTGCAAAAAAACACTGCGAGCTACGTGGAGTTCCGCGAACGCGTGGAGTTGCTTGTTCTACCCGTTCGCGATGCGTTTTTGACGTTCGGGAACATGTATTGCGCGTTCGGGAACGCGTATTGCGTGCTTGGGGGGAAATATCGCACAAACTTCACCATGTAGTTGCCAATGGGTGGGATATCTTGTTTTTCCTGTTTGCTATGGCTCTGGGCCTGTTTTTCTATCCTCCCTATATCTTTTCAATCATTTGTTTCTAAAAACTTTTTTCTGATCTTTTTTATTTATTATCTATCCCTCTCTATTCCTTATTGTATATTTGAGTTTTGTTATACTTTTTGTGTGTTTTTTAGTGTGTTTTTCACTTTTTTCTATTACTTGCTTTTTACATTTTTTTTACCTCCTTTCTTACTTTCTACATTCTCAGGTGCTCGAAGCTACTAACTAATCGTACTTGTTTGCAACTTTGCGCTCTCTTGGGCTGGTTATGTAAGAGAGGTTAGAGAATTTAAGTTAGGTAATGCAGATAGGAAAGACTCCAGTCCTTTCCTTTGTCCTGTCAGGCTGTCCTATCACTAAGATAGTTGTAGTAGTTAGTTAGTTAGTAGTATTTGGTAATTTAGCGGCCTGCGTGACGCGTCCTCTCACATTACTTCAGTCCTAGTAGAACCTTTTGTAGTTTGCATAGTGAGTGAATAGCAACCAACCAATTTAGTGTATGCAATATGCATGCGTCCATCTTTGCAATTAAGAAGAATAAATGCAGACTTAGTAATTGGCCCGTCAAAAGGAGTTGGAGTTGAGACTGAGAGATGATTGGGAATGAGATCGGAACTTAGAAGCAAATATAATTTTTTTGCAATTCATTCCAAAGTCTGGAATAGGCAGGCTAGGTATGTTTAGGATTCAGGAATCGGAATGGAACTGTGGAATAATAAAGATAGGATGGTACGCAACTAGTCTTCAATACTAGTCTACTACTAGTCGATCTGATTTAGGATAGGTCAATGTTATTGCAATTGCAGTTTCCTGTCTAAAAATATTTTTAGAGCGATTATTTAATATTTATTTATTTAACACAAATCATTTTTTGTCTCTTTAATTCTGCCTTACATGATCAGCATCCAGTGGCAAGAAGAAGAAGACTGGGTCTGCTGAGGCGGGTGTGGGAGCCGGAGGGGCCTCCCAGGAGCAGCAGGAAGCGACCTCAGGTGCAGATGGCTCTGCTGGCACCAGTAAGTCCTCCTGGTGTTGTTATATTAACATTGCCCTAACTTTTACCGCTCTATTATTTCCATTTCCTAATTTAAATTTTTCCCAAATCCTCTTCGATCTATCTGTTTCTAAGGGGCCGATCACGATGGCGGGCGGATCGCCCCCGCCGGGCCGGCGGTAGTCACCGCCGGCCCGGCGGGGGCGATCCGCCCGCCATCCACCTGAATATTCCCACCACCAAATCAGGATGGCGGTGGGAATGGGAATGGTACCGCGGCGGACGGAAATACCGTCCGCCGTGGTCCCGCAAGGCGGTCCTTTTTCGCCCGCCTTGCGGGACATGGTACAATGGGCCAATGGCCGCGGTGCTGTGCACGCACCGTCGTAGGCATCACGATGCCTGTCTTCTACGGCGGAGATCCCGCCGCAAGAAGACAGGCGGAGAATGCCTTCGGGGGCCCGTTGCGGGCCCCCAGAGTGTTGGGGGGGTGGGGGGTGCACATGGGGGGTACCCATCTGCATGTACAAGGTGGCAGGCACCGCACGGTGCCTGCCACGTTGTACATGCAGATGCACAACATGCATTTTTACATTGCGGCGGGTGCTGCTTGCAGCACCGCCTGCCGCAATGTAAAAATACGGGATGTGCCCGCCAGTGTGGCGGGCGCATCCTAATTCGTATAGTGGGACCGCCGCACCTATGGCGGGCGGTCCCTTTTGCCTCTGCGATGGCGGGCGGACTTTGTCCACCCACCATCGTAATCGACCCCATAGTTCTTGTTTTTGCTCCATTACCTACTAGTACTACTAACATTGTTTCTAGTGTCTGTTTAAAAAAAAAAAAAAAAATTACATCAAATGAAAGTGCCTCTGACGCTGTATTAGTCTGTCTGTAGCTTGCTTTCTTCTGGTTTTCCACTCAGCTTTCCCTCTCCCCTTATATGTTTTGTGGATTGCCTAGTAGTGGTACTGTAAGACTCAGAGAACCCATTGGTCCTAGGCTACTACTAGTACTATTAGTAGTAAGGATTCCTTACTACTACTAGTACTAATAGCACTAATCTGCTGTGCAGATTGCATACCCAAGTAAGGTATTCTACTCAGGTTTGTTGAGATGAGAAGGCTTTCTTTTACTGTCTCATGCTCAATCAGTAAATGGTGGTCACTCACGTTGGACACCCCAAAGTGGTGTATTTTACTTTTTCTAATCCAGGCCTGGTACTTTTTTTATTAGCAGCAGTTGATGGTGAACACTGAACAACTGATTACCATGCACCATGGCTGGAAGGAAGTATGAGGAGGAGAACAGCACCATTTTTTTCCAACTAAGATAGACCTCATGCCCGCCCAGTTGGCCACTCTTTCTTCTTTTCAAAAAATGAAATGCACCAATAGCTCTAGCCACTGAGTCCAGTCCTTTGGGTTGTCCTCTTCTTAAGAGGCTTTTCAAAAATTGCCACCAACAAACTGCCCAACCGGATATTTTGGTATTTTTGATAGGACATACTGTCTACTCTACTCTATTATCCGAATTGTAGATAGTGATGTGTGTGGTGTATGACAGTATTTTCAATCTTGCTAATGAAAATAATAAATAGGGGAGGCGTATATGGCATCTAAAAAATGTGAAATGTTTTTTCCAGGCATACCGACAACCAGTGCCCGGGGCCAGGGCGAGGGCCATGCCACTCCGGAGGGAGCGGATGCAGCAAATGCAGGGGTTGAGCCAGCAGCAGTGGTGGGCGGTGGTAAGTCATATTCCTTACTTATTGAGAAGGATGAATACACTCGCTGCAAGGGTGCCGGTGTACACTCACTCAGTACACTGTACTTTTGCTGCTGAGACTAAGTTGTTGTGAACACTGAACATTTGAAGAAGACACCCTTTATTTAACATTAGCATTAGCGGGGGTTGGGTAACTAATGGCCTATTCTATTCTATCTTCAACTCAGCAGAGAAAGTTTTATGACAAAGAGTCAGATGACATGTAATATATGACTGGCAGAAAAGGATGCGTGGGTGAAGGAAGGGGCCCTGGGATGCATATAGGTGGCTGATAGGATGCATGGGTGGTTGAAAGATGGGTGAAAGGTGAAAGAAAACAGAAAGGATGCCTGCCTGGGTGGGTGAAACTGTATGGGTGAAAGGAATCCTCTGGGGAGTTTGAGGGGTCAAACTCAAAGGCAAGCAAGGGCCCATGGGTAGTGGTTAAATGACAAATGTATGTTGTCAGTGAAAGGTTTATGATAGCCATGTTTGGACTGATGGATGCCTGGATGGTATCATAGTAGGTGAAGAGTCAGACTGGATGAAGAGAATGTAAAAGAAAATTAAACCATGCCAGAGTACCAAAGCCAAGGGTGAAGAATAAAATAATGCTAGAAGAGCAATGCAAAGATAAATGAAAAAAGTCCTGGGAAGAATAAACAAGGACCGTCTTTTCCCAAGGTTTTTGATTCAAAGGTTTGAGGTTGTATTTCAGAATGGAATACTCCCTTGACTCACAGTAGTTTGCAAGCACAACACATATATTGTGCATGACTATGTATTATGTACCCTAACCACCCATCTTCAATCGCATCCCTCCGACTCCGAGGCCCACTTCCGCTCCAGTCCCATGTCATTTTGACAGTATCAGCCATGGGTGGCCTATCGGCTGCATGGTTAACTACTTACAAATCAGTATGTCATCATCATCACGTGAGTGACGTGACGTCGTGCCGTATATCATCATCATTCATATTAAGCATATATCATTTGCCTTATTGTAGTAGTCAGGGTGAAAGTAAAATTGCCCCACCTACAGACAGTAGTAAAGTAAAGTGAATCTGCGACATGAGTATGTCTGTCTAGGGCACAAGCTGACTGAGCTGGCATGCCTACAAGATTAATTGTGCTAAACAAGAGAGAGAAGAAGAATACTTATCTACTCCATAGTGCCTAATACCTGAAAGTCTAATCATCAATCATCACATCCAAATCTTATGACTGAGGAAGTGAGGATACCACAAATGTTATGTACTGCCAGTGCTACTGTGCCACTATAATTTGATGTGTATAATTTTGTGTTACTATTTTGCAAAGAGTATTGGTTACAATTGTCTTTTTTCTTTCTTGATATAGCTACTCCTTCCCAACCCAACAGGCAGGAGTTAGCAGCAAGGGCATGGAAACGCAAGCTGGAGGCCATCCGGGACGAATATCGCCGGCTGGTTGTCCTGGCGGAGGAGGAGGAGGCGGCAGCTGCAGGTTCCCCCAATGCCCCGTGCCCCAGCCAGGACCCCCCTTGCCTCCGGCGGCACGGCGCCATGTACTGGCAGGCGTCCGCCGCACCTCGTCATCAACCACTGCTCCCACCCCTGTTGTTCCGCAAGGGACTTTAGGCGCTGCATGCTCCTCTGGATGGCGCGCCTAGAGGCCAGGCTGGAGGAGGTCCTGGAGCGCACTAGCCAGCATGCCCGCCGCTAGACCTCAGTCTTAATCTTGCCCCTTTTTTAATCTTTTTTTTGGTGGGTTCGATGTGTTGGGGAGAGGGTGGGAATGGGGAGTTGGGGAAAATGTGGCTGTTGTTTTTTGGTTTATGGACATTTGGACATGGACATTTACTGGACATTGGTTGGGGTTAGGGAGAGGGAGAGGGGTGGGTCAGGTGTTGTGGGTTCTTCTAGTTTATTTGTTAGGGTAATAAATTATAGTTTTACAATAGATAGGATGTAAATCTTTTCTGGGGGGATTACTCTTTTATGTCGCCTTGTTTGTTTCCTCCTTTGCTGCAGGGCTGCAGCCAGTTTTTTAAATCTGCCAATAGTGTAACACGCCAACAAATAGATGCGGTACGGTACCCTCACTTGTCCTACTACTGTCATTCTCTCCTTCTAGTCTATGCATTCTGCAACTAAAACCCTTATGTAGTATGTACTCGGAAGGATGTGGATGTGTGAATTAATTAATTTCCATAATATATACATTATTGCCTCCCCCACACTTCTTCTCTTACCTGTGATTGATGTTTAGGCGAAGCGATGGCTGCATGGTGATGGTTTGGTTTCCCAAGGTGCCATGGTGGGTGGTGGTAGCAGTAGTAGACAGTTGCATTTGCAAAAAAAGAAAATGAGACAGTCAGTCACCTGAGGGAAACTAGGGAACGAGTAGTAGAAGTACTGTACACAAGAAGAAGACTACCAAACAAGAAACCATGATGATGATAAGCAATGCTAAAGTAAATAATGGTGGCAGGGATAGCCTAGTACGAGTTACAAACTGAAGTTGACTCGACCTATGAAGTGGACAAGCGTAACCTTTAGTGCTCGAAGGATGATAAATCGATGCCGGCAATTAATAATTATGATGGATTATGTTCCTCTGGAAAAAAATTGAATAGCGAATACTGAGCATGGGTGGGCAATCTAATCTATATGATGCCAATGTGGGCTATATACTTAGAGCAGAAGAAGATCCTCGCCCTGCCTTGAGTTAGTGTTGCTTTCATCACATCCGCCCCAGCAAGTGTGTGATCAATTATTGGTGCAAATTTATAATTTAGTCATACCTCAATATAAATCACACAGCCCGCAGGAAGAGGGTTAGGGTTTGATGAATGGTTGGGAAGGGGTATTTGAGGGAAAGGTTTGACAAAGACAAACACTACACATGGACAACACACAATCTTGGCAGACGACCATCATAAATCTGTTAAGGGAGAAAAAGGAAATGCAAGCATGATGATGACTTGATGATGATGGGTAGTACTAGATTGATTGATGCATAATTTATGCGTCACTCTATGCCTGAAAGGGTTTTGTTTTGACTTATACTGGGTGCTCCCTTGTGTCTGGACAAAGCTATACCTCTCTGAAGAGCTCTAATGAGAGCGAAACACGTGTCAGGTGTTGCTTTTATTCATTTCAGGTTGGCTTGCATGGTATTTTACCAATACAAAGCTGTAATACTGTGCCTGGAGTGGTAAAAGGCTTTGGCCATTTTACAGCTCGGCATGGCTAGCACTGTGCTAATCCTATGCTTAAAGACTTTGCTGTGGAAATGGTAAAATACTTTGGCCATTTCTATCTCGACGTGGATGGCATTGTGCTAATCCTATGCTTAAAGACTGTGATAGAAAAGCAGACATTTGAGGTGAGCAAATTTAGAGTGTCGCTGGTGTTGAGACTGCTCTATATTGGAGCTGCTTTCCACCTAAACTTGAGAACTACCCAGAGTTCTCTGCTTCTTTTTTTACATATATATATATATATATATCTTCCAAGGTTGCCCTGTAAGCAGAGACGCACATACAGTGGATGAATCACCAGGATATTTATTTCAAAATCGGCATTTCCTCCCCAGTACAATTCCGTTGCCTGACGCGTTTCGGAGCGGGCTGCTCCTTCCTCATAGGCTCTGAGCGCAAACCACAGTCCAAGTGAACCAACCCTCTTTCCCTTTTCTGCATGCTCCTCGGTAATTGCCCTCTGGTGGGCCTCTCAGGTGAGTCAAACCTTTGCATGCTGGGAGTTTGAGTCCGCTTCACTAAATCATCCCCTCCAGTGGGGTCCGTGATTTTGCCTCAATAATATTTCTATTGTTAAGCCCTCCAGTGGGCCACAGGGAAGAAAGGCCGGTTTCAATCATGCATCCACTGTGCTGCTTCGGCTCCGATATTCAAAACCAGCAGCCCCAGATTCCATTCTCCTGGCAGTGCAGCCTCCCACGGCCGGACTGCCGCGCGTTAAATCTTCCAAGGTTGCCCTGTAAGCAGAGACGCACATACAGTGGATGAATCACCAGGATATTTATTTCAAAATCGGCATTTCCTCCCCAGTACAATTCCGTTGCCTGACGCGTTTCGGAGCGGGCTGCTCCTTCCTCATAGGCTCTGAGCGCAAACCACAGTCCAAGTGAACCAACCCTCTTTCCCTTTTCTGCATGCTCCTCAGTAATTGCCCTCTGGTGGGCCTCTCAGGTGAGTCAAACCTTTGCATGCTGGGAGTTTGAGTCCGCTTCACTAAATCATCCCCTCCAGTGGGGTCCGTGATTTTGCCTCAATAATATTTCTATTGTTAAGCCCTCCAGTGGGCCACAGGGAAGAAAGGCCGGTTTCAATCATGCATCCACTGCGCTGCTTCAGCTCCGATATTCAAAACCAGCAGCCCCAGATTCCATTCTCCTGGCAGTGCAGCCTCCCACGGCCGGACTGCCGCGCGTTAAATCTTCCAAGGTTGCCCTGTAAGCAGAGACGCACATACAGTGGATGAATCACCAGGATATTTATTTCAAAATTGGCATTTCCTCCCCAGTACAATTCCGTTGCCTGACGCGTTTCGGAGCGGGCTGCTCCTTCCTCATAGGCTCTGAGCGCAAACCACAGTCCAAGTGAACCAACCCTCTTTCCCTTTTCTGCATGCTCCTCGGTAATTGCCCTCTGGTGGGCCTCTCAGGTGAGTCAAACCTTTGCATGCTGGGAGTTTGAGTCCGCTTCACTAAATCATCCCCTCCAGTGGGGTCCGTGATTTTGCCTCAATAATATTTCTATTGTTAAGCCCTCCAGTGGGCCACAGGGAAGAAAGGCCGGTTTCAATCATGCATCCACTGCGCTGCTTCGGCTCCGATATTCAAAACCAGCAGCCCCAGATTTCATTCTCCTGGCAGTGCAGCCTCCCACGGCCGGACTGCTGCGCGTTAAATCTTTCAAGGTTGCCCTGTAAGCAGAGACGCACATACAGTGGATGAATCACCAGGATATTTATTTCAAAATCGGCATTTCCTCCCCAGTACAATTCCGTTGCCTGACGCGTTTCGGAGCGGGCCTATATATATATATATATACACATACAAGACCCACTATGACACTTTTTAGGTGATATATATATATATATTCACTGAAAAAACCATAGGTTTTAGGGACAGTTATAGTTATTTGGACATTGCACTCGTACAAAACCCGTGAAATTCCCCCGTTATAGGTAGTCCAGCTAACTATAACTCGCGCCCCGCAATGCACTGCTGATGACGTCACATATTACATCACTCATGACATGGTCAGTGACATCACTGATGACATCACTGATGACATCTCAAATGACATCACTGATGACATCACTGATGACATCATCCAGTGACTTTGTGTTTCTGTAAAGTTTAAATATTTTTAATATATATAGGAAAAGACGTATTGAAGAATGAGTGGGTGTGTAAGTGTCTGTATGGATGATTTAGTAGGTGCGTGACTGACTCTATAAGTGAGTGATTTAACGTATCTTACTGAATGCATGGGTTAGTGACTAAACTGGGTGAATGTCTGTATCCGTCTGTCTGTTGCTGTGTAAGTGGCTGCATGTGTTTGTGAATAGCTACATGAGTGTCTATATGAGTTATTGAATGCTTGTGTGAGTATCTGTATGGGTGCCTGAGTGTTTGTGTGGGAGGGGTGTGTGCAACTCTGTGCATAGATGTGTGAGTGGGTGATTCACTGGGTGGATGGTTTAAAGAGTGCATCTGTGATAGACTGTATGGGTGGGTAAGTGTGTGTAAGAGTGTGTTAGTGAGTGAATGTATGTCCCAGTGGTACATGTGTGAGTAACTACATATGTGAAAGGCAGTATATATGTGTGTTGGAGTATATAAATAGCTATAAGCAAGAGTGAGTGATTGTGATAGTGGCTGTATGGATGAGTGTGTGCTTGTATCAGTGATTGTATAAGAGCGTAAGAATGTGCTAGTATTTGTATGAGTAAGTGAGCTGGTGTGTGTATAACTGTATAGGTGAGTAAATGGTAGTGTGTTTAATTATTTGCATGACTGACTAGGTGTGTGAGTACCTCTATGGATGAGTGGCGGTGTTTGAGTGTCTATATAGGAGTATGAGTGCATATGATAGTCCTGTACTGAGTGACCGTAAGTATGAGTGACTGTACGGGTGAGTGAGTGGATGTGTGCGTAGACCTAAGAATCAGTGAGTGGGTATGTAGTTATTGGTGTTGGAGTGTCTATGGTTTTGCGAATGGCAGTCTGTAATTTAGAGTGGGTGTATCAAAGGTTATATTAGGGTGTGAGAAGATGCATGAAATTATCACGTGGATGATGTCATCAGTGATGTCATTTGAGATGTCATCAGTGATGTCATCAGTGATGTCACTGACCATGTCATGAGTGATGTAATATGTGACGTCATCAGCAGTGCATTGCGGGGCGTGAGTTATAGTTAGCTGGACTAACTATAACGGGGGAATTTCACGGGTTTTGTACGAGTGCAATGTCCAAATAACTATAACTATCCCTAAAACCTATGGTTTTTTCAGTGAATTTCAAAGGTTTTTTAAATGCTAATTTGTAACTATAACGTCCCTGAAACCTATGGTTTTTTCAGTGAATTTCAAAGGTTTTTTAAATGCTAATTTGTAACTATAACATGTCTGAAACCTACGGTTTTTTCAGTGAATTTCAAAGGTTTTGTAAATGACAATTTTTAAATGTATTAATTGTTATATAAATTTTTTCATACTGATTTCCAAATTGTTTAGAAACAATTTTTTTTTACATATTTTATTTTTTAAATTACATTGTAATTACATTATACATTACATTACAAAAATACTTTCTCAGAATGAATTACTTTAGTTTAAATACTTTGCACATAGGCAATAGACTTTTAAGTACAGTAGTTACAGTTGTTGCAATGGGCAACACATTTTCAAACACAATGCAACATTCAGCTCAATGTGAATTTCTAGTTAAATGCAATTAGTTACTTTATGGATTACTTTTCTAACCACAGGACTGGATCCTAGATTCAGTCCTGGGACATCTCCTGTAAACAGTTGAGTAAAAGCGTTTTGGTTACAGTAGTGATTTTTAAGGAATATTATTGTATTTTAAAAGTTGACACTTAGAAACTTTTCCTCATAGAATCACCAATGTTATCCTATGGAAGGAAATTCACTTAGCAGGTAAAAACTGTTATCGTTACTTTTTCTTACTCAGTGTTGGATCCTGGATCCAGCACTGGTGCATCTCCTGTAAACAGTTGAAAGAATGCGTTTAAGTCATACAGGCGATTTTTAAGGAATATTTGTAGTTTGTGAAAATCGACACTTTGAAAGTTTTCTGCTGAAAACCAGACAATGGATTCCTATGGAAGAAAATATAAGTTACTGGTAAGTACGGTTAAAATTACTTTTCAGGGTCAGTGCTGGGCTAAAAGATGCAGCACTGGGTTCTCTCCTGATAACAGGTGAGTAAATTGGAATTCGTACTTTGGTTGATTTTAGAGGAATATTTTAAAGTTCCAAAACTCCACACTTTGAAGAATTTCCAAGTGAAACCAGTCAATGTTAGCCTATGAAGGAAATTCAAGTTACCGGTAAGTACGGTTAAAATTACTTTTCAGGACCAGTACTGGGCTGAAAGATGCAGCACTGAGGTCTCTCCTGATAACAGGTGAGTAAATCGGAATTCGTATTTCGGCTGATTTTAGAGGAATATTTTAAAGTTCCAAAACTCCACACTTAGAAGAATTTCCAAGTGAAACCAGTCAATGTTAGCCTATGGAAGGAAATTCAAGTTACTGGTAAGTACGGTTAAAATTACTTTTCAGGATCAGTACTGGGCTGAAAGATGCAGCACTGAGTTCTCGCCTGATAACAGGTGAGTAAATCGGAATTCGTATTTCGGCTGATTTTAGAGGAATATTTTAAAGTTCCAAAACTCCACACTTAGAAGAATTTCCAAGTGAAACCAGTCAATGTTAGCCTATGAAGGAAATTCAACTTACCGGTAAGTACGGTTAAAATTACTTTTGAGGATCAGTACCGGGCTGAAAGATGCAGCACTGAGGTCTCTCCTGATAACAGGTGAGTAAATCGGAATTCGTATTTCGGCTGATTTTAGAGGAATATTTTAAAGTTCCAAAACTCCACACTTTGAAGAATTTCCAAGTGAAACCAGTCAATGTTAGCCTATGAAGGAAATTCAAGTTACCGGTAAGTACGGTTAAAATTACTTTTCAGGACCAGTACTGGGCTGAAAGATGCAGCACTGAGGTCTCTCCTGATAACAGGTGAGTAAATCGGAATTCGTATTTCGGCTGATTTTAGAGGAATATTTTAAAGTTCCAAAACTCCACACTTGGAAGAATTTCCAAGTGAAACCAGTCAATGTTAGCCTATGAAGGAAATTCAAGTTACCGGTAAGTACGGTTAAAATTACTTTTGAGGATCAGTACTGGGCTGAAAGATGCAGCACTGAGGTCTCTCCTGATAACAGGTGAGTAAATCGGAATTCGTATTTCGGCTGATTTTAGAGGAATATTTTAAAGTTCCAAAACTCCACACTTAGAAGAATTTCCAAGTGAAACCAGTCAATGTTAGCCTACGAAGAAAATTCAAGTTACCGGTAAGTACGGTTAAAATTACTTTTCAGGACCAGTACTGGGCTGAAAATGCAGCACTGAGGTCTCTCCTGATAACAGGTGAGTAAATCAGAATTCGGATTTCGGCTGATTTTAGAGGAATATTTGTATGTTTCAAAAATCAACACTTAGAAACTTTTTCAGCAAAAAGCAGGCAATGATATCCTATGGAAGGAAATTCAAGTTACTGGTAAGTACGGTTAAAATTACTTTTGAGGAGCAGCACTGAGGTCTCTCCTGATAACAGGTGAGTAAATCGGAATTCGTATTTCGGCTGATTTTAGAGGAATATTTTAAAGTTCCAAAACTCCACACTTAGAAGAATTTCCAAGTGAAACCAGTCAATGTTAGCCTATGAAGGAAATTCAAGTTACCGGTAAGTACGGTTAAAATTACTTTTGAGGATCAGTACTGGGCTGAAAGATGCAGCACTGAGGTCTCTCCTGATAACAGGTGAGTAAATCGGAATTCGGATTTCGGCTGATTTTAGAGGAATATTTGCACAATGGTGAAGGGAGGGGCGGGGCCTGAGGTGACATCTGGGCAAACGCGCCCCGTGGTGCGTTTTAAGTTGGGGGATTAAGTCCCCTTGAATCATGAGGGTCCCTACGGGCCAACTAGCCCACCAGGAACCTCCAGTATGCGCCAGGGGGCTGCGTTGCAGAGACATGTACAGAGGCCACACCCCTTTTTACACCTCTCTGCAACGCAGCTCTGTGGCGCTTTCTGGACGTACCTGTTGGGCTAGTTGGCCCCAGGGACCCTCAGGATTGAAGAGGATTTAATTCCCCATCTTAAAACGCGCCACGGGCCTGTTTGCACACATGTCACCTGAAGCCCCGCCCCTCCCTTCACCACTGTGCAAACGCGCCCCGTGGCGCGTTTTAAGTCGGGGGATTAACTCCCCTTGAATCCTGAGGGTCCCTGGGGTGCAACTAGCCCACCATATACCTCCAAAAGCGCCATAGAGCTGCGTTGCAGAGAGGTGTAAAAGGGGCGTGGCCTCTGTACACCTCTCTGCAAGGCAGCCCCTGGCGCATACTGGAGGTTCCTGGTGGGCTAGTTGGCCCCCAGGGACCCCCAGTATTCAAGGGGAATTCGTTCCCCCTCTGCAAACGCGACCGCCAGTAGATAATATATACATACACACACATATATGCATACACATACATATATATACATATATACAGAGGTATATATATATCCATATATATATATATTATCTACTGGCGGTCGCCAGTAGATAGTTATAGTTAGGACCTATTATCCATAGGAAATTCGTAACTTTATTTTCCCAATAACTTTGGCGCCGGATGACGAATCTTCGCGAAATTTTCAAAGCTAGTGGGGCGCTCCGGTCCGCTCCTATCTTGAAAGTTTCGGTGTGATTCGGCAAGCGGGGGCCGAGAAAAAAGGGGGGTCCCAAAACGTGTTTTCTCCATGTTAATTCCCATAGGAAATTTTAGCCACGGCTACAGCCCGAGCTGCTGAACGGATTTACACCAAATTTGGGAAAATTTGGGAAAAAAATAGTGCTTGGTTCAGAAAGCACCCTTTTTTTTAAATGGTGTAAATCCGTTCAGTAGTTGCGAGGAAAATCAAAAAATAGAGGTCAAAAAATCAATTTCCCATAGGAAACTTTAGACACGGTTACAGCCAAAACTGCTGAGACGGAATTACACCAAATTTGGAAAAAAGGTAGTGCTTGGTTCAGAAAGCGCCCTTTTTTTAAATGGTGTAAATCCGTTCAGTAGTTGCTGAGAAAATCAAAAAATAAAAGTTTCGATATCTATGGCCGCGGTGGATCCGCGCACCCTCCCGACCACGAGCTGCATGCTAATTGGCTGTCAACACTCCAAACCAGGAAGTGTTGGCAGCCATCTTGTGCCTCGGTAGAACCAAGGCACAAGAAAAGAGAAAAACAGTCACAAAAAAAAAGGAAAAGGGGCAGGGTAGAAACACCCTGACCCCCCAGTCCTGCTCAGGGAGTCCCACAAGGACCCCCAGGGCCAAAAAAAGCATTTTTTTTTTTAAATCAGCAAAATGTGCGCCAAATCCACGGATCCGGCCGCAAAACAAAAAAAACAAAGCGCGGGCTCCCGTGCTTCGTTACTAATTAGCCCCCGGGTGGGCCAAGTCCCGGGGGCAGTGAAAAAAATAATTGTGGGGGGGCCCAATCCCCCCTACACTGCCCTGGGGACCGCCACCTCCCCGGGGCTTGAATAATGAGTTGCGGGGGGGCACGCAGCCCCCCCACAGCCCCGGGGACCGCCACCCCCCGGGGCTTGTTTTTTTAAAGTTTGGGGGGCCTCTAAGGCCCTCCCAAGCCCTGGAGACTGCCACCCCCCGGGGCTTCAAAGAATTAAAATAGCAGGGGGCACACTGCCCCCCCGCAGCCCCGGGGACCACCACCCCCCGGGGCTTCATTTAAAAAAATACCTGTGTGGGGGGGCTCGAGCCCCCCCACACGCCCCGGGGACCGCCACCTCCCTTGGGCACTAAAAATGTAAATTGGGGGGTCCGTTACGGACCCCCGAGCCCCAGGGACCACCACCTCCCTGGGGCTGTGCAATTGAAGGGAGGGGGGCCGCGCGGCCCCCCTCCTGGAGCCCTTGATGGCCCTGGGGACCGCCACCCCCCAGGGCCGGCTCCTGCAGTGTCCCGGGGTGCCCACCCCTGGGACCCTGCTGTTTGCAATGACAGGGCGAGAGCCTCGCGGCTCCCGCCCTGTCATTGCAAACTTGCTTTGCTTCATTGAAGCGAGAGCGGGGAAACCTGCTCTCGCTTCAATGAAGCAAAGCAGATTGCTTTTCCACATGGGGAGCTGCATGTCAGCAGCTCCACATGTGGAAAAGCAATGCCGGGTCCTGCAGGACGCGGGGAGCCGGCGGGACCGTGGGGGGATTGGGGACCCCCTCACGGTCCCCAACAGATAGGGCCTGCCCCGGGGGATGGGGTCCCCGGGGCCAGGAGTGGCCCGGGAGGGGGGCCACGCAGCCCCCCTCCCCCCAAACATTTTTTTTTTAAAATAATTAAATAAAGGCCGGCCCCGGGGCAAATAGAGGCCTCAGGAGTGGGGCCACGCAGCCCCCCTCCATAATTAAAAATTAATATGTATGTGGCCATGCCCTGGGGGATGGGGTCCCCGGGGCTGGAATTGGCCACGGGAGGGGGGCCCACGTGGCCCCCTTCCCGTTCAATTTTTTATTTAAATGGGGGTAAGGCCCTGGGGGATGGGGTCCCCAGGGCCCCAAAAAAGTAAAATCAAGGAGGGCCACGCAGCCCCCCTTCTAAATAAAAAAAAAAAAAAAAAACACGGAGATCATGCCGAGGCCCCACCCCCTCCTAGCAACACACTGCAAACGCGCCCTGTGGCGCGTTTTACAATGGGGAATTAATTCCCCTTCAATACTGGGGGTCCCTGGGGGCCAACTAGCCCACCAGGTACCTCCAGTAAGCGCCACAGGGCTGGGTTGCAGAGAGGTGGACCAGGCCACGCCCCTTTTTACACCTCTCTGCAACGCAGCTCTGTGGCGCTTACTGGAGGTACCTGGTGGGCTAGTTGGACCCCAGGGACCCTCAGAATTCAAGGGGACTTAATCCCCCAACTTAAAACACGCCACGTGGTGCGTTTGCACAGTGGTGAAGGGAGGTGGCGGGGCCTGAGGTGACATGTGTGCAAACACTCCCTGTGGCGCGTTTTAAGTTGGGGAATTAATTCCTCTTCAATACTGAGGGTCCCTGGGGGCCAACTAGCCCACCAGGTACCTCCAGTAAGCACCACAGAGCTGCGTTGCAGAGAGGTGGCCCAGGCCACGCCCCTTTTTACACCTCTCTGCAATGCAGGCCTGTGGCGCTTACTGGAAGTACCTGGTGGGCTAGTTGGGCCCCAGGGACCCTCAGGATTCAAGGTGACCTAATACCCCAACTTAAAATGCGCCACAGGGCCCGTTTGCACAGTGGTGAAGGGAGGGGGCGGGGCCTCAGGTGACATGTGTGCAAACACGCCCTGTGGCGCGTTTTAAGTTGGGGAATTAATTCCCCTTGAATCCTGAGGGACCCTGGGGGCCAACTAGCCCACCAGGTACCTCCACAGTGCACGCCACAGGGCTGCGTTGCAGAGAGGTGGTCCAGGCCACGCCCCTTTTTACACCTTTGTGCAACGCAGCTCTGTGGCACTTACTGGAGGTACTTAGTATGCTAGTTGGACCCCAGGGACCCTCAGGATTCAAGGGGACTTAATCTCCCAACTTAAAACGGCCACAGGGCTTGTTTGCACACATGTCACCTCAGGCCCCCCCCTCCCTTCACCAATGTGCAAACGCGCCCCGGGGCGTGTTTTAAGAGGAAGTTTTAATCCCCCTGCCCTATTATGTACTAGGGCCTTACAGAGGAGGTCATGCTAATCACAGGGGTACCCCAACGCATAGTGTTCCCTAGTGTATGTAGGTGTTTTCACTGTATTCTAAGTGTCTTTTAGCATAGCACTGGCTCTAGGCCTGGTTAGTCCGAGTCAGTTACCACTAGTACCCATCTGAAAAAGTTGTGGGCACAGGATGATTTTGCCTCTTTCTGCTCCTCTGTTGGTTCTTTCTGCACATGTCTTGCTTCTTCCTGCTCTTTTCTTCGTCTTTGTGGACCTCTGTTGCTTCTTTCTGCATTTCTTTTGCTTCTTTCTGTGCGTTTTTTTGTTCTTTCTTCACATGTCCTACCTCTGTAGGCATAGTTAGAAACTAGCATTTAAAAAACCTTTGAAATTCACTTAAAAAACCATAGGTTTCAGGCACGTTATAGTTAGAAATTAGCATTTAAAAAACCTTTGAAATTCACTGAAAAAACCATAGGTTTCAGACACGTTATAGTTAGAAATTAGCATTTAAAAAACCTTTGAAATTCACTGAAAAAACCATAGGTTTCAGACACGTTATAGTTAGAAAATAGCATTTAAAAAACCTTTGAAATTCACTGAAAAAACCATAGGTTTCAGGGGCGTTATAGTTAATTGGACATTTCACTCGTACAAAACCCGTGAAATTCCCCCGTTATAGTTAGTTCAGCTAACTATAACTCGCGCCCCCGCAATGCATTGCTGATGACGTCACATATTACATCACTCATGACATGGTCAGTGACATCACTGATGACATCTCAAATGACATCACTGATGACATCATCCATGTGAAAATTTCATGCATCTTCTCACACCTTAATACAACTTTTGATACACCCACTCTAAATTACACACTACCATTCTCAAAACCATAGACACTCCAACACCAATAACTACATACCCACTCACTGATTCTTAGGTCTACACACACATCCACTCACTCACCCGTACAGTCACTCATACTTACGGTCACTCAGTACAGGACTATCATATGCACTCATACACCTATATAGACACTCACACACCGCCACTCATCCATAGAGGTACTCACACACCTAGTCAGTCATGCAAAGAATCACACTCCCATTTACTCAGATGTACAGTTATACACACACCAGCTCACTTACTCATACAAATACTAGCACATTCTTACGCTCTTATACAATCACTGATACAAGTACACACTCATCCATACAGCCACTTTCACAATCACACACTCTCACTTATAGCCATTTATATACTCCAACACACATATATACTGCCTTTCACATATGTAGTTACTCACACATGTACCACTGAGATATACATTCACTCACTAACACACCCATACACACACTCACCCACCCATACAGTCCATCACAGATGCACTCTTGAAACCATGCACCCAGTGTATCACCCACTCACACATCTATGCACAGAGTCACACACACCCCACCCACACAAACACTCAGGCACCCATACAGATACTCCGACAACCAATCAATAACCCATGTAGACACTCATGTAGCTATTCAGAAACCCATGCAGCCGCTTACACACTAACAGACAGACGGATACAGACATTCACAGTTTAGTCACTAACCCATGCATTCAGTAAGATACGTTTAATCACTCACTTATAGAGTCAGTCACGCACCTACTAAATCATCCATTCAGACAATTATACACCCACTCATTCTTCAATACGCCTTTCCCTATATATATTAAACATATTTAAACTTTACAGAAACACACAGTCACTGGATGATGTCATCAGTGATGTCACTGACCATGTCATGAGTGATGTAATATGTGACGTCATCAGCAGTGCATTGCGGGGCGCGAGTTATAGTTAGCTGAACTAACTATAACGGGGGCAATTTCACGGGTTTTGTACGAGTGAAATGTCCAACTAACTATAACGCCCCTGAAACCTATAGTTTTTTCAGTGAATATATATATATATATATTAGAAGTCAAGATATCTTTATTTATATATAATTTACATGACATTATTTCTTACGGGCCCAATGTTTTCTATTGAAGTGGTTTGCAGTACTCATGTGTCGTCCTTGACTTATTCCAAGGCTGGGCAGGAGTGCAGTTACTACTGTTTTGTTACCTTTTTGCATCTAGTAACTTTAAAATGGATGTTTGTTAATGGCAATGGTCTAATCTTATGTGGGTTGGTGTTCTTAGTAACCTTTCCCTCCCTAAATGCCTCCTTTCCTCTCCCAAACCTCTCCAATTTTTTAGCAATTCTTAACATTTTTCCCTCTCATATTTCCTACTAAAACATAGGTTTAAGAGTGTCGAGATCTCTTTCCCAGGGTTGAGATCTCTGCACAGAAAAACAGGAGATGAGTAGGTCTCTGTCCTTAAGATAGTAAATACCATTTTGTAGGACATGAGTAGTTTTACTGTATTGCTACTTTTTCACATACAGCAAAATGCAGTTTGTGAAAAGGCTGCATAATATTCAAGTAGCATTATTTTTTTAAGGAAAAATATACAATTTAATTTATGGTAGGGCACTATGCTGAATGTCTTTAAAAGGCATATGGCACAGACATTATTCAGAATGTGTACATTGTTACTCTTTAAGTTCTCTGTGCCTCCCCTGTGGCTACGTACACTATAAAAGGGATACAGTTACAAGATTCATGAGTCTAAAACCAAGTGAAACATCTGCTTTAAGTGCTTTGTTACTGCATGGTTTAATACCCAATTCAGTCTTTTCCAGCACATGGGTTCCTCCTGGACAAGCTACTGCTTGAAACAGCGCTTTTTAGCTCAGGCAAAGGTCTTTTGACTGCTAGCATTGGAGGAACAAGCAGCAGTATCAACAGTGGCTCATAGGACTTTGATAACTGTCAGCCACTCATCAGGAGATTCACAAACATTGATCCTGGGTGTGGCAAATGTGTCTCATGCTGACATTCAAGTCATTAAGGAAGAGTCGTACAAAGCAATGCTTAAAGGCCTCACTCCGATATTAGCATAGTTGAAAAAGGGTTGGCACACAACAATGTGGGATTGCAGGAACAAGGGCTTCACTCTGACATTGGTGTTGCTGAAAATAGGGCAGATGCAGGACATCCGGCATTGGGGATGCACGTTGACATGGGCATTGTTGAAGACAAGACCACACAGGAAGCTGCAGAGGTGAAGGTATGCAGTGCTCCTTGCAGTAAAAATTAAACACTTGGGGGCAAATGTACAAGCCCCTATCGCCACCACAACGTCACCTATAGGGATGTTGTGGTGGCGATAGCGGCTGCGCCTTATGTTCAAGACAGCGTTAAGCCACTTAATGTGGCTTAACGCTGCCTTGTACACAAGGCCCCCTTTCACGCTATGGTTAGCGTGAAAGTGGTGGGCAGTGGGTGTTGCGGTGAGCGTTCTACCGCAACACCCATTCATTTTGACACTGCCCCCTATATACAAGGGTGGGGTACATAGGAGGCAGCGCCAAAATTAAGACCAGGTAAAAACTGGTCTTAAGATGGTGAAATGAGGAGAAATGCATTATTTCTCCTCGTTTTTGCTTTTTCCATGGAAAGGGGGCCTTATTTACAAAGCAGCGTTAAGCCACATTAAGTGGCTTAACGCTGCCTTGTAAGTAAGGCAGTTCCCCTATCGTCACCACAACGTCGCAAAAAGTGACGCTGTGGTGGCGATAGGGGCTTGTACATATGCCCCTTTGTGTTCAGAGCCCTACAAGCCAATTCTAGCAGGCCAGCCTGTGGCCTGACAAGAGCAGTATCTGAACAATGATTGTGGCAAAGGCATGGCCAAGACTGCAGAGCTCAGGCTAAATCCTGCAACCTGTTCTGGAGATAGAAGATCTAAACTACAGTGCCTAATTGGCTAGACGTCATCTGGGCTCTAAGGCAGTTCTAGAGAGTGACAGCTGTTCTGTGCCTAAGTGGAGCTGTGCCCACCTGAAAAGAAAAAATCCTTTGTTATAATTTTCTCCCCAAAGTTTTATGCCAACTCTAAACCTGAATGGCTTGTTATTTGCAGACCAAGGGGGATATGTAAAAGGAAGTGGAGGGGAGAGGCGTTAGCCTTCCTGGCTTAACGCCTCTCTCCTCCACTTCTGAAACACAAGGCTGCACCATATTTACAAGAATGTGGTGCAGCCTTGCTTTTCCCCCTGTGATGGTGCTAAGTTTAGCTGGGTGCATTGTATGTAAAAAGTAAGACATATAGGTATAAGTTTTACATGTCCTGGTAGTGAAAAACTCCTACATTTATTTTTCATTACTTTAAGGTTACCTCTCCCATAGCCTAACATTGGATTACCTTATTACATTTAAAAAGTGCTAATTTTTAATTGGGAGCAGGTAGAAAAACAATGTTCAGACTAAAATGAATTGTAATTTAAAAATCTCTTTAATGGTAAAGTCAGATTTTAAGTCATAATTCTGAAAATGGCACTTTTATTAATTTGGCATTTTCCTACCCTAACCTTTTTTGTGCCTCTGTCAGGGTCCTGGGTCACATGACTGTGAATGGCTCTGCTGTTGGGGTTTGTGTAAGGAGAATGGACCATCTTGGATGGCAGGGGGCAAAGCTGTACTTAGCCCCACTTCTAGGGGATGGCCTCCAACACACCCAAACAAATCAAACACTAGTATTTTGTTACCCCAGACTTCTTGTAGCCTTGACAAGGGGAAGGGATTAACTTTCAAGAACCAGATGTGGGGATAGTATAGGAAATCCCCCCATTTTAAAGGCTGGTACCAGGTATAAATATTGGACCTCCAGAGCCACTCTTCAGTACACTCCTGAACCTGTGGACATTACAGAAGAAGGACCGCCTTGTTCCCTAGATAACTGCTGTGCTGCTTTGAGCGTGTTTTGTGCACCAGAGGACTGCCCTGCTGCTTGAGGCCTGCCCTGCTCTCTCAGAAGGAAGACTCGACCTGCTTCCTTCAGACCAGGCTAACCCGAGTGACTCCAAGGGTCATTTGGCTGGCCTTCCGTTTTGAGCTACAGGGACACAACAAGCTCCAGAGCCCTCCCTGCAACTGTCAAGCTGACCTGCTGCACTGGGCCTACCTAGACACGCAATTGGGCCATCCTGAGCCCTGCTGGCCTCTGATAGAGTAAGTCCCTGATCTCCAAGAGGTGCCTCCCGAGGTCCAGTACCCTTGGTTGACATTATAGTGCACTCCTCTACAAGGTTAGATGAAATCCTGATGTTTTGGGCTCTTTGGATTGGGAAATGGCTTGTTCACGCCAAAAGTCTGCCACCCGTGATCTCCGCCAACGTGAAGCCCTGGTGAACCTGACTCTTCGCACTACAGTGACTGCCAGTGCTGACAGGCAACGTGAGATTGGCACATCAGGCTAGAACAATGACAGGCGGCGGCGACCACCAACACGAAGCTCCAGCAACAACCGTCCATGATGTCTAATCAACTCTTCGTGCTACAGTGACGACAGCCCACACCTCCCGGCCTGCTCTTCGCGCTACAGTGACGACCATCTGCATTGCTCTCCCTGCTCCTCACAGGGAACTCTTCGTGCCGGACTTTGAGAAGGCAACTTTTTCATTAGGACTGACCTGATCCATGTATCTGGCCTGCACTCCATCGCAATTGGCCTGAACCTGCGACTTTGCCCCAGTCTAACCAGCACAATCAGATGACCGTGAGTGGCGCTATGTGCTTTTAGGTGCCACATCTCCCTAAAACTTTGAATTTGCATATCTCTGGTTCTATGTTACTCTGGTATCATTGCATTTATTAAAATTTACTATATTGTTCTAAATTGGCTTGGGATTTTTCCTATGTTCTGCTTTTACAAGTAACCCATTTTCTTACACCCACATTCCATGTACCCAAGGACATGCATGCACATGCCATAAAACTAGGGGCAATTATTGTATTCACTCTCTATTACAAGATACTTTTCTCTTTGAGGCAGATGTCTAATCTGCTCAGTTACCATAAGCAACTAAGGACCAGGTTGTTCTCCTGCCCACAATAGGATCTGCAGGATAACACTACCTAGTTCAGCCTTTACGAAAGAAATCCTAATTCCAAACGCAGCTCTGTGATCTGTACAGAGTGTGTTGAACTGTGCTCTAGCAGGAACAAAAAGCCAGTGCATCTGCTTTAGCAGAAGAGAGGGTAAGTCAAATCAGTGTGCTCCAAAGAGCAATTTTGATTGTGTTTAACGGATGGATTCCGCATCCAAGGCTAACTTTCACAGAAAGGCAATACAAAAAAAATATCAATATATTATATAAAAAAAAATCAAAATAATAAATCCAAATATTTATAGAAAAGAGGACTAATAAAAAACAAAGAAATTTCATGTGCAGTCATACATGGATGCTCACTCTATCTGCACACAAGTGTTTATGAGGGTCCTGCAGAATGATTTTCTTCTTGAACATTGCTTTTTAAGAGTTTTTCTCTAAGTTCACAGCTTTTCATAAGAAATATTCCTATTCACTTGGCTATTTCTTCTGAGATATCGCTCAGCAGGAAGAAAATACAGTGCTCATTGCACTCGAGTTGTTCCTTTTTTGTTAAGCCTCTGAAAGAGTAGCCTCTAGTGGTGATGGCCAATTCTGAGAAGCTCCGTTGCCTGGCCACCTACTTTTTCATTTAATAGTAGCATAATGTTGCATTCCCTACCTTTCATCAAGATGCACCAGTCTCTTCCATGCACCCTCTGGACAGCTGAGTGCTGCCGGTACATCGGAGGGCTGGCAGTGGATGCAGCATAGTTCTCCGTTTCTAGATCGGGGTGATTTCTTCATCCGGGGGCAGTGCTGCTGCTGCAGTGTTGCGCTTCATCTCTCGGACCAGTAAGCTGCATCTCTGTTTTTTTTTTTTGGCAACCTAGCAGGCTCCCACCCTATAGGCAACCATATAGCTGGCCCGCAAGAGACTCTGCAGAGACATCCCAGAGACCCTTCAGAGATTTCTGCACCCCCAGGACCTCAATAAACTGCTGGGGCCAGATGCTGAGCAACCTGCCATTTTGGACTGGGACGGCAGCCCTGTACCGACGACATCAGAACACACAGAGGCGGCCTTTCTAACTGCTGTGCTCGTAGGCTGAATTAACAACAAATGCCACCTACTGGCTTCTTTGGTATACTGCACCTACTTCAGTCGACCAGACCATTGGATCCCTTTTCTCCTTCTCTCCATAAGTAACACTGCTCTCAATGACCTGATACAATTGCCCCGCTACTCCACCTGCCACTCCCTAACCTTGTGGTTCAACTACTGCTCCCCACGCGGCAGGCCAAATCAAGATTTCCCTTATGCCAAAATAAAAGCCATCCCGGCAAATGTCGTTTTCAGAGGAGGTCTCAGAGACTCCTCAAGAGTCTTCCAGTCCTCCCACGACATTGACCGTGTCAACAATAACACTAGACACTATTGTGGCAGAGCTCAAGGGAATAAAAATCCTCATGGGACAGTGGAGGCATCAATGCCGTCGGTCACCACAGAACTCAAGGCCATCCTTAGAGAGTTGGCTACTTTCAAGTTGCAAATTCAGACTTCCAATGCTAGAATCACCGATCTGAAGAACAAATTCTATAATATGCTGGACTGAGGTGATGAGCCCTGGGGCCTCAGGTGGAAAGTTATTGATCTTGAGGACCGAACCAGGCGTAACAATGCTTGCATCTTTGGCCTATCAGACTTAGATGGAGAAAACACCTGATTTCATTCCTTACGGATCTGCTGCCCAAGGTTACAGTCAAGTTCCACTCAGCCTTGGGATTTCAGCGGGTGCACAGGCTTAAATCACTCTACCTCACCTCCACCACCCCAATTGCAGCTCCTATGTCAGTCATAGCGTCCTTGTTGTGGCATGAGGGTGCTCACTGCTTCATGCTTCTAAATGGAACAGCCGGTTCAAGCATATTGGCAGCTCCATTTTGATAGTGGCTGACTTTTCCCATGACTCTAACATGGTCTGTAAGAAATTCCTGGCTCTCTGTCTGCAACTCAATAAATGGTATGGCCTTTTAGAACTGGCTACCAAGTTCATAACTATGGAGGGGCGAGCCAAGGAGTGTACTGACCCTGGGACCTCGAAGAGCTTTTTACAGATCTGGACTCAGGGGAGATGGATACCGCTGATGTACATGCTCCACCCCTCAGAGTCTCTAGACCAGCATTCGGACTTCCATACTCCGCACAAGCAACCATGCACTCTCCAACCCTCATGTCACAGAAGCGTAACACGGACAGAAACCCTAACTCTGACTCCCAAAGTCCCTGGTACAAATCACGCTCTTCATTGGAACTATGAGTGGCTACAACTCAGCCAGCAGACTCTGATCCTCTTGATCATTTTGCCTAGGCTGATTGCGGTGTCCTACTTTGAGCCCTCATCCTCTACAATGGCGTCCTGCTTTTCAAACAGTGTCCGGACTCCTAGCAAGAAGGCTAGCCTACCAGTTTAAAGTTAATGTTCAAGTTACGGTTAAGGTTTCGATAGACTCTCAGTGTCCGTATACTACATAAAATATTGCTTCTGTAAATCTCTCCAGCAGCTTCATTATGGGCTGAGTTCCCGGTGCACTCCCTTCCCTTCACAGCAGCCCTCTCACTAGCAGCCCTCTCACTGGCCCCCCTCTCTGAACCATGGCCGACTCTTGCTACAATCTCTATCCTGTAGTAGTTCCCACTGCCAGGAGCTTCTGTGCTGTACCACTTTACAAATGTCCCTTCTCTATCTGGTCCTTCTTCGTCTCACATTTCTTTGCTGGTTTGGGTGAAAGAATTGCCAACAATGTACAGTGTTGCTGTATAGCAAAACTGAAAGGAAGACGACAGCTGGTAAGATAGCGGAGCATCTTTATTCACATCCAGTAACACGGTATCCACGGCAGCAACTGCCGTAACTACGCATTCTGTGTTCCATGCAAGGAACACTCATAACAGAATGCACACGAGAACAGCACTAGAGAGATACCAACAAAAACATATTACTTCATGCAATAACAGACAGCGTAAAGTCAATGATGATGTTTGGGTGGGTGACATGAGTTCAATCAAGATTGAACAAGATCCTCCTTCTTGCTTTCATATTTGTTGTGCCGTTTCACCATTTGTAGGTCATTCATTCTAACAGTCTCCTCCCCTAATTCATCAGTTAGCCATTTGTGAACTTTGCTTTTAAGGAAAAGTCTGCCTTCCTGTGCTAGAATTTACTGTATTGTACTTATGGTGAAATTACGTGAGTGGGCAAGCCACTTAACGATTGTGGTACTTTCCTTTTCAGTCATGACAATGTTTATTAGGCTTAGGTTTTCTAACTTTTTAATTGCACTGCTTTCTAGCCATTGTATTTATATGTATTTGATATGTAATTGTGTTTTCAAGGTGCAATTTCTTTTATGAAGGGCCAGTCTTTCTAGCCTTGTTTCTGGCAATGCATGGTTTGTTTTGGCTTGTCCTCTTAGATTTAAGTCTGATATACCTTGCTGTAAGTTTCTTACTTCTTCACTATAGTTTACCATGATTCGAACTAAGGGCCTGATTTAGATCTTGGAGGACGGGTTACTCCGTCACAACGGTGATGGATATCCCGTCCGCTGAGATATAAATCCCATTATATCCTATGGAATTTATATTTCAGCTGATGTGATATCCATCACCAATGCGACAGAATAACCAGCCCATCAAGATCTAAATCAGGCCCTAAGTCTCAGCATATGAAATGGGTTATCCCCTTTTGGTAGCTTTGTTTGTTTCTCGGTTGGTTGGATTGTCAGACCTACGTTTTAGTTGTTCTAAGATGCAAGATGTTTCTAAATGTTGGTTCTTGGGATTACAGTTAGCTTGTTCTCAATTGCAAATTGGCTCACCTGTGCATCCCGTATCATTAGCTTCATTCTTTTCCCCATGGTTGTGCTTATGTAGCACTTTTTTCTACTGGGCCTCTTCATTGTATGTTTCTGACATTGTGGCAAAGTTTGCGCTTGTGTGTTTTTTACCTTGCACTGCTCAAATTCCTTTTATTTCATTTTTTACCTCCTCCAGTATATCAGTCTAATCTGCCTTCTCTCTTGGAGCTTACTCTTTGATGAAGTATTTGTTGGGGGGATGATACTATTAATTTAATTTGTTATGTCACATCTGAGTACTTTTTGTGTTGCTGAGGCATTACTTATATAGGCCCTGGAAGAAGGGGTGCTGCAGCCCCACCAAAATAACCATGCTGTAGAGGGCCATCCGGCCGCTACAATACTTTGTAGCCATGCATCACCCTTCGTGACCGGGCTCGGTCTGAGGGTAAAAATAAATGGGCCGAGGTCGCACGTGACCTTTGGCCGGCACAGTACCTTGAGTGAACGTGTATGTTTTCCTGCGCGCAATCCAGGCCGCAACTCATACCTCAGCGGCACCATTTACACATGCTAGTGTTCCAAAGATGAACGAGCAAAATAAAAAAATTTTTTTTATCTTGTTACATTTGCCAAGTGTTCCAACACAGAGGGCAAATGTCAGGATATGTCTTCCGACAAACTGCTGCTTATTCTTCTAACATGAACATTCCTGTTTTCTTTCTCTGATTGCAAAGTGAGAGGATTTTGTAATATGAATTATGTGACAGCCTTGCTGGTGTGGAAAAAAAAAGTTGCAGAATGTCATTTTTTCTAACACACAACACATTTTAAATACCTTCAAATAATCTGTACAACTATTTCAAAGATATAGGCTGTTAGGGAAGCACAAATGAACAGTCTTTTATGTAATTCTGACATGTGATGGTAACAAAGATTTCAAAACGATCAAACAAATCAAGACACTTTACTTGGTGATGTGCAAAAAACAAATATTAACTGAAACACAATTCCCACACATTTTCGTTTGTGCGCCACATAGTTTTAAACCTTTACCAGTCTCTTCCCAAATGGGCGCAGCACATTTTTGACATTTATTAATGGTGTGACGTTTGATCTTTCACAATTCTTTTAAGCTCAATGATGTAACATTGATGGCAGCAACCCCACTCTGAAAATTGTTCTATCAACACTGGTTACCTATATATTATTTAGAAGAATTTAGCCTCTCCTTCCACCCTATATTTGGTGCCATTACTCTTTTCGGAGAAGAATTTACCTTATTAGATGTCTGCCCTGCGCCTTTGTGGGCAAAAATTGATTTAACATACTCTTTTTTTGTTTTCCTTTAGTTGCTGTTCCTGTGCTTTTCTTATCTCTTTTGCTCTTTTCTCCCTTGTACAGCCTTTTCTTCTGCCAGTGATTGTAGATCCTGGTTGCTGGTAATTCCTATGTACCCTTCGTGTCCTATAAATTCTTCATTGAAGTCAAGTTTCATCGATGTCTTGGCACATTCAATTCTTATATCCTTGACCTGAGGATGGTTGTAAAACAAAATTTCCTCGGTGGGGTTCCATTTAGGTGCTCTGTTTTCTTCAGCAGAGGGCATTTTCTAAGGGGTCTGCTTGGTGTGGCTCTTTTCATGTTTACCTCCAAATTCGGCTGTAAATTGTGGTTGCCTAGGAGGGATATTTTTTTTTTTTTTGCTCCCCCAACTGATTTTCCTTTTGTAATTGAGCCATTGGTGATTTTAGTTTTTTTCAGTGGCAGAGAGGATTCGGGACCATCGCTTCCACTATG
Organism: Calotriton arnoldi; assembly: GCA_963921515.1. Taxonomy (NCBI): domain Eukaryota; kingdom Metazoa; phylum Chordata; class Amphibia; order Caudata; family Salamandridae; genus Calotriton; species Calotriton arnoldi. The sequence continues at coordinate 336,268 of CAWUFW010009267.1, forward strand.
ATTAATTACCCTTGACTTCTGATTCAGTTGTGGTTCTTTACCTTCACATACATTTATTCTGTGATACATACTAGTAGGTTTTGGACTGCTGGAGTTAGGGGTCTCTACCAGGGATTCTTCCATGTCTCACACCTTGTTGTAATTTGAAAAATATTTAGAGTTTCTTCAGTGTCCTTCTCCTCTGCCAAATCTTGCCTTATCTCATCAAAGTTTACTTTGGTGTGTTTTGTGAGTCCCACGGCACCAGCACAACCTCTGTAGTATGGGACTGCCTGGGCAGGGTCTACTTCCTTTGTTAGATATCTGGGTAGCTCTACTTTGTGCTGTCTTTTTTTATAAACAAATTTAATTTGATTTTGATATAAACATGAAAAAGCAATGCTCCACACTCTCAGGCTCAATTCCCCCCACACACCCATCCACCACCCACCTCAAATCAAACCACAAGAGAAGGCATAGTACCCATCATGGAGGACAACCCATAATAATCCCACGATTTGCCCAACATTTTTGTGGACGTCCCCAGGCTCTATAAATTGGTTCCTCCTGAGTGGCACACTAGTCCATGCCGGCAAGCCACAGTGCCAACTTCGGCAACTGTCTTTTTACTGCTGTTTACCTCCTGTGGCTTGTAAGGCCCCTTCCCTCCGATTTGCATGAACTGATGCTTGATCTCTGATTCTTCCATGTCAAATATGCTGATTCCTATGATTCCTATGCACTATATGGTTTTTATGCAGTGTGCAATTAGAAATACGCAGTGTGTAATATGTAATAGTGGCAACCGAAAGCAACAGCGATAAGCATTAAGCATGGTGCAATATGCAATAGCAGTCAGCAATAGTACAACTTTGTATATAGTATCCTGGGTGTCAGGCTCAGAGCACAGTTAGTATCCTCTTAATGATCAGATCAAAGTTTGCCTTGGCAGGTTTGTATGTAGCAGGTAAGTACCAAATAATAGGTAGTAGGAGTAGGTGATTGGTTGTTATTAGCCAAAGAATTAAGTCTGCCTTGTGTGTCATAGGAAAATGCACAGTGCACAAATTAACGCAACAGTTTGTCTCCAATCCTTCTAGATGTACAAACTTCAGCTTGATGGAGTTCTTCAAGCCGCCATTATTCAACTGCATGCACCCCAAATGCAGAAACACTGAAATAGGCAGGCACACACTGGGCACATGTGAAGAGCACAGAGTAAGGGGACAGCTAAACGCGTACACACACACACACATCGATCAAAGCAACCAAAGTAATAAGTACTCGTCCAATCCTGGTGCTTAATGCTTAGCTCCTGGAGCTTGGTGCACACTGCTTCTGCCCTAGAGAGCGCAGTGCGAGTAAGCCGCATCAGCTGCTATGACAACTGTACCACATCAGGACAGCCTGACCCCGTTAAGTCAGACACATAACATAATGGCATGACCTCAGATGGGAACTAAACAGCAAGGAAGAAATAGCCCATATTGTTCTGTACCATCTGGAGTCTCCTGTGTATCAAGGATTTCTTGCACTAAAAGCAACACAACAAAGGTTTTAAAAAAAGCTAAATTACTTAGAGCATTCAAAGAAAGTTATTCCAAGCATTCTTGTTGCTTAATAAGGGATTCAGCAGACTTTGAGCAATGGATAAATGCTGGTTTTGCTGCACTGACATATCAAGGATTTAGAGGTGCAGGGTCAAGTGTAAATGGAACAAACGTTTGCAAACCCAATAGGTCTGATCTTTAAAGGTGAGTGCCTAAGTATTGGCTTTGTGATGGTTCTTTTAAAAGGTCTGGAGCATCAGGACACAGGTGTGTGCATGTGTCACAGCACATGCATGCATGGGTGCACATGGGTGCATATGAAGGCTATCTTATGGACCATGTGTGCGAATGCGTTGCAGCATACGAGTTGGGGCAGATATGCTGTTATGACGTCATTACATGCTGCCAGCTGTTTTTTACTTTACCATTCCGAAATGGCCTTGTCAAAATGGTAAAGTAAAATTTTAAAAAGTGTGTTTGTCTGTAAAAATAAAATGAGTGACCCTGTAGCATTTTGTAAGCACTGGGCCATGTATCATACATTTAAAAGAAAGAAAACATGCAATGGTACACCATAGTGAGTTGAATAGTGGAAGGGGTTTGGAAGGTCATAGTACCACCAATTAAAACATCCCCTGACAAAATATAATGGTATATTGTAAGAAATTGCATTATTGGTTGACTGGAGTGTGAGCCATGGCCAAGCAGCGACGACAATTCTTGTCAGGGTGAGGCAAAAGTCAACCGTAAATTGACTTGTGCTCAACCCTCTGGCAGCTTGGCACAGAGCAGTCAGGTTTAACTTAGAGGCAATGTGTAAAGTATTTGTGCAACACCTTATTAAAGTGAAAAACACCACACAAAAAGGATCCCACACCACATTAGAAAAATAAAGTTATAATTAATAAATCAAACAAGACCAAGACAACAAAAATCCAATCAGTAGAACCGGAGATATGCAAGTTTAAAGATTTCAGTGAAAATAGCACCAAAAAGCACAAAGCGCCACCTGTATGTGCAGGGATTCTGCACATACACAGAACTATGCGCAGGAAAACAGGACCTAAGTGAATAGGGGTGTACCAACCTACCACATCAGTACCCAAAATCGCAATCCGACTAGCTATAGTGTCTCATTCCTTCTCCTCAAAATATCACGGAGCTACAAATGATTAGACAACCCAGAACACAACACTCCCGACTCTCTCAGGAATCGCGGGAGCAAGACGTACTCTTTCGCTCACTCACTCGTACTTGTCCGCAATGAGAATAAGCAGAGTCACTGAAATAGTTCAAAATGTTTATTTTAACTATTGTGCTCTACAATACAGTATACGTCTCACTACTAGCAGCAAAATGCATAAACTCAGCACAGTTAGCATTGTTACAATTCCATAGAATACAAAGGGAGAAGTCATGTTGTAAAGACTGTGGAAATAAGGGCCTATAGTCCTAACCACCCTCCCCTTGACTAGAAGAAGTTTATTTTATATAAAGAACGATCTCTGGGCTTTGACAGCAGACACCATACTTTAAAGCCTGAATGTAAGGTTTACATCATAGGAACAGCAGAGCTCTTCTCCATGGAACGGCTTTCTCCAAGTGTCTAAAAACAACATGCAAAAACGTAATATCAAAGCACGAGTCTTCAGTACTGCAACTGTGTAGCATGTTATGTCTAGGTGGTAGGGACTGACCAGAACAGAATAACAAGGGGCATTGTTTATCGATCTTGCATATCGTGTTCAGACTAAACTCCAGGAAAGGTAGAGAACGCGAAAGGCAACCCGTTCTCATGTGAAGGGCACAAACAAAGTCTTGCAAAAACAAAGTCATATAGTAGCGTGCGCAAAAGCAGCATCATGGCAGCGAAGCTCATGCTAACTTAGCAATGTCGATAATGTGCCTAATAGCCATATAACACCCTCCCCCTGGTAAGGCCAGAGTTCACAAGTCAAGCAGAGTTCAAAACGGGTGAAAAAACCAAATTGGAAGAAAAACAAAAATCGAAATTTTTCAACCTTCTATTGGAATCCTATAGGGCATATTATCAAGCCCCTTATCGCCGCTTTAGCGGCAGTTTCCTGCTACTAAAGCGGCGATAATGTTATCGCCGTTCTTGATAATATGGCCCATATTTTTGGGGGGAAAGTCGATAATACAGCTTATTGAAGGGGAGCTGCCTCCGGGATAACAAAGTTATTATGAAGGAGGTGGTAAGTCCATCAAGGTGTATGAACCGAGGAATGCAATTCCCTCCAAAAGATCATCCATACCGTTGGTAAAAAAGAGGGACGCCATCTAATTAAGTAAGTCGAAGGAACAAACGTGCTCCTCGTAATCAGATGCCTCTAAAAGCATGAGTGGGCAACTTGCGTGATATTCGATGAAACTTCGTTGCAGGACGGTCTGCGCAGCTGCACAGACATCCCATTCCGCCAAAACTCCAAGTGCAGCCGCACGGGCCATACGGCCATCCCCAGAAGAAGCCTGGTCATGGGCCTCTAAGGGACCCATCAACTGGTCAAAATCCGGCACGGGACGTGACGTATTGGAGAGGCATATATCCAGTGCCCAATAGAAGGGACATCGCTGACAATAAAAGACTGGTTGCATGCAAGTGAAGTACGCAAAGCGAAAAGTCAATCCATAACGGACGCCAAGCGTGGCTAAAGGCAAGCATCCGAAAACCTGTTGCATGTGATCACGGTACAGCTGCAACTGGCCTGGTCTGTGCAGTACTACAAGTTGAGCAGCCATTGCGCAACAGGAGCAGGAGAAGCAGGATTACAGCGCCTAACGTCAAAATCAAGGGGAACCCTCTGAAGGCGCTGGAAAAAATAGAATGAATAAAACCTGGTATTACTCCAAATATAGTCTGAAATGAAGACACAAGGCCAGACCCCACACATTTAAAAAAATGTGCAAGGCCTGCGGTGTCAGACGCATTAAATATTTGGTGTATAAGTTCTCCAAAATGCAGTGGGAGGTTGGTGTTCAGAAGGGACTGTATCTCTCCAGAAGTCCTAGCCACCTGTAACTGGAAGGTCTCGCGGGCGGAAGTGAGGGCCACCTCTTGTTGGAATAACAGCGCCTTGAGCCTGCTCAACTTGTTGAAATCTGTTTTCAAAGTTGGAATGGAAGGCCAAATTGAGCTATCTAGACTCCCATTCGGGGGCGGGAAAAGCACATTGCTACAACAAGTTACGCGCTGGGAAACCGTTACTAAATACGGGACTCCTGCCTTTAAACCACAGCAGTCTTGGTTGTTCAAAATAAGATAACTGCCATTTGTAAGCAATGAAAAAGCAGGAATTATTGATGGCACTGGAGTCCCTTTTAAAAAAAATAGGCCAGATTAGGCGCGGAAACGTTACAAGGGCCGTGCAACTTAAGGTGTTTACAAACAAGGGAATGTCCCACTGTGGAATCGCAGTCCTTCCCTGTTAGGAAAACTTCCTTACCCTCTCTCTGACAGCTGTAAGTGAAAGGCAGGGACCACATTTCATGTAGAAAAGCACTACCCAGTGGTTCATAACGGCCAATCGGAAAATGTTGCATGCATGATTTGAATTGAAATAGCGAAAAAGGGAGAGAAATAACCCCATGAATTAACCAAACAGCAGAATCTGTTCCGCTACAGAAAACGGCAAGGGCACTAATTGTTCAATATGCAATAGTGTGTATGTAGCATCTTTCATGGACATAAACCTTTGTTTATCAGTCAGATTAAATGGCAAGAATAAAGCAGTGGCATTCAAATAATCCCAAGGCACTTTTCCCATTTTAAGAGTTTGCAATGTCCAAGCAACTTGCATAACAGATCGTAACTGATTTTGACCATGATATAACACAGATACATCACTTTGAACAATATCAATAACAGATGAAACAATATTATCCAACGTATAAATTAGTGAGGAAAGTGTGTTTATACTATTGTCCACTACGGCAAGGACTTTTTCTATATTGGCCTGATCAATTTGGCGCAGACGAAAAGCTGCTTCCATCTGCGAAAGTTTCCAAATTTCATTGTAAGCAGCATACATGAATCTTTTAGCTCTCGGAGCCCTGGGTCCCAAGAGAAAATCAGCCAAATTAATCTCATGCGACAACAGAGAAAGATGTTGCTTCACTGATGTCAGCGTAGAATGTTCCAACCATTGTTGGCATAATTTACTGACCGAATATGTGGTAACCGAATGGGAACTTGGATATCGTGGGTCCGGTCTAGTCTGTGTGAAACCAGGTCTTACATTATAAAAGCGCATTTGACATGCATTTGTATTAGTTTGCCACACCAACCACCCAGAAGTATCAATTTCAGAGACATTGAAGGTGTCATTTCGAAGCAAAGCTTACAATGCCTCAATGGTATAATCTGTATGTGTGCGCCAATTAGTATATTCCGCTAAAGACGGAATGGATGGCGTTTTAATTTTTTTTACAGTTGCCTGGCCAAAACAAGTTGTCTGGAACTCTGTATCATTTAAAAACAGAATTTGAGCTGGGATCAGGCAGGCCCGATGTAAAGCTTCAGTTCCCTGAACCTGCCAAGGCTTTGTGCCCCAGATTGATTTCAAATCAACAGTATCTTTCCAATGATCATAACCCTGCATAGCCAATTTATTTCTAAACAAGTTGGAGTAAATCAATTTTGTGTGGGTCAACATAAATTTAGATTGAGGAGATGTTCGCAATTTAAAATAATAGGATTCCGGATTAGATATGTTATAATCCGTAAAGTAAGTGAACTTATCCCTAAATGTTTTAGAACTCCCTTCTACGGGAGTAGGACAATGTTCCCATTGTGTATAATTAAAAACAGGTCTTAACGTATATATTTTGTGTAAAAAATGATGCCCATAATGCTGTTAACAGAATAAATCACCGTAATTGGCAGAATTTAAATACAAATCTTCAGCATCAAAAACAGCATAATACTTTAAATCTGAAAACAGTGCATGTACTGCTTGCACATCCCGATCATCCGAATGCATGTCCCGTGTTACCACATCTCCTAGAGAGACGCAAAACACGTATGGTACGCGAAGCACCTCGGTCGGGCCATGGACTTCGTAGGCAACTTTGTCCCAAACGCTGCCATCTGGAATCGGGAATGCTGAAATGTTAACATGAGACAGATCACGTTTCATGATATGGGACGATATGTGAGGGGCCAGAACTCCATCGACCAAGTTCACTGCAGAGCGTTCTGGCAAATAATGACCATTGATGAGCAAAAAGAACACTGTCACAAAACCAATTGACATGAAGAGAAAACTCAGGACAAGCAGCAACCAAATGTAGGTCCAAGGAGGAACCAGGTAAGTCTTTTTGAACCAAGAGAAAAAAAAACTTAATTTAGTCAGTGTGTCAGCAAAAAGGGATGTCGAGGAAGAAGAGCCGGAAGAGAGACTGGCATGATCTCCATAGCAGCCATTCGTAGGTTGATTTATCAGAGGTGGTAGTGTCGGATCCACTTGATGTTCTTCAGGACTGTTCGGCACTTCACTGACGGACTCATCTGGATGATATATATACTCTGCATCCACGGTAGAAGATAGAGGTCGGACAGGTGAAAAATCAATGATAGTGTCCATCACATTCTCAGCCCTACGAGGAGCAGTGGAAGATGATGTAGTCAGTGGATCCAATGAAATTGCGTTGCACGAAACCGCAGGTGTGACACTATTCAGAATTGGCCACATGGTGTAGCTTGACATTGTCAACTGAAATATATCTGTTGTCTTTGTGACCAGGTAAAGGAGGTAAAATGACTGTACGAGTACCCTTCAGTCCAAGCACTGGAACCGGTGCACGATAAGAGGGACCAAATTCTTTTTTGTTCTCCAGCTTTTCTCGTACCAGATCTCCAATTTTTGGAAGCCAGCCGGCAACTGGAATCAGTAGTGCTGCATCAGTGGAAGAGGGTAAATGTTCAGTTGCAAAGCTGTCACAGGTCTTTTGTAGATCCTGTAACACAGTAGAATGATTATCTACGTCAAATGTTGCGGCAGCCGCCACAACGTCTAGACCATCAAGGTCTGGCACAAACATTTTAATGCCAAAGAGCATTTCGAACGGGGTCCGCCCACCCAGAGATCGTCTAGGGAGGTTATTAAGTGCACGTTGAACCCCATACAAATGGGCCAGCCAGCTCCTGCCAGTACCTAAGGGGCATATTAACAAGCCGGCGATAAAAAATTATCGCCGCTTTAGCGTCTGTTTTCAGACGAAAAGCGGCGATAATTTTATCGCTGTATTAGCAAGATCACGCTATCGCGTGAATCCTTGCCCTATCGCCCTTTCCCATAACGCCCATCCTGCATCTCTAATGAGATGCAAGGTGGGCGTTACTGGGCGTACCCCAGATGGGCTACGTTGTAAATATCGCCGATGTGCACATCGCAATATTTACAAGGCAGCCCACAGGATGATAGCAGACGTTAGATTTTGGCGAAACGGCCGTTTTCGCCAAAATTTAACGTCTGCTATTATCCCGACTTAGCCATCCCTAACATAGGGGGTGGATTGTGCTGATACGACCACAGGGTCGTATCAGCAAGGTTATCGCATTTTGCAGGGAACATCGCTGGAAAACCAGCGATGTTCCTGCAAACGGCGATAACCTCGCTATCTCTGGAATTTTTATCGCCCTGGAGAAGCGTGTTGTTAATAACGCGCTACCAGGGCGATAAGTTCCGGAGATAGCCAGCGATAAGATATCTATCGCTAAGCACGGCCAGCGATAATTATCGCTGGCCGTTGATAATATGCCCCTAAGACTCTAGCTGTCAAGGATTGCTTTAAGTCACGGTTCATTCGCTCCACAACTGAATTGCCCCCAGGCCTGTATGGAGACGAAAACTGCACCAGCACCCCCATTGACTTCATTGCTTCCTTGTACGCCTTAGAGGCGAACGCTGGACCTTGGTCAGAATGGAAGGTGCCACAGGCAAACATCCCTACAAAGACACGCAAATCCCGGATGACATTTCGAGCATCAGCACTGCGTTGTGGCCAAACCCAAAGGAATCTAGTGCACGAATCAACTGCAACAAATATATATTTATACGCAGTATCAGAAGAAAGAGGACCACAGTGATCAAGATAGATACAGCCAAAAGGTTGATTAGAAATACACAGCTGTGTTTGTGGTGGGCGGGTGACCGTAGACGGCTTGATTTGCTGACAAATGTCACAAGAAAGGACATAAGTACGGGTCTGTTTATATAAACCACGCCACCAGTAACGTTGCTGTAAAATAGAGACTGTCGCCGACACACTGGCATGCGCAGATGCTATGCCTTCGTGTGCGGCTTTGATCAATGTAGGTCTGCGGTCCATGTTGGGGATCATCCGCTCCCCAACAGAAGGAATCAAAGCATAAGGAACTTGTTCTGTAGTTATATGATAAGAGTATTTCGGAGGGAAACACTGAGGATAAGCTGTTCCCTCCCTCGTTGCAGCTACAGCTGCCAAAATCACATTATCTATTTTAGTCTTGGATCTTGTAACTGCTGCTATGGAGCACGTGGCTACTGCAGACCTGGCTGCTTCATCAGCCAAAGAATTACCAAGAGCATGTACTCCTACACGCTGATGGCCAAGAGTATGTATAACATGAATGAGGGGCAGACGTTGTTTAAGATCTGCCACTCGAACCCAAAGCGTTTTATGCTTAATTGCGCTGCCTTTGGAACTCGATAGTCATTCCGAGACCAAAAAAACAAGTTGTCATTGAAAGACTGGACACAGTAATAAGAATTGCACACAATAAGAGTATTCACATTTGGATCAGCATACTCGAGAGCTAGTTCAAGAGCACGCAGCTCCGCCAATTGTGCCGTACAGTCACCAAGTGCTTGAGTGTGCACAATGGAAGACTTAAACTCTCCATTAACAATGGAGCCAGCAGCAATTGCGCAAGTGGCTGAATAAGCATGTTTGTAACCCGTGGCCGGTTGAGCTGAGCCATCGGTGTAAATGATGCATTTGTACTCATGTAAAGAAAGCAGAGACAAGGTTGGAGGATGAACGTGATCATACTGTAAAAACTCATGTGTCTGTAAGGAAGGATCAAAGATAAATGTGACATCAGCCGATGTCAAAGAAGTAGCCCATTGTATCCAACGGGGATGTAGTGCTTTCGAGTTAGGTACACTCGCCTTAGTCACAGTTTCCAAAGCAAGGAAGGGCATGTCCATAAGAATGCGTTTTCCTTGTGCCAGTGAGCGTTCTTTTAGAATCGCCATCTGTACTGCCGTCAAGATTTTTTCAACAGTTGAAAAGCGCATTTCAGCAGCAGTGTATAAATGTGATTTGTGTGCAATCGGAACTGTGTCTCTTTCATTGAACGTCAAGTAAGTGAAACCCACTGTCCCAGAAACAATACATATTACTAGGTTTGTGGTGTTGTCACGCATCAACAAGTAGTTAGTTGCAAGCAAGTCTGTTTGCAAAGAAGTCAGAATAGAAGTATGTTCCGGAAGCCAGCTGGCAGAAGAAAAAGTCGGTTGTATCAATGCATAAAGCGGTTTGATATGCCGGGCATAATCGGGAATGTATGTGCTCCCGAAATTCAAAAATCCCAGCAAAGACTGAAGTTTCTTCAGTATAGAAGGGGGTCGCAATTGTGCACATTTCTCCAAGAAGTGAGGGGCCAAACCCTTTCCTTCATTATTGAGCTCATAGCCCAAAAAGATCACCGCCAAATGGGCGATATGTGACTTTGCAAAATTGAATTTGTATCCATAGTCGGCAAAGGACAAAATAATATTGTCGACTCGGACTAGATGCGGCATAAGTTCATCGTCCATCAGATAAATATCATCAACGTACGAGAACACATCTGGATCTATGTCGTGCAATAGTGACACGACACGTGCTGCAAATGCCCCGGGGCTATTCTTATACCCCATAGGCAATCGTGTAAATTTTTTCTGATTCCCGACGACAGTGAATGCTGTCAAATCACGGCTCTCAGGGGCGAGATTGGGACTATAGAATCCATTAGAAATATCAAGGGTAGTTTTGTATTTTTTACGAACAAGGCTGTTCACCAGCGCTGAGCTGTGAGTGTTTTGCACCGCAAAAGTGCGACAATGACTGTTCAATTCTCGGTAATCCAATACAATCCGATAAGGACCATCAGGTTTTGATACTGTAAAGAGAGGATTATTCATCGGTGATGTACATGATTCAATCACTCCTTGATACTCCAACTGTGTTAGAGTATTACAAACGGAAGCTTTTGCTTCACGTCTGATTGGATATTGTGGTTGTGGGTGAGGCATAGAGCGTAAAGGTATTTCATGAGCTGGCGAATCAACATCCCAACCCACCTGATTACGATACACCGCTGGGGCTAGGGCACAAGCCCACCCTGCAGCCAAAGTCTGGGCATGATCTTCAGGGACGTAACGCGAAAAACTCGGAAGTATCACGTCTTCTCTCCTAGGAGCTGCCAACACAAAGGGTAGAGGCCAATCTGCCTCCGCCAACAGAATGTCATATGAGGACGTTAAATTCTCCCAGAACACCGCTTTGATTGGATGAGGTATATCACCTTCAATTTGGAAAATAATGTCATAGAGCCTATCCGGGGGGGGGGGCAACCTGGGTGTCAGCAGTCTCAACTGTAACAAAGGTATCAGTTGCTGTCGCCTCCAGACAGGGACGCAGAGCCTCCCGCACTATGGTAACTTTCGCTGCGCTGTCGAGCAGAGTCACTGCCCATGTCCAATCCAGGAGTCGCGCTCTCACCGTCTGAGGCATACCACGCTGTTAGAGCGGCAACTTTTTTCTTTTGAAACGGTGGTCGAAAACGAGGTAGATTGTCTTGTTTTCCTTTGCCTTCAAACTGTCGAGGCTGATCACCTCCCTGTGGCGCAGGTTGACTCTTGCCACAATCTTGGCGTTCCCTTCCTCCAACTTGAGAGCCAGAAGTGTCCTGTGAAGAACGAGGAGAACGTGTTTCAGGGACCTGAAATCTATCAGGAGACTTTATTTTAGCGCGGTCGCGCAAGTCATAAGTACGCTCAGAAGACTCAGGTGTCGGTGAACCAGCATGCGAACCCTGCTTCTGTTGTTGCTGCCCTTTTTTTTTTCCAGTTCTTTTTAAGGAAAGAACGGACGCCCATCTTTATCAGTCTGGGCCTTTTGTTGAGTTTGAGATTGAGTTTGCGTATGAGTAAAAGGCTTAACTCCCAAACTATTGCGGCCTATGGTCTTATAAGCCTTTGCAATAATTTTTGGTAATTCGCGTGGTTTGCCAACATCAGGGACAGCCTCCAAGCGGTTTGCCACTTGAAAGCTTACCGCATCGCCGTTGACATTTGCAAGGATCATATCTGCAACCATGTCGAACACCCCCACCAGTCTCCTTTTACATTTACATTCCCAACTCTACAGCCGCCTCGGCTCCGTGTTCATCTTGAACACGCTTAATCACGGAAAGGAGTACGGTCATGGAAGTAGTGCCGAAACACTTCGAATATACCACTGCAAACACCTTACCCCAGGTGTTACAATCAGCCAACTCGGGAAGAAAGTCTTTAGGCAAACTAATAGTCAATATCCTGTGTTTTTCCACCGGAGAGGTATTTGGAAAGACAGCCTCTAGTTGTCCAAATTTTTCAGCAAGCCAATAAGGTAATTCATCCTTATTCTGTCGATGCTTTCCCATTACTGAATTAACCATAAGGGGACTGATGGCCACACCACCAGGTCCCGCAGGTTGCCCAGCAACTCCAGTTGGTCCCACCTGAAAGATGCGTGACATGAACTGTATAACAGTTCTATGCACGCGTATTAAAGACGTATGTAACACGTGCAGTTCTGCTAGCGTCGCCGTTGTCAAACGACGCGGGTGAGGGGTATACCCAGCCAAAACGGGCCCCGTGGCCCCATCTATTGATAAAGGACCTAAACGGACCGGTGTTATTGGGTGAGGAAGGGCGCCATTAAACCAAATTTGGTGTTGCCAAACTGTAAGCGGAATCTCAAGAGCCCGATAGGGCTGATAAGCACTAGGAAGGGCCGTAGGCGTATATTCGTGAAACAAGTTATCCGTTCCATCCACCGCCGGAAAGGTGACCCAAGAATAAAACACATCGAAGCGGTAAGCCGCATCTGCTTCTACTACAAAAATCAGCGCAACACCAGCATTAGGGACTCCATTAGGAGTCAAATAAGCCGTGAGTGCTGCCCTATTAGCGTCCGGAATCGGGACAGCCACAACTGACAATAAAGAATAACAACCTAAAGCGCGGCAGTGCAATAATGGGTTAAGAATAAAGAGAAACCGTTTAAAACTTCAAGCTTGAAAGAACCTATAAAAACATCAATATAGGAGGTCACACCGTCACCACTGTCTCCGGAAACAGAAGCGAGGGTATTGTGGACAAGCACTACTCAAGCGTCTCGCAGATAAGAACCAGACCAAACGTTGGCGGCGCCATGTTGCAGGGATTCTGCACATACACAGAACTATGCGCAGGAAAACAGGACCTCAGTGAATAGGGATGTACCAACCTACCACATCAGTACCCAAAATCCCAAACCGACTAGCTATAGTGTCTCATTCGTTCTCCTCCAAATATCACGGAACTACAAATGATTAGACAACCCAGAACACAACACTCCCAACTCTCTCAGGAATCGCGGGAGCAAGACGTACTCTTTCGCTCACTCATACTTGTCCACAATGAGAATAAGCAGAGTCACTGAAATAGTTCAAAATGTTTATTTTAACTATCGTGCTCTACAATACAGTATACGTGCCACTACTAGCAGCAAAATGCATAAACTCAGCACAGTTAGCATTGTTATAATTCCATAGAATACAAAGGGAGAAGTCATGTTATAAAGACTGTGGAAATAAGGGCCTGTTAGAACTGGGGGTCTCTAGTTGGCAATGGTTTGCACCTTTGTCCAAATAGGGACCCTTGCTTCTAGTCAGGATAAGGGGGCTACACTCTTAAAATAACCCCTGCTCAACCCTGTGGTAGCTTGGCACGAGCAGGCAGGCTTATCTCAGAGGCAGTGTGTAAAGCATTTGTGAACACATACAGTAATCCAGTGAAAACACTACAGATGGATACCACACAGGTTTTATAAAAATAAGTATTCTTTATATAGACTTAACACAAGACCCAAACGACAGAAATCCACAATACTGTAATCAAAAATAGACTTAAAAATGGTAGAAATTGCTTAGTTCAAAGTTGATGGTAAATGCGACACGTTTCTTACAAAGTACCTTAAATGCGTAATGCAAAACAAACAAAAGGGTCGCAGGAAGGGTGATGCGTCGGTCCCTTGCTTCGGGGGAGGCGATGCTTCGGTTCCTCAGTGCTTGCGCAAAGTAGGCGATGCATCTGTTTTTTACCGGAGAGGAGGTGATGCGTCGATCCCTTACTGCGTTCCGGTTACGATGCGACAAGATGGCGCTTCGATGTGTTGCGATGGTCCGGTGCGATGCGAGAAGATGGCGCCATTGATGCGATGCGACATGAAGGCGATGCGTGCATGCCCGACGGCCGTGCGGCGAACTCTGTAATTTCTGAGCCGCGACAGGTCCTGTGACACGCTTCTCCGGTGATGCGACGACGGCCCTTACGGTGGTGACACGCTTTTCCGGTGATGCGACGACAAACAGCTGCGACGGAGACATGCTTCTTCGGTGATGCGACGGCGACCCTTGCAGTGGCGACACGCTTCTCCGGGATGCGACGGCAACAGCTGCGGCGGCATCACGCTTCTTCTCGTTGAGTCGCGCTTCCAGCTCCCAACAATACGCAGGCTTCTGCAGACAGAATTCCCATCAAGGAAATTCAGGGGGGAGCTGGTAGTGAAGTCTTGTGTCCCTGAGACTTCAGCAGGAGGCAAGCACAGTTCAAGCCCTTGGAGATTCTTCTTCAAGATGATGAAAGTTCAATACAAGTTCTTTCCCCTTTCCTTGGCAATTAAGTAACCACTGCAGGCCAACCCCAGAAAATAGCACACTGGCACAGGGGCAGTCAAATCCTTCAGCTTCCTTGGTTTCTTCTCCTTGGCAAAGGTCCGTCTTGGTTCCCAGAAGTGATCTAAAATCTTGGGGTCTGGGCCCCAATATTTATACTCAAAAAAGTCTTTGTTCTCTGAAGGCAGAGAGTGTCTGTACCTAGTCAAAACCAGTTCTGTCCACACTGGTGCAGCTTCCTGGCAGGAGGTGGAGACAGCATTGTTGAAAGCAGACCTGGCCCAGGTAGCTGAAAGGAAATCTCCTCCCCCTACTCTCTATTCTATGAGGGCTCAGGGGAGAGAAAGGAAATCCCCGCCCCCTACTCTCTATTCAGCCAAGGTCCTATTCAGCCCAGCCCTGACCCATCAGACTGCTGGAGTCCAAGCCCTCCTTTCACTCACAAACCAGACAAGCAATACACAACCTAGCAGAGTCAGGCTGGATGGTTAGGCAAGAAAATACCTACTTTCTAAAAAGTGGTATTTTCAAACACGGAATGTAAAAATCACCTACACTAAAAGATGTATTTTAACATTCTGAGTTCAGGCATACAAAATTCGTTTTTCTACCATGTTCCCTGGGTCAGTTAGGATTATAAGGTGTTATAATCAAGCTGCCCATTCTGGCCTATGGGGACAGGTAGCCTTGCAATAGTGAAAATCGAAATTGGCTGTAATTCACTATCAGGAATGGCCACACACACCAGGGCATGTCCCACCTTTTGCTTACAATGCACCCTGCCCTTGGGCCTACCTTGGGGGTGGCTAACATGTAGAAAAGGGAAGGTTAAGGGACTAGTAAGTGGGTGCACTTATCAAGTCGACATGGCAGTACTAGACTGCACACAGGCTCTGCAATGGCAGGCCTGAGACACCCTTTACAAGCTGCTTCTGTGGGTGGCACAACCAGTGCTGCAAGCCCACCAGCAGCATTTGATCTACAGGCCCTGGGCACACATGGTGCACTGTACTAGGGTCTGACAAGTAGATCAAATAAGCCAATCATGGAGTCACTAATTCATTACCACAATTTACAATAGGGAGCACTTGCACTGTGGCACTGAAGAGCAGTGGCACAGTGCCCAAAGCATCTAAACCAGCAACAACATATCAAAAAAAGGGGAGGCAACAGTGAAAAATGGAAGGGAGACTCACGCCAATGGTACCAGGTCTAACAGGGCCTATAGTCCTAATCATCGTCCCCTTGACTAGAAGAAGTTTATTTTATATAAAGAATGATCTCTGGGCTTTTACAGCAGACCCCATACCTTAAAGCCTGAATGTAAGGTTTACATCATAGGAACAGCAGAGCTCTTCTCCATGGAACAGCTTTCTCCAAGTGTCTAAAAACAACATGCAACAACGTAATATCAAAGCACGAGTCTTCAGTACTGCAGCTGTGTAGCATGTTATGTCTAGGTGCTAGGGACTGACCAGAACAGAATAACAAGGGCATTGTTTATCTATCTTGCATATCGTGTTCAGACTAAACTCCAGGAAAGGCAGAGAACGCGAAAGGCAACCCGTTCTCATGTGAAGGGCACAAACAAAGACTTGCAAAAACAAAGTCATGTACTAGGGTGCGCAAAAGCAGCATCATGGCAGCGAAGCTCATGCTAACTTAGCAATGTTGATAATGTGCATAAGAACCATATAACAGTTGTACCAGACTGGGACAAACTCACAAATTCAGGCCGACCATGATGGAGTGTTGGACAGCTAAAGGGACCCAGGTAGGCCCGCTGAACGGGATACCTTACATCCTGGTTTGTGGAGTGTTGCAAGGGTCCTTACTGAAGAAGCTTCCCACTTCTGAGATGCAGAGAGGCTGCGTTACAAGGTCCTGTGTCATCATCGAGAATCATGTCGATGAGGGCTTGCTAAGCAAAGCCCAGTGTCTAGGATGTGACGTGCAGTCAGGGCGATGCGTCGGTTCCGAGGAACTGCGAGTCTGCAATGTGGAGTCCAGCTTCGTCGTCAAGGCTGCTGTCGACAAGGAATGGTAGGGCCTGCACCAAGGATGCATTGCGCAGTGGTGGTTCCGAAGAGGCAGCAGGCTGCGAAGGCAATGCTGATCTTCGCGATGGGTCCGATCCATTCCGCAGCAGTGATGCATTCGTTCTCCTCGGGGTTGCGCTGCACAGCAGAGGAGATGCGTTGGTTCCGCTGGATCCACATAGGTTGGCACTTCCAAGGATACAGGACTGGGGTGGAACCACTTGGCAGGGTAGACTCACAGATAGCAGAGTCCAGGTGCTGGGGTCGAGGTTGTGGGAACCATCTATCCCTAAGGGCTCAAGGCAGGAGGCCCACCAACTAGCCCTTAGAGTCACTCTGGGGTCCTGGGTTCAACAGATGCCGGTCCAGTCCTTCTTGCCCAGGCAAGGGTTCAGCAGGCAGCAGGTCAGTACATCAGGGCAGCATTCCAGCAGAGTGGCTGTGCTTTCAGCAGCACAGCAGCCCTTCTTCCTGGCAGAGTATCCACAGGCCCAGAAGTGCACTGAAGAAGTGGTGCTTGAGGTCAAATATTGATACCTGGTGCCCTTCCTGCGGAAGGTATGAGAAGCTTCTGAAGATTCCCTTTGAAGTCCCCAGGCATCCTGCCTTCCCTGTCCTGGCTCCAAACTAACTACAAGGGGTATGTAGCCCTTTGTGTGGAGGCAGGAGACAGCCTATTCAAGTGTAGGTGGGGCTGTCGCCAGCTCCTCCCTTCCATCCTGCCAGGGAGGGCCCATCCAGGGACACCTAAGCTCCCTATTGTTTGTGGCTGTTTAGGAGGAATACACAAAGTCCAGTTGTTAACTACACCCAGTCATGTGACCCACAGACAGGCTGCAGACACAAAGGGGCCTATTTATGAAAGATTCATGCAGTGCAACGTAGCAAGCCACCTTGCAGCGCTGCACTGCATGACAGGGAAAGGCCAGGAAAGCACCGTATTTAGGCAATATAGTGCATTCCTGCCTCTTCCTCTGTGCTGATGCCCTTTTGGCAGCCTAGGGCTAACGCAGTCACCTCTGCACAATAATGTAAGGGTGCCGGAGTTGCATGCAGGATTGTTTTTGTGCAGGAAGGGGCACCTTCCTGCACAAAAATAATCCAGAGAGGCATATTACTCTATCTGTGTGCTGCAGAATACTGCACACATAGAAAGAGGAAGTCCCTAGGAGAAATAAAGATATTTCTCCTCATTACGCCTCTCCTAGGAAGATGTATCTTTTTGGTGCATTTCTAGGTTTACCAGTTCTGGTAAATATAGGAATGCTTCAAAAACCATGGGAGTTGCGTGGGAACACCCACACAATGCCCATTGAATGCCTTCCCAGGGCAGAGTAAGACAACGCAGCGATTTGCCCTGCGTTAACTTACCCAGATTTAGGTAGCCTCTCAGGGCCAAGCAAAGTGGCCTTGCGTGGCTTCATAAATCTGACTTAAGGCTTGCGTCACTCTTGCACCACGTTGCGTGGTTCAAGAGTGATGCAAACCACCTCGTAAGTAGGCTACTAAAAGGCTAAGGTAGGAAAATGGCATCTTTCTAAAAAGGGGCATTTTCAAAATTGTAATTCAAAATCTGACTTCAGCATAAGTTAGGATTTTTCATTACAATTCAAAATACACCAACCATGAACTGATTGCCTGTTCCTATTTGGAAATTACAGCTTATTAAATGTAATAAGGTAACTCCAATGTTATACTATGGGTGAGGTAGGGCTTGCAGTAGTGAAAAATGAATTTGAGAGTTTTTCACTACGAGGACATGTAAAACTAAAAGTATTTCCTACCTTTTAAGTACAGTGCACCCTGCCAACTGGCCTGTCCAGGACGTAACCTAGGGATGACTTAAATGTATTAAAAGGAAAGGTTTGGGCCTGGCAGAAGGTTTACTTTGCCAGGTTGATGTGGCAGTTTTAAAACTGCACACACAGTCTGCAGTGACAGGCCCGAGACATGTTTGATGTGCTACTTAAGTGGGTGGCACAAATAGTGCTGCAGGCCCACTAGTAGCATTAACTTACAGGCCCTGGTCACAGGTAGTGCCACTTTACTAGCAACTTACAGGTAAATTAAATATGGGATTTGGGTATAAGTCAATTCTACTATGTGTTAAGGAGAGAACACAAGCACTTTTAGCACTGGTTAACAGAGATAAAGTGTGCAGAGTCCTAAAGCCAGCAAAAACGAAGTCAGCAAACAGGAGTGTTGAAGGTAAAAATGTAGGGGGGAACCACGCTAAGCATGCCAGGGATAACACACATCTTCTGAATCATTGCTGATGTTGCCTCACTGTAAGTGGGTTTGATTTAGCAGGCACTCCTTTTTGTGTCTGTCAGCCAAACACTGGAATTCATGCCTTCTTTACACCTACAAAATCCAGGATTACCTTACGGTTAGAAATTGGGTTTCTCGTTGGCAGAGTTATACACCCTGTCTAAGCAGGAACCACATACTTAATCAAGATAAGTCAGATACACACCCTAAATTAACCTATGCTCACCCTTTGGTAGCTTGAGCACAGAGCAGTCAGGCTTCACTTAAGAGGCAATGTGTAAAGTATTTGTGCAACACTTCAAACAGTAAAGCAGTGAAAACACCACATAAAAAGATATGACACCCAGCTAGACGAATAGAGTTTACTTTATTGAACAAAACAAAACCAATTCGGCAAAATTCCAATACGTATATCTGGAGTTAGGAATTTTTAAGAAATAAACTGAAACGTAGTGCTTAAAAGCGTAAAGTGCCAACTGGGGCTATCTGGTCGCACTAGACCAGGTCAAATCCCAAAATTCGGGCTGCCCGTGATGGATCACAGTTCTGCTACAGGGGCCAGCCTTGGTTCGCTGAAACAGTAGCTTGGTTCACGGTTGCATCGAAGACGAGATGCGAGGAGCTAAGGAGGCGATGCGTCAGCGTTGATCCTTAGGGTGTAGGTGATGGATCGGGTCCAAGCCCAGCAAAATCAGAGATGCATTGGGAATGGAGGTGATGTGCTGCGCCATCAGCGATGCAATGTCCGCGATCCTAACAGCAGAGATGATGCATCAACGGAGGTGCAGTGTCCTCGATCCTCGCAGCAGTGGCGATGCGTCAGTTCTGGTCAATGCAACAATGGCGATGCATGGATTTTGGCAGTTGCAGCACTTTTTACCCACTTCCGAGGGGCCAGGACTGTATGGGCACCACTTGGTAGGGCAAGACTCTCAGATAGCAGAGTCCAGATGCTGCAGCAGATGAGTTGGAAGTGTTTTATGTCCCTAGGACTTCAATCAGGAGGCAAGCCATCAGGCCCTTGGAGTCACTTTTGTTCTGGGTTGGAGAGATGCAGGTCCAGTCCTTTCCAGGCACGAGGGCAGCAGGTCAGCACAGCAGAGCAGGAGTCCAGCAGAGTGGCAGTCCTTTCAGTAGCACAGCAGTCCTTATTCCTGGCAGAGTATCCACAGGTCCAGAAGTGTACTAAGTTGGTTGTGTCAGGCGTCCAGTAGTTATACCCAGTTTTGCCTTTGAATTGGGAGGAGATATCAAAGAGAGGCCTTTGAAGTGCACAGTGCCTGCCCTTATTGTTCTGGCTCCAGCCCTTTGTGTTGGAACAGGACACAGGCTATTCAGGTGTACGTGTCAGCTCCTACCTCCCATCCTGCCCAGAATGGCCCATCAGGATGTGGATGGCCCATCAGTCACACTTAATCCCCCTTTGTTTGTGGCTATCTAAACGGAATGCACGAACCCCAACTGTCCCTCACCCCAGAGTCAGGCAGAGGGCACCAAATGGCTAAAGTAGGAAAATGCCAACTTTTTAAAAGTGGCATTTTCAGAAATTAAAATACAAAATCTAACTTTACCATCAGTTGGAATTTTAAATTATGATTCCAGAAACACCAAACTTGGGGGTCCCATCTCTTGTAATTGGAAATCACATTTATACTATGTAATAAGGTAATCCCAATGTTAACCTATGGGAGAGATAGGCCTTGCAGTAGTGAAAAACAAATTTAAGAGTTTTTCACTACAAGGACAGGTAAAACTTAAAAGTACATGTCCTACGTTTTGAATACACTGCACCTTGCCTTTGGGCTGTCCAGGGCCTACCTTAGGGGTGACTTATATGTGTTAAAAGGAAGGTCTGGGCCTGGCAAGAGGGTTAACTTGCCAGGTCGGCATGGCAGTTTAAAACTACCCACACAGCCTCTGCAAAAGACTCTGCAATGGCAGTCCTGAGACATGCTTAAAGGGATACTTAAGTGGGTGGCACAATCAGTGCCTTAGGCCCACTAGTAGCATTTAATTTACAGGCCTTGAGCACGTGTAGTGCACTTTACTAGGGACTTATAAGTAAATTAAATATGCCATTTGTGGATAAGCCAATTATACCATGTTTTAAGCAGAGAGCTCATGTACTTTAGCATTGGTTAGCAGGGTAAAGTGCCCAGAGTCCTACTGCCAACAAAAACAAATTCAGCAAAAGGGGAAGGAGGAAGGCAAAACGTTTAGGGCTGACTCTGCAGAAAGGGCCATTTATAACATTTACCTTCTGGAAAAATCTGAAAACCTAGAAGCTCAGGGACAGCTGACAATTCTGCTTCCCACCTAGATTACCAGGACACCAGATGTGCTTTACAAATCTATTTCTTTTCTTCATTCATTCAACCCCGACAGACAGCATCCCCTGAAGGCCACCTGGTTCACCACCAACCTCCAAGAAGCCAGGCGCACCTGCAGACGCCTCGGAGAAAGATGGAGAAACAGCAAAACCACCAAAGACCAGACCGCCTACAAGAACGCCATGACAGAATACCACCAACTCATAAGATCCACCAAGAGGACCTTCATCCTGAACAAAATCCTCACCAACTCCAGCAACTCAAAGGAACTCTTCCACATCATCCAGCAATTCACCAAACCCCCCAGCGAAGCCACGGAAGCCACACCCTCCCAGGACCTCTGCAACAGGCTCGGCTCCTACTTCCACCTGAAAATCAAGACCCTCCATGACAACTTCAGCGAACAGATTCCAGAATCCACCCTCCCCTCCAGCAATGACAGCCAGCCCACCATCACCGCCTGGGACCCGCTCACCACAGAAGATACCACCACGACCATGAAGAGCACCCACTCAGGAGCCCCTACGGACCCGTGCCCGCCGCACATCTTCCACAGAGCCGCCGCGGCCATAGCACCCGAACTACGCCGCACCATTAATGCCACCTTCGAATCCAGCATTTTCGATGACTGGAAGCAGGCAGAGGTCAAGCCCCTCCTCAAGAAACCCTCTGTGACCCCACCAACCTGAAGAACTACCGTCCCATCTCTCTCCTTCCCTTCGCAGCCAAGGTCACCAAAAGAATGGTCAACGCCCAGCTAACCACCTTCACCAAAGAAAACGCCATCCTTGACTCCTCCCAGTCCGGATTCTGCAGCAACCACAGCACCGAGACCACCCTCCTTGCCACCACCGACGACATCCGCACGCTCCTCAACCAGGGCCACACCGCAGCCCTCATCCTGCTAGACCTCTCCACAGCCTTCGACACAGTCTCCCATTGCACTCTCGCAGTCAGACTCCATGACGCCGGCATACGAGGAACCACCCTCGACTGGATCCGCTCCTTTCTCGCCTGCAGAACCCAAAGGATAAGGCTCCCACTCTTCCTCTCCTAACCCACAGAAATCAACTGCGGAGAACCCCAAGGATCATCGCTCAGTCCCACGCTCCTCAACATCTACATGGCCATCGTCAGACAGCATGGACTCAGCATAGTATCCTACGCCGACGACACCCAGCTCATCCTCTCCTTCACGAAGAACACCGAAGACACCAGACTCAGCTTCCAGGAAGGAATGAAAGACGTCGCAGCCTGGATGAGCAGAAGCTGTCTTAAGCTCAACTCAAAGACTGAGGTCCTCATCCTCTGACCCTCCCCTGCCGCTTGGGACAACACCTGGTGGCCCCCCGCCCTCGGAAACCCCCCAACCCCTACTGACCATGCCCGGAACCTCTGCATCATTCTCGACTCCTCCCTCACCATGACTTGCCAGATCAATGCCGTCGCCTCCACCTGCTGCAACTCCCTCCGCATCCTCCGCAAGACTTTCAAGTGGATCCCACCTGAAGCCAGAAAGACCGTCACCCACGCACTCATAACCAGCAGACTCGACTACAGAAACGCCCTCTACGCAGGATTCAACAAATCCTTCCTACACAAACTCCAGACCATCCAGAACAGCGCAGCCAGACACGTCCTCTGCACCCCACGACATGAGCACATGACCCAACACCTGCGAGACCTCCACTGGCTCCCTGTAGAGAAGAGAGTAACCTTCAAGCTACTCACCCACGCCTACAAATCACTCCACAACCTCGGACCCAAATACCTCAAGGAAAGAGTCTCTTTCCATGTACCCAAAAGAAACCTCCGTTCAGCCGACCTCGCCCTAGCAGAAACCCAGCGTATCCGCTGAACCAGAGCAGGTGGAAGAGCTTTCTCCTACATCGCTGCCAAGGCCTAGAACGAGCTCCCATTCAACATCAGACGCGCCCCTATTCTGCACACTTTCAGGAAGAGCCTCAAGACCTGGCTTTTCGGATAACCTGGAGCTGCACCCCTCCCCCCCTGTGCCTTGAGACCCTCATTGGTGAGTAGCACGCTTAAAATTCCCTTATTGATTGATTCATGAGGAACTACCACACAGCTAAAGTTGCCTGCCTGCTTGCCAGAACTAAAAAGCAAAGATATTTTTCTTAAAGACAAATAATTTTTAGTTTTTCCTCATTTCTTTGACAATATATTGTAAAACATGGAGGCAATCCAACAAGTATCCTTTTATGACCTCAAGTTGACACAGAAGAGAAAGACAATCATCACTGAACGAGATGTTCCATGGTTAGTTATTTATTTGGGCAAATATCACATTTCACCCAAAGACATTGAGAGAAACATCCTTCGCCTGTCCTAGCACAGGTGCAAATATCCCTCTGTGACACAAAGGTCCCATACCTACCTGCCGAATATTCGAAAACTGGACACAGTTCTTTCCATTCTGATGCAAAGTGGAAACCTCTGAAAATGTTTTCAGTGTTTTGCAACCATGTGTGCCCAATATAGTAAGACAGACTATTGCTTTGGCTTCAAAGAAGGTTGTTACCTCCACCCATACCTATGAGCTGTCTTGTCCTGGATAACTTGGCCCTCAAAACTTGCTTCGGTATCTGATGAGAGGCTGAATATACCATCCCAAGTCAAAAAGGAAGATCATCCTGGAGTTATTCTGAAGTCATCCGATGACTTCAGCCAGGCTATTCCTGCAATTCTCTGGGGAACTCATCCGAAGCCATCCTGAAGTATGCCTATAGGGATAAATATTTAAATGAGATGACTCTATAGAGTCATCAGAGAAACTACTCCAGGATTAGTT
The DNA here is from genome assembly GCA_963921515.1 of Calotriton arnoldi. NCBI lineage: Eukaryota > Metazoa > Chordata > Amphibia > Caudata > Salamandridae > Calotriton > Calotriton arnoldi. The sequence continues at coordinate 360,216 of CAWUFW010009267.1, forward strand.
CCTGATGACTCCAGTGGTAAACATGTGATGATCGTGTACTACTGCAGGATGATCCCATGATGATTTCTGGATTAGGCTGGATTACTCCAGGATAGGTTCCTGATTATTTCAGTGGAAAACATGTGATGATACTGTACTACTCCAGAATGATCCCATGATGATTTCAGGATTAGGCTGGATCGCTCCAGGATAGGTTCCTTATTATTTCAGTGGAAAACACGTGATGATAATGTATTTCAGGATGGGCTGTATTATTACAGAATGATCTTGTCATTACTTCAGAATGAGGCTGCATTACTCAATGATGATCCAAGGATAACTTTAGAATGGGACTGTACTAGTCGATTTCATGATGGGGATGTATTACCATAGGATGGGTTCTGGCTGTATTACTGCATAGCAGTTTCAATATGCAGATTTATTACTCTAGGATGATCTTGAGTAGTAATACTTGCATGACATATACAGGATGTCAAGAAATACACAGTTTTATTAGTTTGTTAGCAAAGCAAATTATTTTGTTACAAAAACAAAAATTGGCAAAGCCAATAGTTTTTGCCTTTTTGACCAAGTGGCTTGCCAATGTCTTCTGCTGATGGCCTGCAGTATTGGTTAAAATAATCAAGCATTGGTAAAGCAAAAAGTTCTGGCCTTTGCAATAGCTATTGGCTTTGCCAATATGTTTCGAGCCATATTGTATACCGTCGTGGCTGCTGTTCAGCCTGGCTAAAAGTTAGTGGGGTAAAGGATAATGGCGTGTCAAAAAGTGGAGTGTGATGAAGTGGCGTAGATTATAGCAGTAGTGTGATGGAGTGGTGTAGAACGGAGTGGCGTTGAGAGTGTTGTGTAGAGCAGAGTAGATTGCTGTAGAGTGGAGTGGCATAAAGTGGAGTATTGTAGGAGAGTGGAATGGAAGAGTGGAGTACAGTCTTGTAGATTTGAGTCGAGTACAGTGTTCTAGAGAGTGTCAGAGTGGAGTAGTGTGTTGTAGAATAGAGTGGAGTAAAGTGGCATAGAGGGAGTTACGCAGAGCGTTGTTGAGTAGTGTTGTAGGGTGGCATAGCATGGAGTAGAGTGGAGTGGCATAGAGTGGAGTAGACTTTAATGAAGTAGGGCATCACAGAGCGGAGTATTGTAGCATATAGTGGTGTAAAGTGGAGCAGCCTAGAGAGAAGTTGTGTAAAGAAAAGTGGTGCAGAGTGCACTGGTTGAGTAAAGTGGTGTTGAGTGCATTGGCGCAGAGTAATATGACGGAGAGTGCAGAGTAGATTGCAGTGGTGTAAAGTAGATTGTTTCACAGAAGAGTGGCGTAGAGTGGAGCAGGGTAGATTGCAGAGGTGTAGAGCAGAGTGGCGTAGAGTGCAGAATAGATTAGAGTGGAGCGGAGCAACTATAATTCACACCCCCACGATGACCCACTTATGGCCTCACATATTACATCACTCATGACATGGTCAGTGACATCACTCATGACATCATTGACAAAATCACTAACGCACCCACTAACACACCCATAAAACCTTTCATACACCCACTCGAATTCACAAACTCATTCACAGACCCATATCGCTACATACACATCTACTCACTAATTCATAGATCTACACACATGTCCACTCACCCATACAGCCGCTCACACACACATTCACTAACCCATACAGCCACTACTCACCCACTCATTCATCAACACAGGCAGTCACACACACCTTCACACACCCACACACAGACAGACACCCATAAAGGCACTTAGACAACCAATCAATCACCCATACAGCCACTCATGTACCCACTCACCAACCCATACAGCCACTTCGACACCAACTGACAGACTGATACAGACATTCACACAACCAGTCACTCACTCATACAGTCAATCATGCACCCACTGAATCATCCATATAGGCACTCATACACCCAGTAATTCACCAATACACCTTGGTTTATATAGTTAACACTCATAAATGCTATAAAAACACTCAGTCACTGGATGTCATCAGTGATGCCATTTGAAATGTATGATTGCCTGAATGGGTGAGTGAATGGTTGTACAAGTGAGTGAGTGGGTGTATGAGTGCCTCTGTGGAGGAGTGTGTGGGTTTGTGAGTACTGCTATGGGTCTGTGATTGGGTATGTGAGTGGTTGTATGGGTGAGTGGGCGTACGAGAGGTTGTATGAGGGTGTGTGAGTGGTTCTGTGGATGATGTAATTTCAGATGTCAGTGATGTCATGAGTGTTGTAATATGTGAGGTCATAAGCAGTGCATTGTGGGGGAGCAAGTTAAAGTTAACTCAGCTCACTATAACTGCTGAATTTCACTGGTTTTGTACGAGTGAAACCTGAGCCTAACTATACTGTCCCTGTAACCTTTGTTTTTTTCAGTGCTTAGCTATAGATGCATTCAGCCAACCCTCTTCATCAATTGGTCTATTATTGTGCCATTCTCATTTGTCATCCATCCACTGCAGCATACAGCTTCAGACAGGACAGTGGGCCAGCCCACTACAGCTGCTGGCTAACTTTATTGCGAGTGATGGCATTCTTCCCTTCACAAGAAGTAAATCCACACACAAAGCAGTGCCCATAAGAGTCAGTGACTACTATGACAAAATATCCTTTTGAAATCAAAAATATATTTGCTTTTAGCCATTTTTTTTTATATTGATGCATGGCTGATACGTTCCCCATCAATAAAGTTTTGCAAAAACAGTGAGAACACAAACAATAACAAAGCCAAAAGGCTTATTAGCTTTGCCATTGTTTGTGTCATATCCTAGAACATTCAAACCCAGTCAAAATCACAGAACGTACTCAAACAGTTAAATACATGTCAATATTTCAAGATCAAAAGGAGGGTGACAGCAGTATACAACTGGAAACATCATAAGTGTGTTACACAGTTGAGGGGGGAAGTCAGGCAGTGATGGTAGGTCTGGCAAGCATTTTTTTAAATACATTTCAATAAATGGCGCACGTGCAAGACCACACAAGATTCTGCCCGGCCTGTCAATTTGTGGCCTCACCGCTGAGCAGTAGCGTCATCATAAGAGAGTGGTTCTACGTTTCATGGTCTATGCTGGCTGGGTGAGGGAGTCAAGTTGAAATTGTTTTCAGTTGCTTTATTCACTGTATGGAGAATACCGAATACTGCGGTTTGCCAGGAGTCATAGTGAGAACTGGACTGGGCAGCTGAATCCTGAACAAACAGTTTTGGGTGATACCAGTACTGCACACAAATTTCAAAGGCATCTCCACAGTGAATAAGCCATCTTTGTACTAATGTACCGGACCTGGATTACAGTGTGGAAAAACTGTCAAATGGAGGTGTAGGGAACAGGGGAAACAGAGGCGGAAACCATGAAAGGTAGTTGCAAGATTGAAAAACAGATAAAAGGGAGAGGTAGGAAGGAGGAGATATCGGAGTGGTAGCCAAAGACAGATAGGGTACAGAAGGGACGAGAAGAGTAAAGCAAACTGTTAATAGCAGAAATTGGAGTGCAAGAAAGGAGGATGAGAATTAAAAGTGGAAAGGGAAAAAGCAGACAAGGAGAAGGAAGCGTGAAAAAGGAGAGAAAGGAAAGTGGGCAAGAAGGACAGAAAGGTGAAAAGTAGTTTGTGATGGGAGAGTTGAGAGAAAGAGTATACAGGGCAGAGCACGAAAGACTGGATAATAGCAAAGGAGCGTGGTGAAATGGGAAGGAAGAAAAGAACATACTGCAAGAGACGGATAAAGGCTGTATGCCTCTGCTTTATAATATATATGTCTAGAAATAAAATAGATAAAGTTCAGGGAGGACAGGCCTGTATCATTGCTGGGCTTCACCTAATGCACAGCTTTGCTGCCCAGACACGCAATAGTGATTCATTCACCATGACAGGGTTTTCTGCCATTAATAATATGTTTTACCTTATTAGTTAATTCTGGAAAGGAAAAATAGGCAGAGAGAATTATAATTCTCTCTGCCTATTTTTCCTTTCCTGGTGACGTTTTCATATTTTTTCCCCCTGAACCAGGTAACTAATAAGGTAAAATACATCAAATGACAGACGAATGGCTGTGGAATGGGGCGGTTATTGGAGGATTAATGCTCTTTACATGCTTTGCAAAGGTTTTATGCGGGGAGCCATTTTCTGCTAAAAGCCCCTTTCAAAAGAATCCTCTGAAGTTGTCTGCTTCGTGTCATGAGCCATCCAAGCGCACTTCATCAGTGACCCACTCGGTGCCATTGCACACACGGGGCAGGCAGAAAAAGAGGGGTAGTCATGCAAAGCAAGGTTTTAGTAGGCGACTAAGACCAAACAGCTCATCCTATCATCACAACTTTCCTGCATAAGTACCTCAAGCATAACCTGATGTCCAGCTATTAAGTTATGAGCCTAGAATCAGAGGATGGGGATCCGACCCTAGGACTCGAACCCGGGCACCCAGCTTTAAAGTCAGCAGTTGTGACTGTAAGACCATACTATTGATGGTACGGCGATACAAATTCCCACATTCAATCGCTACCACACATGCTTTTTATTAAGAGCATGTAATTCATCTGACCCTGAAGCGCCAATGTTGAGAGGGGATCTCAGACACCCTGCCTCAATTGGAAGTCCCACATTGAATACCCTGCAGCGTCCTAAAAGCCCACAAATAATGGGATCCAACATAGCTGTCAAAGTTTCGGATTGCTTATGTGTGACATTTTCTCAATTTCAGTGCAATTATGAGTGACATTTCAATGACTACGAGTGACACTTTCTTGCAAGCAAAATCAAGCAATGAAGATGAGGGAAACAGAGAAATTACAGCCATTTAAGCAACGAGAAACTCTAAGATCATCTTAAAACTTCTGCAAAGCACCAGAAATGGAAGAGCTTGACATCAGGGTTTTAAGTGGGATGGGAAAAAAAACATGGATTTCTAAAAGGGGCATGCATGGCCCATGTAATTAAGCGTATGGCTTAAACATAAACTAAAGTTCTTTAGTGGCAGCACCTTGCAGAAAGAACTACTTCTAAAACAACTTTTATTGCCAGCTTATATCACACGCCACAACTGGGGCAGAATGTGCATGGTGTAATCACACCAGAATGCCCAGTCTTCAAGAAATCCCTTTCAAATTCCATGAGTGTTTCAGTGGGAAAAAGGTTCCCTCTTAACTATGGCCTGAAACGCCTTCTATCAAAATGAGAGAATGAATGAAAATGCCCAGTTTACGGGGCTTTAAAGACACTCCTATCTACCATTTGACTCAGCTGGGACACCTACGGATACCACTAGCTGGAATTTAAAAAACGTGAAGCACTATCCAGACTAAAGCGTCGAAAAGCAACGCATTGTTATTTAGGTCTCATTTTATGCACACGACTATTGTGGCAATATTGGCCTCATTTATAATACACAAAAGAGTATTTTACATTAACAATTGTCGAACCTCGGACTGAGAGTGCGGCAGCCAGTTCATACCAGAAAGGCTAGATAGAATGGGGTTTCTCACTGTTAAACGGCAGGTATGCAGCGAGTAACATATCACCTCAAGAAAACCATGGGGGCTACGACAGAAGCAAGAGCGTGTCCGTTATGTTGGCGAAACATAAGCTGAGTGTTAAAGAGAGTCTGTTACATTCCGGCCACTGATACTAAAAGAGCTACAGGTCTGAGGCAGCGAGTGGCATTTTGGGGGGCTTTGCATAAGGTTGCCTACAATACAGCGCTACTACATGAGATCACGGTGCACAATTAAGAAAGCATTATTATTGGAATAAGTTAATATGCCATTGTTTTTAAATAAAGCCCTGGGTCAAACATCGCTTTAAATTATGCGAAATGCAGTTCTGGCTAAAATGCATTCATTTGTCAACCCGCGTTATATGTAGCAGATTGTAACACTTATTTTCTAAATGGCAGAGTCTCTTTCGAAAACAGAAAGCACCACAGGCTGGGATGCCGATATGATGCAAATGTAATGCAGCTTTTTAAGCGCAATGGCTAAAAATTTAACCATGGGAAGTATTTCCTACATGTTTATCGAGCACTAACAATCTGGGTGGATGTAACTCGGGACATCCAATTCCCATCTTGCCAAAAAGACTAGACACTCGGTAACGTTCACTGAAAGGCGGAATCCTATCTCCAGCTCTCTCACAAAAAGGATTGCATTAAAGCGCCGCAGTTTAAAGAGAGGCGGGCTCTCGCCTTCCAAACAAAAGCGCGGCGCTTGCAGAGTACCCCAAAGTGGAGGAGAGGTGGGAAATCACACCCACCTCACTTCCATGTCTCACCTGCACCCCCATCAAAAAAATACCAACAAAAGGAGCAATTTTCTTTTTTCCCTCTCAGCGATCCATGTGCACACACTCCGGTGCAGCAGTACGTTAATCTCTTCACTCGGCCTCAGCTCAGACTAGTACAACTCAGCTTCAGCTTCCGCTTCCGTTCCAACCAATGTTAGGAATGGCTGCGGCATGGTTGCCTGGATCTTACCAAAAGTAGCCCAAATGTGGCCCATTGTTCTACTCCGAGGCAGGAAGGGCTGGGGCACTTGATACAGCCAGCCTGACCTCCCAAATTGAACAGCCTACGTCCACATCAGAATCACTGTGCAAAGGCTCTGGACAATTATGTTAAAATGTCAAAAAAACGTTATATAATTAGTCCAATATTTTCTATAGCTTATTTATCTGCAAATTGGTAAATCTCTCCCTAAAATGTCAATCAAGTATTATATCATGAAAAAACAAGTATATAGAATAATGCAAACAGTGTTAAAACAAGCCTGGGTGCCTTACATATCAGGAACAAAAAAAGCACAAAGCAAGAAGTTGGATACCGTCTATAATGCACCTTTCAACAAGCATTGAAAATGCAATCGGTCGTGCATTTGTTGGTGTTAGAGCTATTGGCATTATAAATGGCAATACCTTTTACCTATGTGTCATGGAATGAGGAGTAAAGCAGAGTGGCGTTGAGTGGAGGGGAGTCAAGCAGAGTAGTGTGGTGTAAAGCAGAGTGGTGAGTGGAGTAATGCGGAGTGAAGTAAAGCAGAGTGGTGTTGAGTGGAGTGGTGTGGAGATAAGTGGAGTGGAGTGAAGCAGAGTGGAGTGGAGTAAACCAGAGTGGCATGGAGTGGAGTAAAACAGAGTGGAGTAAAGTAAAGCAGAGCGGAGTAAAGCAGAGTGACATTGAGTGGAGTAAAGCAGAGTGGTGTGGAGTGGACTAAAGCAGAGTTGGGTGGAGCAAAGCAGAGTGACATTGATTGGAGTGGAGTAAAGCAGAGTGGCGTGGAGTGGTCAAGCAGAGCGGCATTGAGTGAGTAAAAGCAGAGTGGCTTTGAGTGAGTAAAAGCAGAGTGGAGTAAAGCAGAGTGGCATGGAGTGGTGTGGAGTAAAGCAGTATGAAGTGGAGTAAAGCGGAGTGGAGTAAAGCAGAGTGGAGTGGAGTGGAGTAAAGCAGAGTGATGTTGAGTGGAGTAAAGCAGAGTGGAGTGGAGTAAAGCAGATTGGCATTGAGTGGAGTAAAGAAGAGTGGCGTTGAGTGGAGTGGAGTGGAGTAAAACAGAATGTAGTTGAGCAGAGTGAGTGGAGTAAAGCAGAGTGGCGTTGAGTGGAGTGGAGTAAAGCAGAGTGGCATGGAGAAAAGCAGAGCGATGTCGAGTGGAGTGGAGTAAAGCAGAGTGGCGTTGAGTGGAGTAAAGCAGAGTGAAGTAAAGCAGAGTGGAGTTGTGTGGAGTAAAGCAGACTGGAGTGGAATAAAGCAGAGTGGTGTTGAGTGGAGTAAAGCAGAGTGGCATTGAGTGGAGTAAAGCAGAGTGGCGTTAAGTGGTATGGAGTGGAGTAAAGCAGAGTGGTGTTGAGTGGAGTAAAGCAGAGTGGTGTTGAGTGGAGTAAAGCAGAGTGGCGTGTAGTAATGCAGGGTTGAGTGAAGCAAAGTGGCATTGAGTTGAGTGACCATACAATTCGAGCTAACATATATAAAAAGCAACTGTTTGGAAATAAACTGAATTTGGGATTTAATATCTGCATAGCACCCAGGCCTTCTAGCATCGAAGTCTCTGCTAATGCGTGCACTGTAGGTTTAATCGCAGAGTTGAAAATGCAGTAATTTGTAACTGGTGTTCATTATGCAGTAAAAAAGAGATTCTGAAATCTTCCAAAGGGTTGAACGTCTCTAAAAATAATTATATACACTAAAAAGTTGGACATGTTCCTGAAGCAATCAACAAATCATCCTAAAATTATCACGGACCAGTCTTTTTAATTAGAAGACTGTGGTGCAGGTCAAGTAATCCGACAGTCATTTTCAAACAATCCTAAAACCACCAGTAGCTATGCATCTTGTGAGGTAATCAGGTACTCAGTTTCAAGTCATCCTCAAATCATCAGGAACAGTCACACCTTGTGGAGTCATCAGATAATCATTTTCAAGTCATCCTGAAATCGTCGGGGTTAATCACATCTTGTGAAGTCATCAGATACTCATTTTCAAGTCATCTTCAAATCATCAGGCTCAAGTTTCTAAACTCTGCTGATGACTTTAAGAGCTTGATGACGTCTGATGACGTGAAAATGACTTCTAGAGTAGTTGGATGATCTTCCAATGACTCTGGGATGGCTTCTAAAGTAATCCTGTTTGACCTGGGATGCCTCAAGACTGATGTACTATGCGCTAACACCCTAGGGTACTGAAATGTAACAGGGACAACAGTTCTCAAGAGTCCTTCCAGAACATCATTCAGTTTACCTTCGCATGTCAAATGAATGAATATATCTGTCTTGTGTGCTGTTGCAGCCATGTTGAGTGGATCTTTGCTGTGTCTGTATATGGTTTCCTTCTTTCTCCTGCTTCTCATCTTCTCTGAACTTTTGGGCCCTGTTAACACGTATCAGTGCTTCTCGGTTACTTGCTGGGGCTGTCGTCATTTCATAGGTAATCAATGTGACCTCTTGGAGGCCTTTGACATTGCTTCATGTGCACCAGGTCTTTCTGATGGCACACTGTACTGTCCTACCCATGTGTCTATTTTTTTCCTGTTTTTTCGTTGTGATGTTCCTAAGTCTGCACATTGGTATGCTACAAATCATCATTTGAATGTGTCTTTGTATCATTGAAGCATTTTACCCGTGAGTGTCCGGGCTTCATCTGCCACCATTATGACGAGGTCGAATTACTGTCGCCATTTTCTGATTTTACTTTATTACTTCAGCAACTAATTTCCCTCGAGAAAAGGCAGGGTTGACAAGTTACAAATGCGTTATTCTGAAACCGATTGACAGCCTATATTTGGAGAAATAATAAACAGCTTTGTGTATATTGGCGGCTACAGCTTCCGCCCACCAAACTCTTTCCACTTTGCTCCCACCCACTTTGCTCTCATCCGTCCAATGGGAGAAGAGGTAAGGTTTTAAATCACAACCGTCCAATCTGTTTAGCTATTGTGCAACTCTACACTTTGGACGGCGAGCAAACTATTAGTAAATCACTTGAGCGAGTTAGACGTGTACAAATGTACATAAACTGAACACTCTTCAATGTTTTCCAAGGAGAAACTGTCTCTATCTAAAGGAGACAGGTATACCTTTATCTTCAAATGCGCTCCATAAAAAGGAACATATTCTATTATATCTGCTATGTATTTGCCCTTACTGCATTACAATGAAGTCCTGGCATTCTGAGCCGCGTCTATACCCAGCATATGACGGTGCAGGCAGTGTTGACAGAAACGCAGGGGTCGATTCCGATTCGGGCCGGAAATCTCTCCGACCGAGCCGGACCCGGAGAGATTTCCGACCGAATCGGACCCGTGCAGTCCGACCGAACGAGTACGATGCGTCCGTATGTTATCGGACACGAGTCGGTCGGACTCCCATTGAACTCAATGGGAGCCGGTCGTACAACGCGTACGCGGGCTCCCATTGCCTCAATGGGTGCGAGGCGGACAAGGGCGCCTCTACAGCGAGTACGCCGCGAAGCGCTCGCGGCGTACACGCACAGGTAGGGGGACCCATGGGTCCCCCTGTGTGCGCCTCGCACGGGTACGCGTACAGGGGGGTCCGACACGGACCCCCAAAGTACGGCTCCGACAGCGAGTTCGAGTCGGACGGCGCAAGTCGGTCGGAGCGGTCGAGGTGCGCATCGTACTTACCCGGCCGGAAAACGTCTCCATTGCGCGGTGCGAATCGGGTCCGAGCGAGTCGGTCGGAGCGGTACGATCCGGGTACGAGTCGGTCGGAGCGGTCGGGTCGCCCGGACGAGTCGGTCGGCGACCCGCATCGTACTCGCTCGGCCGGACCCGCGTACGGTTCGGTCGGGAAACAGGCTTTCGCATGGCTTTTTTCCCGACCGAATGGTATTGGGTGCGCCTCCGACCGAGATCGGAATCGGCCCCGAAGTCTGTTGTTGCCAATTTGCGGGACCCACCGTATATTTAAGGAAAACCAAAAGTGCATCTTCTTGTTGGCAATTTATATTTATGTACATGCTACAATAGTGACAAACATTTGGTAAAGCTCAAAGGGATACTGGAAGAACATCAAATACGCAGGAAATGGCGGGTCGGAAATTGGCAGTTTCAATGCAAACACCCACAACGGACTCAGCAGGAAAAACAATTCTTCCAAGCACAGCAATTTAAAACACCGTGGAGTCTGCGCTAGTGTTTTCCATTCCTGTTTCGTTTAACTGTTACTTAGACAACAAACAAAAAGAAAATTGTGCAGCATTGGGCCTAAAACGATTGAGATATTCACAAAGGTAAATAGGCATAGGTATATTTAGTCAAATGTGTGACTGATCTTCAAAGGTACATTTACATGTGTAGATATAATCATGTAGAAATCTACTAGAGCACTTAGGTGCAAATCTATACGTTTTGCTACTCACTATTTCTGAGTGTAGAGTTATATCTAAATGTAGACTAACATATCTCCACCCTCTAGTACAGAGGTCTTCAAACCTTTTGATGCCGAGACCCCCCTGTCAAAATTCTGTAGGCGTAAGGACCCCCTCCTGACAAATATTTCTGGAACCTGGTACTCCTCATCCTCGACAACCATAAACGTCCCCAATTCCCACAGCAAATCAATTTTATGGTGGGGAAACAATATTAAACAGTGTTTAGCAAACCAAAAGTTTGTGGGTGACTGTGGATTGGTATCAGAGGCTTATTACACAGTTCAAAAAGAATTACCCAAAAATTCACAATGGTACTTTTTCACAAATAAAACCTATTTTGGCAAAACTTATTTGGATGATAACGCCTTTCTGAACCCAAGTAATGAGTGTGCTTGTTTTTCTCCAGAGAGACGGTCAATCTATGATTGCACCTTATAAATACAAGTTTAACACCCAAATATAGCAATAAGCAACAGAACCGTGACCACTCCCGCTCTGCCAAGGGCCCTTAGTGCGCAGCAACACGTGTCGCTAATTTTTAGTAACTAGTGAACCGGTTGAGCTATAAACACATTTTTTTTGTTAAAATCAGCAGCTTATGTGGCAGATGATGGACTGTGACTTTTGAAGGTTTGCTTGTTTTGTAAAAAAGTGTTCACTGATTCAGTGTTGTAGCGGTAGCGCATGGTCCCTTAATATGCCTCATATTTTAGGCAGCAGGCCTCGTATTTATGACTTATACAGACTATAAATGCTGCCTTACCGAGAGCAGCACAAACAGCCTCGGTGCACAGATCTGTGGAGCCCTACGCAAAATTACATTTTCCCGTTTGAGTGCTCATTTTTCCCTAACAAGGGCTTTTGAGGACACTATTGTTATATGGCCCCCTTTTGGGGTCATTTGTTTATGCAGGCCATAAGGCAGCTATTTTCAGTGGCCTTAGTCAGGGCCACTGGAATTATGCAGCAGGGGAGGCCCAAATTATGCAGCAGGGTTGGATAAATTATGTGGCAAGCAAAGGCAAATTATGCAGCACATTTTGGGAAAGTATCACTTCATTATTTCGACATTTCTAAACTTAACACGGTCTGGGCATTAGTTGCAACTCATTAGTACCACTTTAACACCTAAACACAGCCATAAGTTACAGAATTATGACCAGTCAACCTTTTCAAAGGATCTTCCACTGCGCAGCAACACCTGTTGCTTTGTTTTTAATAACTTTTGAACCGTTTGAGCTCGAAACTATTTTATGTTAAAATCTGCAGATGATGATGGATTATGTGGCAAAAGTAGAATTATATGAAAATCGTTGCAGCCGTATAATCACATAATTCCAGTGGCCCTGGCCTTAGTGTTGCACTAGCTCTGAGCACAACTTCACTGCCAGGCATCCCTGCTACTGACACATATGGTAGTGCTCCGCCCCATGTGTGACGTCTGACACAACGCTATGCTCCACGTTGAGCAGAGCAGATGGGTGACGCACTGGAGGACATGCAAGACACCACGCATCTCTTCCATAAGCCTAGACAGCAGACTTCAAAACACCCAAAGCTCTGGCCGCCCACCCAGATTTCAGAAATACTGGGAGTACTTTTATTTATTTTAATTATGTGGTATTTCAAACTCTAATAACTGCTACAGTTGGTAAGTAATATACTCGAGGAAAATTCCTTGACAGAAATGTGCTTGAGAATAAACGGGCCACAATGATTTACAATAGATTTGCCATGCAATAGGTCTCGCATTTCAGCGAGTTTAAGCTATTGGATTGTAAATGACAATGCCTTTAATTTAAGTTTTAAAAACCAAACCAAAAATAAAAGGCATTGTTATTTACAATGCCAATAGCTTAAACTCGCGTAATTGCGAGACCTATTGCATTGCAAATGCTTGTTTTTCTTGCTCCTTACTGGCCTTCAACACCTCCTCCAGGATAGTAAGCGCTATGTAAATATATTTACAATAAGAAGCGCGCACTTCACAGCTCATCCCAAAGCTTTCAGTGATTTGATCAATGAAAGCCAGTACCGGATCCCAAGCATTCTTTACAGCTGCAAATTGCCCTTTACGTTTTCAGATTAACTCCCATATTCTATTCTTTTCAGGCAAGCAGGCATCCTGGAAGGAAACCTTGTTTAGCTGTCTGATTGGCTCCGGTTTCACATCACAAGAAAGCACTCCCTGAATGGCATCGCAGCTTTTAGTATTTTAATTTCACAATGAACTGTCTGGGGACTTTTTTTTTCCAGAGTCCAGGCAGAAGTGAGGCCCGGGAATGTGCGACCCCCTTCCCATGACTCCACGACCCCCGTGGGGGTCGCGCCCCACAGATTGAAGACCTCTGCTCTAGTACAACATGAGCTGGTAACTCTTCACACACTGGTTGAGATATCCGCCACCATGGTAGAGATCTCCCTTAAGAAAATATAGGGAAAAGTATTCAAAAATTCAAAAATTACAAATATATATATATAAATATATATATATATATATATAATATATAAAACATAAATTGAAAATAATTGAAAACATTGATTATAAAATAATACATTACAATACATGACCACATTAACTCTTTAAATTAAATGTATAATAATTAATTAATCAATTAAAATGTATTAATTTCATTTAGTAATACTATTCAATAAAGAATAAACAAATCCTACCAAAAGTTACATATGTATTTTTATTAAATGTTTATTAAATTTCTTTAAATGCTATGTGTAGAATTAATACAAAATATTTTCATTTTTTAAAAAGTTTAATTTAATTTAGTTTTTATATCAAGTATAATATTAAATCTGAAAATACCAAACTAGTTATTTAATAATTAAATCTGTTTTTAACATTATACAACATTTGTATATCTGGACGGTTGGGTTTGAGGGATACTTGCGAGATTCCAAGGGGCATACAGCTTCAAGTAATAGAGCGATCTGATTAGCCAAGGGGGCTTTTTTCTCATCGGCCAACCCACTCCCATGACTACTGAGGCAGCTCGTGCTCTGCTTGGCTGGTTGCAACTTTTAGAGAAATGTTGTGACTGCCATTTCAGGACACGGGAACTGGGTCCCTATGTTCTGAAAAAGAATTAAAACATAAGGCATAAGAGAGCGGAGGCCCTCCCGGGGCCGAATAAAAAAAAAATATTGTTATGCATTGCCACGATTCCCAAGGACTCTTGTGGGAGCCAGCGATATCCCCCTGCTCCTGTGAGACTCCCACAGGAGCACAGGGCTGCACTGGCTCCCACAAGAGTCCTGCGGGGATTGTGGCAACCATTAAAAAAGGGGGTGTAAGAGGCTGTGGTGGGTTGTTCATGTATGGGTGGTTGGCTCTGTGGCTAACCCATGCCTCACACAGCAGAAGGCTGTGCACTGTGGGGGACTGCATAATTTCATATGCTAATAAAATATTTTTTTTAGACCTGTCATCCTTAGGATGGTCTTCCTCCAAATCTTTCCCTGCTTACCTGTATCTTTTTGTTGGCCTTAGGACTCTGACAACTTTACCACTGCTGAACAGTGCTAAAGTGCATGTGCTCCTCCCCTAAAACATAGCGACATTGATATATCCCTGGTTGGCATATTTAGTTTACCTGTAAGTCCCTTGTAAAGTGGTATACCATATACCCAGGGCCTGTAATCTAAATGCTACTAATCGGCCTGCAGAACTGATTGTGCCACCCACACAAGTTGCCTTTCAAACCGGTGCCAGGCCTGCCATTTCAAGGACTGTGTGTGCAGTTTACTGCAAGTTCGACTTGTCATTTAAAACCCCTTGCCAAGTCTTAAATTCCCCTTTTATTACACATAGGTCACTGCTATGGTAGGCCCTAGGTAGCCCAATGGGCAGGGTGCTGTGTAACTAAAAGGTAGGGCATGTACTTTTAAGTTTTACATGTCTGGTAGTGACAAACAGCTAAATTTGTTAGGCCTACTCCTGCTATAGGCTAGCATTGGAAATTCCTTAAAACACTTTTAAGCTGTAATTCCTGTTTAGAAAGGAGTAACTAAATCATGTTTCATATCTTTGGAATGGTAATGATAAATCCTCTTTAGTGGTAAAGTTGGATTTGACTTTACTATTTTAGAAATGCAACTTTTAGAAAGTAGACATTCCTCTGCTGTAAACCTTGCTCTGTGGGCCTGCAGCCTGTCACCAATACACGTCTGGGCTGGGTGACAGTTCCACTTTGTGCATTCCCTCTAGACAGCCACAAACACAGGAAGGTGAGGTTCATCTACATTCATCTGCATTCAGATGAGTTTTCTTGGGCAGGAAGGAATGGGAGGGGCTGACACACTTGAATAGGTAGTGAGTGTCCTGTCCACACACAAAGCACTGCTTCACTCCCCACAGTTAGCCTGGTACACAGGTCTGGGTTGAAAGAAATATTTGTGCACTTCAAAGATCTCCTTTGCCGCCGCCCCCTACATCAAAGGCACTTTTGGGTATCAGTAATGGGGTTGTGACCCTACCAAATAAGTACACTACTGGACTTGTGAAGAACCCTGCCAGGAGTAAGTACTGCTGTGCTACAAGGTTGCTACTCTGCTTGACTGACTCTTCCACGGAACTGCTTCACTGCTGTGCTGAGCTGACCCTGCTGATCTCTGCAATGCTGAGGACAATGACTGGAGCCATCTCACTTGAACGGAGATTGACTCCAAGGGCTTGCTGGCTTGCCTTCTGTTTTCTGAGGTCTTAGGGCCTTAAAGACTTCCTACAGCCCTGCTGGTGCTGATGGACACTGCCATCTGTGAGTCCTACCCTTGCCTGATTCGCCTCTCCAGTCCTGGGCCTCAGAAAGTTTTTTTGCAGCTTTTCTTATTTTGACATTGACGCAGCAGTGACTTTGTGCCGAATAGAACCGATGCATTGCCTACATTGCCCAAGCAGCAGCCTCTTGACGACAGCGATTCTACAACCAGTGCAGTTCGATGCCGACTGACAGCACTGCTTGATATCGATGCAGCACCTGCATTGCAAAGGGGTTGGACACCGAAGCTTCCATCGACAGAGCGGATCAGCGCCGACGTTTTCACCCATCCACGAATAAGCGCCTCCCCGCCTCAAGTCTTCAATGTCGACACTGCTCCATCCCATGTACAATGCCAGCGGGACCTGTCTGAGTCCTGTAGCTGGCCTGCCCTCCATCACAATCAGCCTGAACTTTGGATTTACCATGGTCTAGCTCGACTTCAAGTAACCTTTTTTTAAAACTTCATAACTCCGGTTCTACTTATTGGATTTTTGTCATTTTGGTCTTGTTTTATTCAGATATATATTCTTTATTTTTCTTAACCTGTGCGGAGTCTGTCTTTTTGTGGTGTTTTCATTGCATTACTGTGTGTGTGTGCTGCACAAATACTTTACACATTACCTCTTAAGTTAAGCCTGCCCGCTCTGTGCCAAGCTACCAGAGGGTGAGCACAGGTTAATTTACAGTGTGTATCTAGCTAATCCTGATCAGGATTGTGGTCCCTACTTGGACAGGGTGCAAAGTTATGTCAAGTAGAAAGCCAATTTCGAACAATTACTTAAAAAAGAAAAACTAGAAATTCACTAAAAAATACAAAGTCTTAAGTGACATTATAGTTAAGAATAGTAATAATATCTTACTTCTCATTTTTTTTAAAACATACATTTTTTTATTTAAAGTAACCATAACTTTTTATATTCGCCATGCACTGTTATGACCCCACATATTGTATCGCTCATGGCATATTTTATCTCATTATTGAAAACATCAACATGACATTGAATGACATAATTGACAAAACTCTAAATTGTTTCTTGTAGCCCAACCAAACAATAGCATCAGTCATCATCATTATCATAATATCTTTGTTTGATTTACAAAAGCAATTGTAAAAGCACATCGTTAAAACATAATGATAAAATAGCGATTAGAGCAGCTTTAAAATTAAAAATAATTTCATAAATTGGCAAATACACCCATGTTAAAAACTGAGATAAAAAATAACAGACTTTTGGATTATCTAATTGCAGATACAATAGAGCTGGTCTCACTTGTTTAAAATTCAAGGGCACAAAAATAGAGCGAACATACTTATGTTTTAAAACTGACCATTTGGGGCAGATAAAAACAACATGTTAAATGTCCAGAGAAGAAATCATGTCGCATGTACAGAAAGGATGATCTGATGGTTTATGCCATCCCAATAACAACTGTGGAGACAGATTTAAACGGAAACACGTTAATAGTATTCTGTGCTGGGCCGACATATCCAAAGTGAAATACATTTCCATTTTGTTCATAGACTTCGCCATCACATATTGCTTATAACTGTTTTTATATTGGGATGTCAAGAACCTTGCTTCTCTTGTAGTTGATTAAAAGGCCTCTTTAACCCAGACTATATCCGATTTACAGATTTTCTCTGGTGTGAATAATTGGGGTTTACCCAGTGCCCCTAGAGTTGTATCAAAACGTAACCATGGTATATGGTAACTATGATCCATATTCAAACAGACCCATATAATCTTTCTATTAAAATCTAACTTGCTTTTAAGCCAAATTGAAAGCCAAAGAAGTATTGGGCGGAGTAGAATAAAATTAGAAATAAAATCTGCTCCCAACTCTTCAAGCACTATTTGCTCTGAGACACTCTGTGGAATTCGTAATAATCTCCTAAAAAATGTATTTTCTGCTACTTCTATTGAGGGGCAGGATCTGTATCCCCATATGTCTGCTCCAAACGCCACCTTCGAGACACACTTCGCGTTGTAAAGATGTAATATAGTATGATTCCCACTATACCTTCTCTTACCTAATCTAGTTCAAATTGCAGCGGCGGCCCCCTCTCCGGCATTAGATAAGAACTAGAAACATAATTACTTGAGTATAGATTTTCAAAATGAGCTACCCAATTCAATCAATCAAGCAATCAATCAGGGGGTTTATAAAGTGTGCTACTCACCCGTGAGGGTCTCAAGGCGCTAGGGGGGGGGCAGCTCCGGATCAGTCGAAGAGCCAGGTCTTGAGGTCCTTCCTGAAGGTGTGCAGGGTTGGGGAGCGTCTGATGTTCACAGGGAGCTCGTTCCAGGTCTTGGCTGCGATGTAGGAGAAGGCTCTCCCGCCTGCTCTGTTCCTGCAGATGCGCGGGACCTCTGCCAGGGCGAGGTCGGCAGAGCGGAGGTTCCTCTTGGGTACGTGGAAGGAGACTCTCTCGTTGAGGTATTTGGGTCCGATGTTGTTGAGGGATTTGTAGGTTTGGGTGAGGAGTTTGTAGGTGACCCTCTTCTCGACGGGGAGCCAGTGGAGGTCTCGTAGGTGTTGGGTCATGTGTTCATGGCGTGGTGTTCCGAGGACGAGTCTGGCCGCGGCGTTCTGGATGGTTTGGAGTTTGTGTAGAAGGGTTCTGTTGATTCCGGCGTATAGAGCGTTGCCGTAGTCTAGTCCGCTGGTTATGAGCGCGTGGGTGACGGTCCTTCTGCAATCAGGGGGGATCCATTTGAAGGTCTTGCGGAGGATGCGCAGGCAGTTGAAGCTGGTGGAGGCGACGGCATTGATCTGGCGGTTCATGGAGAGGGAGGAGTCGAGGATGATGCCGAGGTTTTGTGCGTGGTCTGTAGGGGTGGGTGGCTTCCCGAGGGCAGAGGGCCACCAGGTGCTGTCCCAGGCGGAGGTGCAGGGGCCGAGGTCCTCACTGAGTTGAGCTCCAAGCAGCTGTCTTTCATCCAAGTTGCGACGTCCTTCATTCCTTCGTGGAAGCAGAGTCTGGTGTCTTCGGTGTTCTTCGTGAGCGAGAGGATAAGCTGGGTGTAGTCGGCGTAGGATACTATGCTGAGCCCATGCTGTCTGACGATGGCGGCGAGGGGGGCCATGTAGATGTTGAAGAGCGTCGGGCTGAGCGATGATCTTTGGGGTACTCCGTAGTTGATGTCAGTGGGTTCGGAGAGAAAGGGAGGGAGTCTGATCCTCTGGGTTCTGCCGGAGAAGAAGGACTGGATCCAGTCGAGGGCGGCTCCTTGTATCCCTGCATTGTGAAGTCTGGCTGTGAGTGTGCGATGAGAGACGGTGTCGAAGGCTGCGGAGAGGTCTAGGAGGATGAGGGCCGCGGTGTGTCAGGGATGGGTTGTCTTATAGTTGGTATGACTATTCCATTCAAAAGTGGGCGAGTCACATTTCTCCAGAAGGCTAAATGGTTCCTATCATCACAGGCTCCTTTAAATCTTCCCAGGCTGCTTTGTTTAAATGACTCTTCCTATCCCTTCGTGCTTGTGCATAGTTCCTTCTAGCCACTTTAACAGCCAATGTGCTCCTTGGCTTTTGTTTGAGGGCCAACTTCAAAGCCTTAGAAGCCCTCGTATAGATCTTATCAAACCATTTAGGGCTTTCCTCATTGGGTCTATGTTTAGGTCTTTGAAAGGGCTGTCTGCACCTCACTGCAAATTTTAGAATATGCATTCACAAAAGCCTGGTCAGAGGAGTTTAGATTTAAACAAACCTCAAAATCGTGATTGCACACCTTAATCAGTTTCCTCAAAAATTCCTCAGGGACTGTCTTCCCCCAACCAATACGTCCACCTTGTACCTTTAGTATAGGGGGATTTTTATAAATATTTGAGTTCTTCTCCCCTAGGCCAAACAAGCCAAATTCAGCCATCAGTGGATTATGATCACTAAAATGCTCAAAGTGGTTCTGAACCCCACTAAAAGTGAAGTTAGCAGACACAAAAATAAAATCAATAGTTGAGTTCGCCCCCTGCCCTTAAAAGGACAGACTTATGAGAACCATATTCCCTTGTACTTAATAAATTAATAAGATTAAATTCTGACAACAGTAGGTTACACATATCTCCCTGGTGTGAGTGACTTAAATGAACCTGCTCACAACCCCCTACATGATCTGCATCCTTCTTATTAGTAGTTCATGCCGTGCAAGGGTGTAAGTTCAAATCCCCCAGTAATATGATTGGAGGCGAAACGGGCCAATTTAACAAAATATTTTCAAGGAACCGTCTTAGCTCAGCTTCCAGAGAAATCTCTGAGGAGGGTGAATTATAAATATTTATTATTAAGACCTTGAACTTATGTGGGAAAGTTAGCAAAGCTGCCAGAATAAGCCCAGAGTCAAAAGCTAACTGTTCCACATCACAGCCTACCCTTAAGCTCACAAATGTTGCTAGGCCTTCCTTGACCTTCCCATGGATTGAGGCCACAGCATTTACTCAAAAGACAGAGAAACCATCCATAAATAACTGCCCCTCTGCATCCCATGTCTCCTGGAAACATAATATGTCAAAGGGTTTGCACAAGTCCAGCCCCTTCTCATTCACAAGCAAAGAGCTTAAACCAGCTATGTTCCAACTGATTAAATTCGAATTACTCACAGGATATTTCTGAGGTGCTGCAGCTTTTTTCAGAGTATCTATTATTCTTGTTTCTTCCAACCTCTCCCTCCCTGTACAAACTGCCTGGTGGTACGTAGGCTCTAGTCTGTTAAGTTAATCAGACATTGAAACGATTATATGTGGGAATAGAAAATGAACTAGCCCAAGTGACACACCCTTCATCCGGTATTAGGAGTGCTCTTGCTATGCCCCATCCAACTTGACTGGGGGCCCATCGGGTTTGGAAGTAAGGTCTATAAAAATAACCAAGAAGTAACAGAACAATGTTACTTGGTTTTAGTTGTATACTCATATTTCCCATTAAGAGACTTTTAGCTAGATATGGGGAGTTAAAATTAATGATGATGCAATCCCCTTGACAGTCCACAGACCCAGAGCCAATCAACCCCACCCTCCTTAGCATCAAGATATGTTTAGCCCACAAAGGTGGGAAACCTCTGTAATGGCCCAGCCAGTTTATGGTTTTATTGAACAGCTCATCATATGTCCGCTTTTGATCTTTCCTTAGACTAGGAACCCTTGCAAGAATAACTTCGTATGACCATGCAGCAGGGGGAATACCTATTACTGGTTATTTTTCTTCATGAAGTTCTTCTCTTTCGTTATTCCACCTTTCTCTACCCCCCTTGCTATGGATTAAACTCATCCCCAAGGGGGTATCTTAATGATTGGTTGCTCTAAGCCCACCCTGGTCATTAAATCTATCTTGATTTTTTGAGGTATCTGGTTCATCCCTTGCAGAATCTACTAGGGCTTTGGAGTTAGAATTAAGTGTGCTAAAGGGGCGTTGGATCCTCTGGTTTTGCTCTATATAAAATATTACACAATTAACATAATTAATTAACAATTAATTAATTAATAACAATTAACAAGCAAATTAAAAACAATCAAAAATAAATTAGATCACACAATTAACACTATAAAATAACTTTAAATAAATATTATATAAAAAATATTAAAATATTTATTAAAATTAAATTACTTCCCACCCTACTCCCCTATCAACCCACAACACGCTCCTAAAAAATTACACAATTAACATATTTACCAATTAATTATCAATAATTAATATCCAATTAATAACTGATTAATAACATTTTTTTAACACAATTAACAATGTAAAATAGTAATTACATAAATATTAATTAATACAATTATTAATTAATTAATTATAATTAAATTACTTCCCACCCTACTCCCCTATAAATCCAAAACCCGCCCCTAAAAAAATTACACAATTAACATATTTACCAATTAATTATTAATAACCAATTAAAAATTAATTAATAACCAATTAATTAACACAATTAACAATATAAATTATTAAATACAAAAATATTAATTAATAAAATCATTAATTAATTAATTTCAATTACATTTCTTCCCACCCTATTCCCCTATAAACCCACAACCCGCTACAGAACTAAAACGCAATATATTTAAAAAAAAAAAAAAATTAATAACTTCATAAAATTATTAATTAATATATTATAATTAAATTACTTCCCACCCTATTCCCCTATAAACCCACAACCCGCTACGGAACTACAATATGCAAAAATTAATTAAAATAAAATTAATTACTTGTAAAAAATTCAAACATACATTAGAAAAGTAAGCTATACTTTTAACACATATACTAACATACAAAACACTAAAAAATAATCGATAATATGAACAACGATATTTTTACTTACGATATTACTAACTTCGATATTAGGTAAAATGATATTTCTTACCTGCATGTCGATATTCTTGTTGATAATATTCTTGCAGGTCAATATTCTGTCACATCGAAATTTAAACATCGATATTATGGCATATCGATATTTAAAACTCGATATTATGTCTGCATACCCACCACAACACCACTACAAAAGTTAACCGCACTGCAGGAAGTGCGACGCGCTTTAAGCTCAGTTGGCAAGTCCCTCACCCCATCTCTCTGAGGGAATTCACAGGTGTTGCTGGAGGACGTAGTCCCACCCCAGTTGAAGGTCCGGGCAGTGAGACACCATAAAACCGCTACAAAATGTACTCATGCTGCAGGAAGCAAGAGACACTTTAAGCGCATTTGACAAGTCCATTGCCCTGCCTCTCTGTGGAAATTCACAGGTGTTGCTGGGGGACGTAGTCCTACCCTAGTTGAAGATCTGGGCAGTGAGGCATCACAACACCGTTTTATGCCAAGGAGGTTTCCTACCAATGCATCTTCTCTTGTGAAGTGGTTGCGGTTGTAATTTCAGTTCTGTGGGGGAGTTACTCACAAAAGCTACTTGTCAGACATGTTGCACCATGACCAAAACGGAGAGTCTGGCGCCGGATTCACTGAAATGTCCATAATAAAAGGTGCAGGTTAGTCACCATTTCCTTACCCATGGTCTAAAACAGAAAGTGCAACCAAAGTTGTCAGGCTCAATGCTTGAGCATCACTTACTAACCTCACAACACTGTAATAAAAAAACACACAGAACACGTTAACTAAAACTTGCCATTATAAATGCTTATTTTAGTTATACATAATTATATTTTTCATGTAATACATTTTTCTGTGAAACATATAACTTTATATGGTATAAATAATGATTAATGGTACAGTATAAGCAGTGCATATAGAAGGTGTGAGTAATAGTTAATATGCTGTGTGTTTTTTTTCATTATAGTGTTGTCAGGTTAGTGAGTGATGCCATTATTTGGTCGGGTACAAGGATCAATTTAGAGTTATAAATTTACCTTTGGATTACAGATGCTTGTGTAGTTTAAATGTTGTAATATTCTTATAATAATTAACATATTCCTAACTATAACTAAGCTTTAACCTTTGTTTTTTTCCTTGAATGTATACATTTATTGTGTAAAACATTATGTTATGTACATGTATGTGATAATGTATAGATACTTATTTATGAAAAAGATTTTAAAATTTGATTTAAATGTATTACTTTCCTGAAGGCACCACTATGTGTATTTATTGTTTTTTAATACTATTGGGCTTTATTTGCAGCCCAATACATTTTCCTTTTCTGAAGAAATTAGAGCATTTTTGCTTGTTAGTTAAATTTTGGTGGGTTTTGGATATGTTTGGGCTATGTTTGTAGCCCAAGTAAATCAATGTTCTAATTATGAATAT
This sequence comes from Calotriton arnoldi, assembly GCA_963921515.1. Taxonomy (NCBI): domain Eukaryota; kingdom Metazoa; phylum Chordata; class Amphibia; order Caudata; family Salamandridae; genus Calotriton; species Calotriton arnoldi. Next base: position 383,613 of record CAWUFW010009267.1, read on the forward strand.
GATTGATTTAATATGTGTTTACATTGTGAAAAGAGAGAAAGGAAGATTTAAAAGGCTGCTTCTATTATGAATTAGTGAACTGAATATGATGAAATTGTTTTGTTTGAAATTCACAGTAATTTCTAGATACTATTGTGATAGTACCATGGTACTTCACAATTGTAAAACATCATTTGACTGGCTCAAATATTGCAAATTACAGCAAAGAGAACGCTCTGACCCTTTTTTTTAGTATTTCTAGTCTGACTCTCTCAGATGAAGATGGAGTGATTTTGCTTCTGGGTGTATTACACTTAGGGCCCAATTCCGATCTCGTTCGGAAAGCATACCGACTGAATCGGTTCCGGAATGCTTTCCGTACGACTCGGATTGGGGAGTCCAACCGAACGAGTACAATGCATCTGTATGCATCTGGATCCCATTCAGTCGGACTCCCATTGAAGAAAGAGGTGTCTAGGGAAAACCTTGCACCCTGTGGCGGGCACCCCATGGTGTCTGCCACACTGTGCATGGTTATAAAGGGGGGACCCATGGGTAACCCCATGGGCCCGATTCGGAGGACCCCGGGTAAAGGGGGGACTGCTACGGGCCCCCAAAGACCGATTCAGGCAGCCTTTTCATTCTGGCCAAACCGAATAGGAAAGGCTGTCCGAATCGGTCATTGTACTTGCTTGTTCGGAAACCAATTCCATTGAGCTGTACAAATCAGCTCCGGAAAGGCTCGTCTTGTCCGAATGCCTTCCAGAACCGATTCGGTTAGCCCCACCGGTTTCCAGGCATCGTACTTAGTCATTCGAAACTGGGAATGAGTCGGTCGGAAACAAGGGCTCTGGATCAGTTTCAGCAAAGCCGAATCCGATTCAGAGCCCTTCTGACTGAGATCGGAATCGACCCCTTAGTTGTTGGCGTTTGGATTGATAATGACTGAACAACTATATCCTAGAGATAATGAGGATGGACAGGAAGAGGAAGACCAGCAGCTACAGCTGCAGGAGGAAGAAAAGGAAGCCATAAGAAGGAATAAGAGGAGTCAGTTGTCTGGCAATTGTTTAGTCTGACACCTGGGGAGAAAAAGGTGAATGCTCCTCTGGTTACTTGTCACCTTTGTCAAAAGGTGAAAGCGAGGGACACATGTCAACAGTACTCCTTTGGGGCATTGGGCATTAGGAAACATCTGTCATAATTGCACTCCTGAAGGCTGGCCTGTGCAAAAAGAAGGTGGACGGAGGAGTTGATGGAGTTTGCTGCAAGTACATCATCTGCATCCATGGCTCCTGATGGCACAACAGCGCTACTTCTGCCACATCTGCTGCATCTGCACCATAACCCACTCCATTGGTGATCTTTTCTCTCCCTGCTTCTGTCAGCGGGGTGCCTCTCTACATTTTAAGGCATAATGAGAATATGTTGAGCAGTATGGCAACACAGCCACATGCTCTGTAACACTATAATAGTTGCTGGAAAGAGGGATATAAACATTCTTATGGACTTCGTTTTTGCTCACCAGTGTCCTTCCCAACATCCGTAGTTTTGTTTTCCTTTCCATTCATTCCTTTCTCACATCCTCTTCACTTTGTGTTGCTTCTGTTGGTAACTGTTGACCTGCTATAAAAAAATGTGAAAATTACAGAAAAACTATTCATAAAGAAAAAGGTTCTTATAAGAACCACCCAAATATTTTCAACAATGAAGAGCTTGTGTTAGTATTAACCAAATATTTTATAATTATAATCAACCAATGTTTGCATGTGATATAGTTATAAAAAGAAAGTGTATGGTAAGTTTAACATGTGTGGTTAAAGTTAGTGTTGTGCCATAAAATAGACTGAAGTGTGACAGTGAGAACAGATGTTTAGCTGAGAGTAGTATAATTATGGCTTGCTCACTTACATTGTCTTCACTCAATCATTTTCTAGTGTAGATTTAAGAAGTGCAATACAGCAGCTATTGTATTTGATTGTAGACTGATGTATAGTTGAGTGTGTGTAGTACACTGGTATATCGTATAGTCGGACTTGTAACAATAGAACCAAGTGCTGTGGAATGGTGTACAGTGCAGTGTGATGCAGAACCATACATTGCATGTGTTAGAGTTCAGTGATGTGTTATGTATAATACTTTTGAGTTTCATATCAAATAATGGAGTACATTGCAAGTAATACACAGATGCAAAAGTTAATTTTCTAACACAGTGCTACAGTGACATTAAAAAGCATGTCATTAACAAAAGCCCTCCCTTTTATGTGTTTCTTAGAGATAAGTAACAATTTTGTTACTCAAATATGTTATAATTTAGAACATTAGTGGTTCAAGATGATCATATTGTAGTAGTCATCTTGAAACACAGGGGAAAAACAAATCAGATGGATTGTGGAAAAAAACAATATATGCTGTGCATGACCAACTGTTAAAACATCTGTCTAGGTAATATCAAAGATGGTAAACTATAGAACAGACCTATATTTAAAGTAGATTGATAAAGATGTCATCAACCACACAAGGCCACATCCCGACAATCTACTGAGCTCTATAAGAACTCTCAAACTGCATTCCAAGTTTATTCCAATGGTAACATTATATCTTAAAATTCTGCATGTAAAAGGAACAGGCAACTGTGTTGTAATTTTTTAGCAGTCTGTGCTTAAAATTAGGACTGTTATCATCACATTCTAAGAGAGGTAGTAGTGGTTTAGAAGACTGCACATCTCAATCCACAAAGTATAGGGAATGTATACAAAAAAAATTGTTTTCACACAAATATGAATGGTGCTATTATGGTACAATAGCACCCTACTACCATAGGTTCTTTAAATCATGTTGGTATATAATACCTCCATGTGAACATGAAAGAACTTAGTACCCAAGCACTCGAGAAAAGTAATCTAAATATAGTAGATTGAGTAATATAGACTAGATTATCTGAATCAATGTTGGTTCAAATTAAGGACAGGAATTGAATAGTTTATATAAACTCTTTGATTCCAGTCCTTCATTTGAACCATCATTGATTAAGATAATCTAGTCTATATAACTCAATTTACTATATTCGGACTTCTTTGTTCGAGTGCTTGGGTACTAAGTTCTTTCATCATCACATTCTGTCCAACCTGTATTGTTCTTTAAGTAGATGGTATAGTGCCCTGAGGCTGCAGTGTCTCCATGGTGAAAAATAATAGCAGTAGTAGTAAAAGTGTACCCTGAAATAGAAATTTGAGAAGCAGTGAACTTTGAAATGCATGTATTGATTTTTCTATTATTCACAGTACATCTTTGAATTATCAAAATTAGATATTTTGTTACCATAGTTACATTAAGGGTTGAAACTACTTGTGATTTACAGTTTGGACAAAAGTTTGGTTGCACAGCCTTACATATTCAAGTTTGAAATGGAATTGATTTACAGTCAGGTATTGGTGTATATATACAAATCTTTTCAATTGTGCAATGGATGCATTTATGCTCTCAAGAGTAGCTACAGTAAAGAGGTCAGAACTTGGTTGTGGTTCGTTAGCTATTGTATGCTTTAGTAAAAATGGGATATTCACCAAGATGAGGAGTGTATGTTTTTCTCAAACGATTGTATTCGTTCACACAGCTACTGTCAGCATTAATTCTTGTGTTATCGAAATTGATAATATAAAGTCCTGTTATTTTGTTAACAAGAGACAGTGTAGTCATTCCCTCTTTCAACACTGTAGAGCCAATGGTAATTATTACATAATCTAAGCATAATCCTTGTGATTTGTTTATTGAAACCGCATAAGCAAAATAAAAATTGAACTGTTCTCTTTGAATATGTAAATGTTTGATACGTAAGAATCTTTAAGCACAGAGAGATATTTTTTTCCTCCTCAATGTGGTCAAATTTAACCACAATAAACTCAATCCCTTCATTCTTTGTAGACATCAGAAAGTCAACTATAAATCCCATGGCTCCATTTATGAGTCCTTCTATATGTGAATTGCAACATAAAACAACACAACAATTTTTACACAGATGCAGCTCTATCTCCAATGCCACTGTACATAACACAGATTTTTCCATATTTTGTAATTTTGTTGCTAAACGTTTGCTAATAGGTATGTTCAGTTCATGATTCTCAACTTTATCCTTGCAAGGGAGATATACAATCTCTTGTTTTTCAAGATGTTGCTTTGAATTATTTATTTGAGCACATTCTTAAAGAGTTGGCATCAAATAAACCACGGGTTGGGACTTTGAAAAAAGATAATGCATTACTTCAGCTGGTGAATGAAGTTTAGGAAGCAATATACTTGCACTTCATTCCTTTAGCATAATATTTGCTTCTTTTCTGTGAATGCCATGTCAGATGCCTTGTAATATCTTGGTTGGCATATTCTTCATAATTTGCTTTCCTCATATTTTGTGTTAGTTCTCTCTATGTAAATTTCAACAAATTGTTGACATTCCCTATACCTCCTAAAATATTGCGAGTTTGCTTCTGTAAATGATTTTTTAAAATTGGCTCACTTTTTACAAGTGTCAGTTGTAATAAGTCTCCAAAAACAATGGCATGTTTCCCTCCAAAGAGTATTTCAGAGGATGTTTGGAGTACTTCTTGCATCCGCAAATGAACAAATGCCAACATTAAGTTAGAAACCATGCTGACTTAATCTATGATCAAAATGTTTAATTTCTTTAAGACACTCACAGGTTCTTGACATGTATCGAGATTCAATTTTAAATATTCCAATTTGTTGTCATGCTCCCCAGAAAGTAGATGAAATAAAGTAATTCCTTTGATGTTATGTGCTGCTAATCCAGTAACTACACAAGATAAGTGTGAAACGTAGCTTTATGTACATAAGCTGTAATTACTTTAATAAGAAACATTTTTCCTGTTTCACCTTGGCCACTGACATATTGTAATGTAGGTTCAAAAGTAGCGCATTCACATAATCCATTTTCATGTTGAAGTCCATGATCTGCAGAGTGCTTTGTCTTTGTATATTTGAATCTGTTCTGAATTTAATTGTGATACTAAGTAATACAAATTTTCCACATCACTTTTTACTTTGTCCATTGCATCTTCAACCTAGTATATGGCAACAATAGCTTAATTATCAATTATTGATTGTCCAAGTGAGTTAGCAGTCCTTGAAGTGGAAGTAATATTACTTGTTGCAGTATTGTGTTGTATTTTTGAGTTAAGGTTATTCCCTTCTGCTATTATTTGTTCCAGCATTTCAGAATATGTGTGAAATTGAGGTGCTGCAATGTCATTTTTATATAAATGAAATGCATCTTCATAGTATTCAAAGAGACCTATTTACTTATTTATTTTATAAAGCGCCTGAATCACCCCCAAAGGGGTATCTCCGCGCTGTGGGAACCAAAACATAGCAGTCGGTACAGACCAGATAACAAAGACTGAGAAAAGCTCTGTTTTAAGACGTTTTCTAAAAAGAAGATATTCTGAGCATTTTCGAAGAAGGATCAGGAGTTGATTCCAATAATAGGGGGCTAAATAGAAGAATGCTTTGCCACCCGTACAAGCTTTTCTAAAATGGGGAGTCACAAGCAGGGATTTCTCTCCTGATCGTAGGGATCTATTTGGCTGGTATGGGACACGTTTTTCAGTTTTTCAGTTAAATAACCGGGTCCTCTGCCATTCAAAACTTTGTGTACGTATCGGTAGCCAATGAAGTTGTCGCAAGAGGAGAAGGGAGGCTGTTCTGGCTGGTAAGTTCCTAACGAGACGGGCAGCGGTATTTTGTACCACCTGGAGTCTATTTAGTGAAGAATCGCTTGCTGCAATCAGGAGGGCATTACAGTAGTCCAGGCGGCTCATCACTAGTGCCTGAACAAGCGTTTTTCGCACACACAGAGGAAGGAAAGGAAAAACTCTGCTCAAAAGGCTCAACATATGAAATCAGGAACCAGTGGTGGCCACCACCTGATCTTTCATAGTAAGTTTCTGGTCTAGACGAACGCCCAAGTTCTTAACCACGGTCTTAGGGACAGGGGCATCACCCAACTCAGGGGGCCACCATTCTGTAGACCAGAGCAAATGGGCTTCGCCAAAGAGCATGATCTCTGTTTTCCCAGCATTTAGCTGGAGAAAATTCTCCGTTGTCCAAGAAGCGATTGCTGTCATACCTTCTGAGAACCAAGACTGGGTGTTCGTGGTATTTCTGTCGAACGATAGTAGGAGCAAGGGGGGAAACATAAATGTTAAACAAAGTGGGGCTGAGACAAGATTCCTGTGGCACTCCTTGGTAAGCTCCATAGTTTGGGAGCGAAAGAGTCCAAGATTAATAGTCTGTGTACGTTGGGATAGGAAGCTCGGCAACCATGATAGGGCTTGTCCACAGATTTTCCACCATCTTTTGAATAGCTGTAGAAGTGCTGAACAGTAGAATTATTTCCTTTCTCCTGTGCCACAAGTCATGTTTGATGATTGATAAGACTAGGTTTAGAGTGACATATGAAACATCCATTGATTCCTTGCACTCAAAATTTTACTGCACTGATATTTTCTGCTATATTATTTTGATATGTGTAGGACTGAGCAACTTCATAGAGAGATTGGTTTTCTAACAAAGGACTTCTGCCCAACATATTATGTTTCAAAATGCCTTTGTTAGTGGGCTCAAAATGTGCAAGGTATTTAATTCCAGGTAGGCTTTTGAGAACTCTTCTGGGTAATGATAACACTCCTAAGCTAAGCCACATGATGGCCTGGGATTTACCGTATAAACTTGAAGAACTCAAACTGCCACATGCTTCATAGCTACTGATCTCTCTGTGAGATGGCATTCAGATGCTAAAGTGGTATCATCATTAATTTAAAGATTGCTCAGCAGATAATTCTTCCTATACTTACTTCATATCTGTTTTTTCAGCCTTTGCAATATAGGAAGTATGTGATGTATAACCGCTGTAGAGTTATCTGCAACAAATTGTATATCCATGTTTGCCTCCCACATATGTAGAATTAAAGGGTTGTAGTCATTGATCTGTTGTGATGCTTGTGGTCTTCTAAGCTTGTAAGTATTTTTTTGCTGATTTGCCAGTACAGATGACATAAAATTGTTTACTCTTCCTTTCTGTAGGTAATGTCTGGATTTGTTCCGACATTTCCATAGGCAATATTTACCACACTTATGTGATTGAAAGCATAAAACTTGCTCCAAGAGTTTCTTGTTTTGCTCTTTTTTAGGGCTCTCACAAGTGACATAACATTTAATGAAATGTAGTTCGGATTCATCTGGGTTGGACCTAAACGTAGATGCATCTTTAATCCACAAATGCCTATGAATGTATGGTACACATTTAGCTTGATACTGTTTTCTCCAAAAGAAATCAATTACCTCTCTAACAGGATTTTTCTTTTTGTTGGTTAAGTACTGAAGCATAGTATGAAATTGGTTATTGAAATATCTGCAAACCTTGACAGGGTCCAATGAACATAACTCGGTGGGTGTTTTGCAGTTAATGTCTGCAATATTATACAAAACATCCCATAGATACTCAGCACAGATAAAAGTAATAAACCACGTAGGCAGTCCTACATTTCTGTACATACATTTCAGCTCTCCATGTCTTTGAAACCAATACTAATTTCTCCCTTGCTGCCATGCCATAATGTTGATGAAGTTATATTCTAGATTCTCATTTTTGCACCTTTTCAACAATATCTTGTGTTGTCAAATTAGTAAAGCCAGTTCCAGTTTGCATGACATGTGCAACAGCATAAGAAGTGATGTGAAGATGTAAGGTATGTCCTGACAAAAGCATGGATCCTCTGAATATAACCTTTTTGCTCAGTAATCTGATGCCGAAATTTGTATGGACGATCATCATATCATTCACCTTTCCCTGTTGGGAATAAATGTGCATAACAGCTTGCTTCTTGAGTTTTTTCCCACATACTAATTGACTCTCTAGCTTCCATCATCATATACTGTTCTAAAGCATCACCCACCATGTATTTTGAGTGTAGTTGATTTATACTATAATGTTCATATATTTGTTCAGCTTGTTTTAGATTTTTTAAGGTAATGTATAGCTTTTTGTACTTTGTCCCACTTTGTCGATGCGTACAAAGTCTTGCCAAAATGTTTTCTCTTTTCTGGGTACTCCGTTGACTAAAACCACTAAAGGTTCCTCTATTTTTCACTGTATCCCAAGAGTGGTTATATTTGTGTTGAAATCCAAAGGAAGGAAAGCAGCTTTTTCTTTCAGTGTACTAATTCACATGGTTGAAATGTACCTGATTTGGATTGCATTCTAACAATTATTTGAAAAGGATGGACTGTTTGAATTAAAATGCTTTCATATAAATTGAGTTGGAGTAGTTCTGATGGTATTGGATACATTTACAAATTGTTATGAATCCAACGTGAAGGCATGAAGTTATGATCTGGTTTCCAAAAGCAGTAATTTTGGATTAGCTGATATTCGCAGGCATCATATCTTTCTTCTGCAAATAGGAAGAGAGCGAAATTTCGCATACACAGTTTTTTCTTTATTGTCAGTTTTGTCAAGGTGATCAAGCATTTTAACTTGTTTTCTATAATGTGTTCTTCGGCAACAAATGCAAATTTGATTTAGTATTTCAGAAATTTTGTGTCGGAATGGCAGAATATCCATTTCGTTATTAGTCTAGTCCGTAAATGGATTTTCAGCTTCATTCTGAGTGAAGACAACATCTGGACAGTTATTGATGTCAGAGAGTGTATCAAAGTGTTCACATTGTATGTAGTCCGTAATCCTGTTGACCTCTACAGGATCAGAGTGAAGTAGAGCAGAACTGAATTGTTTTAATTGCAATGATGGTGTTTTCACAAAGCACAATGTCCACACAAGTTTTCTTATCAATGAACGATGTGTGGAGAACATTTCGATGTGATGGCATGCACTGTCACACATGTGATTTCTAAGGCAACCTAAAGAATGTCCTTGTAGTTTGGTGATACTCAGAAATGGGCACACATCTAGCGTTTGTAGAATATTAATTATTTTACGTATTGATTAATATTCAAATGTCATCAGAAATGCCTTTAGATTCTGAATGGATGTATCCCGAAAATTGCAAATAGAAGAGCAATTCCATTCATATACAGGTTTTTGTTATTTTCCTCCTGTAAATCATCAGTTGATGGAGTGTTTTGTTTCACAATTGTTTTCCTTTTCTTTACTTACTACATGTTAGAAATGGGATCTCTAGTTGGCAAGGGCTTGCACCTTTGTGCAAGTAGGGACCCTTCTTCCTAGTCAGGGTAAGGGAGTTACACTCCTAAAATAACCCCTGCTCACCCCCTTGGTAGCTTGGCACGAGCAGTCAGGCTTATTCTAGAGGCAGTGTGTAAAGCATTTGCACATAACCAACAGTAATACAGTGTAAGCACTACAAACTGACACCACACCAGTTTAGAAAAATATCCAATATTTTTATATACTTTAAAACAAGACCAAATACGATAAAAATCCACTGTACAGTACTTCAGAAATCTTCTGTTATCAAATTGTCGATAGCTCCGTCGGGGGCTATCACGGCGTCGTGAACAAACAAATCCAAACAGTTCTGGCTGACCGCGGCGTCGCGGGTCAACTACGGTGTCGGGAAGACCCGCAAACAGTACCTTTCAGAAATGCAGGGCGTCGATGACCTCGCGGTGAGCTTCCGAAAATACGGCGTCCGCAGGCGTCAGTTCCGGAGGTCGGTGCGGTGTCGTCGGGGCCCTCGAAGTCACACGCGTTGCAGATCGATCTCCTCTGTTGAAGTCAGGAGCGCTGGCGTTGGCCGGCATCGGGTGCTGCAGTGTGAAGTGCAGCGGTGCGGCGTGCGGTGCCCTCAGGTCGCGGTGCGAGCAGCGGCTCGGTGGCGGCGTCGGATGGCGTCGTCGGTGAGACCCGGTGTGAGATGAAGGCGGTGCTCGTCGCGGTGCTGGCAGGTCACGGTGCAACAGCGGCGTCGTCGTAGCTGCAGCGCTGTCGTTGGCTGACGAACTGGAGTCGATGGCACCGGCGTTGGTGGGCCAAGGCTGCGGTGCGGGATGAGGGGGGTGCATCGTGTAACTTACGAGCGGTGCCCCTGAACCACGGTGCAAGCAGCGGTGTCGAGTCTGGCGTGGAGCGGCGTCATCAGGAATGCCACGGCGTCGTCGTGAAGCTAGGCGGTGCGAGTGCGGTGCCCACAGGTCGCGGTGCGAGCAGCGGCTCGGTGGCGGCATCAGCAGGCATCGTCGGTGAGACCAGGGTCGCGGTGCGGCATTGCGGCGGTGCCCTCTGCGGTGCCGTCAGGACACGGAGTCGGCAGCGGCGTCGTCGACGTCGTTGAGTTGCTTTTCTTCTGTTGCAGCACAAAACACACAGTCCCCAGTGCTGAGGGCAGAAGAACTTGAAGTCTTTGCTGTTCCTGAGACTTCTTGAACAGGGGGCAAGCTCTACCTCAAGCCCTTGGAGACACTCACAAAGTAGATTGCAGAAAGTTCAGTTCCAGTCCTTTCCCTGCCCAAGACAGAAGCAGCCACTGCAGGCCAACACAGCAAAGCACACAGCAAAGTGGTAGTTCCTCCTCACAGCTTATCCAGCTCTTCTTCTTGGCAGTCTTCTTGATCCAAAAGAGTTCCCTTGAAGTCTTTTCTATCCCTGAGACTTCCAACAGGAGGCAAGCTCTACTTCAAGCCCTTGCAGAAAACTCTAACAGCAGGATGATGAAAGCACAGTCCAGTCCTTTCCCTACCAAAGACAGAAGCAACCACTGCAGGCCAACCCCACAACACGCAGCATAGGGAAAGTACTCCTCCTCCAGCTTTCCCGGTCCTTCTTCATGGCAGGTTCCTTAGTTCAGAAGTAATCTAAAGTTCTGGGGTTTGGGTCCCCCTTTTTATCCTCAGCTTCTCTTTGTTCTCTGAAGGCAGAGAGGCCTTTGCCTAGTCCAAACCAGTTCTGGTCAGTCCTGGAGCACTTTGTTGACAAGTCTCCTTCTTTCCTTTCACAGTGCAGGCCAGGGACATCAGACGCACCACAGGAGGTGGAGCCAGCATTGTGGAGGGAAGGCACAGCCCTATTCAGGTCCCAGGTGCAACTCCTCCCACCCATCTACATGTAGATCTTGCTATTCAGCCCTGTGCTGACTCACCCTGTCTCCTGGCATCCCCCAGCCCCTGTCACTCACACTCCAGACAAGGAATACACAACCTAGCAGAGGCAGGCTTGGATGGTCAGACAAGAAAATACCCACTTTCTAAAAGTGGTATTTTCAAACACAGAATGTTAAAACCAACTTCACTAAAAGATGCATTTTATCATTCTGAGTCCAGGCATACTAAACTCGAATTTCTACCATGTTCCCTGGGTCAGTTAGGATTATAAGCTGTACATTCTGGCCTATGGGGAACAGGTAGCCTTGCAATAGTGAAAAACGAAATAGGCTGTAATTCACTATCAGGACATGCCACACACACCAGGGCATGTCCTACCTTTCACATACAATGCACCCTGCCCACAGGGGTACCCCACAGGGGTACCTTGGGCCTACCTTAGGGGTGACTAACGTGTAGAAAAGAGAAGGTTTAGGGACTTGCAAGTGTGTGCACTTGACAAGTCGACATGGCAGCCCCAGGCTGCACACAGGCTCTGCAATGGCAGGCCAAAGTTACACTTTACGGGCTGTTTGCGTGGGTGGCACAATCCAGTGCTGCAGCCCACCAACAGCATTTGATCTATAGGCCCTGGCACTCTCAGTGCACTTTACAAGGGACAGACACATAAAGGAAATAGGCCAATCATGGAAACACCAATCCATAACACATTTTACACGGAGAGCATATGCACTTTAGCACTGATTAGCAGTGGTAAAGTGCCCAGAGTCCTAAAACCAACACACACAGGGTCAAAAAGAGGAGGCCAAAAAGCAAAAAGTCTGGGGGTAAACCCGCTGAAAAAGCCAAGTCTAACACAACCCCCTCCCAGCCTAAAGCCAGGGTAGACTAATCAATCCCTTGATGGACTTCCCTGCTTGGGGCGATAGAACATAGACCTGGCCCACAACAGCGGGGGCACGTTCTGGTTCTACGCCTTTCCAAACCCAGTTGGATCCCTCTATCCATACTCTCAGGGCCCACTAAGCTGACCCATGGGGTACCCTTCTCTTCACCTGTGAACCCCATCTGTGCAGCGCCTAAACTTACTTTGCTCACAGATGTGTCCCAACAGGCCGACAGTGCCCACATGGCCAACACAGTGGTGTGGCCCAGTCCACCCCCGGGGTGTGACTCCTGTCCCCCTCTCAGGGGCAACGCTGTCCACCAGGACAGTAAGCCACAGTAGCTACCGACAGTTGTCAGTGGGGAGACCCAGGCCTTATGCCTCTCAGGGCTCTCTAACCTCTGTGGCGTCAGAGAGTGGGGGGCGGTAGCCCCAGGTGCCTGGCACCCTTGGTCCACTCTCCCTCCTGTCAGGTCAGGTATGACATCCTGACACTGACCCACCAACCCCGGGCCTGTACCCGGCAGCTGGACAGGAGACTGGGGTGGCCTCCCCACACCCGGTCCTCCTCCCTGGGGCTCTGTACCCTCCCACCTGGAGCGGTACCCCCTTCCAGAATTGTCAGGGCACCTGTGGCAGGTGTCCTGCACAATTCGCCCCCCAGTTCAGGGGTTCTATCCTGCAACTGGGATTCCGGCTTAGGGTCTGTACCCTTAGGCTGGACAGGGGACTGGGGTGGCCTCCCCCACACCCGGTCCTCCTCCCTGGGGTTCTGTACCCTCCCACCTGGAGCGGTACCCCCAAAAGACAAACTGGTAGGGGCACTGTTAGCAGTCGCCCCTTCCTCCAGGTCAGGGGGGACACCCTGAACATGGTCCTTCAACCCAGGGTCTGTACCCTTAGGTTGAACCTGTGCCTGGCAACCCAGGACTTCCGGGGGTGTACACCAACCCTCCCCAAGGGAAACACACTCCTCATGAGTCGTGCGAGAGTCTGCCTGGTGCAGGTCTCCAGCCTCCTGTCCACCTGACAGAGCATGAAGACCCCCCAGGCCAGAAGTGGCCTCACCAGGGTCAGTCCTGGGGTGCTCTGACCTCAGAGCGGGCAACCCCTGACCCACTGGTCCTTCCACTGGGGACAGCGCCCCCCGTCACCCTTTTCTCTGGACTCATGCCCCCTCCCAACTGGAGCGGGGCTACCAGACACCGGAACCGGTGGGATGCTCGTTACAGCAGTCCCCCCCAGTTCCTTAGACTCTAGGGGATCACCCTCAATGGATGGCCAGGACCAGGCCCTAGGCCATCCAGATGTCTCTGGTGTTTGCCAACTAACAGAGTGGGGTAAGTAACCTCTGGTACATAGTAACCATACTCCACTCTTCCTATCATCAGTGCAGTTCTAAAGAATCACTGATCCTCCAACCTAGGTTCTGCACCCTCAGGTTCACCAGAGGTCTCGGGCGAGGCTCTCTTCCCCTTACTTCTCCTTCTGGGGTCCGGCCCTCTCCTCCCAGGAGAAGCACCCCCAGAACCAAAAACTGTCAGGATGCTGGAACCAGACCTCCTACACAATTCTTCCACCAGTTCAGGGCCTTGACCCTGCAACTGATTCACCACCCTTGGATCTAAACACTCAGGTTGAACTGGGGTCAGAGGCGAGGACTCCCTCCCTCTGCACCCCCTTCCAGAGTTCTGTACCCTCCCACCTGGAGTGGTACCCCTAGAAGACAAACCGATCAGGACACTGCGTACAGTCGTCCTTCCCTCCAGGTCAGGCAGGACCTGAACCTGGCCTCCCAACCCAGGGACTGAACCCTGCAGCTGAGCACCTGCCTGGCGCACCAGGACTTCCTTGGGAGCACGCATACCCCCCCTGAGGGCAACACATGACTCATGTGTTGCGTGACAGTCAGCCTGGTGCAGATCTCCCGACCACTGTCCACCTGACAGTGCGCAAAGATCCCCCAGGACAGAAGTGGTGTCACCATGGTCACTGCTAGGAGGCTCAGCCCTTCTGGCTGGCCTCTGACTCACTGGTTCTCCCACTGGGGAACACATCCCCCTCTCACCCCTTACTCTGGACTTCTGCACCCTCCCAACTGGAGTGGTACTGCCAGACACCAGAACCACTGGATCTCTGTTTACAGAGGCTCCAGGTTCTCCTGTCAGTAGGAGATCTCCCTCAATGGACGGCCTACCAGTACAGTCTAGGCTCCCCACCTGGGGTTCCCTCCTGGAACCACCCAGGCTCCGGGACCGGGTTTTGGGCACCTTGGGCCGCAGCCCATTCTCACTCCTTCTCCGCAGAGACAGGACGTGAGTCCCTACACCCTTCCCATGACACCGGGACCTATCTGGGCTATTACAAACCTTTCCCACCACTCTTGGTTGGGAAATACCTAAGCCACTTCCTCCAGGATCACCCCCAGATGCTTCTCCAGACCCTCTGGAATCCACCGAAAGGTCTGCCTCCAGTGCAAGCTCCCTGGGGTCAGAGAACTCACACTCCACTGGGTGTTGGCATAGCTCTGGAAAACAGGGACTTAAAATATGCTCTCCAACAATTGAATCACACAGCCCCACACAGGTGTTAACCAAACTACCCTTCACCCAACCATCCAGTGCCTCAGAAAAGTACCCCACAACATTCTCACAAGACTGGCGAGACAGTGTCTGACTGTTGCTGTCCCTCAACCCATACTCTTCTGGCTGGTCTTCATACTCCCTTACCAGTGCTTCTACCATAGGGGAACCCCTCTCCCTGCACCTCTCATCTAGAGTCAGTAGAGTGTCCCTCCCACTACCAGGAATATGATCCCCTGTGCTTGTTCCCCAATCCACCTCAGGGACACTGAGCACCACTGGAGTTGCCTCACAATCCTGAACCCCTTGGTGTATGTCAACCCCCTCCTTGAAGTAGGGCCCCAAATCTGTGTGTGTGTCTACCTCATCCTCAGTACTGGACACTACACTTTTGCTGCCACCATCTGAGCTGGACAAAGCCCTACCGGCTTCCCAATCCAGTTCCAGCTCTCTCATTTTAAGCTCATGATCCAAGATCATCTTCCTTTCCTCCATGGCTATTCTTTTGTCTTCCCTCTCACGTTCCATCTTGAGTTTCTCTAATTCTAACTTCCTTGCTTCCCGCCTGTCCTCCAGCTCCTCTGGGGACAAGCCACTGCTGCCCTGCCTGGAGGGTCCCCCCCCTCCCAAAAGCACATCCACCCTAGAAATAGGCTCCTCTGCCTCTCCACTGAGATCACCAGATTGCCCACTGGCATGTCTGGCTGCTAACCAGGCCCTCAGCGCCTTTTGTAGCTCCTCCTTCCTAGTGAGGCCTCTGATTTGGATTCCTAGGTTTTTGCAAATCGCTCTCAATTCCTTAACATTGTAGGATTCCAACCTATCCTCCTCAAAGGCAATTTCCAAGGATGCAACCGATGATGCAATTGATTCAGGCATGTTGAAGTAGCAAGTTCAAATTGGCAAGATCAAAAAATAGGCCAAAAAGAAAAAGATCCTGTAAGTGGTACATAATGGTCTGCGATATGGTACTAGTGCACACCAATCACTGGAAGTCAAGTGCAAACACAAGTCCTATCTTCACCGCTGACAACCAATGTTAGAAATGGGATCTCTAGTTGGCAAGGGCTTGCACCTTTGTCCAAGTAGGGACCCTTCTTCCTAGTCAGGGTAAGGGAGTTACACTCCTAAAATAACCCCTGCTCACCCCCTTGGTAGCTTGGCACGAGCAGTCAGGCTTATTCTAGAGGCAGTGTGTAAAGCATTTGCACATAACCAACAGTAATACAGTGTAAGCACTACAAACTGACACCACACCAGTTTAGAAAAATATCCAATATTTTTATATACTTTAAAACAAGACCAAATACGATAAAAATCCACTGTACAGTACTTCAGAAATCTTCTGTTATCAAATTGTCCTTAAAAACAGTTCCTTGATGTCGATAGCTCCGTCCGGGGCTATCACGGCTTCGTGAACAAACAAATCCAAACAGTTCTGGCTGACCGCGGCGTCGCGGGTCAACTACGGTGTCGGGAAGACCCGCAAACAGTACCTTTCAGAAATGCAGGGCATCGATGACCTCGCGGTGAGCTTCCGAAAACACGGCGTCCGCAGGCGTCGGTTCCGGAGGTCGGTGCGGCGTCGTCGGTGCCCTCGAAGTCACACGCGTTGCAGATCGATCTCCTCTGTTGAAGTCAGGAGCGCTGGCGTCGGCCGGCGTCGGGTGCTGCGGTGTGAAGTGCAGCGGTGCGGCGTGCGGTGCCCTCAGGTCGCGGTGCGAGCAGCGACTCGGTGGCGGCGTCGGATGGCGTCGTCGGTGAGACCAGGGTCGCAGTGTGAGATGAAGGCGGTGCTCGTCGCGGTGCTGGCAGGTCACGGTGCAGCAGCGGCGTCGTCGTAGCTGCAGCGCTGTCGTCGGCTGACGAACTGGAGTCGATGGCACCGGCGTCGGTGGGCCAAGGCTGCGGTGCGGGATGAGGGCGGTGTGTCGTGTAACTTACGAGCGGTGCCCCCGAACCACGGTGCAAGCAGCGGCGTCGAGTCCGGCGTGGAGCGGCGTCATCGGGAATGCCATGGCGTCATCGTGAAGCGAGGCGGTGCGGAGTGCGGTGCCCACAGGTCGCGGTGCGAGCAGCGGCTCGGTGGCAGCATCAGCAGGCGTCGTCGGTGAGACCAGGGTCGCGGTGCAGCGTTGCGGCGGTGCCCTCTGCGGTGCCGTCAGGACACGGAGTCGGCAGCGGCGTCGTCGACGTCGTCGAGTTGCTTTTCTTCTGTTGCAGCACAAAACACACAGTCCCCAGTGCTGAGGGCAGAAGAACTTGAAGTCTTTGCTGTTCCTGAGACTTCTTGAACAGGGGGCAAGCTCTACCTCAAGCCCTTGGAGACCCTCACAAAGTAGATTGCAGAAAGTTCAGTTCCAGTCCTTTCACTGCCCAAGACAGAAGCAGCCACTGCAGGCCAACACAGCAAAGCACACAGCAAAGTGGTAGTTCCTCCTCACAGCTTCTCCAGCTCTTCTTCTTGGCAGTCTTCTTGATCCAAAAGAGTTCCCTTGAAGTCTTTTCTATCCCTGAGACTTCCAACAGGAGGCAAGCTCTACTTCAAGCCCTTGGAGAAAACTCTAACAGCAGGATGATGAAAGCACAGTCCAGTCCTTTCCCTACCAAAGACAGAAGCAACCACTGCAGGCCAACCCCACAACACGCAGCATAGGGGCAGTACTCCTCCTCCAGCTTTCCCGGTCCTTCTTCATGGCAGGTTCCTTAGTTCAGAAGTAATCTAAAGTTCTGGGGTTTGGGTCCCCCTTTTATCCTCAGCTTCTCTTTGTTCTCTGAAGGCAGAGAGGCCTTTGCCTAGTCCAAACCAGTTCTGGTCAGTCCTGGAGCACTTTGTTGACAAGTCTCCTTCTTTCCTTTCACAGTGCAGGCCAGGGACATCAGACGCACCACAGGAGGTGGAGCCAGCATTGTGGAGGGAAGGCACAGCCCTATTCAGGTCCCAGGTGCAACCCCTCCCACCCATCTACATGTAGATCTTGCTATTCAGCCCTGTGCTGACTCACCCTGTCTCCTGGCATCCCCAGCCCCTGTCACTCACACTCCAGACAAGGAATACACAACCTAGCAGAGGCAGGCTTGGATGGTCAGACAAGAAAATACCCACTTTCTAAAAGTGGTATTTTCAAACACAGAATGTTAAAACCAACTTCACTAAAAGATGCATTTTATCATTCTGAGTCCAGGCATACTAAACTCGAATTTCTACCATGTTCCCTGGGTCAGTTAGGATTATAAGCTGTAATAATCAGAACTGCCCATTCTGGCCTTTGGGGAACAGGTAGCCTTGCAATAGTGAAAAACGAAATAGGCTGTAATTCACTATCAGGACATGCCACACACACCAGGGCATGTCCTACCTTTCACATACAATGCACCCTGCCCACAGGGGTACCTTGGGCCTACCTTAGGGGTGACTAATGTGTAGAAAAGGGAAGGTTTAGGGACTTGCAAGTGTGTGCACTTGACAAGTCGACATGGCAGACCCAGGCTGCGCACAGGCTCTGCAATGGCAGGCCAGAGTTACACTTTACGGGCTGTTTGCGTGGGTGGCACAATCCAGTGCTGCAACCCACCAACAGCATTTGATCTATAGGCCCTGGCACTCTCAGTGCACTTTACAAGGGACTGACACATAAAGCAAATAGGCCAATCATGGAAACACCAATCCATAACACATTTTACACGGAGAGCATATGCACTTTAGCACTGATTAGCAGTGGTAAAGTGCCCAGAGTCCTAAAACCAACACACACAGGGTCAAAAACAGGAGGCCAAAAAGCAAAAAGTCTGGGGGTAAACCCGCTGAAAAAGCCAAGTCTAACACTACACTTCTATGTAATACTGCATAACAATGTCCTTCATGTGTGACTGAAAGTACACAATTATTGAGTTTGAGGTAAGTCTCTTCATGAAAGTATGATTCTGTACTTTATGTATGTCTCCAGTTTCCCTGGGAGATGTTGCAGAAGTTTAGGCTTCTTAATTTTGTTTTGTATTTTATAGGTAGACATTAAATGGTCCAGGGTTTTGATGTGACTCATGAAAGAAAAATAGGTATCTTTTCTCATGAAATGCATTTTCAACAATATGGAGAACATATTGTTGCTGTGCGTGTTTATCCATCTTTTTCCTAAAGAAAGGAAGTGTTTGGTGCAGATTTATGAGGATACAAATTTTATAATGCTTTGCAGTAATGCTCCTAATTTTGTCTAATCTTGTCAAAGTGTGCAGTTTTTCGCAATAGGCAGCATTTTTTTGGGTGGATTGCCTGACTGTTACTTTTGTTCTGTTTGTCAATAGCTTTCTACTGACCATTTTACTATTAATCTTAGAGAGTGTATAAACACTTTTAAGATTTTTTATATTCTTACTATTAGTGTTCTTTTTCTATAGATATTCTTCTTCTATCTCTTCCGTTTGTTTTTGTCTTATTTCTTTTCTGTGCAATTTTTTATTTTGCTTCAGCAGGCAACGTTTTGTAGGTAGTGTCTTAGGGGCATATTAACAAGGCGGCGTTAATGAATTATCGCCGCTTTAGCGTCCGTTTTCGGACGAAAAGCGGCGATAATTTTATCGCCGAATTAACAAGGACACGCTAGCGCGTGATTCCTGACTTAGCGTCCGTTTTCTGCACGCCTCCCATCGCATCGCTAATGAGATGCAAAGGGGCGTGCCTGTGAAAACAACAGGGGAAATATCGCTAACCCAGGTATCGCCATATTAGCAACGTGGGTTAGCGATATTTTAAATTGCGTTAAGTATGCCTTAACGCAGGAATTTAACGTCTGCTAAATTCCTGACTAAGGCATACCTAACATGGGGGGTGGATTGTGTGGCTAAGACCACAGGCCCTATCGCCAAGTATATCGCCGTTTTCCATGGGACATCGCTGGAAAACCAGCGATGTTCCATGGAAAACATCGCTATCACTGGAAAATTATCGCCTTTGCGCTAAGCGTTGTTAATACAGCGCTAGCATGGCGATAATTTCCAGCGATAGCCGGCGATAGGATTCCTCACGCTAAGCACGGCCAGCGATAATTATCGCTGGCCGTTGTTAATATGCCCCTTAATTGTCAGCAAATCTATTGTGCAAAACCCATCAATATTAATGATTCAAATGCAAGAGGAAACAGTTCTACTTTTTTAACTGTAATTTGTTTTTTGCATTAGAAGTACTTAATAAAATGTATCTGTTTTGAGTTTGAAATATGTATATTAGGAAATATAATGTTTAATTTTTGTTCAATCTCTTTAAAAAAAAAAACTATAATGCAGAGTGGCTATGGTTGTAGCTCTTATTTCGTAGTGTTGGGATGTCTTCATAGCCCAGTGAGAGTTAGAATCCAATGAAATTTAGCTTTGCTTCTTGACGATATTACTTATCCTGCTTTCTATTTGTTTTCATTGTCATGTTACCAAACTATTTGTTTGGTAGTAATAGCCCAGTGAGAGTTAGAATCCAATGAAATTTAGCTTTGCTTCTTGACGATATTACTTATCCTGCTTTCTATTTGTTTTCATTGTCATGTTACCAAACTATTTGTTTGGTAGTATTAGGCTGTGTTAAGCCCACTTTCTGTTAACAACCAATCACATAATGCTTTCTTTCTTTATTATATTTGTTATCTGTCTATTGGTTATAATTGTTATGTGACCAGAAATGGGCATTTGACAAGACTTTGTAGCATGTGTGGAACTTCATAGCTGCAGACTAGTTTATTTTATGACACAATTTGGAAGTTGGTAGCATTGTGCTACATTTGTGGCCTGAAATGAATGTAAGCAAATCATTGTCCTCCTTTCAAAATGTGTCAATGCTAAGTACTTTCTTACTGGTCAATCTTATAACCCTGTATATATTTGTTTCTCTGGCTGACAGTTTCTCATTCTTGTATGTTAGTGCAGGGGCAAGATAGTTTCTGTTTGGCTTGTTGGGCAAGGTTTAATTTTTTTGTGCCAGAGAACATGCCACAAAAGCATATTTTGAAGCTAGGTTTAAAAGTTGCAGACATTACATGGATTTGAGAAAGAGATATGAGATAACATCAGTTACTCCCTCTTCTTTCCTCTGTTAGTGACCATCTACACTTTATGATTATCCACTGTGGTGAAAATGATATTAGCCACTTAATAAGAGTCAGACTAGAAATAGAGATGAAGGAGACATTTTCCAGCATAATGTCTCTATTTCCAAATATAAAATTTGTCTTTTCCAAGGTTTGTCAGCCACAAAAGTGGAAGTAGTATACTTTAAATGCTGCAAACATGGAAAACATGTTAACAGGCCTGTGTCAGTATTTCGTAATGATTATGGAATGACTTTCATTTATCATTTAAAAATCAAAGATTCCATTGCAGAACTGTATTGTCAAAATGGGGTCCATTTTGCAACCTATGAAAACCATATTTTCCTATCAAACCTAAGAAATAGTTTACCCAACATATTTAAATATGTAAACATTTATAATCAACTAAAGGTTCTTTTAAGAGCCACCTTATATTATGTATAACTGATTTATTTAAGTTTTCATGTTTGTTTTAATTTTCAAAGTACTGCAGTACTTCCGAGCTGCTACCCCGGTAGTAACTTGGTAGTCCATAAAAAAATGTTAAATGTATAAAACTAACTTTCTCTATCACTACACTCTTTTGTACACGGGCTAATGTATTCCGTAACTGGACTTCATAACTAATCACTTAGGGGGTGATTAGGATGGCGGGCGGACTTAAGTCCGCCCGCCACCCTAGTGGTAAAGGGACCGCCCACCTGCCATGCAGCAGTCCCGCCACCCCAATTATGATGCGACCGCCACCGCGGCGGTCGCATCTGGGATTTTAACATTGCAGCGGGTGCTGCGGGCTGCAGCACCCGCCGCAATGTTGAAGTGCCATGTTGTGCATTGCCATGCACAACGTGGCAGGCACCGCGCGGTGCTTGCCACCTTGTGCATAGCAATGGTACCCCCCAAGTGAAGCCCCCACCCTCCTGGGGGCCCGCAACTGGCCCCCAAAGCGAATCCCCGCCAGCCTTTCCATGGCGGCATTGCCGCCATGGAAAGGCCAGTTTCCGCACACATCCTAATATGGATGGCGGTGCCTGGTAGGCACCACCACCATATTATGCCCACCTCCACCCGGCCGGCAATCGGAACGATTGCCCACCGGCGGAAAAGCAGTGGACGCACTTTGCGTCCGCCGCGATACCCCCGCCATTATAATATGGCGGGGGGTAAATCGGGTGGCGATGGTGGGTGGCGATGGCGGGCGGATCGCCACCGCCTGGCCGACGATGGCGATCCGCCCGCCATCCTAATCACCCCCTTAGAGTTCATACTGAAACACATAGCACAGTAAAACTGTGCTGGTCTCAAGATGACTGCCTTTTCATTTTGGAAAGGCTTTCATTAGCCAAACATTTTGTGTTTTGTTATCGCCCTGGACCACTGTAGTGCCATTGTACTACTGCAGTATACCATGGTCTGAGATTTCACTAAGTTGTTGTGCCTTATAACTTAGTAACTAATGAACCTATTTACTTCAAATATCCAAAATGATTATCTTCCCACTATAATCTCTATTCCTGCCAAATTCTGTAAAATCCAGTCAGCCATTTAGCCATTTCTGTGCAAAAGCCTTTGTAAAATGCATTGACGGAAAAACCTGTTTTGGGACCTCTATCTATCTATCTATCTATCTATCTATCTATCTATCTATCTATCTATCTATCTATCTATCTATCTATCTATCTATCTATCTATCTATCTATCTATCTATCTATCTATCTATCCCGGTGGTCACCACTGGGTAGTTATAGTTAAGCAAGCTGTTCCACAGGAAAAGCCTTTTTTGTGTTGCTAATAAATTTGGGCACAGTTTGACGAATCTCCACAAAACCTTCCAAAAGGGTGCTACTTTTTGTGCATGGGATGTTTTAGGGTGATCTGTCAAGCGAAGGCTAAGAAAAAAGGGGGTCTCACAAGCAAAATCCCCATGCACGTCCCTTTGACTTCTTTAGACAATGCTACAGCAAAAACTGCTGAACGGAATCAAACCAAATTTGGCAGGGAGCTAGATCTTGTTATGCAGATTGTGCTTTTTGTAATTTGGTGTAAATCCATTCAGTAGTTTTTGAGGAATTATGGTTAAAAAAATATAGATTTCTGGACGGTTGGGTTCGAGGGACTTTCGCGAGTGTCCCTTGAGCCCAATTAAAATAAATAGAGCATTCTGATTCGCCCAGGGAGCTTTTTTTCTGTTTGGGCCAATTTGCTTCCATGGGAGTCTTACTCCCACTGGAGCGAGCACTCTCACAGGCTGCCATCAACATTAAAAAAATGTTGCTTGCAGCTATTACAGGACTTGGGGACTTAGTCCCCTGTCCTGAACTAAAAAAAATATATAACAAAAGGGCGAGGGTATGGATACCCTGTCCCCCTAGGTCCCATTGGGGTGACCATAGGGCTCAGCATGGGACCAAACTGCAAAAAAAAACCCAGCTTTGTTTGCTGTGATCCCGTAGGACTCCTGCAAGATCAGAAAAAAAGGCAGCCGGGTCACATTCTTCAGTTATAGGCCCTGGGCAGCCCACCCATGGGAACGCATTCCATAAGGGAAGAGGGGCATGCAGCCCCCCTCCCCGAGCCATGAAGCCAAAGCTGTACCCCAGGAATGACTGATACCTCATCCAAGTGCTGCGCCACCAGCCAGTGACAGATGGTAGGACTAATCAAATATCCCTGAGGGAGTCTTCAAAATGTAAATTGCCTATCGCTGAAGGAGAAATCAAATTGTTCCTGTTCTCGGGGGCTATCAGTATAGAGAAAAAGGTATTGGCAATGTCACTAACTGCATACCACGTCCCAGTGTGTTTCTGTATGTTCTCAATTAATGTAATCGTATCCTGGGGCAGCAGCAGGCAGCGGAGGAGTATGCTTGTTCAATTCACAATAATCAACTGTCACGCGCCAACTATTATCACTATTATACACAGGCCACCCTTGGTTATTTCAGGTGGTAGTGATTGGAACCACCTCTGCCTCTATCAAGTCTTGTATGGTCTCACTGACCTCTTCATGCGCTCCCGGAATTCTGTACTGTTTCATATGAATTATTTTAGTAGCTTGGGGCATCTTCACTGGAGGAATCTTTAAATGACCCACTCTCCTGGTGGCAACTGAGATGTACCTTTTTGATGCAAACTGATAACATCCATCCTCTAAATACAAAGTCATGCCTTCTAGGATGTCTCTTCCAATGATGTACTCCAGAATGGGCACTATCAAAACAGCGTATTCTCTTTTTGGGAGTTTCTTATATACACTGTAGTTTGTACTGCTGGTATTTCCTTTCCACCCAAACCTGTAACTGTAAAATACTGTCCTTTGAACTTTTTGGGGTTTCTATGTCTTAAAGAGGCCTCCGCTCCGGTATCCAGTAGGGCTCGCACATTTTGGATCTTCCCATTTTTCCAAATAAATCTCAACCTTAACATGGGGTCTGTGATCCTTTTGAGACCACCCCTGCATTGGAGCTTGGCCACTTCCCTAATCTAAATTCGCCCTGCACACATTTGCCCATGTCAAATCCGAATAAACTCTCTGATAATCTTCAGGAAACTCCTCATCTCTGCTCCCACTGCTGCTCTTGTCCTCCTCTACCCGGTCATAACTCATACCTTTCCCTCCCCCCATCAGACAGGGCTCTCTTTCTTTTTCCCTGCGGGCTCTCTCTCTCTCTCCTTCTCTTCTCTTTCACCTCTGACTCTACCTGTTTCTGATTCACCTGTTTATTATACTTCCTATTCACCTTTCTACTTCCTTCCTTTTTATCCAGCCCTTGCCTTCAATACATCTCCCACATACTCTTGGTATCAATGCCATCAATTTCTTACCTCCACACCCCGTCTTTCAACAATGCTATAAACATGTCTCTCTGGACACTCTATTATTATCAGTATGAGTTTCAGACCGGGAGGACCTCTCAGTCTTGTTCCACTCCCCCATCTCACCCAATTCACGTACTGCCTCAAGCACCTGAGACAGGGGATTGCCTGTCTGATTAATCAACAACATCATCATAACGTGTTTGTAGGCTGGGGGAACTAAACTAATTATCTTATTTCGCACTGATGTATTTAGCAATCCATTCATCAATTCATGAGGAGCACCCATGAGAATTGCAATATTCATTACATCCTCTCTCATTGTCTGAATTTCATCCCTTAGTGTAAACCAGGGCTTATCAGATGGAGGCCAATCTGACTCAATTGGGATTTGCGTGAACAGCCTTCTGCTGCCAACTGCAGTAAATTGGCCTGTGCATTTTCCTGAAAATCCCTAAACTCATCTTGCACAACAGGATCACTGCTTAGTATACAAAACTTCGCTGCATCACCATGATTTAAATGCACTCCCTGTGCCCCTAAATCAAATGAGAACACCATCCATGCAATCAATGTTTCACCCGACCTCTGTTGGACTCTGTCTATGATATCACTGATCTCCTCCTGTGTGAAAGCCTCCAAGGAGTTCAGCACAACCCCCTGCGGATTTTGTGGATGTTGCTGTAACATTCACCAGTATATTGACTTTGCGCTGATGGTTTTCTGAACCTCCGTCTCATTCTGACTAATATGATAAGAACATTCTCCTCCAGAATCTGACAAAAACTCTGATGAAACCCTTATGTTACTATCCCACTTCTCAGGATTCCAGTGTAATCCAACCATAGCAATAGCCAAATGCACCTTTCTCATGTTAACCCTTCCTCTCCACTTTTTCCACTTAGATTGTGCTACACGTACTGCTGCCCTTTCAGCCACAACCTGATAAGCTTCCAACTTATCTTGCAACAATTTATTCTGACACGACAGCATTACAGAAGTATCCCTGGGTTCCACTAAGTGTTTTTCCATTGCTTCACACGCCTTTTATAACTGAATACATTTTTCTTGCATTTTTCCTTAAGCATTTAAGAGGATCCAGCCTCTACGACCTAATGTACAAAATTCTTTTCCTTTTTTAATTGGCACTTTTGCAAGCAAATTAATACATCTTCTGGCTGCACGTCAGACATACAGGCACTCCAATTCTCACTCAACCCAGCACAATGCACTCATGAGCAAGCTGACTATATGGAACTAATTCCCATCCTGGTATTTCATTTGGTATCTGGGAACCTGATTTATCCATTTTTGTTTTTCTGCCAAACATTCTGCCCCTTTCACTTTGAATCCTGCAAGTGATGCCAAAATGTCTTGCTTTTTGTTCAAAACACCTGAACAAGACTTTAAAATACCAGGACACAAAGTGAACACTCTTCAAAATAGGACTCTACACACTTTAGAATACCAAAATTCAACAGAAACAATGCTCAAGACTCATTTGCCAAATAAAGGGGAATATTTATTGCAGCAAGTTCCCATATATCAAATGGCAATAATGCACATGTAAAATAAATGCATATTGTGGATGCATATATACAAGAATAAATGCATAGAAGGATAACTGGATGCACACAAGAATAAGTAATTAGAACTTGGAATACTTCGCCGGCTGTCTGTTTAGCATCATTCTTGCCAGCATGACTGAGGTACACCTTTGGTAGTCTCGGGCAGGAGGGTCTCAACCGGGCACAAAAGCCCAGGGCAATGCGTCCACTCCCAGGAGAGTTCCTGTCAAAGCGCCAAGAGATCTTCGTCTTTATACTCTTTACTAACACAGAGAGAGATTTCTAGAAGCTCCCCCTCCCTTCATCAGCCTGTAGGTGCTAGCTACACTCTCTGTGTCGTGGTCACTCAACAGAGCTGGCCAAGCTCCGATGAGAGCTGAGGCAGAATTCTTCACTTCCTCATCCTTGGATACAGTATACATCCCACACTCTGGCACAGTTTCATACCTGCCTTCATCAGGTTGGGGACTGGATGGCCGCTAATTTTTTAAAACTTAACTCTAATAAGACGGAGGTCTTACTTTTCGGTGCCCACACAAATTTTTGGTCCCCTGATCTTTGGCCCCAGGAGCTTGGTCCTTTACCAACACTAGTGACCAAGGTAAAGAACTTGGGAGTTATCTTCGACTCTAAACTCTCATTTGAATGTCATGTCAATCAGGTCACCTCCCTCTCCTTCCACACGTTAAAGCTTCTGAGAAAGATCCTCCCATTCATTCCTGCCGAGCTACGCAAATTAGTGGTCTCAGCTCTTGTTCTGTCAAGAGCTGATTATTGCAATGGGCTCTTTACCAATCTCCAGAAAAAGTGCCTGTCTAAACTACAGGTAGTGCAGAATGCTGGGGCTCGGCTCTTGTTGAACATCCCAAGACACAAATCTGTTTCAAGGATGCTTAAAGATCTTCATTGGCTGCCAGTAAAGAGACAAATTGAGTTTAAGGCTCTATGCATTGTCTTTAAGGCCATACAGGACACAGGACCCGGCTTTCTAAAATGGAATCTGATACCATATGTTCCAGTCCGTCGTCTCCGTTCATCCTTCGCCCATGATCTGATTGTCCCCAGGGTCAAGAAATGCTCCTGGGGGGGAAGAAGTTTCCTGGTTGGCGCGACCAAGTTATGGAATTCTCTTCCAAGAAGGCTGAAACAAGAAACGAATCTGTTGGCTTTTAGGAAAGAACTGAAGACATGGCTGGTCAGTCTTTAAGGCGCTTTCGAACCACCTAGCTTAAACCCTGTTTTTTTGATGAGCAAGCACCTTGACACCCTCGGGTTAGTGTTTCGCGCTCTATAAATCTCCATTTCATTTCATTTCATTTCATTTCACTGTCTTCTCTAGCAGCTTATCTCTCTTGCTCTGTGAAGTGCGAAACATAAACAATTCCGTGTGCGCAAGTAACCTGGGCCTGCCTGCATTCGCAGCTGAAAGGCAGGCTCAGACAGACACAAGATAAAACTGTGCTCACAAAATGTAGTTAGAGTAAAATGGAGTCAATGGTCAGTACACAATCTCACAATATATAATTGCCTGTAGCACTACAATGTTGCATCCAGGAGAATTGTATCAGGCACAGGGAGGATTTAAAAAAAAACGTCACAGCCAGTTAATATCGTACATTGTACGAGCTGCAGCACGAGCTTTTAGAGTCTATTAAGGTATTCCAATGAGACTGACTCTCTGACAGCATAATGGTTTACTATCCCAAAGGATCACATGAAGCTGTTCTTATTACAAGGTATAATTAAATCTAAAGGACAATCTTCAAACATTTCCTAAGGACAAATTGAGAGGAGGATTGCCCAGGTTTCATGCAGAAAGATCGCCTTATTAAAGGATCCTGCAAAAGAAATGGTATGCTTACTATAGATATGAGATTTTCTGTAAGGGTTTGCCTTTACTGAAAAGTGTAGGGTGAAGCAACTGTATCTTCTGTTCCAAGTAAATTGAAGCAAACTAGGCATGCATTTACATGCTATATAGGTAATTCTAAAGTGAATATAATTTGGTACGGGGAAGCAGTGTAAAGATCGTCTCAGCCGTGCAATGTAGTATCTCACCGGAGCATCACTTTTGTGATGCTCCAGAGGCGCAGTGTGCCGGCTCATATTTACAAGGCCATGCAAAGCCACCCTGAGTGGCTTTTCATGGCCTTGTAAATATGGAGTGAGGCAATGCCTTACTATGCGTGCAAGGGGCGTTCCTTGGGTGTTGCTGTGGGTGTTACCACGCAGCACCCATGGAGACATATTTACCATGCCCCTGCAGCACTTTTACGCTGCCGGAGCGTCACTTTTGTGATGCTCCAGAGGCGCAGTGTGCCAGCCCATATTTACAAGGTCATGCAAAGCCACCTTGCATGACTTTTCATGTCCTTGTAAGTATGGAGTAAGGCAATGCCTTACTCCGCATGGAAGGGACATTACATGGGTGGTGCTGTGAGTGTTCTCATGCAACACCCATGGTTTTTGACACTACCCGAGATTTATATCATAGTGTAAATCTGGGGCAGGGCCAAAACTAACACTTTCCCAAAGCAAGTGTTACGAGGAGAAAGGTTTACATTTTTCCTCGTTTTTTCCTTCTTCCACATGTTCTGCATGCTAAGGCACACATAGAATGAGGAAAACGCCTGCTTTGATTGTTTTTGTTTAGGAAGGTGTTCCTTTCTACACAAAAACAATCATGCCAGCAACACAGACACAACACATGATGATGCAAGGTTGCCTGCGTAGGCACACGGCTGCAGTTTGTGTGCTAGCACCTGCAGAAAGGACAGGAATGCACTGTATCTTGTAGATACGGCACATTCCTGCCCTTTTCTTTTGACGTAGGGCATCGCAGCTAGAAGGCTTGCGGCATGGTTGTATGACAGAAGCACGCATGGCTTAACCAGACATGCTCTACTACGCAGTCCCAACAACGCATGCGTCTTAACCACACATTCCATTACCATGCATGCCTTTACCACGCAATTTCATTGTAAAGGCCTGATTGGTAAAGGGATATACATGATAAAAATCACCACTACCCTGCTCTAAGCACTAAAATCCTATCTCTTTACCTCACCCCCCGCCCTGAGCCCTAAAACCCATTCTGCCCTGCTATTAAAACTACCCCTTCCACTCCCTCCGCCCTGAGGCCTAAAACCCTGCCCCCTACCAAAAACTACCTGACCCCAGCCGCCCCACCTTGAGCCCTAAAACCTACCCCCACGCTGACTTTAAAACTACCCCTAACCCTTCCCCCACCCTGAGGACTAGAACCCCACCCCCTTTTGAAAATACTACCCCAACTCCCCCTCGCACTGAGCCCTAAAACCGACCCCCACCGCTAAACCCCCCCAAACCTGGCCACAGTCCTTAAAACTACCAGAGCCCCTACCCCGGCCCTGAGACCTAAAACCTTGACCCCTTTTTAAAAGATTGTCCAGACTCCGTGCCGTGAACCATAAAACCGACCCCACCCCTAAAAACTACCCCCCACACCCGACCACAGCCCTTAAAACAACCCTGACCCTCCCCCACCCTGAGCTCTAAAACACTGCCCCCTTCCAAAAACTACCCAGACCCCCCCGAGCCCTAAAACTGACCCAGCCCCTAAAAACTACCCTTCCAAACCTGGCCCCATCCCAACTTACTTGCCTGTGTCAGGAGCTTCCTTTTCCAACCAGGAGCGGTCAGTGCAGGTAAGCGCAGTGGGGCGGATGGGTGGGGAGAGGACGGGGAGTGGACAGATGACGACAAGGGAAAATAAGAAAAAAAAGAAATCCACTTACCTTTGTAAGTCAACGATGTGGCGAGCGCAAGGTAAGTGGTTTTCTTTTTCAATGTTATTTTCCCTCGTCGTCATCTGTTGACTCTTCCCCTACCCTTCCCCCCACCCCACCGTGCTTACCTGCATCAGCCGCTACTGTTTCCAACACTTCCTCTCCTCGCCCATCGAGACACTAGACCGCTATCTGCCTTAACCATATGATGGAGAAGGATTTTGCGAAAGAAACCTGCTCAATTGAACACCCCCATAATACGTACTAACAGTAAATGGTACTAGAACAACTAATGTGCACATTTACACTACACGAGGGAAGCTTGTTTTGCAATATGCATGAACTAACCCTGAATAATATATAAATAACCGGAAATGTAATAATCTTAGGCCCGATTCACAGAACTAACTTAAGACAAAATCCTAAACTTACTACCATTTTGGTATTCACAGAAGGCACTTACTCATTTTGGTATTCACAGAAGGCACTTACTCATTTTGGTATTCACAGAAGGCACTTACTCATTTTGGTATTCACAGAAGGCACTTACTCATCAATGAGTAAGTGCCTTCTGTGAATACCAAAATGAGTAAGTGCCTTCTGTGAATACCAAAATGAGTAAGTGCCTTCTGTGAATACCAAAATGGTAGTAAGTTTAGGATTTTGTCTTAAGTTAGTTCTATGAATCGGGCCCTATGTGTTTAAAACTAACTAATAAGGTTTACATGGCAAGGCCGCATGCGTATTTAGTAAAAAGCATGGTGTGTGTTACTTTAAACTAATAAAAAATGCAGCTTTCCTGCTTGTGCTATGGTAGGCTAACCGTTAATATAAGATAGAGTTAAAGTGGGTGGTAAACAGTGAAAATTGCATTGTCACATAATTAATAAATGTCTGTTTTCTGTTCTTTTAGTAATCGACGAGTCCTCCATCTTTTAAAGTTAGCTTAACCGAGGGCGGGTGGAATTAGGAGCGAGCAGGAACCATGTGACCACATGACTGAACTGCTGTGCAAAGCTGAAAAAACCTGACCTGGTGAAGGACAGAACATTGAAAGCCAGCCAAAGCCAGTGTCATCGTGGGAACGGAATCTGTAGTTGTTGAATTTATTAAAATGTACAATAAATTGTTGCATGTGTACTCATGAGAGAGAAGAAGTATTGATGACTGTATAAAAAATGTTTAGAACAATGGTGTAGTCAAAAGTAGATGATTTCATAATGGGGTGACATCCCACCCCTAGAACCCAACCAATCCCTTAGCTAGAAAATGGGAATTTAGCAACTATTGTGGGACGGACATGTACCTTTAGGGTATAAGAATAGGTACTTTAGGGGTGTGGTTTAGCTGCTGGTGGGTCGCTTAGGCTGGAGATGTCTGAGAGAGAGGGATGTGTCGCTGTTCGTCGGTTTGCTGAGAGGCATAGCTGTTCCTGTCCTGTCCCTATCGTGGTTCTTGAGTCTTTGATCCCTGACTCTTGGTTCAGGGGTCCCCCACTGCCGCCTAGGCCTGGATGGTGGTTTTCCCTTACAGATCCCTTGGGTTTGTATATGATCTAACTTAGCATTTCAGAAATTATTTTTGCAGTCGTATTCTTGTGTCTGAAACTTTTGTCTCTTCATCTATCTCCTCCGAATCGTTTAGTTTTAAGTGATGGATTTTACTTGTATCTAATGTCTCTTCATCTATCCACTCTTTGCAACGTATATTGAAATAATTGTTCCGTTGTTTCTATGACTAGATTGTTACTCTTTCTCATGAGGTTTTCAGTATTTGAAATTTTGAATGTAATCGCTATGAGCATTTATTATTACTAGATACAATTATTAAATCTCACCAAGAGTTTGTGGTTATTTAGCCAGTTTCTAAGATTAGTTATTTAATTTGAGAAAATACCATTGCTATCAACTCTTCAACTAATTGGTTCGTCGACCAAGTAGATGAAAAGTCGATCATCATTTGTTCAATACGCAAAGTACAAGATGTTGAAATATTGAGCCTGAGTAACAAGAGTAAATTGAAGTAATGTTAACAAACTTGACACCAGCGCATCAGGAATTTTGGGTGAATGTGTATGGGCCAATGTATGATGTTATTGAATGTTTATCCCTGATCAATTTATTGGGTTCACACTGGATCAGTTTCTTGGCAGCAGAGGACAGTTTAATTATTGATTAGTTTAGTAATGGTTATTGAATATTGATTATATGTCTTAACATGAAGAGTTAGTGTCCTGTTCTATGTTGTCTAGAAGTACAGGTACGGAGTTGCTTGAGGAATCCCGGGAAGGAATTTGGCTGAAGTAGGCAGAAGAAGAGTGTTGTAAAGAAATCACACTGCATAAGTACTTTGTCTGTTGTAATAATACTGAAAAGCTACGTAGGGCTGTCAGTGTTATAATTAGGGAAAATTCATATGTAAGTAGAGTGTCTGAAATAGCGAAGGGTCCACTTTTGAAACTAGCAGTATCCCCGATGGAGTAACAGGACACCTTTTTAATGCCAAAAAAGTCCTCTTGTGAAACTTCTGCTTTATCCCTAGAGGAGTAACAGGTCTCCCCGGAGCTTGTTACAGAAGTGAGATAACGCTGGTCGTTATTATTACTTGCAGTGTAAGGATCTCTTGGAAAAGTGAAGACTATCTCTTTATTTAGCGGAGCAGACAAAGTAGCATTGTCTTTTTATGTTGTTATTAACCGACTTTTGATTAAGAAAAATTAAAAAAATATTGTCGTAAGATTTTGTGAAGGAGGGGTCAGTAGAAGGAGTGAATACTGACGTCACAAAGTGCCGTGCTGGTATTGGACGAAGCAGCGGGCGTATATCGAGAGTAGATTGTAAAGGGAGGGTCAGTAGAAGGAGTAAAATCTGACGTCACAAAAGGCATTGGTCAGATAGCGGGAGTGAAGAAAGCTCCGATTGGTTAACTGGTGTGAGTCGCGCTGACACTGGTTGAGACTGTAGTTACGTAGGGAGCTGTGACTGGTTGGTTGGTGTGAGTCGTGCTGGTATAGGACAGGACTTAACGAATAGGGAAGAGAGAATTACGGGAAAAATTTTGTTTGAGTTATTGTTGAAAACACATTAGTAAAGAAGAGTTTAAAATGGGTTTGCTAAAAACAATAAAGAATTTCTTTAAGAAAGACAAACAAATTGTGACTAGCGAGGGAATTCCATTTCCACCCCCAAGAACGCCTGCCTCTTATATGATGATGGAGCTAGGGTACCATACTTGTGTTTGGTTAGAGAACTGGATGAAATATACAAAGGATGATGGGATGTTAGCTTTACCTGAGTTTGGTACATTTAATGTAAGGATTTTATAGAATTTGAGAAATAGGATGAATTTGCTAGAGCCAAATCCTAGACTTACCCAGTATGAAGCGTTGGAAGAATGGGAAGTAGAAGCTTTTGAGCAAGAAAAAGATAGAAGTGGTAGAAGATTCAGAGGTTTTTTGCCTAGATATCCATTTGAGAGGCGAGAAGATCAAATGAAAAGATGAAGAAGAGCTGCAGTGACCGAGGGTCTATATCCAGTTTTGGCAGTAGGGAGTCAGACAGGTACTAAGTGTAAAGAGAAAAAGAAAAATATAGAAACGCCCGGAGAGGGCTTGGACGAAACTGATGATGAATTTTTTAGAAGAATCTATGACTAAAAGACCTCCACCATATGAAGAAAATTCAGGAGAGATGATTCCAAGTGCCCCACAAATGGTAACCCCATTAACTCCCCAAATTACCGAAATAGCTAGAATAGTGCGAGAAAATGAAGTGAGTTTGTTAAATAAGGCTAGAATGGAACGTGTACAGAAATTAAATCAGTTAAATTTGAATGCAGAAGATTTGACGGTACCAGTGACAATTGGTCCCATGGTCCCATTATTTGAAGAAAAATCGACTTTGCCAAAAGTACACACCTTGTCAGTTCCAAGAAGTAGTGTAAGGAGTGAATTAGTGTCAGTAACAAATGAAAATAGACAAGATGACCAAAATACCACACTGTTAGACCTACCGGTTGGTGATTTATTAACAGAGACCCCGAGGAGAAGTATTCAATTAGACCCAAGGAAAATAGGGCCAAATATTACTCCAGTAGCAGGGAGTTCAGCAGGTCCCTCTCCAGAAGAATTAACTAATTGGATAAAAGAAATGACCAAGCCAAAAGCTCAACCACAGAGTATAAATGTGAGTCAATTGAAAATAGATTTAGAAGAGATGATTATTGGAACAGTAAGTCCAGATAGATTAGGGACCTATAGTGAGGAAGAGTTGCTGTTTTTGTGTAAAAGTATTACTTGGAGAGCGAAGAGTCTTCATGAGAAACTATCGGAAGCTGCTAGTGAGTTTGGTGTAGATATAGAAAAGTCGAAAGTGTTGCAGAAAACGTACAGAATGGCTTTTACTGACAAGTATTTAGAGAGTTTGAATATGTCAGGGAAAAGATTAAAGATAAAAGAAATAACGAATATTCTGAAGAAATGGGGAAATGTAGATCGATGGAGGAGTAAATGGATGAAAAAGAAGGAAGAAACTACTGGTAAGGAAACTTCCATGTTTCTGTTAAAGAAAACCGAGCCAGTTGAGAGGGCATGTCCAATGAGAGAGGTTCCAGGTGGTGGATATGTTCATGTACCGTGGACTAGACAGGATATACTATCATTCACCAATGATTTTCCCAGATTGCGAGAGAAGCCAGTTGAGTGGTATAAACAAGTAGATAGATTTGTTAAGGTTTCAAAGGTGTTGTTGAAAGATTTAGATGATCTTATTGAAATAGTGGTTCCAGCTGATTTGTGGACAGATTGTAAAATTACTGTTGACTGGCCTAAGGATGAACATCCCAGGGATGCAAAAACAGGTGCACCATCTGAAGAAGTGATGAGAAAGTACCATCGGGTCATTACTTTCTTGAAAGGGAAGATTTCCCCTAAAGAAACAGATTGGGTTAAGATTGACAGGACGACCCAAGAGCCTAAAGAGTCACTGCATGCATATTATGAGAGATTGTTGCAGGTGTTTAAGCAGTACAGTGGGTTTGAGAATATTGGAGATAAAGATATGGGACATTTTGTGTATCGATTCGTATATGGATTGAAACCAGAGATTAGTGCAATGATACAGCAGCATATGCTCTGCGGGCAAAGCAAATCAATAGACGAGATTTTGAGGTATGCAAAGTATTGTAGTGATCACATTGATTCAAGGCTTAAAAAGTTAAAGGAGAAAATGATGTGGGCACAAGTGAAGATGGCAGAGCAGCAACAGGAAAATGGTAATGTGCAACAAAGTCAGAGTCAGGCTGGGCAGGTATATAGTGGAGGTAAAGGAAAATTTAAAATGAGTAAGGAAGAAGCTAAAAAGAAATTTCCTTGTCATACGTGCGGAAAATTTGGACATTGGAAGAATGATTGTAGATCTGGTAAAAAGGATAATGTAGTAAATCAAAATTTAAATCCACAGATGCAGAATGAGGTGATTGGGAATCAACAGCAGCAGGTAGTTACTCCACAGTTACAGGTGCCACAACCTCCTATACCCCATAATGTGAATGCTCATATGCAGATGTACAGTGCAAGTACTGGATTCCACGGAGAAGAGCAGTTTGGTAAGAATCCACTGGTTTCGCAGTATTTGTTGCGGTGCAATGAGAGTGATTCGGATTTGTCTCAATGACGGTGCCTGAGGGGGGAGGAAGAGTGCGTACTTGGTGCATCTTTAGCGGTAGATCAGTCAGGTCCATTTGTTGATGGAAAGGTAGAAGGTAAAGATATCACCTTCTTGTTGGACACTGGTGCTACCCGTTCTACTGTGAGAGCAGCAGAAATTCCAAACCTACCCCTCTCGGGAGAAACTATCCAAGTTGTAGGCGTTGCAAATAAACATATTAGAACTCCTGTCACAGCCCGATAGAAGTTCATATTGGAAATTTCAAAGACATGCATCTGTTTGTGGTATATGATTCCAGTCCCGTTAATCTCTTGGGCAGAGATTTGTTGTGCAAAATGAATTGCACCATTTATTGTACACCGGATGGTGTTGCCTTTATGACACCTGATGAGGATGTCGAGTACAAAGTAATGATGGCCCAAAGAGAATCAGAAGTGAGTGAATTATATGCACTCCTCACTGAGGAAGATTTGCCTGAAGGATTAAAAGTTACAGTGAGATCAGAAGTGTGGGATTTCACAGGAAAAGAGATTGGGTTAATGACAAATGTGGATCCAATTCAGATTACAGTAAAGGATGGTGCTATATATCCAAATACCCCACAGTACAAAATTAGTCCAGAAGTAATTGCTGGAGTCACACCTGTGATTGACCAAATGATTGAACAGGGGATTTTAAAAGAAATAATGAGCTGTCCCTGTAATTCACCCATTATTGGAATTAAAAAGCCTAATGGAAAATATAGAATAGTTCAAGTTTTAAGAAAGGTGAATAAAATTGTAGTACCATGTTGTCCAGTAGTGCCAAATCCAGCAGTAATTCTTTACCAAATTCCCTGCGATGCTGAATGGTGCACCGTTATTGACTTGTGTCAGGCATTTTTCTCCATTCCCTTGCACCCGGAAAGTCAATATTTATTTGCATTCCGGTTCGTAAACCGTGTCTTGGCATGGTGCCGAGTTCCTCAAGGATACACTGAGAGTCCTTCGATCTTTAATCATATCTTGAAAAAATGTTTGGAGACTTTGGTCATGCCTGAAAACTCTGTTTTGGTTCAGTACATTGATGACCTACTAGTGGCATCAAAAACACGAGAAGCATGTGTAGCAGACACAATTGCTTTGCTAAACCATTTAGCAGTAGGAGGATATAAGGTGTCACCATCTAAATTGAAATACTGCAGACAGGAAGTTCAGTATTTAGGTCACAAGATTGAAAAAGGGGTCAGAAAGGTGACTCCAGAGAGAATCAGTGTGATCAAGAAAATGAATCCACCCAAAAATCAAAAGGAAGTGCGAATGTTTTTGGGAATGGTTGGATACTGCAGACAGTGGATCTGTGGTTTCTCACTGATTGCAAAACCTCTACAGAGGTTGACACGAAAAGATGTGAAAGATCCTATTGTGTTGAAAGAGGAGAGTATGGAATCTTTTTCAAGATTGTGAAACAGTCTTTGTCGAGCACCTGCTTTGGGAATTCCAGATTATTCTAAAAAATTTGCATTGTACTGTTGCGAGAGAGATGGATGTGCACTTGTAGTCTAAACTCAAAAACACGGAATGGCACGATGTCCAGTGGCATATTTTTCTGCTACCCTGGATTCAGTGGCTGCAGCATTACCAGGCTGTTTAAAAGCAGTAGCCGCCACTTGTATAAGTCTGGAACAGAGTGAAATTGTGATGGGTTATCCTGTTAAAGTGTATGTGCCACATTCTGTTGAGATTCTTTTAACACGCACTCGGACTCAACATATGACCTCTAGTCGGCTAACTAAATATGAAAGAGTGATTCTAGGTGCTGAAAATGTGACAGTGGTGAGATGCACTACTGTGAACCCTGCTACATTGTTACCAAATTCAAGATGTGAGGAGGTGATAGAGGAAGCGGAACAGAACTTTGTGCTAAGCCTCGTCCAGATATAGAGGATGAACCCTTGGAAGAATCAGATTGTGAATTGTTTGTGGATGGATCATGTTTGAGAAATGAAAAGGGTGAATTGTGTACTGGTTATGCTGTCTGTACCTTATCAGGAGCACTAGAAGCATCTTGTTTGAAGGAGGTAAACTCCGCCCAAGTTGCAGAGTTGATTGCTCTGGCTAGAGCATGTAGATTGGCAAAAGGTCTAAAAGTAACCATCTACACTGACAGTCAGTACGGATTTGGAGTCGTACATGACTTTGGTCCGCTCTGGATGCAAAGAGGATTTCTGACTTCCTCAGGTACCCCAATTCGGAATGGAAAAACTGTAAAAGAATTATTAGAAGCTTTGCAGTTACCAAAAAGAATTGCAGTTATAAAATGTGCTGCACATGAATCCGGAGATGATGATGTGACAAAGGGCAACAGATACGCGGATCAATCAGCGCGTTACTGTGCACAAAATACAATGGCCATAAACAAATCAATTGATAGACAAAATACTGAATGCCACCTTATGTACACAACCACATTTGAAACTTGGGATGAGGTGAGGCAAATGCAGGAAGAAACCAGAGATGAGGAAAAGAAAGAATGGAGTAGAACAGGTTGTAGGAAAAATGAAGAAGATGAGGTATGGGTCTGTCATGATGGAAGACCCGTATTGCCAGATTCATTACTTTCTCACATGGCCAGGATGTACCATGGACTCACACATATTGGAAGAGATGCAATGATTAGACTGTTCAAGCAGACATGGTATAATCCAAAGTTCAGGGTCATCGCAGAAAGTTTATGTCAAAGGTGTGCCATATGCCAAAAACAAAATCCAGGAAGAAAGACAGTTGTGAGTTGGGGTGTAATCGGGAAAGCAGGAGGTCCTTTTACTAGACTTCAGATTGATTTCATTGAGCTACCACCATGTAATGGGCTGAAATATGTCCTTGTCATTGTCTGTTTGTTTTCTCGCTGGGTAGAGGCCTATCCAACAAGAAGGAATGATAGCCTTACAGTGACTAAGCTGTTGTTGAGAGAACTGATCCCTAGGTTTGGTTTTCCAGTCACTTTGGAATCAGATAGAGGATTGCACTTCAATAATGAGATAATTCAGATGATTTGTGCAGCATTACAAATTGAGCAGAAGCTGCATTGTGCCTATCGACCAGAAGCATCTGGTATTGTTGAACAGATAAATGGCACAATAAAGTCTAGATTAAGGAAGGTATGTGCATCCACAACACTGAAATGGCCGGATGCATTACCCCTTGTATTGATGAATCGTCGAAGTATTCCTGACAAAAGACCGGATTAAGCCCCCATGAAGTGTTGATGGGAAGAGCCATGAGACAAGCATACATACCTGCGAACAAACTGATGAATATGTCTGATGATCGTGTGCTAGATTATTGCAAAGGACTGGCTGACCTGGTGCGTTCTGTGTCCCGCCAGGTTGGAGGAGATGGCACAACGACACAGCGGAACCAAGCACATGATATGAATCCTGGTGAGTGGGTCCTAGTCAAGAAACACGTGAGGAAAACGTGTCTAGAACCCCGTTGGAGCAGCCCTTACCAGATCATATTAGTGACGACCACAGCAGTGAAGTGTTTTGGCTTGCCAAATTGGATACATGCAAGCCATATGCGCCTAGTCCCAAGTCCAATTGAAAGACCTAAAGAACAGCAACTGGTAAATCAAAATCAAGAACCAGCAGCTGAAGTGTGCGAAGCTGAAGAGTCTGAAGTGACAGCTTCTGATGAACATTTTGACGATGAACAGCCAACCACAAGTCAAGTAAAATGGGCACCAGATACTGGGACTGAAAAGACTGCTGCTGAGTCAGAAGAAGGTGAGGCTGTCGTTGAGCCAGAGGGAAGTGAAACGACTGTCGAGACAGAAGAAAGAAAAACAGCTGTTGAGCCAGAAGTAGGGCCAGACGAGAATGAAGTCACAAATGAGCTAGAAGAAGGTGAACTCACTGATGAATCAGGAACAAGTGTTGAACCTACAGAAACAGAAATACGAAGGAACAGTGAGGGACAGATAGAAAGACGACTGAATAAAAGAAATGGTGAACAAAACACAGAAGGTGAAAGGGTAGTACAGAAAAAGAGAGCTAGAAAAGGAGACAATTGGTCAAGTGGAATAAGAAGACTAAAGTATAGAATAGTAAAAAGAAGATTGAGGAAAAGACCAGAGCAAAGTAACGAAGTCTCAAGTTAAACAGAACCAGACAGTACAAGAAGAAAAGCAACCCAAAAAACAAACCGACCGATCCGGATCCGGATTGTTTTCCGACCGAGCCGGACCCCTGCAGTCCGACCGAACGAGTACGATGCGGCCGTATGCTGCCGGACTCGGTTCGGTCGGACTCCCATTGAAGTCAATGGGAGCCGGTCGTACGACGTGTACATGGGCTCCCATTGACTCAATGGGTACGTTGCGCACAAGGGGGCCCCCTGTAGTGGGTACGCATTGGTGCCATCCGCACCATACACGCATGATTTGTGCAGCATTACAAATTGAGCAGAAGCTGCATTGTGCCTATCGACCAGAAGCATCTGGTATTGTTGAACAGATAAATGGCACAATAAAGTCTAGATTAAGGAAGGTATGTGCATCCACAACACTGAAATGGCCGGATGCATTACCCCTTGTATTGATGAATCGTCGAAGTATTCCTGACAAAAAGACCGGATTAAGCCCCCATGAAGTGTTGATGGGAAGAGCCATGAGACAAGCATACATACCTGCGAACAAACTGATGAATATGTCTGATGATCGTGTGCTAGATTATTGCAAAGGACTGGCTGACCTGGTGCGTTCTGTGTCCCGCCAGGTTGGAGGAGATGGCACAACGACACAGCGGAACCAAGCACATGATATGAATCCTGGTGAGTGGGTCCTAGTCAAGAAACACGTGAGGAAAACGTGTCTAGAACCCCGTTGGAGCAGCCCTTACCAGATCATATTAGTGACGACCACAGCAGTGAAGTGTTTTGGCTTGCCAAATTGGATACATGCAAGCCATATGCGCCTAGTCCCAAGTCCAATTGAAAGACCTAAAGAACAGCAACTGGTAAATCAAAATCAAGAACCAGCAGCTGAAGTGTGCGAAGCTGAAGAGTCTGAAGTGACAGCTTCTGATGAACATTTTGACGATGAACAGCCAACCACAAGTCAAGTAAAATGGGCACCAGATACTGGGACTGAAAAGACTGCTGCTGAGTCAGAAGAAGGTGAGGCTGTTGTTGAGCCAGAGGGAAGTGAAACGACTGTCGAGACAGAAGAAAGAAAAACAGCTGTTGAGCCAGAAGTAGGGCCAGACGAGAATGAAGTCACAAATGAGCTAGAAGAAGGTGAACTCACTGATGAATCAGGAACAAGTGTTGAACCTACAGAAACAGAAATACGAAGGAACAGTGAGGGACAGATAGAAAGACGACTGAATAAAAGAAATGGTGAACAAAACACAGAAGGTGAAAGGGTAGTACAGAAAAAGAGAGCTAGAAAAGGAGACAATTGGTCAAGTGGAATAAGAAGACTAAAGTATAGAATAGTAAAAAGAAGATTGAGGAAAAGATCAGAGCAAAGTAACGAAGTCTCAAGTTAAACAGAACCAGACAGTACAAGAAGAAAAGCAACCCGAAAAACAAACCGACCGATCCGGATCCGGATTGTTTTTCGACCGAGCCGGACCCCTGCAGTCCGACCGAACGAGTACGATGCGGCCGTATGCTGCCGGACTCGGTTCGGTCGGACTCCCATTGAAGTCAATGGGAGCCGGTCGTACGACGTGTACATGGGCTCCCATTGACTCAATGGGTACGTTGCGCACAAGGGGGCCCCCTGTAGTGGGTACGCATTGGTGCCATCCGCACCATACATGCATGTATAGGGGGGACCCATGGGACCCCCCTGTGTCCGACTCGTACGGCTACGGGTGAAGGTGGGTCCGGTACGGACCCCCGAAGTCCGCGTCCGGGAGCTTTTTCGTGTCGGAGGCTCCGACTCGATCCGGCTGTCCGGATCGTGCATCGTAGTGGCTCGGTCGTAAAACGTCTCCATTGCACGCCACGAATCGAGTGCGAACGAGTCGGACGGAGCGGTTCGTACCTGGAAACGAGTCGGTCGGCGATTTCGCGTTCACTCACATCGTACTTGCTCGCTCGGACGACTGTACGAATCGGTCGGAAACAAAGCCTCCGACTCGGATCCGGTAAAGCCGAATCCGATTCGGAGCCCTACTGACCGAGATCGGAATCGACCCCTAAGAATTCCATGTAGAAAGTACAGAGCTCCTGAATGGACCTACGTCATACTAGAAGAATTTGAAAGTCTGGGCTTAAGTGAAGAACATGACAGTAGTGATACTGAATAGGAAGATGAGAACAAACTGAGACCACCTTAAAAGGAATTGAAAAGAGATTAAGGTGAAAAAATAAATTGTCAATTGAAGCTGAATTAAAGACTCAAGAAAGACCAAAGGACTGAAATAAAAGAAAGGGGTGAAGAAGAAAAGTCATTAAGTGTAGGATTACACAAAATCTATTTTTAGAATTTTTTTTAAAATAGAGATTTTTGTATTTTTGTAGTATATCAAAATGGCAGAAGCAGAAGTGACTGGACAACCAAAATCTAGACTAAAACGTAGATGTATTAAAACCTGCTTATGTAGTGTTTTTCTATTAACACTTATATGGATATTATTAATTGTTGTCATGCCCATTTTTTAATGTAAATAACGGTGGAAATAATACTAATGATGTGTCAATTGAAGGAATGAAAGATGTTTTAAAACCACCTATAAATACTAATATAGAACAAGTGGATGGAAGCATTTTCCATCATGACAAATCAATTAGTGATTTTTCGTTAAATGTTTTTACTAAGTTGTTGTATGAATATACTAATACTATGAATGTGAGTGATTGTTATGTCTGCATGCAATTACCTTCGTCTGTCTCTGAAGGTGTAACGTATCACCACCTTTCACAAACATATGGTGTGTCATGTAGTGTCCTCAGCAGCCTATTCTATGTGACAGGTAAGCTGGAATATCAGTATACAGATATAGATTTAGTATTTTCAGAAGTACCAATTGCAAGGGAATTAAATAAAGTAGTAAGTCTGTAAAAATGCACGCTGTATGGGAGAATTCTTCCATATCACTAAAACCTTAGATGTAGAATATGCCTACAAAAACAATTTAACCTGTAGCTTACATGTTGAAGAAAAATTATTTTTAGATATGGTAGAAA
Source organism: Calotriton arnoldi (assembly GCA_963921515.1). Lineage (NCBI taxonomy): Eukaryota > Metazoa > Chordata > Amphibia > Caudata > Salamandridae > Calotriton > Calotriton arnoldi. The sequence continues at coordinate 426,219 of CAWUFW010009267.1, forward strand.
ATAGAAGAGCAAGTTTCCAGTAGAAAGCTGATGAACAGAAATCACAGGCACCACCTTGGGCTTTTAGAGAAGGAAATTATGAAAAGGGTGAGACATACGCTGCAATGTCCCTGGACTGGTCACTTTAGCGCATCAAAAGTGGCGATAGACATATCGCCCCATTTACAAGCCGGTGCAAACTGCCGACATCGCCAGTTTTCCTGCGATAGCAACCGCAAAAAACATCGCCACGGATGAGTGCGACAACTAACGCTAATGATATGCAGAGTAGGCGTTCCCGTGCAAAAACACACGAAAACACCACTTCGCGAGATTCTCAACGACCAGTCAGATCTGCGATGCGAACCAAGAACAGGCGATAAGGCACTTTAGCAGCAGGGATTTAACACCTGCCTTTTGCTGGTGTTAAGCAGTATGAAAGGGAGCCCAGTCCTGAGCCACATCTGAAGACCAACAGATGCCATGGAGCTACTGATCATGCAGCTCGGAGAACCAAGAGGGCCACAACACCCACCGCCACCACTCCCAGACCCCCCCCAGACCACCCCTCCCCCCCGGATTACCACCTAGGCAGTGCAGGACAGCGGACGACCCTAAAACGCACCAGCCCCAGAGACTCAACGCCAGAGGAAGCCATTGGCCAACACAGGCTCAAAAGGACAACCATCCTCCACATCCTGACCCACATTGCCCACAGGCTGTCTGTACCAACACAGCGGACAACCTACATCCCCCCGCAGACAAAGCTGCTGGCTGTGCTGTACCTGTTGGCCCCTGGTACCTCCCAACCAACAACTGCCAGAGTCGGAGGAGTCTCACAGCCAGCCCCATCAAACTCCCTCACACATGTCATGGATGCATGTCCACAAAAGCAACGGCGGGCCCCTGTATCCGCACCACACGATAGTTGCAATTCGTAGTGTACCTGCGCAACAAACCCCAACGCCAGCCGCGCTAGACGCCTCCGTGCCCCAGACCCAAGATCGTAGTAACCGAAATGTGGGTGCGCCAGGTCATGAAGTCCAGTAGTCAACAGTAGTGTAAAAACAGAACTTTATTACAAATACACAAACAAACAAAACGAAAAGCTCAGCCAACGCGTTCCATTTCCAACGGGGAACTTCAACAGGGCAACGTGTCTTCAGAAACCTGTGGGAGAAATGGTGACAATGGTCAAACTCCCGTATAGTCACATGCCTAATCTGGTACAGTGTACTGCACTTGGACAAACCGGAATGCTCACAGGCATGATAAATCATGCATGAGAAGACTGTAACATAAGTTCGTGTGGCCGTAACTGTCGTAGGAATGAGGAGAAAGGTAACGACCACACGAACTGCTGTTACGGTCACATCATGCAGGACTCATCATACCTGGAAGCATCACGGTGTGTCTCAGCTTGATACCCCTGCCCCTCACTCCCCCCACACTGCGCAGAAACATCTTGAGACCACGCAAGGGAACTACGCCATAGCTGGTGTCACGCACGAATTGGGGGCAATTCACAGCACACGTGTACGACTTGTGCCCCCTGCCGACACTGCACACAATCACCGCAACAGCAACCACACGCATGCCATCAATGTGCATACAAAAGTGGACCACCGTGGCCTTTCCACCAATGTCGTCGCAAACTCCCCAGGCAGTGTGCATGATTCCCACATGTCTGCAAGTCTGCCACCAACCAGCGCTTTGAGGATGGCCCCCATGGAAATGCACTGCCCATCGGCAAGTACCAACTGAACACACCACACACCTCAACTCCACAATCCCCCAACTCACAACTGTGGGAATGCACACGCCACAAATCCACCACCAAAGTGACTACTGCGTGTGTCTCAGTCTCTGCCACAACCTGTCCATAGGCCTACACACACGTGGCCGACCACCTTCAACGGGCACATTCACACTGGAGACGAGGTGGCTACATCCCAAACCAACCCGCGCACATCACATCATTGCACGCAGGGTCGTGTCAGCCAGGGCGGCGCCCCCCACCCAGCCACGAGTCTGCCGCCGTGACCGGTGGTGCCTGCGCGATCCTGTGCGCCTGCTGCACCCCAGCCCTGGTCCCCAGACCAGTCCTCCGCCCAGCGATGACTGGCCGCCCCAGCGCACCCAGGCCTCAATGCTCACCTGCCACCACCGGCATGTCTCCAAGAGGGCCCACCATGTGCCGGTGCTTCCTCCTCAGCCGATCGCTGGATTCCTCGCCACAGGCCCCCAGCGCACCCTGTGGCACCGCACCGCGGAGTCATGTGTGTGCTGACTGCTGCCTTCGGCGTGCACCACGATCCAGCATGGCTCACAATTCAAATCGAACCACGATTAGCAGGACGGCTCATCGAGGCCTACGCATCATCGCAGGCTGCACACCGGCTCAGCTCTTCAGGTGCAACTAACCCTGTGCAACGCAAGTCATCACGTGGCGGTAGGCCCCTGCCAGCCGCAGTGCAGCGGGTGCCACTAACCCTGTGCAACGCAAGTCATCGTCACGTGGCGGTAGGCCCCTGCCAGCCGCGGTGCAGCGGGTACCACTAACCCTGTGCCACGCAAGTCATCGTCCCGTGGTGGGAGGCCCGTGCCGGCCGCAGTGCATCGGGTGCCACTAACCCAGTGCGCCACAAGTCATGGACCCTTCATGATTGAGTCTTGTGGTGCGGACGCCATCATGTCATCTCCGGCAGTGGGGAATGTGATGTGCTAGGCCACTTTTATTGGCAGGGTCACATGTCCTGTGATGCCTGTGCTGGATGGGTGTGGTGTGGGTGTTAACCAGCCCTCAGGGAGTGGCTGTGGCATGCTGACAACTAGACCAGTGATCAGCAGATCACTACAGGGAAGACCTAGGACATGTAGCTTTGTCGTCCCCCCTCTGAGTGTAAGCGGAGTGGACTGGCCTGGCGTATGGCAGGCCAGCGTAGGGGTGGGAACAATGAGCCCGGGGCTCTGGGCGTGCTTCAGTTTTGGGCTGGACAAGGAAGTAACTGATGCTTGTGTCTCTGTTGTAGTGTCTACGCCACCCGGACCGCAATCGGCAATGTTGCACCCTGTGACTCAAGTCCCACAACATGAGCAACATGGACGTAAGGGGGAATCGCTGACCCTACATTCATCCATAATTTCATACTTGAATGATCAACGACATGAAACATCTATGCGATTCTGAATGTTTAATTCACATCCAGTGGAGTGTTGCAGCTGGAGCAGTACAGGGCCATGCAAACCCCACTTCACATTATTGGCCCCTGGAGGGCCAGCCAGGGTCCTTCAGGGAATGACAAGTACATTGGAAGAGGAAGAGTTCAGTCCGCAGTCTGATCGCTGTGTCATTGGTAACCAAACAGAAAATGTCAGTCCATGTCGAGGTCCAAGGTGAGTGTCGTATAGTGTATCAGGGGACAGTAGATGGTGATGATGCAAAGGGCAGAACCAAGCAGAAACAGGACATATGGCGGAGATGAATGCTACTGCCTCCTCCTTACCAGTAAGGTTGATTCACCCGCATCTTCGTCCTCAGATGTCACATGTGCCTCACACGTGGGTGGTGGTGGAATGTCAGCCGCACTGTGTGCCACTGACACATCAGGGGCCGGAGGTGGATTGCCTCCCGCACTGTGAGGCATTGACACATCAGGGTGCGGAGATGTGGATGTAGAAGCAGCAGCAGCATTCATCTGCGCAAGGCCTTGAGGCAGCAATGCCATGACGATGTGCTGCAGGGCATGGAAGGTCTCAGCCACAACTCGCTGGTGGTTCAAGAAAGAACAGGGGAACCCTACTCACTAAGGAACCAGGGTAATAGTTATATAGGAAAAACAATGGTTCCTGTGGAATAATATACTATGAGGTTATGATACATAAGCACAATCGCGATATAGAGGGTTAGACAATGGCAGAGCGCGAAGGAACCACTAACACACCGATTCCAGTGTAGTATATTTTATGGATTTTTTAAACAATAAAGTTAGGAGTAAACATTATACATCAAAACAACATTTGTGCATCCTTCAGATACTCCAACGGAATGAATGCCGCTGGATAGATAAGGTGAATTCAATAAATGAAGGGCTTAACTCTGCTGAGGAATGGAGAGGATATGTCACTACCCTTCGCTAAACAACTGCATGTGATATAACAATTGTGGCCTGAATACACCTGTATGTCATCTGACATCCGACTATGCTTGCTCTAACAGCTTTATTTACTTCATTTTCGCTGTGACACTTGAACTGTATATATTAGATTCACTCTTATGCAATATGTGTTCACTAACTAAGAATTACAATTGTGAAATGTCTGCCCACATACAATGTTCACACTCCATGAAGTGCCCAGCATGCGTGTTTGCATATTACAAACACCGGCGAAATTCGAATTTTGTAAATATATAAAGTATATATGTCATTTTACCTGCTCTTCCCTATTTAGTACCCATCACCGGTATTGTGCCCTAATTCCCACCTATTAACAGAGTATTCACCACTGTCATTAGCGCAACAGCCCCACCTTGTGCCACACATTTTATTTCTTCACCTCCCACTGAGGTTTTTTTCACTCTTTACCGATCACGGAAACGGAGCACCGGATTGCTCGGTGCAGCGGTTTTCCTAGCTAGGTCTGCCGGTTTCCCTTGGCAAAAAGAGCGGGAAACCCTGTATATAACAATCCTCTCTGGATGAGGATCTCTGTCATTGTACCCGATCAAGCTGACTGACGCGGCTTTTTCTGAATCTACTCGCGGAGCGCTGTCCCGCTTTTCCATTCTTCTACCGAGGTAAGAATTGGCACATCCAGGCCGCTTAGCCCTTGCGCTCAGCCCTTAATTCAGTAATCTGACCCCTACATTATTTTAATTTCCAGAAATACTCTCAGTGCATTGTCACTGTTAATCCACAAAGGGATTCTACAACGCTACGGCTGTGGCGTAAAACTAATTGAGCCCCTCTGGCCCACCTACATACCCCATTGGATTGACAGCCTGTCCTCACATTGAGGTAAGAACCTCGGAGTAACTTGTAATTGATTATACATAGCGCATTGTCCAATTATCAGTAATTGCAATATTCTTCTTTACTTCTTTTCTCACAATCACAGTACCCGGACGGGTCTTCATGTGAGTAAACCTTTTCCTCTTTTCTTCACGTGTGGCACATCATTTTCACAAGGCTGCGCAACCATATATTCAGGTACCTTTTATCCAACGGCCTTCATTTTTTTAAATTTGTTTTATTTTTCCTATTTTTCGCATTTGTGCCGGTATATGGGCCTTATGCTCTTTTTATTTCAATCCCATTTAGATGTCCCTTCATCAATAGTCCTGAAGAGACCCCACATTGTTTTGAGGGTCGAAACGCCGTCGACAAACAGAAGAAGCGAACCATTTCCCCAGCACATATCATTGTATATAGCTGCTGTTCACATGGAATCATTTTGATAATGGTCGACTTGTACAAACTGTGGAAACCTTGTATTTAATATTCACGTTGTCACTTAGGTTTAGGTTCCCTTTGTCACTTGGGACACTATGCACAAATGTTGTTTTGATGTATAATGTTTATCCTAACTTTATTGTTTAAAAAATCCATAAAATATACTACACTGGAATCGGTGTGTTAGTGGTTCCTTTGCGCTCTGCCATTATCTAACCCTCTATATCGCGATTGTGCTTATGTATAATAACCTCATAGTATATTATTCCACAGGAACCATTGTTTTTCCTATATAACTATTACCCTGGTTCCTTAGTGAGTAGGGTTCCCCTGTTCTTTCTTGAACTTTTAGTGCGGTGGCTGCACCGCGAGGAGATATCCATTAACCAGGATTTTCCTTCACACCCTACAACGATAGGGTCATTCTTTCCCTGAGGGTTACAATGACAGAGGACGTAGCTCCACTATACACAGACGATTACATTGTGAAAATAATTAGTGGACCCTCCCTTTTCTCCGCACAACCTAGTAGAAGCATCAACCCTAGACAACAACTGCTTGAGAAATTAGAAAAGGTCAAAAAGAAGCACGTCAGAATTGAGCTTCACGCACGGATGCTGACGGAGTACCTGAAGGCAGGTATCATACCGCAGGGACTACAGGTCAGGAACGTTCCTGGCATTTTCAGGGAAGACCCCAGATTCAAAGGCAAATTTAGTCATATTTCCACCACCTGTTCCCGCCATTGGATGGTGTTAGGTGTGGAAACAGCAATTGAGCACGCCAAAGCCGAACTCAAGGAAATAGAAGAGTTAGAAAAAGAACTCCTTGAGTGTGACGCAGTAGCAGAGGCAAAAACTCTACTAGATAAATTAAACAAAACCATTGAAGACTTCAATTCATTTGAACTTAAAAAGAAAGCTGATAAAGTTTCCAAAGATATCAAAAATTTCTCAAAAGAGAGAGCATACCCATATCTGAGAGAAGATTACTACACCACTGTTGGTAACCAAAATAGACAGAACACCTGGGGCAGATTCAGAAGGAATCAACCAATCACATTCTCAGAATCTTCCAGGAGGGTCAGACGACTCAGATGCACAACCAGGCCCAAGCCGATCTGACAACCACCCAGGCCAGCCTTTTTAGATCGCGGAGGCAAGGCAAAGGCCAAAACCTGGCATCAATACCCAGGAGAAAGACAAACACGCAGGAAACACTACCAGTGGGGACCCCAACCCTACTAAATTGCGAAGTAAACCAAATGGAAACTATTCCCATTTTTAACCTGTCTCATCATGTCATGTCATCAGCTGAGATATCGCTCTTAAGTAAGGGGTTGTCCTTTGTTTTCACAATAAGAACCAATTTTTTTAATCTCAAAGCAGAAATCTTTCAGTTCTTTAGAAAAATAAGATTGAAACTATTTTTCAAAGATAAAGAACCCAACACACAAGACTCATTCACAGGACTACGACCACCCTCCACCTTCTATCCCTCAAACGGCATGATGCCACCTGAACTTTTGACTTTTGAGAAGTTGGTCATACAAGGCATTGATAGATTGAAAACAACCAAGACCTTTATCCTTTACAATATCACACTGTTAGAAAGACAAGCTCTTACAGCATTGAAAAATGATGATTCTATTATACTGAAACCAGCTGACAAAGGTGGGGGAATTGTGGTACAAGACCGCAATGACTATGAAACAGAGATCAACAAACAAATCAGTGAGAAAAAACACTACAAAGTACTACACACTAACCCCCTTACAGATATCCGCAATGAGATTTTACAAATAACTACTATGGCCAAAGAAGCAGGGTATATCTCCAAAAAGAGTTTGAATTCCTCAATGCTGAAAATCCCAGAACCCCAGTGCTTTACACCCTACCCAAGGTTCATAAGAGCACGACGAGTCCCCTGGTCGCCCTATACTATCAGGCTGTGGATCCGTTCTAGAACCCATTGGGGTTTATATAGATTACTTCATTAAGGAATATGTTCCCCTACAAGAAACATTTGTTAAAGATACCATGTATATGATTAACCTGGTAGATGGGATGCCATACAATTTGGAAACTGACATGTTGGCTACCTTAGACATCAGCTCACTATACACCAACATACCCCAGACTGAGAGCATAGCAATCATTGAACAATTGTTAGAGAGCAGACCTAGACCCATCCAGGTACCGACCACATTCATCATCACACTATTACGGATTGCCCTACAGAGTAATTACTTTCTATCAGGTGGCAACTACTACCAGCAGTGCTCTGACACCAGCATGGGAGCAGTTTTTGCGCCAAATCTGGCAAATATTTATATGAACTATGTGGAGCAAACATTTGTTCTCAACATTGACAATGTGTACCGCTCCAACATTAAGGGGCCGATTCCGATCTCGGTCGGAGGCGCACCCAACACCATTCGGTCGGGAAAAAAGCCATGCGAAAGCCTGTTTCCCGACCGATCCGTACAGCACACCGAACGAGTAAGTACGATGCGCACAACAGCAAAGAATCCGGCCGAGCCGTACTCACCCAAACCAGGTCCTGTTCCCCGACCGAGGCGAATCCGGAAACGCTGAATCGAGTCGCACGGAAGCCAAAATGCAGCTCGGTCCGTCCAAACAAGTACGATGCGCTTTTTTTACGCGCCGAACCCATCGCTACGCACGGCACGTCAAAGCATCCGGGAGAGGCGCACATAAGCTCCGATTCGCGCCACAACACGATCCACGGCTCCGAGACGAACACGCCAGCGACGAGGACGACGCGAAGCGACGAGGACGAGGCGAAGCGACGAGGACGACGCGAAGCAACGTGAAGGACGAACGACACGAACCAACCATGAATCCCTTCGTCCCGATCATACCAATATTCTACATTTACTACCGGAACAGGCACGGACGCGTACGGCGCAGAAGGTAAGCCAGACATCAACCACAAAACACATACAACACGTACACGACACATCACACACACACAGAGGGATGCAGAATATACTTACACCAGCAACAGCAGCACCATAGGGGCGGGATGCCCATCACCAATGCCACATATGCACACAGGGGCCTGAATGCGCACCACCACCCCTACCCAGGGGGGGCAGGATGCCTACCACTACTACCACCCTCACCCAGGGGGGGCTGGATGCCTACCACCACCCTTAGCCAGGGTGGGCAGGATGCCTACCACTACTACCACCCTTACCCAAGGTGGGCAGGATGCCTACCACTACTACCACCCTTACCCAGGGGGGGCAGGATGCCTACCACTACTACCACCCTCACCCAGGGGGGGCAGGATGCCTACCACTACTACCACCCTTACCCAGGGGGCAGGATGCCTACCACTACTACCACCCTCACCCAGGGGGGCAGGATGCCTACCACTACTACCACCCTCACCCAGGGGGGCTGGATGCCTACCACCACCCTTAGCCAGGGTGGGCAGGATGCCTACCACTACTACCACCCTTACCCAGGGTGGGCAGGATGCCTACCACTACTACCACCCTCACCCAGGGGGGCTGGATGCCTACCATTACTACCACCCTTAGCCAGGGGGCTGGATGCCTACCACTACTACCACCCTTAGCCAGGGGGCTGGATGCCTACCACTACTACCACCCTCACCCAGGGGGGCTGGATGCCTACCACCACCCTTAGCCAGGGTGGGCAGGATGCCTACCACTACTACCACCCTTACCCAGGGTGGGCAGGATGCCTACCACTACTACCACCCTTACCCAGGGGGCAGGATGCCTACCACTACTACCACCCTTACCCAGGAGGGGCAGGATGCCTACCACCACCCTTAGCCAGGGTGGGCAGGATGCCTACCACTACTACCCCCTTACCCAGGGGGCAGGATGCCTACCACTACTACCACCCTTACCCAGGGGGGCAGGATGCCTACCACTACTACCACCCTTACCCAGGGGGGCAGGATGCCTACCACCACCCTCAGCCAGGGGGGCAGGATGCCTACCACTACTACCACCCTTACCCAGGGGGCAGGATGCCTACCACTACTACCACCCTTACCCAGGGGGGCAGGATGCCTACCACTACTACCACCCTTACCCAGGGGGGCAGGATGCCTACCACTACTACCACCCTTACCCAGGGGGCAGGATGCCTACCACTACTACCACCCTCACCCAGGGGGGCAGGATGCCTACCAGTACTACCACCCTTACCCAGGGGGGCAGGATGCCTACCACTACTACCACCCTCACCCAGGGGGGCAGGATGCCTACCACCACCCTTAGCCAGGGGGGCTGGATGCCTACCACTACTACCACCCTCACCCAGGGGGCTGGATGCCTACCACTACTACCACCCTTACCCAGGGGGGCAGGATGCCTACCACTACTACCACCCTTACCCAGGGGGGCAGGATGCCTACCACTACTACCACCCTCACCCAGGGGGCAGGATGCCTACCACTACTACCACCCTTACCCAGGGGGGCAGGATGCCTACCACTACTACCACCCTTACCCAGGGGGCAGGATGCCTACCACTACTACCACCCTCACCCAGGGGGCAGGATGCCTACCACCACCCTTAGCCAGGGGGGCTGGATGCCTACCACTACTACCACCCTCACCCAGGGGGCTGGATGCCTACCACTACTACCACCCTTACCCAGGGGGGCTGGATGCCTACCACTACTACCACCCTCACCCAGGGGGGCTGGATGCCTACCACTACTACCACCCTTACCCAGGGGGGCAGGATGCCTACCACAACTACCACCCTTACCCAGGGGGGCAGGATGCCTACCACTACTACCACCCTTACCCAGGGGGCAGGATGCCTACCACAACTACCACCCTTACCCAGGGGGGCAGGATGCCTACCACTACTACCACCCTTACCCAGGGGGGCAGGATGCCTACCACCACCCTTACCCAGGGGGGCAGGATGCCTACCACCACCCTTACCCAGGGGGCAGGATGCCTACCACTACTACCACCCTTAGCCAGGGGGCTGGATGCCTACCACTACTACCACCCTCACCCAGGGGGCTGGATGCCTACCACTACTACCACCCCCACTCATAGGATGGACAATGCATGACACAACCAGCACACCACAACCTAGGGAATGCAAGAAGAAGACATCCCCCAACACCATGACAAGCGTGTGTAGACTGTGTCAAATGCCTACAACACCGAACATGACTTTGAACATACAATGTGACCCCCTAGCAGATGTGCCACACATATATGTGTGTGGCACCCACAATGCAAGCAGGCCATGACCATTGTTTCAATGGGTTCCAAACCCCCATCATCACAGTGACCAAAATGTAAGTGTGGGGTCCATAGCTGAAGCACACTTTGAACATTGTGGCAATGGGGTCCAAACCCCCATCATCACAGTGACCAAAAGGTAAGTGTGGGGTCCATAGCTGAAGCACATTTCGAACATTGTGGCAATGGGGTCCAAACCCCCATCATCACAGTGACCAAAATGTAAGTGTGGGGTCCATAGCTGAAGCACACTTTGAACATTGTGGCAATGGGGTCCAAACCCCCATCATCACAGTGACCAAAAGGTAAGTGTGGGGTCCATAGCTGAAGCACATTTCGAACATTGTGGCAATGGGGTCCAAACCCCATCATCACAGTGACCAAAATGTAAGTGTGGGGTCCATAGCTGAAGCACACTTTGAACATTGTGGCAATGGGGTCCAAACCCCCATCATCACAGTCACCAAAAGGTAAGTGTGGGGTCCATAGCTGAAGCACACTTTGAGCATTGTGGCAATGGGTTCCAAACCCCCATCATCACAGTGACCAAAATGTAAGTGTGGGGTCCATAGCTGAAGCACACTTTGAACAATGTGGCAATGGGGTCCAAAACCCCATCATCACAGTGACCAAAAGGTAAGTGTGGGGTCCATAGCTGAAGCACATTTTGAACATTGTGGCAATGGGTTCCAAACCCCCATCATCACAGTGACCAAAATGTAAGTGTGGGGTCCATAGCTGAAGCACACTTTGAACAATGTGGCAATGGGGTCCAAAACCCCATCATCACAGTGACCAAAAGGTAAGTGTGGGGTCCATAGCTGAAGCACATTTTGAACATTGTGGCAATGGGTTCCAAACCCCCATCATCACAGTGACCAAAATGTAAGTGTGGGGTCCATAGCTGAAGCACACTTTGAACAATGTGGCAATGGGGTCCAAAACCCCATCATCACAGTGACCAAAAGGTAAGTGTGGGGTCCATAGCTGAAGCACATTTTGAACATTGTGGCAATGGGGTCCAAACCCCCATCATCACAGTGACCAAAAGGTAAGTGTTGACAAAGAAAGAGGTGCAACTGCCAAACTGCATGGATGATTCCTGGTCACAGAACAACAAACACATCAGTGGCAAAGTAGTGTATGTGTCCCATTGCAACATAAATTGGGGGAGCCAAATCCTGCAGTGCAAATAAGACATACCTTTGGCCATGTGCAGACAAACAACACCCATGGGGGCTCACACCGTCAACAATCATCAATGACACAATGACAGAAGTGACCATCAGAATGCAGACCCACATATTTGCACCAATGGGCACACACATGCAGATACCCTGTGGAGAATGCAGATGTGAGGTGAACAGATACCATACCATGGCAGCAATGGGACACACAAACCATGATCATTGTGCTGACCGATGACCTAGGAGTCCCAGGGACAGCAGGGGAAACCCACCAAACTACATACAGCCAATGGCACACCCAAGATATGCCAAAGCAGTGGTGCAGATGCACAAACACAAACAGGCAGACCCACACTGCACATCATACACAACAGGTGAGGGGGGGTGCCAGTGTCCCCAGGCAACCACACAACACATGAGGAGACCTGAATACCAATCATACAGATGTGCATACAGTGCCACACAAAGGTAACTCATGGATCCAAATCCCCGATGTGGGCAAGCAGGCATTGTCAGATGAGAGGGAGCACAAATCACACATGTCACACAGGCACGTAGGGACAGCAACTGACACAGCAAGACACAGACACACCACAGCACCACCCCCAGGGCCCCCACAATGTGGTGACCCTGGGCTGCATTACAATCCCACTGTGATGACAAAGCTACCATCACACCTACACAAGCACAAATCAAACAGCATGGCCAGTAAGCCAAGGCCAACATGGAGGCAGGGGCCTAGCCGGGCAACAACTCTCATCTGCACACACTCAACACCACACCCCTCGACCTCCAACAATGTGCAGCAGTGAAGCACACATGCACTGGTGACATTGCACATGCACCCATGACTATTCCAGGGTGGTGGGTGGGAACCGAGGTGCAGAAACACATCACACATGGACACTCAACAAGACTCCTGAATGTCTGACACACTGCACACTACGCTGTACATGGACATGACGGCAATACCACACCAACCAATGGGATCCCAGCCACAGTCACACACCAATGAAGAAGCCAAGGTCACCCACAAAGAACACACATAGACAACAACCAACATTGCAGACCGGACCCTGAGGAGTGCCAGCAGTCACACACACAACGTGTCACAATCACTGAAAGATAACACAAACTGGAAATCACATGACAGGGGCAAACATCAAGTGCCAAGGGGAAACCTGACTGTGACCCATCTGCGTCTGCACACAAACTCAGCCCTGACAGCAAACACACCTATGGGTGACACCCTGATGACCAGTAATGTGCCATGCACCCACATCACAGAGAACCCAGGGAGAAGACTTTGGGGGAACATAGCTCAACTCAGCTAGCATCACAAACAGGTACAACACTAGGGATCACAGCATGCACAGCTAAACGGAAGTGAACTCCCAGACATGCACATACAACACACACCTTGGGCGCAGGCAATGTCACAGGAGTACACACTGCCATGAGGGGACTCCACTCCTGTGTGAGGAAAGCTGTGCCATATGTTGCCTCAGTAGGGCCCCATCATGTCAGCTGAGCACTTGGTCACACAATCAACAATTAGCACCAAATGAGGGCTCCCGTCACATCAGCCTGGTCATGGAAGTGCCAACGGAATCATCAGCACAGATCCAACACACTTGTATAGCAATGTTGCACTGACAACACAGATGAGTCCTTCCCCATTGATGCCCAAACCTGCATGTCCACTGGAGATGGCCACACGGTCAGGGAAGTAGACAAATTGAACAATGGCAGGCACAACAGATGTGCAGGGTGGAAGCCACAGATGTGAAATTGCCAATCTAAGTAGGAAATCCCATTGCCAAATACTGAACACATGACACCCTCAGATGCTGCTATGGATGACATGGATACACCACAGGATAGGACACATTCCCCCTGGACCACATGGGTTCCTGCACAGTAACACTTCATTATCATGAGACCAAATATCACCATCACTGCAGCAAGGGCATGGTTAGCATCATCAACATCATGTACATCAGAAGCAAAAGCACTAGAGAACAGAAAGTTGCTTTATTCAGCATATGTGGCATTAAAAGTAGGAGTCCGGTAGAACATAAACAAAGGCCAATGGCCAGTCCATCAACAAAGTCACAAGTGGGTGACAGTGGCAGATGCCACCCTACACATGCCTGCACAAAACCAGGGACAATCCACTAGGAGGGGCAACCGGGGGGGTAGGCCAGGCACCGCAGGGACAGGATCAGGGCTCACCAGGAGGAAGCAGGGAAGGGGTGGTGGGTGCTGGAGAGCCACTGACAACTGCAGTGGAGGTGTCTGACATGGTGTGTGCCGGCACAACTGGGGGGCATAGCTCAGATGTTGTGGGTGCAGGCACGACTGCAGTGGACCCTGCAGATGGAGTGGACAGGTCCGCCACTGCAGTGCCTCCGCCACTGCAGTGCCCAAGTCAGACAGGGTGGTAGTGGACTCCACTGCAGTGCCTACCACCAGGGGAGGAGAATGGGGAACAGGCAAGGTGGGCTGGACAGAGGGGGAGGACACCCTCACCACATCAGTGGCACAGACAAGCGCAGGGGGGTGTGGTGCCGGGAGAGCAAGTGGCAGGGGGAGAAGGCCGGAGCCTCTTGGGGATGGTATATCTGTGGGTGGGGGAACCTGGAGCAGGGTGTGGTGGGGGCACCTGTGGAGTGGGGGCCTGAGGGATGGAGGAAGGAGACCTGGTGCTTGAGCTGCAGGGCGGCAGCGGGGTCTTGCTCTTACCACTCCGGGGGGACTTGCGGGTGGGGGCCTCAGTCTGTCTGTGCCTGGGGGAGGGTGTCCGGGGGCAAGGGGCACTCTGCTCCGTGTGGGGGGCTTCCTCTTCCCCTGGATGCTGGAGCAGCTGGATCGGAGGGGAAGAGGCCGAGGTCACTGAGGAAGAGGCGCTGGGTCTTTGGGGTTGCAGGTGAGGCAAGGGAGGGTGCTTTGGAGGGAGAGGCAACTGAGGACTGCGCAGTGCCCGTGGATGCGTGTGTGTGTACCAGGGCCCCATCCCCTGTGAGTCTGGTTTCAGTCCCCTGACTGTGCGTGCGTGTGCGTTTAGTTTGTGGCGTGTGTGTCTGTGTGCTGGACGTGTGTGTGCTGGTGTGTGCCTGTGCCGGTGTGTGTGTGCTTGGGACGGGTAAGGTGCTGGGGAGTGTGGATGGAGCAGAGGCAGGAGGGGTGAGGGACTGTCTGAGGAGGGACACTGCTGCCGTCAGGGAGGAGTCCATGGACCTATTGCCCCTCTGTAGGTCAGACATGCCCGATGAGATGCCCTCCATGAACGACACCAGCTGAGTCAACAGTGCGGTGTGCGCATGGAGGACACTCAGCATGGCTGTCTGCCCTACATGGAGCTGGCGAAGGAGGTACACAGACTCCTCACTCAGGGCAGCATGGGACACAGGGGCAGGGGTGCGGTGCCTGGCCCAAAGGAGACACGCTCCCGAACATGGGAGCCTCCACGGACCTGGGGAATGGGAGCCGATGGGAGGGCGGTGGTGGTGCTGGTGGTGGCGGGGACAGCAACACTAGCTGGGGTGTGGTGGCTGCTGACACCCGCCTCCACAAGGGAGTCATCCTCCGAGTTGCTCTGGTCCTCAGCTGAGGTGGATGGTGCTGAGGACTCCTCGGTGTGGCTCCCCTCGCCCTCCGTGCCACTGGGTCCCTCCGACCACTCCTCGGCTGCTGATCCAGTCTGGCTCTCTGGCTCCTCCTGGTCCGTGGAGCTGTCCCCTTCCGTGGCCGTGGATGTATCTGCAAACAATGGGGAAACAGACAGACATCAGTCACCTGCACCAAACGCACACACCACTGTGAGCTTAGCACATTACAGAGCAAGCCCTGGCATCATTAGTTGTACATTGCTAAAAGTGCCCTAACTGAACAGGAGAAGCCAATTGTCAGTCTGATGCCAAGCATGGCACTCACATCCCACATGGCCTTGCACCCATCTGTCTGGTGTCTGTTGGATTGCAACACCCCAGTGTGGACACATGCACCAAGTACACAGTAGTTGGACAGTGCAGAGGACACGGTGTGGCATGTGGACATGCACACATCACAGCTCTTGCCACTGAGTCAGTACAGGTTTCCGGATGAAAGGGATGCCCAGAGTCAAATAGGAAATGCATGTGATGCATACCAGCGACAGACACCATGATGCACCCATGTCCTGATAGCCATCGCCACAATGGTGTGCATGTAGCACATGTCACTCCCCTGCAGGACCACCAATAAGTTGACACATGCCATGGCAGAGGCATGACTGCTAAGTCATACATCACTGTCTCAGTGATGTATGACTTGGCAGCCAGACAACAACACTATGCACTGTGTCACAATAGTAGGTCATGGGGAATGAAAGTCCTGGAGCTGCACAAGTGCACATGTACATCCCCCACACAACACATCATCTTAACCCTCATCTGTCCAGGTCATACCGATTGGACATATGGGAGACCTGTGACACTACCCTCTGAACCTGAGCCCCTCACAATTTGCTGTGAATGGGGAACAGCTGCCTGAACTTCACATTCGCATACCCCAGTCTGCACGGGCAGCTGATCAAACACCTATGTGACACACAAGTATCGTCTCCTATGGTCACATCTCCAGGGGCATGCTGAGCCCCTACCAAGAAACACCCCAGCAGTCCTGGCAACTAATCCACAGCACACTGACACAGAGGCAGACACCTGAGGGGTCAAATCACTGTGCACAATGTGTCAGCTGATACACGGGAGTGGGAGTACAGAGTGCATTGCATGGCCTGGAGTAGGCATGACTGTCCTGCTCCACATGAATGAGGGATGTGCCCTGGACAGTGGATAGCTGGCTATGTATGTGTGACACACGTAATCTGCACACTCCTGGGGCCCAAACATTGTTCCCACCCGCTGCATGGGCGTGTGCCACATACCCCAGGCACATGTGGTGGCTCAGCTCAGCAAGTGGACCGCATATCAAAGCAACACGCAGATCACATGTCCGAACACAGGCGTTGTGTGAACAATGGACCCACCCATGATGCCCACAACAGAGTTAGGGAAACAGATGCTGTCCCCCACCTTTAGTGAAGCAAACTGCAAGGACACAGTCCCAAGTGACACAATTCCCTGAATGTAAGGGCCACACCTGGGTATCAGATGAGCAGTGGGCAGTGCACAATAGAGGGACATGGCTCCTGGACAACATGACTGCTGCACTGTGGCAGTTGAACCAGGCCAGAGGAGGGCACAAAGCATGTAATACAGAGTTCACAGTGCAGTCATTGACTCACCCCCTCCTTGCTGCTGTCTGGCCTTCAGCTGCCCATCCAGGTCTGGAAACACCACCGCCAGGATCTGGAGCATGTGGGGTTCAGGGTCCGTGTTCCGCCCCTCCTGCGAGGAGGCGACAGCTTCAGCTGGACCCGTGCAATCCTCAGGGTCCAGCCCCGAAGGTCCTGCCACCTCTTCTGGCAGTTGCGGATCCGGCGCTTGTAGACCCCCACGGACCGGACGGCCCGGACGATGTCCTTCCAGATCTCCTGCTTCCGATGGGCATTAACCTGTCAGGATGACAAAGTGAAAAGGCCATTACTACACATGCAACATATCCGTGCATGACACAGTTGTATATACATGTCTCAATCACAGGGGCACATGATGTACACAGGCAGTGCAAAGCTGCCCATGGACAGTTTGCCAGACGTCACTACATGGTATCATTGCATGGGAAGTAGAACCTTGTTCAAATGCACTGTCACTGCACCATACCTGTCCAGTGCATGTCACTACACACTATGGGGGGTGACAACTACTCAGTGAGCCTGCTTGCCAGTGGCGTGCAGACTTCCAGCCTTGCTAGTCAGACAAAATGCACATTCAGAAAGGCAGTGCACAGAACACTCACCTGCTCCCCTGGTGTCCCATACAGCTTGCTGTACTGTGGAAGTAGGCTGTCCAGCAGGGCCTGGTTCTCTTCAAGGCTGAAGGCTGGGGCTCTCTCCACAGTACGTGCCATTGCAGGGTCCAGAGGGGCAGAGACAGCAGCAGTGCAGTGGCAGATGTCGTCCTGGAGCATGTAGTGCAGGCAAGTGAGCTCTCAGGGGAACAGCCAGCAATATATATTTGCTGGAGAGGCAGATACTGTCCCTTGTGTCCAAAGTGATAGGTCCAAGTCGTTTGCATCTTCTGAATCTGGCCAATCCATGGAATAGCAGCACCAAAACACGCCCACAGCATCCTTCAAATCTTCAACTTCATGACATACATGATTTTGCAACATTGTTGTGGGTGACCAACTGATTTTCCAGCAACGGACTCGTTCGAAATTCGAAACGCGTCCGTTGCCAGGCAAGCCCATTGTCAATGGGTGCGCACCGATCGGTCCATTGCGGTACAACGCGTACAGGGGTACAACGCGTACCCGCACATTGAATGCAATGGGCAGGCCGGAGGCACCGATCGGTCCATTGCAGTACAACGCATACAGGGGTACAACGCGTACCCGACACATTGAATGCAATGGGCCGGCCGGAGGCACCGATCGGTCCATTGTGGTACAACGCGTACAGGGGTACAACGCGTACCCGCACACATTGAATGCAATGGGCCGGCCGGAGGCACCGATCGGTCCATTGCAGTACAACGCGTACAGGGGTACAACGCGTACCCGCACACATTGAATGCAATGGGCCGGCCGGAGGCACCGATCGGTCCATTGCGGTACAACGCGTACAGGGGTACAACGCGTACCCGCACACATTGAATGCAATGGGCCGGCCGGTGGCACCGATCGGTCCATTGCAGTACAACGCGTACAGGGGTACAACGCGTACCCGACACATTGAATGCAATGGGCCGGCCGGAGGCACCGATCGGTCCATTGCGGTACAACGCGTACAGGGGTACAACGCTGCACCCGCACACATTGAATGCAATGGGCCGGCCGGAGGCACCGATCGGTCCATTGCAGTTCAACGCGTACAGGGGTACAACGCGTACAGGGGTACAACGCGTACCCGCACACATTGAATGCAATGGGCCGGCCGGGGGCACCGATCGGTCCATTGCGGTACAACGCGATACAGGGGTACAACGCGTACCCGCACACATTGAATGCAATGGGCCGGCCGGAGGCACCGATTGGTCCATTGCAGTTCAACGCGTACAGGGGTACAACGCGTACAGGGTACAACGCGTACCCACACACATTGAATGCAATGGGCCGGCCGGGGCACCGATCGGTCGATTGCGGTACAACGCGTACAGGGGTACAACGCGTACCCGCACACATTGAATGCAATGGGCCGGCCGGAGGCACCGATCGGTCCATTGCGGTACAACGCGTACAGGGGTACAACGCGTACCCGCACACATTGAATGCAATGGGCCGGCCGGAGGCACCGATCGGTCCATTGCAGTACAACGCGTACAGGGGTACAACGCGTACCCGCACACATTGAATGCAATGGGCCGGCCGGAGGCACCGATCGGTCCATTGCAGTACAACGCGTACAGGGGTACAACGCGTACCCGCACACATTGAATGCAATGGGCCGGCCGGGGGCGCCGATCGGTCCATTGCAGTACAACGCATCACTGTACATGTGACTGGCATATGTCAGCATGCCTGTCTCAGATGGACATATGCCAGCCACAGATAGCTCCCAGGGAGTGAGGGGCACACCTACATCACGACAGCCTGTCCAAACTTTATCATAAGGCATGTAAGGCTGCATTTCCTATTGTGTGTATGTTGGTGTACATGTTGTCCTGTGGGTGTCACCTGTGGGCAGCCACCCCCAGGCTGTGCATGTGTTCAGGGGGACAGGATCCTGGGTTTTACGTGTACATGACCACTGTGATGTGCAACTGTTCATATCAGTGCATGTGCCATGGTCACATTTCACGGTGGTGTATGTGTATGTCATGTCACATACCCCGTGAGTCCCATGTGGGACGGTATGTTTGAGCCAGGGTGTCCCAGTGGCACAATAGTGATGGTCCTCCACAGTCTTTGTGCATGTAGTATTTACAATGTCTCTGATTTCATGTGCACAATGGGAGACAGTCTCCACATCCAGGTTGTGTGTGCATGGACTTTGATGTTGTGCGTGTGTGTGTCACATACGTCCATGTCTGTCCTGCCGTGGCAAGTGGGGCCACTACCTGTGGGGGTCATGGTTGTTTTGCTGTGGTGTATACATGATACTCCATGTAATGCCAGTGTCCATGTGGCAATACAGGGTCCCTGGGAATGTACCTGTCATTGAGCTGTGGTGCCTGGGGCACATCTGTCCTCACATGTCACTGTGGGGAGTGATTGTGACACGGCAGCAGGAGATGGGAACTGTGACACGGCCTCATGATATCCAATGGGCCAACCTGGGACTAATTGATGCCACCTGTTGGACCGTGTTGACAGATGTTGGCCATGTATGTACCATACATGTCCTTCCGGAACTGCACACTTCATGTAGTTGTGCCTCATAATGATGTATGTTGGGATCTTGAGTGTGTTCAATGCCGCATATGTGGGGTGACTGACAATCTTGCTTACTTCTCCTCTGCACTGCAGGGCTCCTGCTGTCCATCGACCATTCCCAGACCTGGCAACGATGGTGGAACGGGACAGCATCCGACGGTACTGCTTCACCAGGCAGCTGATTGAGGATTTGGCAGTGCAGTTGTCCCCACATTTGCAGCCTGGCCGGCCGTATCCTACAGCGCTGACCCCCAAGGTGAAGGTGATGGCAGCCCTACACTTCTTTGCCACCGGTACCTTCCAACATACTGTGGCGACTGCTGGTGGGATGTCACAGACCATGTTGAGCCGTGTGCTCCGCGATGTTTTGGCGGCAATGTTGCTATTCCTGAACCGGTACATCTATTTCCCTAGACTGCGACGACTCACTGACGTGAAGAGTGACTTTTATGCCCTGGGGAGGATGCCGCATGTCATTGGCTCCATTGATGGGACACATGTGGCTTTGGTACCACCACAGGCCCAGGAGCAGGCATACAGGAACCGCAAGCACTACCACTCTGTCAATGCACTGGTGGTGTGTCTTGCAGACATGACCATCACACACGTGTGTGCCCGTTTCCCTGGTTCAGCACACGATGCCTTTGTGATGAGGAGTAGTCGCATCCCCAGGATGATGGCACAGATGCAGAACCAGCGTGCCTGGCTTGTCGGTGTGTACTGACTTTGTGCCATTGTGTGTGATCTGATCTGTAGTATTCCGCCCACTTTTCCAAGTCAGCTAATGTGCACTTGTCTGTCCGTAGGTGACTCGGGATACCCCAACATGCAGTGGTTGCTGACACCCCTCAGGAACCCTGTGACACCAGCCCAGATGCGCTACAATGAGGCACATGGTCGCACCAGGAGAGTGATTGAGCGGACATTTGGTCTCCTGAAGAGCCGCTTCCGCTGCCTGGACAAGACCGGAGGGTCCCTCCCATATGCCCCTGCGAAAGTGTGCAAGATTATCATCGTCTGCTGCATGCTCCACAACCTGGCAGTGCGGAAGGAGTTGCCTCTCATCCAGGATGACAATGACCAACATCCGCCACCTGTGGAGGATCCTGGCCTGGACCACGATGCCAGTGACGATGATGATGATGATGATGATGGTGATGTCCGCACACAGCTCATCACCAACTTCTTTAGCTGAATGTGAGTATCCTGAGGTGTCATGTCAATGATGTGAGTTGGCATGATGTGTGGGTGGTGCTCTGGTGCTGTTGGAGTGTGTCCATGGGCTACTTGACTGGATGTGTGTTGCGATGTGTGCTAACAGGTGGGCTGTACTCCCCAACAGTGTTGACATGCTAACTTGGTTCTGGGTGGGTATCTTGTAACATGTATTGTGCATGAGTTTTGCTGTTCTGTCCTGTACTCCATTGCTTTTGACTGTGTGTCATTTCTGTCCTTCACAGGGTACTTTCAGATTCGTTTGATCAACTGTGTCCACCGACGACGTGATTGCACTTCCAGGGTGGTAGCTGTTGTGTCCCTACAGGTGATGTGCGCCACACCCATGGACTTCCTTCCGTCTACAGTTGTTGACTGTGTGCCCGCTGCCAGGTGGGATTACCTTGCATCTGTAGTGGTTACGACATGTTGCAACTGTGTAATAAACCTGTGCTTCACTTTGTGATGTGCGTTGTCTGTGGTCACACATTTGACTGCCATTTGCGTACTGCACCTGTGGGCTACTTGACTACAACTGGGAATGGGTGTGGTGTCTGCACCGTCTTCCCTGGCAACATCAGTGTAGGCAATGAGTCAGACGGCCTAGGTGTGTATGTGTTGTGTAGCCCTGGTGGTGTGTCTCCCTCATATGTGTCACGTTGCCTTTACTCACATGCCTGTGTTGTCCTTGCTGTTGCAGTTCGCATACACAGTGTAATTCTGCAGTTCATCATCCCCATAACAGCACCCACGTTGGAATCACGACAGAGGCAAGTATGGTGTATTAGTGTGTTTATTGTGATACATTTGTGTTAATAGTGCATAGGATGGGTAGTGCTGTACATGAATCTTGCAATCCGAAGTTCCTAGGTGAATTGAAAGTCCTGGTAG
The DNA here is from genome assembly GCA_963921515.1 of Calotriton arnoldi. Classification (NCBI taxonomy): domain Eukaryota; kingdom Metazoa; phylum Chordata; class Amphibia; order Caudata; family Salamandridae; genus Calotriton; species Calotriton arnoldi. Next base: position 448,697 of record CAWUFW010009267.1, read on the forward strand.
ACAGGATCCCCAGTATCGGGGCCACAGTTGTCTGACACTTGTACTCCCCATGCAATGTGTGGGAGTAGTGTTGCCGTCAACAGGGTGAACAGTCTGTGCACAAAGGCGAACATCCAGAACAGGTTCAGGCTTCCTGGGAGTTGCGCTTGGCAATCGGCCTCTCACTTTTCCCTCCTCGGACGACCCCTCTTCTTGGGGGGGCCCTCAAGTACAGGCTGCTGCGGTGCAGGGGACTCTCCGCCAGAGTCATCCTCCCTCCCTGTGGCAGTTGCAGTTTGTTCGGCACCAGATGTTGTTGGCACACAGGGAGGTGTGGACTGGTTGCTGTTCATCTGGCGGAGGCATTGTAAAATGTCCCTGTGCACCGCCGTCATCTCATGCAGTGCATCCCACTTGGACTCCACGCGGGACATGTGTGAGTCCACGCGAGACATGTGTGACTCCACGTGGGACATGTGGGAGTCCAAGCGGGCATGATGGGCATGTCTCATGTTTCATGTCTCTGAGGAGCCCCACTAACTGGCTGAGGTCTCCGGTGCTGGACTGGTACGCATCAGCTATGCGTACCAGTTGTGGGTCATCATGCACACCAGCAACGTCTGCAAGCAGCGACCTCTGTCTCCCACCCCTCCCACCACCCCTGCTGACATGTGCAGTGTGTGCAGTGGCACGCACAGATAACCCTGGTCCACCTTGGGGGTTGGTGGTGGTGGTGGTGTCCATGGCCCCAGGTTGGTCCAGGGTCCCTGTGCTGGTGTTGCTCCTTGTTCTGTCCATGTCGGCAGGGATGGTATTTGTGGTGACAGTCGTTGGAGGGGTGGGTGCAGGGGGTGCAGCTGGTGGTCCTGCTGGTGCTGCATGTTGACTTGCACCGGATGTGCCAGGTTGGTCTTCATCGTCCGAGGAGGACAGAGGCTGTACGACGCCAGTGATCTCCGCATCCTCTTGAGCCTGGGACTGGGACTCCTCAGCGTCTGCTGCTGTGTCCCCATCATCACCTGTTTTTGGGAGACACAAACAATGTATGTTATGTTTCTGCAGGCATCAATGGTTGACACACATGACAGTTGTGACTGTGCCTCTGGGTGCGGGCCTGTACATTGCATTGTCTTAAGTCGTCACAGTCAGGGGTTGATATTGGTGTGGCACATTGTCCTGCATTATTTGGGCATTTCTATGTATTTTTTGGGGTGTGAACATGGTCTGCATTGGTTGTGTTTGGTTGACAGCCGGCCCTCCTTCCCACCCACCCAGCCAGTCAGTTATCCCACCATGGAACGTGCTTGCGTTGCAGGGAGTGGAAGTTGTCTCTCAGGATGTCAGTCAGTGGTGTCCTGCTGTTTGTTGGTGCACAGTTGGCAGCAGGGCCTTGTGCTCCCCACAGCAGTAGCCAGTGTCAGCCATCTTGTGAGTCCTTCTCCACTCCCTGTGATGTGAGCATGGTTCAGGGTGGTGTTGATGGGACAGTTGTGGGGGTGACCAATATCAGTGGCTACGACTCCCATCATGCTATTGCCTCCACCCCCTTCCCAGCATGCCCATGCTTCCTTCCTTTTGACTCTGCTTCCCTGTGGGGTGGGCTGGCTGTGCTGACAGGATGGCTGGGAGTGTTGTCCTGGCAGTTGTTTGGCTAGAAGTCCCAAGAGTGGCCCTGTGCTTCACACAACATAACCCAGGGTGGTGGTTCTTTGTGGGATCTTGTGTTAGGATGGGGGCATTGCATTCTACCAGGTGGGTTCTGTGGAGTTTGTGTTGGGGTGTGTGTGAGGGGAGGTGCTTGTGACTATGGTCAGTGCTGCAAGTCCTCCTTCCCACCCAGCTAGCCAGATATCCCACCATGGAACGTGCTTGCATTGCAGGGAGTGGAAGTTGTCTCTCAGGATGTCAGTCAGTGGTGTCCTGCTGTTTGTTGGTGCACAGTTGCCAGCAGGGCCTTGTGCTCCCCACAGCAGTAGCCAGTTTCAGCCATCTTGTGAGTCCTTCTCCACTCCCTGTGATGTGAGCATGGTTCAGGGTGGTGTTGATGGGACAGTTGTGGGGGTGAGCTATGTCTGTGACTACGACTCCCATCATGCTATTGCCTCCACCCCACTTCCCAGCATTCCCATACTTACTTGCTTTTGTGGGGAGTTCAGTGTGTGTGGGTGTGAGAGCAATGGCATGATGGCTGACAGTGGTGTCCTGCTGTTGGTTGGTGTGCAGTACCCAGCATGCCCTTGTGCTCCCCACGACACAGCAACAGTGTCAGACATCTTTGATGGGCCTTTCCACTCTCTGTGGGATGTGCATGCGTGAGTGTGAGCTTGCTGGGCCATGTGGTGGGGGATGTAGAGCTGTGACTACGACTCCCATCATGCTATTGCCTCCTCCCCCTTCCCAGCATGCCCATGCTTCCTTCCTTTTGACTCTGCTTCCCTGTGGGGTGGGCTGGCTGTGCTGACAGGATGACTGGGAGTGTTGTCCTGGCAGTTGTTTGGCTAGAAGTCCCAAGAGTGGCCCTGTGCTTCACACAACATAACCCAGGGTGGTGGTTCTTTGTGGGATCTTGTGTTAGGATGCGGGGCATTGCATTCTACCAGATGGGTTCTGTGGAGTTTGTGTTGGGGTGTGTGTGAGGGGAGGTGCTTGTGACTATGGTCAGTGCTGCAAGTCCTCCTTCCCACCCAGCTAGCCAGATATCCCACCATGGAACGTGCTTGCATTGCAGGGAGTGGAAGTTGTCTCTCAGGATGTCAGTCAGTGGTGTCCTGCTGTTTGTTGGTGCACAGTTGGCAGCAGGGCCTTGTGCCCCCCCCTCAGCAGTAGCCAGTGTCAGCCATCTTGTGAGTCCTTCTCCACTCCCTGTGATTTGAGCATGGTTCAGGGTGGTGTTGATGGGACAGTTGTGGGGGTGAGCTGTGTCTGTGACTACGACTCCCATCATGCTATTGCCTCCACCCCACTTCCCAGCATTCCCATACTTACTTGCTTTTGTGGGGAGTTCAGTGTGTGTGGGTGTGAGAGCAATGGCAAGATGGCTGACAGTGGTGTCCTGCTGTTGGTTTGTGTGCAGTACCCAGCATGCCCTTGTGCTCCCCACGACACAGCAACAGTGTCAGACATCTTTGATGGGCCTTTCCACTCTCTGTGGGATGTGCATGCGTGAGTGTGAGCTTGCTGGGCCATGTGGTGGGGGATGTAGAGCTGTGACTACGACTCCCATCATGCTATTGCCTCCTCCCCCTTCCCAGCATGCCCATGCTTCCTTCCTTTTGACTCTGCTTCCCTGTGGGGTGGGCTGGCTGTGCTGACAGGATGGCTGGGAGTGTTGTCCTGGCAGTTGTTTGGCTGGAAGTCCCAAGAGTGGCCCTGTGCTTCACACAACATAACCCAGGGTGGTGGTTCTTTGTGGGATCTTGTGTTAGGATGGGGGCATTGCATTCTACCAGGTGGGTTCTGTGGAGTTTGTGTTGGGGTGTGTGTGAGGGGAGGTGCTTGTGACTATGGTCAGTGCTGCAAGTCCTCCTTCCCACCCAGCTAGCCAGATATCCCACCATGGAACGTGCTTGCATTGCAGGGAGTGGAAGTTGTCTCTCAGGATGTCAGTCAGTGGTGTCCTGCTGTTTGTTGGTGCACAGTTAGCAGCAGGGCCTTGTGCTCCCCACAGCAGTAGCCAGTGTCAGCCATCTTGTGAGTCCTTCTCCACTCCCTGTGATGTGAGCATGGTTCAGGATGGTGTTGATGGGACAGTTGTGGGGGTGACCAATATCAGTGGCTACGACTCCCATCATGCTATTGCCTCCACCCCCCTTCACAGCATGCCCATGCTTCCTTCCTTTTGACTCTGCTTCCCTGTGGGGTGGGCTGGCTGTGCTGACAGGATGGCTGGGAGTGTTGTCCTGGCAGTTGTTTGGCTGGAAGTCCCAAGAGTGGCCCTGTGCTTCACACAACATAACCCAGGGTGGTGGTTCTTTGTGGGATCTTGTGTTAGGATGGGGGCATTGCATTCTACCAGGTGGGTTCTGTGGAGTTTGTGTTGGGGTGTGTGTGAGGGAGGTGCTTGTGACTATGGTCAGTGCTGCAAGTCCTCCTTCCCACTCAGCTAGCCAGATATCCCACCATGGAACGTGCTTGCATTGCCGGGAGTGGAAGTTGTCTCTCAGGATGTCAGTCAGTGGTGTCCTGCTGTTTGTTGGTGCACAGTTGCCAGCAGGGCCTTGTGCTCCCCACAGCAGTAGCCAGTGTCAGCCATCTTGTGAGTCCTTCTCCACTCCCTGTGATGTGAGCATGGTTTAGGGTGGTGTTGATGGGACAGTTGTGGGGGGGGCAATATGTGTGACTGCGACTCACATGATGCTATTGGCTACACTGACTTGGCCAGCATACACAGAATTCCTTCCTTTGAGTGGTCTTCACTGTATGTTGGTGTTGTTGTGGTGGCTACATGTCTGGATGTGTTTGTTAGTTCTATTTGTGCCACTGCCTAGCTGTAGTTGTAGTTGTGTTTGTACATGTGTTGGCACAGTTGGATGTGACTTTTTTGATGGCATGTGTTGTGTTTATCTGAGTGACATACACATTTTGGGATGATTCTGTTCTGGTTGCTGTGTAATTGCTATGAGTGCATGGTTTGACTCTCCCCTTGACAGTGATGTGTGTGTTTTGTGGCAGTATATTGTGTACATTTGTTGTGTACTCACCAGGCTCTGGGATGTCCTCTAGTCCATATACGCTCACTGGCGGAAGGATGGCCCGCACCTTCTCCTCCCAGGGCCTGATGTATATTGGCTTGGCAGGAGGGCCACTGCCGGTGTATTGGCTGTTGATGTAGTCTTTCTTCAGCAGGTCCCGTACCCTCCTGCGCACGTCATACCACCTGTTCTGGATGTCGCTCTTTGTGCGCCGACATGGTGATTGTGCGTTCACCCTGTTGATGATCCTCTCCCACATCTTGGTTTTCTGGGAGATGGGGGTCTGTTGGACCAGTGTGCCAAAGAGCTGTGGCTCTACCCTGAGGATCTCGTCTACCATGACTTCCAATTCACTATCTAGGAACTTGGGATTCTTCTTGGGGGCATGGTGATGGGTGGTGATGGTGAGTGATGTGTGTGTTGGTGTGCAGGTGAGGGTATGTGAGTGTGTGTTTTGCTGGGTGTATGTGAGGTAGGTATTTGTTGGTGTGCTGCTGGTGTGTGGCTTGTGTGAGGGATGAGCTGTGGGTGTGTGGTTGCTTTCTCTTGGGTGCTGGCAGTGGAATGGCATTTGCAAAGGCTCATGGTTGTGATTTGTGTCCTTTATATAGGTGGAGTTGTGGGTGTGTCTTTGTTCTCTGTCCCCACCCCCCCAGTATTTATTGGCTTGGTAATTGCTTGTTTGGCCTTTTTTGGGTGATTTTTCCTTTGTACTGTCTGTGTATGTTGGAAACGTTCTTGTGACCGAGTCGGACCCTGCATTTGTCTCGTACGGTCTTCTCCGTTTCGTTCACGCTGTGTTTGTGCAGTTTTCTATGCTGTGTATGCGTCGGTCGCGGTGTTTTGTGTTGCATCGGCTCGGTTTTGTATGCGTGTCGGTCGTGCGGCTTGGCCTCCGTCCGACTCGCTCGTGGTTTTCGCGCCTTGCATCGTACTTTGCGGTTTGGAGTTCGCGTGTACGTTTCGGTCGGATTTGTTCCGGGTGCGTGTCGGTCGGTTGGATTCGCGTGTTTTTCCGGCCGGATTGCTGTTTTCCGTGCGGCTCGGTCGATCGACTTGGTTTCGGTACGGGTCGGTCGGATTTTTCACGCCTTGCATCGTACTTGGCGTGTCGGGCGCCACAGGTACGTGTCGGTCGTTATTATTTCCGGATCCGAGTCGGTCGGTGCTTTTTCCGGCCCGAATCGGAATCGACCCCTAAATGTTGGAAGCGGTACATAGATGACATCTTTCTGATTTGGACAGGAAGTGAGACAGACTTTGGCAATTTTGTTACATACCTTAACACCATCCAGACCCATCTCACATTTACATCCACAGTACATAAATCCACCATCGCATTCCTTGATTTAACCATCAATCATGATAAAGGGAGACTATACACTTCCCTCCATAGGAAACCCACTGAAAAGAACACCCTCCTCTCGTACCAAAGCCAACATCCACGTGCACTAAGGGATGTACTGCCCTTCGGCCAATTCCTTAGGATACGCCGCAATTGCACCCTTAAAACAGACTACATGTGAGAGGCGGAGATACTAAGGACCAAACTAGTCACGAGAGGGTACCCCAACAGACTTTTAAAAAAATCTCTCAAATACGCCTGGCACTGCCCCAGGGAAGAACTTCTCAAGACAAAAGAGAAACCTAATCTCAACAAGATTGTATGTGTCACCACCTTTGACACACACACCAATCAAGTCCGCAACCTGATCACCAAAAATTGGAATATTATCCAGAGTATTGATCCCACAATAGACACACCTCTGTTTGCCTACAAACGAGGAAAAAATATAAAAGATCATCTGGTCAGGTCATCTACAGACTTAATCACCAACAGGATAAACACATTGATTACAGCATGGGGCCTACCCAAAATGAAAGGACACCACAAATGTGGCAACTGTGTTTCCTGCAATTTCACGTTCAATACCAACACATTTGAACATGGTAGTGTAAAACACGATTTACAATCATTCTCTAACTGCAATACAAACAATGTTGTTTATTGCATATGGTGTCCGTGTGGCCTCCCCTATATTGGACAAACACAGCAACCGGTCAAGGCTCGCATTGGCCAACATTGCAGCCATATACGCAGATCAGTTGAAAACGCACCACTTGTGTCTCATTACAATGTAAAAGGTCATACTGCTGATGAAATAAAGTGGCAAGTAATTGAGATCACCACTCTTCCAGAAAGAGGAGGTGACATCCTTCAGATACACCAAGGGAATGAATGCCGCTGGATAGATTAGGTGAATTCAATAAATGAAGGGCTTAACTCTGCTGAGGAATGGAGAGGATATGTCACTACCCTTCGCTAAACAACTGCATGTGATATAACAATTGTGGCCTGAATACACCTGTATGTCATCTGACATCCGACTATGCTTGCTCTAACAGATTTAATTACTTCATTTTCGCTGTGACACTTGAACTGTATATATTAGATTCACTCTTATGCAATATGTGTTCACTAACTAAGAATTACAATTGTGAAATGTCTGCCCACATACAATGTTCACACTCCATGAAGTGCCCAGAATGCGTGTTTGCATATTATAAACACCGGCGAAATTCAGAATTTTGTAAATATATAAAGTATATATGTCATTTTACCTGCTCTTCCCTATTTAGTACCCATCACCGGTATTGTGCCCTAATTCCCACCTATTAACAGAGTATTCACAACTGTCATTAGCGCAACAGCCCCACCTTGTGCCACACATTTTATTTCTTCACCTCCCACTGAGGTCTTTTTTCACTCTTTACCGATCACGGAAACGGAGCACCGGATTGCTCGGTGCAGCGGTTTTCCCTAGCTAGGTCTGCCGGTTTCCCTTGGCAAAAAGAGCGGGAAACCCTGTATATAACAATCCTCTCTGGATGAGGATCTCTGTCATTGTACCCGATCAAGCTGACTGACGCGGCTTTTTGTGAATCTACACGCGGAGCGCTGTCCCGCTTTTCCATGCTTCTACCGAGGTAAGAATTGGCACATCCAGGCCGCTTAGCCCTTGCGCTCAGCCCTTAATTCAGTAATCTGACCCCTACATTATTTTAATTTCCAGAAATACTCTCAGTGCATTGTCACTGTTAATCCACAAAGGGATTCTACAGCGCTACGGCTGTGGCGTAAAACTAATTGAGCCCCTCTGGCCCACCTACATACCCCATTGGATTGACAGCCTGTCCTCACATTGAGGTAAGAACCTCGGTGTAACTTGTAATTGATTATACATAGCGCATTGTCCAATTATCAGTAATTGCAATATTCTTCTTTACTTCTTTTCTCACAATCACAGTACCCGGACGGGTCCTCATGTGAGTAAACCTTTTCCTCTTTTCTTCATGTGTGGCACATCATTTTCACAAGGCTGCGCAACCATATATTCAGGTACCTTTTATCCAACGGCCTTCATTTTATTTTTATTTTTCCTATTTTTCGCATTTGTGCCGGTATATGGGCCTTATGCTCTTTTTATTTCAATCCCATTTAGATGTCCCTTCATCAATAGTCCTGAAGAGACCCCACATTGTTTTGAGGGTCGAAACGCCGTCGACAATCAGAAGAAGTGAACCATTTCCCCAGCACATATCATTGTATATAGCTGCTGTTCACTTGGAATCATTTTGATAATGGTCGACTTGTACAAACTGTGGAAACCTTGTATTTAATATTCACGTTGTCACTTAGGTTTAGGTTCCCTTTGTCACTTGGGACACTATGCACAAATGTTGTTTTGATGTATAATGTTTACTCCTAACTTTATTGTTTAAAAAATCCATAAAATATACTACACTGGAATCGGTGTGTTAGTGGTTCCTTCGCGCTCTGCCATTATCTAACCCTCTATATCGCGATTGTGCTTATGTATCATAACCTCATAGTATATTATTCCACAGGAACCATTGTTTTTCCTACACAACTCGCTGGTGTGCAGCCGTGGCAGCCATTCTTTCCGCCGTCATCCGCTCCATGTTCTCCATGAGCCCCCGCATCTGTCCCAACTCCCGGCTGACATCGCTGGAGCCACTCTGACTGGACAGTTGTTCTTGTCTCAGTATCATGACTCCAGCGATGTCAGCCATGGATCGTTGGAGAGCATGGAGCGGACTGTGGGTGTCCGTTAGGGACTGTAAGTGGTCTCTGATGGGAATCAGACACCCATGTATGGCATCAAGTTTGGCTGCCATGAGGTCGAACCCCACCCGCACCGCACCTGATCAGCCATCTTCTCCTGGACCTCTAACACACGGCGTTGGAAGGCCATGTGTTGTTCGTGGGGGTCCTGGGAGACAGCCGGGGTGGTAGGTGCTTCCTGCTGTGTGATCTAACAGAATCAATTTTTTCTGCCAGCCGACCATCATGTCGCTCGATTGCCTCGCCCGTTGAGACCCAGAGAATCGGCACCCTGACATTATTTACATCCTCCGAATCGGTTTATTTGATATAAACGGGGAACTCAACGTTCAATCTAGCCAGGATTCTCCCATATTTCACTGGATTCAGTTATTCTCCATTTAAGAAGCGACGGCTCCAGAACCAGTTATTTTACTCTATCATTGAGTATCCCGGTCTATTCGTGCTCTTTACCTTTTGATCAGCCTATTTAGCTACTTGCCTATCCGGGAGGCGTTCCTCTGTCTGGATTCTTATTGACTGCACTAAGGGTGGCTTTATATCCAGTTCGACACTGCTACCTTTGGTTACTGTTCGTTGGTCTGCTACCTACTGAGATTTATATCATTCTCAATTTAGAACCTACCCACCGCTTGAACTTACCGCTATTTGTGCCCTGAAGAAGGTGTTTGCCCACAGAAGGGTTATACACCGAAACGCGCGTCGGCGCTCCTTGATCTAACCGTTGTTAGAGCGTTTATTATATTTTCCCTTTCAGAATTAATTTTTTATGTATTAAATTTTGTTGCTGGTGTAGCATTATTGAATTCTTCACGGTTAATGTTTCAGAATTATATTAATTGTATTGTGTTATTTTCAGTTCTTTGTCCTATATCATGTCTTATTGTTTTGGGACGTTTTGTGGGGATCTATTTAAACATGTATGCTGATTGATTATTTGAGTGAATGTATGATGTTTGGTTCTGAATGATTGCGGTTTGTTTGAAGGAATGATAGTGCGAGCGTGATTGAATAAGCGGTGGGACTTGTTTCTATTGATCTTATTATCATGCTTTTTAATGTATTGACTTAATAAATTTATATTTTTGGATATACATTTTTTGTTCATTTTTCTATGTTAACTTATTATTTAGCACTGGTTAGGTATAAATCAATATGACTCAATGCATTGTTAAAAATATATAGGTAGGGTTGCCAATCTTGTTTGATTGTATTGTTTCTTTCCCCTATGTGTCCCTACCTCTATCAAACTCTATAGGAGCCCCCTCTGTTTGAGCGGTGGACAGTTGTTCTTGTCTCAGTATCATGACTCCAGCGATGTCAGCCATGGATCGTTGGAGAGCATGGAGCGGACTGTGGGTGTCCGTTAGGGACTGTAAGTGGTCCCTGATGGGAATCAGACACCCATGTATGGCATCAAGTTTGGCTGCCATGAGGTCGAACCCCACCCGCACCTGATCAGCCATCTTCTCCTGGACCTCTAACACATGGAGTTGGAAGGCCATGTGTTGTTCGTGGGGGTCCTGGGAGACAGCCGGGGTGGTAGGTGCTTCCTGCTGTGTGGTCTGTGCAGGGGGTGGGGTCTCCTCGATGCAGCTGGGCTGCCCTGCTCCTGGAGGTGGGGTGACGAAGCTGTCAATGAGGATTTGGAGGGCTTCGGTGTCGATGTTGGGGATGTCCTCATCGTCATCAGTGAAGAGTTGATGGGGCTGCTCTGCAGGAGGTGTTGATGCTCCCTCTGCAATGAGAAGGGGAGATGCAGTATTACATTGTGTTCACATGTATGTTGACGCATTGTACAAGTTCACATACAGACTGCATGACAATGTACATTGTGACTGTTTAGGAGGAGCTGCCTATTTGATGCGGAACAGTGGACATTTCAACGACATCACGGATATGTGTTTGTACTTTTACATTGACATCTCACATTTCCCTGCTATGCCAAATGTGATTGGCCAGTTTCTACACACAAGCGGCACCTGTTGTGTCCTCTGTCCTGTTGTAAACGTGTTGCAGTTTGTACCATATTGTTGTCAATGCTGATGTGCTCTGAATGTCATGTGTGTGTGCTGCATTTTTGGAGAGTCGCCCCTGCAGCTCTGATTTTGCTGCCCCTTGTCCCTTTCAGGCGGTGTGCCTTTGACTTCTGTGCCCATACAGTGCTGAGATGTTGCAGACTTGGGTGAATTTGGGTCTTGGTGGGAGTTGGGACTCTGGGGCATGGTTTGTCCGCATATGTGTTGTTGACGTCAGGGGTTGTTTGTGCAGGTGGATGTGTCAGAGTGTGACCTGCTCCTTTACGGATGTGGTCCACACTCAGCCACCTCAGTGTGGTGGCGTGCACCATGTCATGATGATTGGACTGCAGCCATGCTAATCGTCATGCAGTGTCACTTGCATTGTCAGTGTGGCTCACGGACCCGCAGCTTTGTTGGGTTCAGCACATGTGCATGGGTTGGTTGTGAGATGAGTGATGTGTGGGTGGGCCTCCTCTGGGCACATAGTCGACGGGGGCCTACGTGCTGTTTCGATGTGTGCTGCAGTGTGCCAAGGGGATCAGGGACTTGATCCAGAGTCATTGTGGGTGTGCACTGTGCTCCGCTTGATTGTGCATGTGTGCCATTGTGCCCATCTCCCCCCGTGCCCCCAGTCCCTGGTCGTTACTCACCCTGTTGCTGTTGTGTCAGGTCATGTTGAGCAGTGTCCGGACCCCCAACTCCTGCCACCATCTCCCCACTGATGACTGTGGACACCATTTCCTCCATCTCATCCAGCTCCTCCTGTGGCGCTGGACTCCCACCTCCAGTCTGCATTGCTGCCTTCTGGTTGTTGGCGAGTTTCTGCTTGGTCTTGCGCTTCACATCATTCCAGCGCCTCTTGAGCTCTTCCATTGTCCTCCTCAGCACTCCAACTGCATTCACCTTGCCCACGATGGACTGGCATGTTGCATTTTTTCTTGCCAATGACACAGTGGATGTGACGAACAGTTGTTGATGGTGTTCTATCACCTCCGTGATCAGGATCCTGTTTTCCTGCGGACTGAACCGCGTCTTCCTCTTCTTCTTGTCCTTGCCCTTCCCTGTCCCCGAGGTCCCAGGCTGGTCCTCCGTGGGGCTTGTGGGGTTCTGGTTGTCCTCTGTACCTGCTCCAGCTGCCTCCATTGTGCTTCGCTGTAGTTTGGTTTTTGTTTGTGGTTTTTTTTTCTGCTTTTGTAGTGATTTTTCCCGCCTGATGTGTGTGATTTGCCGGCCTGGCGCTGCTTTTCGCTGATTGTCTTATCGCGGTTGGGCCCATTGCAACTTTTTTTGCGTTCGGGTTTGGATTTTCATCGCCGTCCCGGTAATGTTATCGCGGACATTTGACGCGTTATCGGGAGACTATCGCATGTTACCGCCGTGTTCAAAATACGACATTGACTCAGCGTTATTTTCCCGCGATAGACGGCGATATGAAAACTTGCGTTAACCTATTTTGGCGATGTTTATCGCACGTTCTTGAGAATATCCCCCTATGATTGTTTAGATCAAAGACTAACTACAACAATTATTTTATTGCCACTAGCGAATGTGAGCATACTTTTCAAATTACGGGAGGATGGGGATTAAAGGGTAGATCTCATCCTGTTTTCCCGGGAATCTATTATGTGTGTGGTAAGAAAGCCTATTATAGGTTACCTGCACATTGGTATGGAAGCTGTTATTTTGGAATTGTTTTTCCAAAAGTGTACCATGTAGACCGTAAGGACAATAGTGTCAATGAAATAAAACAAGGACTAATGCGTAGTAAGAGAGCACGTTTTTCGGAAATAGTAGGTGATATCTTTGGTGCACTAATACCCTCAGTTGGAGTTGTTTTAAATTCACAAAAATTCGAAAATTGTCCACAGTGGTTGATCGTTTATCAACAGATACTGGTGGTAGTTTCTTGATGGTTGATACCGAAATGGTGGCAACCAGATCAATGGTTTTGCAAAATCGACTTGCCTTAGATATTCTTTTGGCAAAAGAAGGAGGAGTCTGTGGCATGTTGAAAATTCAACACTGCTGTATCTATATCCCGGATAAAAGTAAAGGGATAGAAGGATATATTAGAAATATTACAAAATTACATAATGATCTGACCCAACTGGAGGTTGACGGTGTTTGGGAGAAACTTGGTAAGAGTTTTTCCTCTGTAAGTAAATGGTTTTCTACCTTTGGAAGTAGTTTATTGGGAAAAATAATAATGCCAATATTTTCAATAGTAGTAGTAACTCTAATAATATTTACTGCGTATAAGTGTTGTAAATGCATAAGAGAAAGAAAAGATGCAACAGATGAAAAGAATAAAAGAAAAGGAAGAAAGAGAAAGACAGAAGAAGAATTAGAAAATATAAATGAAGAATATTATGATGTGATGAAAAAGCTAGATAAAAGTGCCATAAAAAGAGAGAGAGAAAGTAAATTCTAGATAAAGTGGAAGGTGGCACTCGGTATGGTGAGTATTATGATGGCTCCTATAAGCCATCAGAGGGGGGATTGATGGAGCAGGATTTCGCTAAAGAAACTTGATCAATTGAACACCCACATAATACGTACTAACAGTAAGTAGTACTAGAACAACTAATGTGCACATTTACACTACACGAGGGAAGCTTGTTTGCAATATGCATGAACTAACCCTGAATAATACGTAAATAACCGGAAATGTAATAATCTTGTGTTTAAAACGAATTAATAAGGTTTACATTGCAAGGCCGCATGCATATTTAGTAAAAAGTATGGTGTGTGTTGCTTTAAACTAATTAAAAAATGCAGCTTTCCTGCTTGTGCTATGCTAGGCTAACCGTTAATATAAGATAGAGTTAAAGTGGGTGGTAAACAGTGAAAATTGCATTGTCACATAATAAATGTCTGTTTTCCGTTCTTTTAGTAATGGACGAGTCCTCCATCTTTTAAAGTTAGCTTAACCGAGGGCGGGTGGAATTAGGAGCGAGCAGGAACCATGTGACCACATGACTGAACTGCTGTGCAAAGCTGAAAAAACCTGACCTGGTGAAGGACAGAACATTGAAAGCCAGCCAAAGCCAGTGTCATCGTGCGAACGGAATCTATAGTTGTTGAATTTATTAAAATGTATAATAAATTGTTGCATGTGTACTCATGAGAGAGAAGAAGTATTGATGACTGTATAAAAAATTGTTTATCTGGATCTGGTGTAGTCAAAAGTAGATGATTTCATAATGGGGTGACATCCCACCCCTAGAACCCAACCAATCCCTTAGCTAGAAAATGTGAATTTAGCAACTATTGTGGGATGGACATGTACCTTTAGGGTATAAGAATAGGTACTTTAGGGGTGTGGTTTAGCTGCTGGTGGGTCGCTTAGGCTGGAGGTGTCAGAGAGAGAGGGATGCGTCGCTGTTCGTCGGTGTGCTGAGAGGCCTAGCTGTTCCTGTCCTGTCCCTGTCGTGGTTCTTGAGTCTTTGATCCCTGACTCTTGGTTCAGGGGACCCCCACTGCCGCCTAGGCCTGGGTGGTGGTTTTTTCCTTACAGATCCCTTGGGTTTGTATATGATCTAACTTAGCATTTCAGAAATTATTTTTGCAGTCGTATTCTTTTTTCTGAAATTTTTGTCTCTTCATCTATCCCCTCCGAATCGTTTAGTTTTAAGTGATGGAATTTACTTGTATCTAATGTCTCTTCATCTATCCACTCTTTGCAACGTATATTGAAATAATTGTTCCGTTGTTTCTATGATTAGATTGTTACTCTCTCTCATGAGGTTTTCAGTTTTTGAAATTTTGAATGTAATCGCTATGAGCATTTATTATTACTAGATAAAATTATTAAATCTCACCAAGAGTTTGTGGTTATTTAGCCACTTTCTAAGATTAGTTATTTAATTTGAGAAAATTCCATTGCTATCAACTCTTCAACTAATTGGTTCATCGACCAAGTAGATGAAAAGTCGATCATCATTTGTTCAATACGCAAAGTACAAGATGTTGAAATATTGAGCCTGAGTAACAAGAGTAAATTGAAGTAAAGTTAACAAACTTGACACCAGCGCATCAGGGATTTTGGGTGAATGTGTATGGGCCAATGTATGATGTTATTGAATGTTTATCCCTGATCAATTTATTGGGTTCACGCTAGATCACATGCATATGCGTAGTTAAGGCGGATGCACTGTTCAGTGGCCATTGTTACGCTTGTGGGGAAATGGCACGCGTGGCTCAGCCTGTGTTGTAAAGGCTGTTTCCCCTTGTGGCACTGCCCTACTAAAAAATGCTGTAAATATGCCCCATGGTTTTTGGCACTGCCCCAGATTTACAACATAGCGTAAATCAGGGGCAATGCCAAAACTAATGCCTTCCCAAAGTAGGTGTAATGAGGAGAAATGTTTACATTTCTCTTCAATTTTTCTTCTTTCCACATGTGCTGCATTTTGCAGCACAAATAGAACACAGAAAACGCTTTCTCTGATTGTTTTTGTGCAGGAAGATTTTCCTTCCTGCACAAAAACAATCATGCCAACAACACAGACACTCTTGCATTAAGGTGCAAAGGTGCCTGCGTTGGAGCTCGAATGCAGTTTGGCGCTGGCAAACAGGACAAGAATGCACTGTATCTTGTAGATACAGCAGATTCCTGTCCTTTTCTTATGACGTAGGGCAGCATAGCAAGAAGGCTTGCGGTGCTGCCCTACAACAAAATATTGAAACTATGCCGCTAAGTGTTCAGCATCAAGAAACGATGAAATATATTTTAATTTAATAAGCTGATGAAAGCATCCATGCATGTCTGCTCTAACATGAGAAATCAGAATTCACTGATTGTTTTAGCTTTCAAGGCTACTGGGATATGAAGACCAAAATGTTCAGAGCCCCAAAAACAGTAAACTCCATTTTGCATTTGTTAAGCTATGAGTGGTTAAAATTTATTCGGGCTGTATTTAAGCTATTTTGAAGAGCAATGGTCAACACCAAGTCATGAGAATGTGATATGAGTTTAATTATCATGAGCATAGGATTGATATGCAATCTAAAATAGTTTTTAAAGATATTGAAAAATTGGGCAAGATAAATGTTAAATGATAAAAGAGTAGACTTCCCAATGAGAAGAGGCCAATGTTAGCCCATTGAGACCTGAGTAAAATAAATGTCTGAAAACACCAAACGGTAAGATATATATGAAGTGACCAGCCATGAGGTCAGACCCTTCAGTGTGGAACGGCCACAACCTCAGTTCTATTTCCATAGCCACTCCCAATTGAAACGTATTGTCGCATTTTCAGAGATGCCATTCACTTGATAGCTGCAGACACGGATTCCACCACTCCAGCACTTGGCTCATCTTCAAGGAATCGCTGCTCAGTAGCCACCAGCCACCAGCATATTTCTCCGTTCCCTGCCGAAGCATCTGACCACATTGCAGGTTACCTCCATATATATGGACCTCTTGTACATTTGCGGAGAAGGTATAATTTGATTATAAAGCCGCCATACATAACTTTTGGCTTCCTGGTATTCTGGCCATACCAATACCATTCTCATGTTTCACTTTCACAGACTATCCTTTCCTTGATATACCCTGACCCAGCTTCTCCCTCATTGACATAGTCTGCTCTGTTTTACGTATTTCCCACATATCGCCCTACAGCTAAAACGTCTGACCTTATCTCAGGTTCTGTCTCCAACACATAGTCACAGAGCAGGTAAAAATGTAGGTTTATGCCACTTTCTGCATCAGCTTACAGCTTACCTTTTCCCCATCTCATGTCAGTTCGTATTCCTTTTAAGAGAACATTCTCACCTTGACGTCTCCTCACACAGCTCCTTCCATTGAGTGAGAAATTAAATTTCATTGACTCCCTCCCCATTCTACACTGGTGAGCTCCTGATATTTTACACAACCAATTCACCATACTCTCTATGGTTGAATTCACTTTTAATTTTTGATCTTTCCTTGGCTCAATTTATGGCATGGAATCAATTATATGTAAATAATTACGGCACATCGTTGCAGTGTAAAATACCTGTCATATAATATTTTATCATTTATGGCCCCTTTCTGTCTTTTTCCCTGCCATTCCCATGTAGTACCTCCCGGACTCATGTTGATTTGAATCCTGATGATGATCCCAATATTCTCAGAGATCGAAACGTCATTTTCCTTTAGGATGGACTCATTTTACAAAATTTAATTTGTGATATAAGGGCTGTACTTTTGTAAAACACAAATATATGTTACTGTATTCATGTGTATCATGCTTGCCTGAACGGATATGTGACGTTACCACGCATGCCATTACCCCGCATGCCGTTGCAACACAAAACTTTACCCCGACTTTCTGTCGGGGCTGGAAGTTGGAATAGTTTAATTTACTATTCCAACTCCAGTGTGTGCAACAGTAGGGAAGGTGTTGGAGTTAAATCCAACACCTTCTACCCACTGCTACACACCTTTTGCGTTGCAATGGCATGCAGGGTAATGGCATGCATTGTACCGCTTGCGGTGTAACTGCTGTTTCCCTGCCTGAACACCAAGCACATTTCTTTTCACCTCCCTGATACTGTTCATAATTATTGCTTGTTTTGATTTATAACATTTATGACTGATTATTAAATCTGTGCAATATTTTCTCAATTGCATAGTATCCTTTATTATAATAGGAACCATTGTCACTTTTACTCTATTGATACCACATGTCTTTAATGATCACATGGCTTCTTTTGTATTTCAGGACAAATTTACACTTACAGCATTTTACATCTGGCACAGAATCTGTAAGAGTTCATTTTACAAAGTAGACTACTCCAGGAAGGTACAACTGGGACCATATTACAGAATACGGCGCACTCTCTTTGTTTGTGCAGGGCGCACCTTTAACAAGTTGCGCCCTGCGCAAACAAGGAGAATGTGCAGTATTAAATTGAATGTGGTGCCCCCAGGGCAGCCACAAAATTATGCTTCCCTGGGGGCAGCGCATTCAAATGAAATATGGAGCGGCCTTGAAGCAACCGTACCATGTTTCACTGTCCAGACAGCAACTCGCCTGCACTTTTACAGGGGATTAAAAACCTCCTTGCAGCCTGGTGCAGTGAGTGACTGCACCTGCCTGAAGGGGATCTCCAGGGGGTCCTTTAGATGCCCTTTTCCCCCTCCAGATGGCTGCTATCAGGGGGCAGTGCGCCTCCTGACAGCTTCTTTGCCTCTACGCCCGCGTCTATAATACGGTGAGGGTGCAAAGTCAAAGGGATTCCCTCTCGTGATAGTGCTGGCACCTTATGTGCGCCAGTGCTATCTGTATTACAGAAGGGGTCACACAAGTGTCTGCGGCTGTTTCTGTACTACCATAGTGCCCCGGGGCGTGCCAAGCGGGTGCACATGCCGGTTGCGCCCCCGGGGCACTTTCCATAATACAGCCTCTGGTATACATTTCCAGGAATACTACTGGAATATTTGTTGGGGAAAAAAATGAAAATAAGAAATCGGTTGCAAACGTATGAACTGTTCTTGGAAATTAGATTTCTTAATTTTATCCTATGACTTTGTAAATTATGCCAAGTATAATGCCTTTTCACTATTTACCTAATACTGTTGAGTCTGGCATATGCTTCAAATCCATCCTAAGACCTTAGATGTTTTCTTTTTTGGTTATTTTTTTAATTAATTTTTATTTATTCAAGAACATCAGTAATCCATATAGAGTGACACAAGAATTAACAATGAATAGTCTATGCAAGGTTCATATAATAATAAAAATGAAAGAAAGAATATAAGCATATCAACATTAAACAGTTAAACTAATCTCCAAATCTGTCTACAGTAGACACATCTACCTCTAAAATTAAGAAAAAACACAGAAAAACAAATAATCATGTGAGCATTTATACACACATACAAAGTGGGAGTAAATAATCTAGTAAAAAAAAATATTCTGATATACCAATGTTCAGCACAAATGGAATACCCAGAGAATTACTAGCAAAGGGCCATAATCCT
This sequence comes from Calotriton arnoldi, assembly GCA_963921515.1. Lineage (NCBI taxonomy): Eukaryota > Metazoa > Chordata > Amphibia > Caudata > Salamandridae > Calotriton > Calotriton arnoldi. Next base: position 467,507 of record CAWUFW010009267.1, read on the forward strand.
GGTAGTTCTTTTCAGCCTAGTGCTACTCCACATATAAGCAATAAAGGCCTCCCATGCTGCATTGAAAAATGACTCTCTGTTTCTCAGTTTGTAAGAAATTCTATCCATATATGCCACATTATCCACCTTTGAAATCAAATCTTAGCTGTTCTTGCAGAGTTTGAATGTATTTTCCTAGTTGCTAGTGTTTTGTTGAGCCAAAGCATTTGATACTTTGTGATTTTAATAACATCATCAGGCCAGACAAATGATTGTCTTTAGTCAGTTGTTCTCCAGTCACCATTATAATTTGCTACGAAATGTCATCCCGTAACTCAATTAATTTAGGGCATGACATGAGCATGGCTAAGAGAAACATGCTTTGTTTGGCATTCCTAGAATGTATCATCCCCTGCTTGTGGTAAGTCTCCTGGACTTTGCTGGTCCTCATCGTGTACTTTCTTGACTCCCTGCGTGGACTGCATTTGCCAAGGCTTATTGGTGCTCCTGTTGTACACCGACCCCTCAGCACTCGACATCCTTTATGGGACAGCTCGTATCCGGCTCCTGGTCATCCTCAGTGTCGCCTGGTCCCTACAGCTGCAGAGTCAAGGTCCTCGTCATCTTCCCTGAAGCACCCGACATCCGTGGGCATTCGTCTACCAAGCTCCTGGTCACTCCTAAGTGACCCAGACTCTGTCCCCTCTGCTTTCAGGTACTCCTCGACAAGAATCTATGTTTGGATTCCCCCGGTCACTTCCTCCTCTTCCAGCAGCGGCACTTTCCTTAAGTCCTCCATTGGGTTCGACAGCGGTTTCCAACACCACTTCACCCCTATGCACACCGCTTCCCTGGTGTAGGTAAAGTGGCTACTAGGGTATCCACGGGTGGGGTGGCTCTCCAACCTTCTGGCTTCCACAGGGTTCCTTCAGGGTCCACTGGGAAGGATCCTTAATCTTTAAAAATCCAGCCACGACTTACAAGTAGAATTGTACGGAGCCTGCGGTCGTGTTCCCACACTGCACGCGTCCTCCGTGGGGTCCCTATCTACTTACCTTGTGTGGTTTTTTGAGCCCCCAGCGATTCTACGTCCTTTCAAAATTGTCCTGACTTGAGTCGTGGTTCTTATACCACTTTCTTAGTATATGGTTTGGTCCCCCCCTGGGGCCCACTGTGTATTAGTGCTATTTACTGTGATTTCTTTGCTAAAGTATTGTGTGCTTTGTGTATATCTCTGTGTGGGAGATACTGTAACACACTAGATAGTGTTAAATAATAAATGCATATTTTTATAAATACTTTGTGTGGTTCTCTTTTCATTTAATCTATACTGTAAGATTGCATTCTGGTAAAAACATGCTGCTTTACACTTCTTCAAGACTAAGGCTACCACTTAGAGAGCTTTCTGTGGTTGTCTAAGACCTCTTAAACCACCATAAGTGTTGTCTGGACTGGTGCAAGGTGCCCACTTACATTAGTGGACATCATATACCAGGCCAGCTTCTCCCAGTGGGGCACATCACATTCTCAAATACATGCAGGTTCTCTTTCCGGATCATTCCACGTATTATTGAGGTATTCAGGTTTCCTCCTTTGCCAGAGACTATTTTATTTAGGATATTCAGAAAATTCTGTGTGTCTCTTCTATGCATTAATAGAAAATTCATCAGCAACCACCTCAAGGTCAAACAGTTCCAAATCTCAGAGGATAGTATACTATATTTACTTCTGATATCAATGAATGACAATATTTGTAGCACACAGGCTCTTACAGATTACCTAGTGTAGTGTAGTTCCTATTTCCCTAATAGGCTCTGCGCATTGGAATAATATAACCTATAGGTTTGACATAGGACTAAGGTCGGTATGTCCCTATCGAGTATATTAAACTTAATTACTTGTGCCAGCTAGCTCAGAGGCCATTAGAAACTCCTTGAGAACAAGAAGGGAGTAGTTTCTGGCAACCGAAAAACATGACAACTTTTGTTTCCCTTTAGAAGCGGAACACGTCTCAGAATCGTGGAAACAATAGATAACAGTTTTACTCAGTCAATCATGCATGCTTAGTTTCTACAGAGTTACACAGAAAGGAAAGACGGGCGTTTCAATAAAAAGGGTTTATTGAACAGTCTTGTTTCTCGTGTAAGAGATATGTGCTGTTATGATCACAAGACAGTATGCAAGATAAATAATGTACAGCGTAAGCAGTAGAAATAAATAATACTGCGCTAGCATTATCTTTTAGCATATATTCACGTACATAAATAATATGAGCTAAAAATGCGAGTACTCATACGATGCATCTCTAAGCTAGTTCTACCCCAATGTACCTAACCTAGTCTAGGTGTAGGGAAAGGTAGAAGTAGGTGGAGTATTCTCTAGTCTGGTATACTAAGAGTATGTTTAAGTCTAGTATGCCAAGTATGGTATGCCAAGAGTCCCCTTAGGATCTAGTCAGCTCCATACCTTGAGAATGAGAGAGGTAGGAATCTCTTGCCGGATCTGGAACTCTAACACCCCGCGAAGGGAGTCAGAACACTGGAAGCTGGATTCGTCTGCGTGCAGGAATGACAGCGTCTTCCCAGTGCGTCAGGCCGGGATACAGGCTCCTCTGAAGTCGAGGTCTCCTCTAACTTGCTTTGGCAAGGGAAGGTATATTTATACCTGGTAGGTGTCTTGGAATGATAGCATTGACGTGAAGTCGGACAGAGGAAGACGTCAGGAATGAACCCTTGAGGTATAACGGTTCATACATAATAGATGAGTTCTTGGAGAAATCAATAGTCCTGTGCTAGGGGAACTCCCGAAGCTTAAGGGTCTAGTTTCTAAGAACTCGTTGTGACGTTAGGGTGGACTGATGTCGGTGACCATGCCTGTATTTGGAGTGCACGGTTAATGCCTAAATAAGGACAGGGATTCTATGCCTATATAAGGGCAATGCAATTGTGCCTATATAAGGACATGATTCAGGAAAACCTATATATGGACCCCTAAAGCAGAATACAACACCCACTCCATCTTCGATTGAACGATAATACTAAATGCTAAACATTTAAATGCTAAACATAAAATTGAGTACCACATGTTGCTAATAACATTTCTAAAAGCATTTTAAAACAAGCTCAAAAACTGTTGAAATGCAATAGGTACTGTACATTTAAAGCATCGTTTCCATTCTAAGCATATAACGGAAGTAAAATGCAACGTGAATGAAAACAGAAAATTATACATATGACGAAATGGTCGATAAGTTTCTCAAAATCAAAGCCATTGCATATCATAGAATTAAATGAAATGTTAGACAAGTAAGGTGACAATGTGTCCCTGGAAGTATTCAAAGAAGTCCGTTTTATAAGACTAGTTCTACTGTAAGCAGATTGTTCATTTGCCATGTTTTCTCTTTTGAGAGCAAAAAAAAAAACTGTTTTTAAAGGAAAAAGTTCAATTTCTGGGAATAGTTCCAAGTTTTGAAAATATGAAGGCCAAATTTCAATGGTGCCCTGGTACACTGTGAGCCGAATAAAAGTCAGTGTATGGGTCTGGCGTAAACATTAGATCATCTATGTCCGTAGCCAAAATATCGTCCACCGAAGTTGATGACATTTGGAACACCTCGTTCAGAAGGTTAATTGCACAGATATGAGAAAAATCGCCTTCAGCAGAAGAGGCAATGTTCGCGTCCGTTGTTACCTGTGTGCCCGTTGATCCATCTCGTACCTCAGCAGCAGCCGGAAGCGTCTGTGAGATCTCAATGAATGCCGTCATCAGGATTGGTAGCCTCTGGGGACAACACACAGCATGGGCCGTTATCGGGTCCAGCAGAGTATCGATATCCGTTGGCATGACTGATGGGAGTGTTAGACAGGTGTCTAGCACGCATTCTTCACCGCAAAACAGGCAGCGTAGAACAGGTAAGATGCAATCTTGCCAGATTGGTCTGAATGACAGGAACCACGTTGTATTAAGTTCCCGTAGACGAGGCATGCCCAAAAGCTGTACTATTCGCTCTCGGCATTTCCGTTCAAGGAGGGCTCTCTCCACATCGCTCTGGAGTGATGTTGGCGAAGAGGCTTGCCATAGCGTAGTAGGAGGAATAGAAACAGAATTCATGCAACAAGTGCTAGAATTAACAGCACACCACCAAACACCGAATGTGCGAAGTTTGGGATGATTCCGAGGACAGCCTGGAAAGGTGCTAATAGTCCGGAACAGATGGTCTTAAATACATGTACAATTCCGCTTGTATCAGACATGTTGAAGATACGTCCTATCATTTCTACGAAATGTATAGGGCAGTTTGTACGAATTAAAGCCTGTATCTCAGTCGAAGTCCTTGCAACTTGTAGATCATAGGTCTCTTTGGCCGAGGTCAAAGGCACTGATTGTTGTATAAGCATGGCTTTCATTCTGCTTAAAGTATCAAATTGTATAAAAGAGACATTCAACGAAGGCCATAAAGGCGACTCCCTGACTGTGTCTATTGGGGCAAACAATACTTGCATACAGCAAGTGACCCTGGAGTTGACCGTTACTAGATATGGGATGCCTGGCAACATGCCACAGCAACTCTGATCATACAACATGAGGTAACTCCCATTAGAAAGTTGGCCAAACGTTGGATTAATCACAGCAGCTGGTGTACCCTGCTGGTGGCAGGACAAGTTAGCCACAGAACCATTACAAGCCCCATGTAAATATATGTCCTGACAAATCAGTGAACCGCTCAGTGCACTTTCACAGTGTGTACCGCTTAGAAACACTTCACGATCCCCACTCCAACATCTATAGGTGTAAGGTAAATTCCAGGATGTCTTAATGTAGTTCTTTACCCAACCTTTCATATTTGCCTGCTTGCATCTGTTTAAGGCAATACTGAAACTGGAAAGTAGTCACAGGTAGACTAATTTTGCCATGAATAAGCCATTCTGTAGCTGGTTTTTCTGCCACTGTGATTGGTAATTTTTCAAGTTTTTCAATGCTCAACACTATACTTTGCTCCCCTTTGTGCCAGTTCTATCTGTTTATCAGTTAGATTGTATTCTGCAAACAGAGCCGTTGTGTTGATAAAACGCCAAGGCACATAGCCCGCACGCAAAGATTGCAGCGTCCAGCTTAATAACATAATAGAACGTAATTGAGATTGGCCTTGCTGTAACATGGCTAAATCTTGTTCCAGTATGTCGATAGCAGAGGATACAATACTGTCCAATGAATAAATTCTGGAGGACAAAGTTGTTAACCCATTGTCGACCACAGAGAGAGTTTTCTCTAAGTTAATACGATCAAGTTCACGTATTCGGTCTGCGGCCTCCATCTGTGACACCTTCCATGCTTCATTATAAGCAGCATAAACGCCGGCATATATGAAACGTTTTTGACGCGGTTTTCTTGGTCCAAGCAAGAATTCCCTAAGGTCTGCGTCTTCTTTAAGTAAAGATAAGTGTTGTTTCACATCCTTAAGTGTAGATTTTTGCAGCCAATCGAGGCATAATTTTCCTACACTGTATGTTGTTCCTACCCCCGGATGCTGTCTTTGGACGTATTGTGGGTCTGGCCTATGAATAGTAAACCCCTGTGTTCTATTCAGGAATCTCTCTTGACAGTTGTTTGTGTCTGTGGGCCAGATCAACCATTTTCTCCAATCAGGATTTGTTCTGTTGAGTTGTAGTATGGTGTCAACTGTAACCGCTGCCTGTGTATTATTATCACTAGCAGGTGTTGGTACAGAAGGTGTTTTCATGTCTTTAATCTTGGCTAACCAAAGGCAAGACGTTTGTTGCACAGTGTCATTCAAAAACATTATTTGTTGAGGGACGATACAGGCTCTAAATAAAGCTTCTATCCCTTGCACTTGCCAATCTTTAGTACCCCAGACAGATTTTGTGTCTATTGTCTCTTTCCACAAGTCGAAACCATGTCTAGACAGTTGGGCAATAAATGTTGCAGAGTAAATCTGTTTTGTATTAGTTAACATAATTTTCAGTCCTGTCTTGTTTACATTTCTATAGTAAAATGTTTCTGGATCAGATGTATTGTATCCTGCAGAAATATGGAAACTTTTTAGCAAATGTTTTTGAACTACCTTTTGGTGGTGTAGGACAATGCTCCCATTGGTTAAACATAAACACATTTCTAGGTGTTGCAGATTTATGCAAAAAATGATGACCATAGTGGTTATAGCAATACAGCTGTTCATAGTCTGATGAACCCTCTAAATATTTATTATTAGAAAATGCAGCAGATTTTTCTAGGTCAAACATCATGTTATTTACAGTTTCAAAGTCCCAATCATCAGAATAGGTACTGGATGAAACAAAATCACTTAGTGAGATCTTAAATAAATATGGAACGTTCAAATGTTCCGTCGGGCCAAAAATATTGAAATCTGTTTTGTCCCACACTATACCATCCTGTATAGGAACGGCTGTGATGTTCACTGCAGACAAGTCTCTTGTTTCACGATGGGATGATTTGTGAGGTTTTAAAAGTAAGTACACTTCTTTTCTTTCAGTGTTCACATGGATATATCTGCCATTTATAAGCACGCTCATAGTCATAACCAAAGCTAGCCAAAGCAGGAAGAAAAATATTCCAGAAATAAACCAAAGTTCAATCCATGGTGAAACCAGATAAGTCTTTTTCAAAAAATGTTTAAAGTCTTGTACTTGCTGTTTAAAAGTTTTTGATGCTGGCGACGTCTCGGGCTCACTCAGATCCTCAGAAAACGTATCAAAGTTAATGAAATAGCCAGAAGCAGTTCTGTCAATTGTTGAAATTGCATCAGGATTTGTAGAAATCACTGGAACCAGTTGATCACTTGTTACATTGGTGTAGACAGGTGTATTTGGATGAACTGTTACTTGAGTTTCAAGAGGGATGAGTTCCATAGCATTGTTGCTCAGTCCTTCATCTGTTACTGCTGAATTCTCGATGGTTATCAGTCTTTCAGTCTGAACCTCTTGGATAGTAGCGAGAGGAGTGCGTCTGCTACTAGGTCGGAGTCCACAAGGCCTACTATTTAGTATTGGCCACATACTGTGGTTTGATGAGGTCGATGGACACAAATCTTTTCTCCTTTTTTCCAGCAAGGGGCGGCAGAAGTACTGTTCTTGTTCCGTGTATGGCTAGGACAGGTACTGGTTGTCTGTAAGAAGGTCCAAATTCCTTCTTGTCCGCAATTTTTTCTCTGACTAGATCCCCAACTTTTGGAATCCAGACTGGCCTTGCTGGTATTGCTGGTTTTTCCCCAGTGGTGGTTGGCTGCAGGAATACGTTGCTTTGTTTCGATCTTAGTTCATTTAGATACTGTAAAACAGCCAAACGGTCTTTGATATCAAAGGGTTTATTTTCCACCACTGTGCCACTACATTCTAGATCTGGCACCCACATTCTTGTCCCAAATAGGACCTCATATGGAGTGACCCCCCTAGAGAACTTCTTGGCAAATTATTTAATGAGCGTTGGACCCCATAAAGATGTTTGACCCACCCATCACCCGAACCTAATACCCTAGCTGTTATAGACTGCTTTATGTCCCGGTTTTTCCTTTCCACAACAGAATTTCCCTCAGGATGAAACAGAGAGGAGTACCGCAATGCAACGCCCAGACTGGCCATAGCTTCTTTGTAAGCTCGAGAGCTAAATGCAGGGCCCTGGTCAGAATGTAGCGTGCCTATTGCATATGTGCCGATAAAGACTCGCAAATCTTTTATAACAGTTCGAGCGTCAGCCGAGCGCTGAGGCCATATCCATAGGAACCTTGAGCTTAGTATTTGTGGGCTATTGCATGTGTCCAGATGACGTCCCTTGCAGGGACGTAGTTGGTCTAATGCTAGTCACAAGCTAATGGTGTCTGTCCTGGCAGGCTACTACGTAGCATGGTGTCTGCGTAGGCGTTCTGCATCTCGCTGTATACTTACAGTCTATTGGCATGTTTCACATTCGATGAAGATAGTGAATCTTGTGTACTTCTATTCCAGGCCACCAGTACATCTCTGTTTAATGTATAGATATTGTTGTAGAGATCCCTGCATGTGACAGACGCTATCCCTTCAGATGTGTTTCATAAGATCAAAGCTGCTCTACGTTCCATGTTTGGAATTACCCTATCCCCCACTCCAGGGATTCGAGCAAAAGGAACGTTGTTCGCATCAATTACATAAGAGTACTTGAGTGGAAACCTTTTTGGTAACGCTGCACCACTGCCTTTGCTCGTAGCATTGACAGCCAACATTATCTCACTGTCTATTCTCGTTTTTGAACGAGTGATCGCAGCTACGGAAGCCGTCTGAACAGCCCCCTTGCGGCTTCGTCAGCCAATGAATTCCCTGCAACGTGAACGCCATCACGTTGATGACTCAGTGTATGGATCACGTGAGCCTTTGGTAGTTCGCTTTTTAACTGAACTACTTGTTCCCAAAGCATTTTATGCTTTATTGTGCCACCTTTTGCATCTTTGAACCCGTTTTCAAGCCAAGTTTGTATATATTCATTATACGACTGTACACAGTAGAAGGAATCGCACACTATTAGTGTGGGGAATTCTCGATCTGTACTTTCAAGTGCCAGTTTGAATGCTTGTAGTTCAGCTCGCTGAGCTGTGCAATCTCCTAGAGATTGGGTTTTTGTGACCATAGGTCTGAAGTTGCCATCGCGCATGCGACCTTTAACGATTGCGCACGCTGCACTGTAAGCTTGCTTACTCCCTGTTGCGGGTTGTGCGGATCCGTCAGTGTAAATTATGAATTCATACTGATCGAGAGGCAGAATCTCAGTGGGCAGAGGACATTCATGTTCATATTGCAGGAACGCTTGTGTTTTTAGATCAGGATCAAAAACATATTCAACATCTGTTGCAGCAAGAGAATTAACCCATTGTATCCATCTTGGATGTAATGCTTTAGCATTTGGAATGCTCGCCTTAGTTACCGCCTCTAAGGCCGGAACTGGGGTTACGACAATAATGCGTTTCCCTTGGGCTAGAGCTCTTTCTTTTGCTACTGCAGTTTGAACTGCTGTCAGTATTTTTTCAGTTGAAGTGAAGCGCATTTCTGCTTGTGTATACAAATGTGATTTGTATGCAATTGGTACTATTTCACCCTCATTAAATGTTAAGTAGGTGAATCCGCATTGACCCGAAATTATTCGGATCACTAAATTGCGTTGACTTACGCGTGTTTGTAAGTGATTTGTTGCTAACATGTTAGCTTGGAGTGAACGCAAGATTTCTGTGTGTTCCTGTGTCCAAGTTTTGATTGAAAAATCAGGTTTGATTAATGCGTAGAGAGGTTTAACCCTTTCTGCGTAATTTAGAATGTAAGTTCTTCCAAAATTTAGGAAACCCAGGATGGATTGTAAATTTTTCAGCGTCTTTGGAGGTTGGAGCAGCGCACACCTTTCTAAAAAGTTGGCTGCCAAGCTCTTGCCTTCACTTGAAAGCTCATATCCTAGAAAGAGGACATTGAGATGGGCAATTCTGGATTTCTTAAAGTTGAGCTTATAGCCCTCAGAGGCGAAGCCCAGTATAATGGTACTCACCCTGTTCAAGTGTTTGTCCAGGTCATCGTCTGTCAGATAGATGTCATCGACATATGACAATGCCTCATTATCATAAGTTTGTAGTAACTCCGTTACCCTCGCTGAGAATAACCCCGGGCTGTTCTTGAACCCTTGTGGGAGTCGACAAAATTGACGCTGGGTCCCCATTATTGAGAATGCTGTTAAGTACCTGTTTTCAGGTGCTATGTTTTGACAAAAGAAACCATTTGAGATATCCAATGTGGTTTTATATTTTTTACGCACAATGTTATTCATTAATGCTGTACTATGTGCATTTTGCACTGCAAGTGTTTTTGAACAAGTGTTTAAGTGTCTGTAATCCAAAACTAGACGATAGGTGTTGTCTGGTTTGGAGACAGGAAACAAAGGATTGTTCATTGAAGAGGTGCATGTTTCAATCACCCCTTGGTATTCAAGTTGGTCTAAGATCTCCCTGACCTGTTTTTTAGCTTCTTGCTTTATTGGATACTGCCTTTGTGCAGTAGGTTCATTTTTTAGATGTATTTTAAGGTGAGGTGAGTCCTCATCCCATCCTACATGATTTTTGTATAATGCTGGGGCATGGGCAACTGCCCATTTCCTGGCATAAGTATATTTTAGGTGAATTGGAATATGGTTGGAGAAGGCAGGCATAATAATGTCCTCGCCATGTGGGCACTCCCTGACAAATTGTGATGGCCAGTCTTTTTCTGCTAGAAGTATATCATAACCCCTTGAAAGTTTTTCCCAAAAGAGTGCTTTCACCTGTCTAGGTATGTCTCCCTCCATCCGGAGTGTTATTTCATATAACTTTTGTGGAGTACTAACTCTGGTGCCTACAGTCTCAACTGTAATGTACTCATTCAAGTCCACTATCTCCAGAAGTTCCTTCAGGTTCTGGCGAGCTATTGTGACTTCTGCTGCACTGTCCAGCATTGTCTGAGCCCATTCTCCGTTCTTGAGTTGTGTTCTCAGTATCCTCGGCATGTCTGACCTTCAGACCTGCTACCTTCTTTTTTGAGAATTGAGGTCTAGATTTATTTTTCGGAACGTGTTTGTCGTCTTTCGATTTCACGCGTTCTTCTCTATGTTCTGACCGTCCTCTTCTTTCCGATGTCTGTGACGAGATCTGAAAGTACAAGAGGAACGTGTATCAGTATCTTGATACCTGTCAGGCTTTTTCAAATTATCCCTATTCCTGAGGTTATACCTCCTTTCAGAGGGCTCCTTTTGAGGAGACCTACCTCGGGATTGAGGACGTTTCTCGTTTGAATTTTGTTTATTAGTTTCCCACTTCTTTTTAGAAGATGTACAAGTTTGTTTAATAGAGTCCTTCTCAGGACTTTCTGATAGTTTTGGCTTCAATGGTCTTCCACCCAAACTATCTCTGCCTAATTCTGCATAAGATTGTTCTATTATTATGGGTAGTTCTGTTTGATGTTCTGTAACATCGAATTCCCTTAATCGTTGGCGGATCGCCACTGCTGCTGCCTCCCCTTTAATATTAGATAATATTATTGTTGAGACCTGTTCGAAATTTTTCAGTAATTTCATACCTAAATTCAGAGCAGGCTCTGCCCCGTATTCGTTTTGAATTTGTTTCAGGACATCAGGTATTACTGCAATTGACGGAATACCATGTGTTTTAGTATAGATGGCAGCAAAGACTGAGCCCCAAGTGGTGCAGTCTTCCAGTTGTGGTGTGATCCCCATTGGTAAACAGATTGGGCGCGATTCACAGAACTAACTTAAGACAAAATCCTAAACTTACTACCATTTTGGTATTCACAGAAGGCACTTACTGATTTTGGTATTCACAGAAGGCACTTACTCATTTCGGTATTCACAGAAGTTAGGAGACCTAACTTTAGGACTCCTAAATGCCTTCTGTGAATACCGAAAGTCTTAAAGTTAGGATTTTTCTCAGTTTAGGAGTAGTAAAGTTAGGATGTTTTTGTGATGTTTTAGGGCGCCTTTAAACCAGAGCTGATGCTCCTGGTATGTTAGTGGAATTTCAATATCCTCGAAAGGAATATATTCCTCTGGTGGTTCATCTTCTTTGTAGAAGTGAAACAGTCTTGTTACTGAATTTGATTCAGGAAATATTACCCATGAATAGAATACCTCTGTCTGAAAGGATTCGTGTGCCTCTATCACGAAAACCGCTCTACCGCCTCTTGGTGGTAGGCCATGTTTTATAAGTTTTAGAGTGATGGCTCTTCTTAATTTTGGATTGATGTCTATAACACCCTCCTCAGGTTCATTTAAACCTGTAAAGTTAAAAACTGTTGCTATGGCTGGGTCAGCCGCAGCTCCACCGTTCCCGGTGTTATTGTCCCCGTTTGTGGACATTTTGTTTTTTGAAAAATGTAGAACAAGTTTCAAGGAAACAAAAAAGATAAGGTGCACAATATTTTGGAACACTGTATCCTTCAACGTTGAACAAACCAAACAACTAATATATAGGGTGCTTCCCTATTTAGTTATGGCGGATATTTAACCCTACCCACTCCAGACGTCTTATGGAGTATGTGAGTAGGGGTCTCTGAGAAAAGCACGACTGAGTAACTCAGTATCTAGCATTAAATTACTGCCTAACCAAACGTTTGGGCCCCTCATTGGGCGCCATGTAGTGTAGTTCCTATTTCCCTAATAGGCTCTGCGCATTGGAATAATATAACCTATAGGTTTGACATAGGACTATGGTCGGTATGTCCCTATCGAGTATATTAAACTTAATTACTTGTGCCAGCTAGCTCAGAGGCCACTAGAAACTCTTTGAGAACAAGAAGGAAGTAGTTTCTGGCAACCGAAAAACATGACAGCTTTTGTTTCCCTTTAGAAGCGGAACACGTCTCAGAATCGTGGAAACAATAGATAACAGTTTCACTCAGTCAATCGTGCATGCTTAGTTTCTACAGAGTTACACAGAAAGGAAAGACGGGCGTTTCAATAAAAAGGGTTTATTGAACAGTCTTGTTTCTCGTGTAAGAGATATGTGCTGTTATGATCACAAGACAGTATGCGAGATAAATAATGTACAGTGTAAGCAGTAGAAATAAATAATGCGCTAGCATTATCTTTTAGCATATATTCACGTACATAAATAATATGAGCTAAAAATGCGAGTACTCATACAATGTGTCTCTAAGCTAGTTCTACCCCAATGTACCTAACTTAGTCTAGGTGTAGGGAAAGGTAGAAGTAGGTGGAGTATTCTCTAGTCTGGTATACTAAGAGTATGTTGAAGTCTAGTATGCCAAGTATGGTATGCCAAGAGTCCCTCTAGGATCTAGTCAGCTCCATACCTTGAGAATGAGAGAGGTGGGAATCTCTTGCCGGATCTGGAACTCTAACACCCCGCGAAGGGAGTCAGAACACTGGAAGCTAGATTTGTCTGCGTGCCGGAATGACAGCGTCTTCTCAGTGCGTCAGGCCGGGATACGGGCTCCTCTGAAGTCGAGGTCTCCTCTAACTTGCTTTGGCAAGGGAAGGTATATTTATACCTGGTAGGTGTCTTGGAATGTTAGCATTGACGTGAAGTCGGACAGAGGAAGACGTCAGGAATGAATCCTTGAGGTATAACGGTTCATACATAATAGATGAGTTCTTGGAGAAATCAATAGTCCTGTGCTAGGGGAACTCCCGAAGCTTAAGGGTCTGGTTTCTAAGAACTCGTTGTGAAGTTAGGGTGGACGGATGTCGGTGACCATGCCTGTATTTGGAGTGCACGGTTAATGCCTAAATAAGGACAGGGATTCTATGCCTATATAAGGGCATGATTCAGGAAAACCTATATATGGACCCCTAAAGCGGAATACAACACTAGATTATTGCTATGATTCTACTCTCTTTACAGACATTCCACCTACAATTATTGTTTGGAACAAATATGTATTTGTTACTCTGTAAGTATGAACAGTGTTCTGCTTTTATTTCAGAGTTGTGACCTTTGCAAACTTCCCAGAGAACTCCTCATATTAGATTCAAACTTGTCATCTAAACATAAATCATACTATTTACCTTGGATTAAAGCGCTATTTCCACATCTCACTTTTTCTAAGCATCTGACTAAGGCCATACTTTTCCTGGCAAGTAAACTCTTTTCTAGGAAAATCCTTGTATCTGGTAGCATATGATCTTTCCTGCAATTTCTAATTCTTGTAGCCCAAATACACCATAAGTCATTTGGATTTGTAATCTTTGTACATGGAACATTAGCTTTCTTTCATTGCGTTTGAAATCTATAAACATGTTGGCAATTTCTGTAAAAATGATTTAAGAATATTAATATGTAGGTAACATATGGTACAAATATGGTATGAAAATGTTTCGGTAGCATTTCATTGTTATCATATTTATTTTTCTAGGAAACATACCCTTTCTGCATTGTCACCCTGGATTTTTTTGTCTTTTTGCTGAACCATATTTTTGCTAGCTCTGTGCACTTTACTCCTGCTAACCACTGATACATTGTCTGTGCTTCCCCTTTCAACATGATGAAGTTATCATAACACTGATTTGTATATTTAACTTAGCTTTAAGGCCTGAGTATGTGGTAAAAAGGGTAACCAGGGCTTGTAAGTTAAGTGTCACTAGTGGACTGTAGCACCCATTGTGCCACGCACTACAATGATTGCATGACTGCAGGCATACTATTTGTACCTTGGCTGCGAAGTTTTAAACTGCAAATTTGAGCATTCAGAAAAACCATTTGGACAGGCCAAAACCTTCCTTTTAAATATTAATAAGTTACCCCTAAGTAGGCCTTATTGCCCATAAGACAGGGTGCATTGTATTTCACAGAAGAACATGTAAAAGTTACACATCCTCACAGTAAAAAAGCCCAACGCAATTTTCACTGTAGCAAAGCAGGCCGCTCCATTGGAAACGACTAGGATGCAATAGTTTAAATGTAATAATGTCATTTCAGGCAAGCAAACACGTACAGATTTCATTCTTAGATTTTATGAAATAATTATTAAAAGTCCGATTCCCTGGTGAAGTCAGATCTTTAATAAGTATTGTTAGACCTGGAGTGGTTTTCCCACTAACATTTTGCCTCCAACCTTACTGTTTTCCTGACTCTGTTTTTGCTGGCTTTAGGACTCTGCACACTTTAGCACTGCTAACCAGTACTAAAATGCTTGTGCTCTCTCCTTAAAACCTGGGAGAATTGACTTATACCCAATTGGCATATTTAATTTAATTGTAAGTCCATAATAAAGTGGCACGATTACCTGTCCCAGGGCCTGTAAATTAAATGCTAATAGTGGGCCTGCAGCACTGATTGTGCAACCCTCTTAAGTATCCCTTTAAACATGTCTCAGGACTGCCATTACAGCCTATTTGGGCAATTTTAAACTGCCATTTTGGTCTGCCAAAATGAACCTTTTGCCAGGCCCAAAACCTTCCTATTTAATACATGTAAGTCACCCATGGACAGCCAAGAAGGTGCAATGTATTTAAAAAGTAGGGCATGTACTAAGTTTGACCTGCCTTGGCAGTGAAAAACTCTTACATTTGTTTATCACTACTGCCAGGCCTACCTCTTGCATAGGAGGACAATGGAGTTACCTTATTACATTTAATAAGCTGTAACTTCCAAATGGGAACAGGTGCCCACATCATGTTTGGTGTCTTTGGAATTATAAGGAAAAATCTTCTCTTATGGCAAAGTCGGAATTTAAATTACAATTTTGAAAACCTTTAGAAAGTTGGCATTTTCCTGCATTAGTAATGTAATACCAGCAGCCTTTCTATAGGTCACATGACTGGGTGTAGCTGACAATTGGGCTTTGTGTATTCCACCTAGACAGCGCAAACACAAGGAGATGATGGACAGAGCGCTGACACTTTTCAGACCCTCACCCCCAGTCACAGATCTAGGTTGAATCCATCATTGTTCTTTAGCTCACATCACCACCCCAGTTCAGACCCAGCCATAAGCAAATCAGTATTGACCCTGTTCCTCATGAGAACAGTCCAGCCCAAACTGCAAAGCCAGGTCTTCCCTGGACAGGCAACAAGGATCTTGGGACCAGTTTCGGGGTAACACCCCTCATCAGTCAGGCTAGCTTGAATGTTTGGACCTGGCAAGAGGGTTAACTTGACAGATCGACATGGCAGTTTAACACTGCACACACAGGTTCTGCAGTGGCAGGCCTGAGACGTGTTTAAAGGGCTACTTAAGTGGGTGGCACAATCAGTGCTGCAGGCCCACTAGTGCAAACAGAACAATTGATGGACAGAATGCAGAACAATATCATACATTCACCCCAGTAAAACACAAGTAGATGATGGACAGAGCGCTGAAACTTTTCAGACACTCACCCCCAGTCACAGATCTGGGTTGAATCCATCATTGTTCTTTAGCTCACTTCACCACCCCAGTTCAGACCCAGCCATATGCAAATCAGTCTTGACCCTGTTCCTCATGGGAACAGTCCAGCCCGAACTGCCAAACCAGGTCTTCCCTGGACCGGAAACAAGCATCCTGGGACCAGTTTGGGGTAACACCCCTGATCACCCCGCTAGCTTGAATCCAGTGGCAAAGTGAGCAAGGGACCCATGTCTGGGCATACCCTGCCATCTTAGGACAAACAAAGCAAACAGAAGGAGATGATGGACGGAGCGCTGAAACTTTGCAGACACTCACCTCCAGTCACAGATTTGGATTGAATCCATCATCGTTCTTTAGCTCACTTCGCCACCCCAGTTCAGACCCAGCTAAATGAAAATCAGTCTTGACCCTGTTCCTCATGGGAACAGTCCAGCCCAAACTGCCAAGCCAAGTCTTCCCTGGACCAGAAACAAGCATCCTAGGAATGGTTTCGGGGTAACACCCCTCATCAGCCAGGCTAGCTTGAATCCAGTGCCAAAGTGAGCAAGGGTCCCATGTCTGGGCATACCCTGCCAACTTCTGGGCGAACAAAGAAAACACAAGATGATAGACGGAGCGTTGAAACTTTTCAGACACTCACCCCCAGTCACAGATCTGGGTTGAATCCATCATCAACACACAATAGAGACCTTAGGTATGCCTGGATGGGCCATTACTGGTAGTATGGGAGGTCAGAGATGGGCACAGCCCTACTTACACTTGAATTGGCTGTGTCCTCCCTTCACACAAAGGATTGCATATGCCCCTGTAGTTAGTCTGGAGCCAGGGCAGGGAAAACAGGAAACCTTTACACTTCAAATGGAAACCTCTAGAAACTTCTCCCTTTCAAGGGGGGCACCTGGTATAAATATTGGACCTCAGACACCAACTCTTCACTACACTGGACCTGTGGAGACTCTGCCAGGAAGATGGACTGCTGTGCTACTGAAAGGACTGCCACTTTGCTGGACTGCTGCCCTGCTGGACTACTGCCTTGCTGGACTGCTTCCTTGTTGTATTGCTGTCCTGCTGCCCTCCTGCATCGGTCAGCAGATTTGGACCTGCACTGGAACCCAGGACTCCTAGAAGGACTCCATGCGCTAGTCTGCTGGCCTCTTGCTCAGAATCACAGGGAGATAACAGGCTCTCAACCACCTGAATGAGCACCCAGATCCAGTTGGAGTAAGCCCCTGACCCCCAAGTGGTGCCCCTCAGGTCCGGACCCATGGTATGGCCCCAGTAGAGCTGAATTAACGTTTTTGGGCTCTTCACAATCGCGACTGGCCTGTTGGTGCCATAACCTTGTCTCTCACACTGCCCACTGCCCGCAAATGTGAAGTTCCATCAACCCAACCCATGGTGCTACAGCATTGACCTCTTGCGGGAAGCACCATCCCGAAGCTCCAGCCCAAGCGCCCACAACGACAACAGGATCTTTGCTCTACAGCGCCACAGAGAGGGGCACTGTCAGATTGCCTGTAGTAGGACACACAGGAAAATGCTGCTAAAGTGGGTAGGGTTACCCCTGTTGACCCATTAGTTAGGCCAGGAGTTTCCCCCACCCACAAGCTGGCGCCATCTCAGTACCCTCCTAAGAACACTTTCTGCCTTGTGAAGAACAGAAGATGACTGGACCTGCAGTCTGTGACATGAAAAGAGCCTAGAAGACTGGACCTGCTTCCCCTCTTGTATCTAGGACAAAAAAGTAGACTCCGTGGGTCATACATATGTCCTCCTGTTCAAGCTACAGGGTCACACCAAGCTACAAGAGGCCCTTTTCTGCAACTGCCCAGCTGACCAGTTGCAACAAGACCTGCCCTGGACCCTGCTGCTGCCCTCTGCTGTAGTGAGTCTTGGCCCAAGAGTGCTGTCCCCAAGATCCTGGTCCATTGGCTGATGTCATAGTGTACTCTTAACATTTCCTGAAATCTGGGACGTGGAATATTTTTGGCTTCATGAAACTCTGTAGGACCGGGACCAACCTGCCAAGCTGATCCGACGAAGGTGCATTGCTGCTCAGCCAAAGATTCAGGTTACTCGCGCTCAGAGCTTTTCCAAAACAACAAATCCAATGAGCAGGACCTCGCATAGAAGGTATGCAGCTTTCTTGAGCCTTCTTTGGTTATAGCCTGCAGCCTGATCTCCCTGGTAAAATTCAAGCTAAAAAAAAGTCCAGAGGCCAGAAAGCTAGCCCTTGGAGTTAATCTGGCAGTTTTGAGTTCAAGTGCTGAAACAGGGCTCAAGCAGCAGAGCAGTCCTCTGACAGTTCAATGCAGGCTCCAGGCAGCAAAGCAGTCCTTCCAGGTGTGGCAAAGCAGTCTAGTGGTGTGTAAAGCAGGCCGCGCAGGCAGTCCTCTAAGAGTCCTTCTGCAGGTCTAGAAAGTGAACTGGAGGGGGTCTGAGTGTCCCTTTTTTTAGAATACCTGGTGCCTTCATTGAAGTGAGAGAAGTTTACTGAAATTTCTTTTTGAAGTGCTTGGAATTTGCTGACTCCCTGCCCTGGCCCCAAGCTGGCTGCAGGGACAATGCAGTGGTGGCAAGCCCTTTGTGTGAAGGCAGAGTACAGCATATTCAGCTGCAAGTAGAGCTGTATCAAGCTCCGCCCCCCGATCCTGCCAGCAGATGACCCATTTAGGCACACCTACTCCCTCTATTGTGTGACTGTCTGGGAGGAATTCACAAAGTCTAACTGCTAATAAGGACAAGCTACTGTCACCAAATAGAAAAGGGCAGGAAAATGCCACCTTTCTAAAAGTGGCATTTTCAAAATTGTAATTTGAAATCTGACTTTACCATTAAATATGATTTTTAATTACAATTTCATAGATACCAAGCATGAAATGGTCCTTCTGATCCCAATCAAATGTTAGCTCTTATTAAATGTAATAAGGCAACACAATGTTATCCTATGGGATAGGTAGGCCTCACAGTAGTAAAAAACAAATTTAGGAGTTTTTCACTACCAGGACATGTAAAACAAAAAAGTACATGTCTACCATTTTAATTAAAATGCACCCTGCCCTATGGGCTACCTAGGCACTGACTTAGGGGTACATTATATGCAATAAGAGGGAAGTTTAAGGCTTGGCAAGGGGGTTATATTCACAAGTTGAATTTACAGTTTCAAACTGCACTCAAGCTGCAATGGCAGGCCTGGGGCATGTTTTAATGGGATACTTGAGTGGGCGGCACAATAAGTGCTGCAGACCCACTAGTAGCATTTAATTTACAGGCCCTGGGTATATGGTATACCACTCTACAAGGGACATATAAGTGATTTAAATATGCCAATCAGATGTAAGCCAATTGTACCATGTCTAGGGGAGTGAACACAAGCACTTTATCACTAGTTAGTCCTAAGGCCAACAAAAATGAATCCCAACACAAATGGAGGGGAAAAGGCAAAATGTTTGGGGGTGACCCTTCAGAGAGGGCCAGGTCCAAACAGGGAATTGTAAAATTTGATTTGAAGCCATTCTGACCCAGTGGTTCCTCTACACTTAATATCATCATGTGACACTGTGTTTAGTTTGTCTCTCTCCACTTGACAACACGAGATACATTAGTCAATTCTAAGTAATGCCTAATATTAAATCTGTTTATTGGAGAATCACAGTTATTTGCACAACAAATAAGATAATAAAGAAAAATGTAAATCTAATAAACTACAGTATGTGCCTTGAGTAGCCTTAGAAACAAGGGTATGGAAAAACTATTGAACATTCCCTAAATGTCATCATATAGGTATGACTCTGCAGGTCCTGGCACACCTGGGAAGCAGGAAGGAAGCAAACAGAGAGCTAAACACCAGATAAAGTGAAACAAAATAGGTGTCTTCAGTATCCAGTCCCCATTCACATCCCCCTGAAATAGTGGCCCTAGCCCCCAGCCTACCTTGAAATATGTCCCTTCAAGATCACCATAAACTGAATGCCTAGAACACACTACTACACATTGTTGTTAACATCCACGATTTATAAAGTCTGCTTGTGAAAAAACAAACCAATCCCCCTTAATTGATATTCCAAGGTGAGCTGGAAAGCCCACTGATGCCTCTGCTTCCCTAACTATGAATTCCTTCTTGATCTCCACTATGGCCTTCTTTCTTGCCATTGTTTCAGGGTTCAGGTCAGGGAAAATATAGAAGCTTGTGACTATCCAGCTGCACCACTTAATTTTTGATAGCCACTTGAGAACACTTTCCCTCCATTCAGATGATTGAAGGGAGACTATCACCATTCCATCTACCCCAGCATTGCTCCTCTGTTGTTCATTGGGGAGGCAATACGTTGACTGCATCACCTGTCATATTGTATCTTCATCAGCAACCAATAGGTCCTTCATCACTTTACATATTTCCCCTGATAATGCCTTAGCTGGCATGCTTGCAGTAACCCACAGAACCCTGAAGAGGGATACCCTCCCTGGGTTATCAAGCTGCCCAATCTTCCCATCCACAGTAAGCAGGTCTTTGAGTGTGAAGACTGTGGTGTTTGTTGGTGCACTAGCACTTGACAGTTCTTCTTCAATTCACCCTGTTACTTTTCTGCATGCCTCAACCTACCTAAAAGTCCCTCTAGGTTTATTTGCTGCAGTTTTCACCACAGAGGCAATGGAATCTGTTCTTGTGGCCAAGTTGGAGAGCAAATTATCAATGGAGCAGTGGAGTGCCCTTTTTCCTGGTGTCAAACCTACTTCGTCAATGGCTACATCTGACTGATCACCCTAGCCTTTCCTTGTGGTGCTACTACATGGCCCATAAAAGCCCTCTCTACATTTTCTACCTTGTGGCATGGTTACTTGGCACATCAAGGCTTCTCAGAAAAAAATGTTAGATACTGTCCAAAGGCTTCCGCTCACCCACATAGTGATACAAGGGCTTGCCGCCCCACTTACAGGCTTGCCGCCCCACTTACAACTGAGGTTCTCTTCAGCTTGGTCTCACATCAGGTGAGAGACCGAGTGCCATTGATTTGTCCAGCATCTGGTAGTGCAAAGTGATCACAGGTCACTGTCCACTCACTGGGGGCAAAAAGTAATCACCTGTTGCCACCTCAGGTGCCCATCTGATCTCTGAGCACCATTTTGAAACTTTTACAGCCCTGTCTAAGCTGTGCATACACAGCCATCAGTCCTCTCCTTCCCTGGTGGCCCAATTTACCATAAGTGCAGCCATTACTCGCTCACCATCAATGTCTCTCTCATGTGACAGTGCTCCAGGATCCCACTGCTACTCCAATGCCTTCATGTGTGAGCCGCACCTCCTCTGGGAGTCAGGTGCAAGGGGAGGAGATAAATCACCAATATTGATCCTGGTGAGGACATTCAACAATTTTTGTGCTTGGGTCCACCACATGTAAGATGCCCTTTGTCATGCTCCAAAGGACTCCCAGCAGTCTGGATAATGCATTGGGAAGAAGAAGGAAATTGATCTAACAAGCTTTCAAGAAACCTGGCTATCTTGGACTCCAACTAGCCTTGTCCTCTTGAAAGCTCTACTTTTGCTGTCATGTTTGCCCTCTAATCCCAAGACATCAATTAAGTTTAAACCTTTCTATACCTTTTTATATGCTCTGCTATCACTTATGGTTTTTAATTTGTAATACACGTCTATCTAACTGTGGACCAGATACTAGGTTGAGATGACCTCTAACAATTGTATCGCCAGTGAATATTATTACGTTCACAATAATTGTACTGGCAGTCTCCTAGAGCTTTTCAATGGTTCTAATATTTGGAAGGAATGTATACATTAACAAAGGTGGAATTCTTCCCATCTTTTTTTAGCCTCTTTAATTAATATCTTCCATCTTATCATTAATAATCTAAATTATTTAGCACTTACTTTATTATTAAGTTGGATAGACAGTCCTCTTGAAATTGTGTGATGGCATCAATGAAATTCACTTTATTTCTCTTTAATCTCAATGACTCCTCTTCATTTGAGTGTGTTCCTTGCAAACAGGCAACGTCTGCACATCTTTTTGTATGATAGTCCAGGGGTTTCCTTTGCTTTATTGATTTATTAAATTCTCTCACAGTCCAAATGAATAGCTTGAAGTTCTTGAGCATTGCAATAATTAACAGCATAGATACCAACGTGTCTTACTGTTAAATCCCTGGGCTGTGGCCTGTGGTGCCAGGTAGGCTTGGGTGAAATTTAAATTATGCCTGTGTAATTTCAGATATTTTCCGTTATGCTTGGTATGCAAAATTCATGAGATTATGCCACTTTGTGTATGCGCCGTTTCCTGTTAAAATTAATTGTAAATGGTGCTATTCATGGTAAAAAATGTACCCCAGTGCATGGGAACAACAGAACGTGAGCAGCTGTTGTTTGCGGCGCTTTGTTTAAATGCTTTCACGTGCCAAAAGTTGACACTAGGATTCATTTTGCATTAAAATATATAAAGCGAAATGATGGATTTCCATATCACGTAATTACACAAAATTGTGATTAATTTTACTGAAATTTTGTATAATTACGTGAAATCAAGTATTGTAAATTTCTCACTGCCCTAGTGCCAGGTCTGGGAACTCTCAATGTGTGTCTAACATTGGGAACTCGTGCACCTGCAGTCATCTGTTTTAGTGTTGTTGGGCCTTGCTTCTTTTGTTTATCTGGAGGCCACCTTCTTTCGCATAGTAGCCCTTTGCCTAACTGTTGGGTGTGTGACCACTTCCTACCAGCAGCCAAATGCTAGGGCTGGTGCATGTTATGTGATGATGCCTAAGAATAGCTCGAGGGCAGGGGGATGTAGGGCCATGGTGGACATAACTGGTTGTTCCTTACAGTTTGATAAGAGGCAGAGGGTGGATCGCTAAATGTATACTACCCATACATTGCTTCCTGCCTCCACCTACATTTAGTAAGAAGACAGCCCACTCAATATGGAGTTTTCTCTAATGAAGTTCCTCTTCCTGTTTTAGATGCTTCCTTTTAAAGCCCTATAAAAGGAGAATGATTATTTTCATTCACTGCCTTTCAGTGAAATTGAACAGTATTTCTCAATGGGTTTATCGCGCCTCATATGAATATTTTTGTCCCATTTTTTTATGCAAACATCTTGGAACTAATTTTGATCTCCTGTCACCACGTCCTGTTCAGGTCTCATTAGGGATGTTCAGTGGCCTTGCTTCATACAGGAATTCAAACATTTTTTGGGGGGAAATGCCATGGCCTGACATACTATTGCCTCTAAGATGTTCAACATTCCTGTTGTTCGTCCAAATCCTCCCCGTTTTTGTGGTTATTTATTAAGCTTGAAAGAAATTCTGGACTCACTATATATAAGGCAAACGTTGCTACTGAAGGGAGCCTCCCTTGCCTTGGGCAAACTAAATCATGACAGTTTGAGCTCCATCGATGACTTGCCCAGGACACTGAGGGGCAGATTTACAAGCCCCTTGCGCCACTTTTGCATCACTTTTCCCATGTTAAAAATGACGCAAAAGTGGTGCAAGGGCCTTGTAAATAAGCCCCTTAGTTCCAACACAAAACATAATAGGCAATATTCAATGAAACAACTTACATGTACAAATGATTTGCTTGCTGCGCACTACCAACTATTAACAGCCTCTTCAGACTGTCAAACTGTTTGAAGTGTCTATACAGATTATTCTAAGTATCAGAGCATAGCGAGCAGCAAAAAGTGTTAGTTTGGTAAGAAGGTTAAGCTTCCTAAAACATATACATTGTCTACTTTCATGCAATACCCAAGAAAATCTGTACTATATAATAAGCTACAATATGATATAAGGTTCAGTCTTCAATCAATGTTGTAATAAAACAAAGCAAGACACCAAGTTTATTATACCGATATAGGAATATAGGTAAATGTATAATATGGCAAATTACTACATTTAGGTTTAGTCATCTACAATGACATTAACTAAAGTCGCTAATAACCAACTACTGCTGTCGGAATAAATGAATGAAGCTAAATGATATAACTCCACCACTGAACACTTGTTTCAATTATGCTGGTTACACAAGTAAACAATATTTGATCGTTGTACCATGTCTGAGATCACCATAGAACTACATTCTGATGCAAAATCTACACATAACTTCACAGTGATGCTACTCACACACATCATGAATGAGGCTTGTAATTCGTGTCCTAGACTTCAACAGTGTGAACGTGAAAAAACAAAAACAAAAACAAAAACCCCACTGTTTTTAATAGTTTTCTGGTGTGTAAAATAAAGTGTATGATAGATGAACCCGCCTCCTACTTAGGGGCTGATTACGATGGCGGTTGGAAAGGCTTCGAACTGGATTTGGATTCGGCGAATTAGATTCGGAACCTATGTTTCCGACCGAATCGAATACATGTCCGACCGACCGATTACGATGCAAGGAAACTGTTCGGGCTGTCCGAATCGGTTCCGATCGGCATTCGGACAGACCGAGTCGTTCGGAGCCGAATCGTACAGCTCTATGGACACTGTTTCCGACCGAGTGATTACGATATCCGATTCTGACAGCCGTTCCGAATCAGTTTGTCTGACACGAAACGGCTGTGGGAATCTTACATTGGGGGCCCGTAGCAGGCCCCCCTTCAACCGTAGGCCTCCGGTGGGGCCCATGGGGTACCAATGGGACCCCAATGTACAACCATGCACAGTGTGGCAGGCACCATGGGGTGTCTGTCACAAGGTGCAAGGTTTTCCCCAACCACCCCTTTTTTCAATGGGAGCCTGTGTTCTCGTTTGGAACACAGGCTCCCATTGAAGTCAATGCGAGTCTGACCGAACGATGTTCGGAAGCATCTTAATCGGTCAGTCAGACTCGCAGAACCTGATTCGGTCGCAAACGATTCCAAAACCGATGTAATGTAAAAAAAAAAAACATCGTAATTGGCCCCTTAGTTGCCGATGTTTTTACTGTTTTCTTTTACTTCACAGGCACCTTTTTCTTCCTTACCAAAATGATCCTGGACAAATCTGGTTCAGGTGACAAAGTTGGATGGAACAATTCAATTCACAGTTTCTTCAAGACGTCTCCACTGTTTCACATTAACTGTATCGGTACATGCGCACATAACACCCATACACTTACATGCAAGACATCTTAAATATGAGCATGCGAAAATCCCAAAGAAAGATTTAGTGCTTGCCAAAGTAGCGCCCAAAAGGAATGCAAAGCAAAATTTAAAAACTAACACATTCATTGATGTCCTAAAAAAACTAAGCTTAATACACATCTTATGGGACCGGATATGGTGACCAGTTGCACAGTGATAACAGTTACCCCATGAAAATTGGATGCAACTCTCATTCCATTCTCACACCATGAAGTACAAAATCCTGAACTGCCAACCGTGCTTGCAGCACATCCACCACCAATCTTGTCAATGAAAAGAGGAAAAAGTGAATCAAATATTGGATTCTCATCAACACAATGGGATCTTTTAGAATTTGGTTGATTGGAGGTTGTTGAATTAATTATGAACATTTTTGGAAAATGGCTTTCCTGGCCTATTTTCTGCAGTTAGTGGCTACATCCTCTTGCTTCTTTTTAAACCAAGCAAAGTAAGCAGGGTTTCTTGATCTGCTGGGTCATCCTTCCTTGACAAAATAAGGAGGTTCAAACTCTTGAGGTATGTTAATTTACCGCACACACGGGTCCATGTTTTCATTTCACAGAGGACTACTGATGTATTAAAGCAGGCTTCTCCAAAGTCGGTCCTGGAGGGCCGGATCCATGCCAGAATTTTCGCATATCCCCATTTAAATAAGTAGTTATCATAAGAAAATCCTGCAGGGGTCTGGCCCTCCAGGGCTGACTTTGGAGAACCCTATATTAAAGGAATGGCAGGGCCTGATTGTTTCACAAGGAACTGCCATCAGATCGGCATTCACAGACTGTGGCTGCTGAAAATGTGGAAATTCCAAAACGCTGTAGCATGAAAGCCAAAACGCAGTCTAAGTTTATTTACATTTTCACTTGGCAATTGGAGGCTAGGGGCCAAATGGCCTGATTCGCAGAATCAGACTTTTTGCGACCCCCAATAGCCATTTAGGCATGTACAAAACTCAAATTGCAATTCAGTAACATGTTCTCAAATCACAAATTGGGTTTGTGACAAAATAGCGATTTGGTATTTCGAAGGGAAGTGTTTGTAAAACATTAATACTTTATCGACTGCAAGCATGCAGTGGTAACCCATTCACAAACGGGAAGGGGTCCCCAAGGTACTCCTTCTCCTTTGGGAATGTTGACACAAACATTTTTAAGAGTACTCAGTGGTTCCAGTTCCACTGCCTACTCTTAAAAAATGTTACTTAAACGTTCATTTAGGTTTTTAACTGCCTCCCGTTGCATTTAAACAAAACAAATGCTTTATTTAAAAGCAGTCACAGACATTGTGATCTGCTGAACTCAGTAGGCCACCATCCCTGTGATGGTTGCGATTACTAATGGGTCGCAATTTGGTAGGTTAAATTGAGACCCAATAGGAACCGGTAACTTGCAAACCAACCTAATAGTGCATTGGTCTGTTAACATACGCCCCTGATCTTGAAGATCTTAGAGAAGGAGCATGAGCCCACCAGCTTTGTTTCCTACCGCAGTGTTG
Source organism: Calotriton arnoldi (assembly GCA_963921515.1). Classification (NCBI taxonomy): domain Eukaryota; kingdom Metazoa; phylum Chordata; class Amphibia; order Caudata; family Salamandridae; genus Calotriton; species Calotriton arnoldi. The sequence goes on from CAWUFW010009267.1 coordinate 493,988, forward strand.
TCGAAATGGGGTTGTGGTTCCTAAGAAGATTCCAATGAACTTTAAAATTTATCAATGAAGAAAATAAACCAGCTGAAACAAACATTTAATCAATAATAGACCTACGCCAGGGTGGACACACTGTCTGCCATATTACCATCTTTTTGCTCTTGAGGTTAACTAAGTTGTGCTGTAAGACCAGATTATTTAACTGATCACCCACTACTTGTCATGGTTCCTCACTCCATTGAGATCCTCATGGCTCGCACATGTATGCAGCATCTAACAAATAGCTGCCTAACACGCTATGAGAAAATCATTCTGGCTACAGAGAATGTGTCATTGCGTTGCTGTAGTGCTCTCAACCCTGAAACTCTTTTACCCACCCTCAAGGAAGACAGTACATGTGACTTCTACAACAATTGTTTTGATGTAAGCGAGTTGTCCACAAAGCTATGACCAGATATATTCGATTTTCCCCTAGGAGAATCCCATCACACCCTGATTGTTGTTGGCTCTTTTTTGAGAGACAGACATGGCGTTTTAAGAGCAGCCAATGCCATCTGTACACTGAGTAGAGTAGTGGAGGCATCTTACTTGTATCATGTAACTTCTTAACAAATAGCTGAACTTATTGCCCTCACTTAATCCTGTTGCACTTACAATGGATTGAGTTGTGCATGATTTTGGCCGACTGTAGTCATACAGAGGATTCCTAACTTCATCTGGTTCACCGATCCACAATGAGTTGTATATCTCACACTTGTCATACATGCTCCAATTGCCAAGGTAAAATAACCATTGTGAATTGTGCTGCAGATAGGAGCAGAGATGATTTCATCACAAGAGGTAACCGATACTCAGACTAAATCGCTCAATACTGTGCTCATGAGTCCAGCACATTCCATTTGGGTGAGCCAGAATATCAGACGGAGAAACAGTCTCGAATATATGCTATTGAATAAAGTGCAAACCATTAATGAGCTGAGAGAACTGCAGCATGAAGCCCCTGAAATTAAGAAAGTCAAATGGGAAGAGGGGCAGGTTGCGTAAAGGTTAACAATGATATTTGGGTGTCAAGAGTGGGCTAATAAGTTCTGCCTAACTCCATAGTCCCTGTAATGATGAGACACATTCATAGACCAACCCATGTTGGTTGAGATGGAATGGTTCAGACCTTTAAATGGTATTGGCACAATACCCATTTTTGAATCATGGCTGAAAATCTGTGTCAGCGGATCATAACATGCCAGAATGTTGGTAAAAGGGTTGTTCTAACAATGAGTCACATAGGCAAATCTGATGGTTCGTTTAATTACCTCCAAATTGAATTTGTGAAAATGCCCCTATGTATCAAACTGAGGTACAAATTAGTCACTGTGTACTTGTTTTCCCGCTGGGGTGAGGCATATCCAACCAGGAGACGTGATGGCCTGACAGTTGACAAACTGCTTTTGCCGGAATTGATCCTGCGTTTTGGGATGGCAGTTCATTTTGAATAAGATCAAGGGACACACTTCAAGAATGAAATAGTGCAACTACTATGTACCGCCTTAGTGACTGACCAGAGATTCCATTACAAATGCAGACCAGAAGTATTAGGTGTTGTAGAGGGGGTGAACAGGACGATCAAGGCAAAACTTGCCATGTAATGCGCTTCTACATCTCTCATCTGGCCAGATGCACTTCCGTTGGTACTCATGAGCATTCGAAACATTCCATGCAAGACAACGGGACTCTCCCCCAAGAAGTATTAGTGGAGAGAGCTATGAGAATCCCCTTTATTCCAGCAGCCGCACTTGTGATTATTACAGATGACCTAGTTATCGAGTACATTAATTCCTTTGGTGCGTCGGACAGCCGGGGGATGTCCGACGCACCAGAGCTCATGTGCGTAGGACGGCCCCCGGCCATCCGATCACATGGCACTTGAAATCCCTCTAGTGCGGGCACCAGAGGGATTTCTCTCCACCCCCAACAGCCTCGGGAGCTGGGGAAGAGATTCCCCAGCTCCCGAGGCTGTGTAGATGGTTTCCCTGAAATGACGATCAGCGCACACGTCGCTCTGACGTCATTTCAGTGAAACCGAAACTGAAATGAGCCTTGAGGCTCATTTCAGTTTCACTTTCTACATGCTCAGGGGGCTATCTCAGCCCCCCGAGCACGTAGAAAGACGGGAGAGGTATCAATGGGGAGGTATCAAGGGGAGAATCTCCCCTTTCCAATGGTACCCCTCCCTAGTGGATCCCTGCTTGGGGATCGCCCCAGGAGGGAAATCACCAAGCAGGGATCCACCCTCTAGGCACCAGGGAGGGGGGAGCAGCCCCTTGGGCAAGGGCCTCTGCTCCCCCCATAATATATTTGGTGAATTCGGTCTTTCTGCCCCCCCCGGGGGGGGGGCAGCGAGCCCACTAGAACCCAGGGATTTGTTTTCAAAGAAAATTAGGGGTGGGGGCTGCCCAATATGGGCATGCAAATGCCCCCACCTCCCATGCACAGTTACAGTCTTTCTGTGCCACCTGGGGGGCAGTAGCCCCCAATCTGCCCCCTCGGGGGGGCAGAAAGCCCACTAAGCGCCAGGAATTAATTTTTATATATAGGTACTCTGCCCCCCTTGGGGGCATATCGGGGCAATAGCCCCCGATTTCCCCCCTCCCCAGGGCGGCAGAAAGCCCGCTAGGGACTGACTCTTTTTCGGAATGTGCCTACCTGTGGATTTTGAGTCCTAGCGCAGCCGGCACCTAGGGAAACATAGCAAACCTGTATACTTTTGAAAACTAGACACCAAGGGGAATCCAGGATGGGGTGACTTGTGTGGTTCTCACTAGGTTCTGTTACCCAGAATCCCTTGCAAACATCAAACCTTGTAAAAAAACACATTTTCCTCACATTTCAGTGATGGAAAGTTCTGGAATCTGCGCAGATCCATAAATTTCCACCCACCCAGCAGTCCCCAAAGTCTCCCGATAATAACTCTGTGTCAACGTCTCATTCTCAACTACCGCGACAGATATAAAAAAGGAAACCCGAACGTGAAAAAAGCTGCGATTGGCCCAACTGCGATAAAAATCCTGCGAAAAGCAGCGCCAGGCCCGCAAGTCCCACAAGCAAGGCGGGAACAAACACTACAAAAGCTGCAAAAAAAAACACCTGCAAAACACAAACAACTGCGAAGCACCATGGAGGGAGCCGGAGCAAGTACAGAGGACAACCAGAACCCCACAAGCCACACAGAGGACCAGCCTGGGACCTCGGGGACAGGGAAGGGCAAGGAGAAGAAGAAGAGGAAGATGCGTCTCAGTCCGCAGGGAACCAGGATCCTCATTACGGAGGTAACAGAACACCACCACCAACTGTTCATCACCTCCACTGTGACATTGGCAACTAAAAATACAATATGGCAGTCCATCTTGGCCAAGGTGAATGCAGTCGGAGTGAAGAGAAGGGAAGTGGACGACTGCAAGAAGCGCTGGACTGATGTGAAGCGCAAAACCAAGCTGAAAACCACTGCCAACCTGAGAGCAGCAATGCAGACTGGAGGTGGGAGTCCAGCGACACACCAGGAGCTGGATGAGATGGAGGAAATGGTGACCCGAGTCATTATTGGGGAGACGGTGGCAGGAGTTGGTGGACCGGACACTGCACAACATAACCTGAGTCAACAGCAATAGGGTGAGTAACGACCAGGGACTGGGGGGACGGGGGGAGATGGGCACAATGGCACACATGCACAAGTAAGCAGAGCACATCTGCGGTCAAACCATGCCCAAGAGTCACAACACCGACCAAGAGCCCAATTTACCCAAGTCTGCAACATCTCAGCACTGTATAAGCACAGAAGTGAAAGGCACACCGCCTGAAAGGGAGAAGGACCAGTCAAATCAGAGCTAAAGGGGCAACACACCCACAATGCAGCACACACGCATAAGAATCAGAGCACCACAACATTGACAACAGTGTGGCACAAACTGCAACACTCTCACAACAGAACAGAGGACACAACTGCTGACTCTTGTGTGTAGTAAATGGCCATTCGCATTTGGCATAGCAGGAAACTGTGAGATGACAATGGACAAGTACAACCACACATCCCTGATGGTGTAGAAATGTCAACTGTCCCTCATCAAATAGACATCTCATCACAAACATTCACAATGTACATTGGCATGCAGTCCGTTAGTAAACTTGTACAATGCGCGGACATACATGTGAACACAGTGTCAATCTGCATCTCCCCTTCTCATTGCAGAGGGAGAATCAACACCTCCTGCAGAGCAGACACAACAATTCAGCACTGATGATGAAGACGACCGCCCCAATATCGACACCGACGCCCTCCAGCAGCACATGGACAGCTTCGGCACCCCACCTCCAGGAGCAGGGCATCCCAGGTGCATCGAGGAGACCCCACCCACTGCACAGACCACACAGCAGGAAGCACCCATCACCACGGCTGGCTCCCAGGACCCCCACGACCAACACATGGCATTCCTTTTTTCTTTTTATTTTTTTTAAAATATCTTTATTCAGTTTTTAAACAGCAAGTTTTCGCCCTCCTCCTCCCCCCACCCTCCCGGTCAGACAAGTATACATACATTTATAAGGTGAGTCACATTATCAAAAAGACAAGATTAATACATACATTAATACGCCCAGATCCGGTTGCACCTTAAGTAAAAAAAAAACAACAAAAAAACCAAATTCATTCCGTACGACCTTGCGATTGACACCATTCTTTTAAAGGTGTCCACATTTTTAAACCTCTTTTCCGTCGCCTGCTGCCCTTACGTTTATAGATAGCAATTTCAATATTTGAAATGGCAAGAAATCTGGCTAACTATTGTTGAAATGTCGGAGCGGTAGCATCCAACCACACTGAGGCTATACACAATCTAAAAACGGCCATTGCTATAAAGATAAGTTCATGCCCTATTCTAGCGTTTCCGGGATCTGTTGCCCCTAATAGAATAACACCGCTAGATAAAACTATTGTGCGATGCACCACTGTAGATAGACATTTCCCAATCTCTTGTTTAACAGATGTTAACCCTTCGCAGGTGGAAAAAATGTGTATACAATCAGCATTAAAAAGCATACATCTAGGACAACATGTGCTCTTACCAGTTCCCCACTTAGCTATTTTGTCCGGTGTATAATATAGAAAAAACAGGTTTTAAAAAATTGTGCTTGGAGTTTAGTTGACATTAAAATTGTTTGCGACATTTCATAAGCATAATTAAGCTCATCATTTGGAATTGCTGCTTTCTCTAACCATTTTTGCGCAATTTTCTCCATATCATCCGGAAACATAGCATTAATGCGTGAATAAATACCCCCAATCGTGTTTTTAGTGCCAGATAAAAGTATTTCTACTAGGTCGATTTTTTCCACCCCCTCCCACCTACCTTCCGTGACAAAAAATCTCTAATTTGCAGGTACTTGAAGAAGTCCCGCCAGTCTAATCCAAAATTGGTTTTTAATTCTTCGAAAGACCGAATCCCAATGGAGGAAAAGAGGCAGCCAATCTGGACAATTCCTACATCATGCCACTTAAGTATATAACTATCATTAAAAATTTCGGGCAGTTCTGGGTTATTCTTTAAGGGCGTATAGAAGGACAGTCTCCCTATACCAAGCATTTTCCTAATAGTCTTCCACACCTTAAATCCACTAAATAGTGTTTTAAATTTGACCTTTTTGTGGTAGCTGTCGTGCAAATGTCTCCACAAGTATCCTCTGCTCTCCCTGCCTAGTAGTAATTGGAAAATAGATGGTGCATAGGCTTCTCCCTCCATACCTTCCCGGTTATTCTGAAGTAACTCATCGCTATACAATAACACGGTAGCCCAGTAATATGCCTTCACGTTTGGGAGAGCTAGTCCACCTCGCTCCTTCTGGAGAGCGAGGAACTTGTAGGCCCGCTGAGGTTGTGAATATGCCCAGATAAAGCTAGAGAACATCCGTTCTATTGATTTGAGCCAGGATGCAGAGAATTCTAAACAGATTGCCCTAAACATATACAAAATTTTAGGAAAGAAGACCATTTTAATTGTGTTCACTCTTCCAATGATAGAGAGATGTAAATTGTCAAGACGTTGGAGATCTTTCCGCATTATACCGGTTATTGGCTTCAGATTTATCTCAACCAGATTTTCCAAATCAGATGTGATGCAGACTCCTAAGTACGTCACCAGTTCCACAACTCGAGGATCCCTCCATTCACTTTTCCTATTTAAAACAATCTGAGTTTTGCCCTGGTTAAGTAGATAGCCGGACACATCTCCAAATTGTTTAGCCTCCCTCTCGATAGCTGTCATTGCCGTGTTTGGATCGGATGTCACAATAGCGATATCATCCGCATAGGCTAGCGATTTAGTGACATATCCCTGTGATATTATAGGTTTAATTTCTCCCTCCTTTTCCAATCGCCGGATAAATGGGTCTATATAAATTGCGAAAAGCAATGGTGAGCAAGGACAGCTCTGCCGTGTTCCACGTGATATAATAAAATCTTCAGTTAAAATATCATTTACCAATACTACGGCCCTTGGATTCATGTACAGTTTTTGGACTGCCTGTATATAGCCTCCCTTGATACCCATTCTGGACATTGCAGTCCACAGGAAGTGCCAGGAGACCCTATCGAAAGCTTTCTCCGCATCAAGCAGAATCAGCGCCATAGGGTCTCCTGTAACATCCATACCATCAAACAAGGTAATTACTCGCTGAATGTGGTTGATAGTGGACCTGCCTGGAATGAAGCCATGTTGGCTCTGAGCAATAACCTTGTGGATAATGGGAGCAATTCTATTAGCCAAAACTTTTGAGTAGATTTTGGAGTCTGAATTAATGAGGGTAATGGGACGATATGAACCCATCTGTTCCGGCGGTTTGTTCTTTTTAGGAAGATGACTATTTTTGCCCGAGACCAAGATTTCGGGGATGGCCTCCTTTAAAGATATGTATAATGAGCTCTATCAATATGCGTTTAATTTGATCTAGAAAAGAGGCATAGAATTCCGAAGGGATGCAATCTAACCCTGTAGCTTTCACTCTTGGCAAATTTTTGATTATACCAGTGATTTCTCCCTCTGTGGGTAGCTCCTCTAAGAGATTTGCATCCTCATCTTTAAACTTCTCATTAGAAACCTGATCTAGATAATCCTCAATGCTTGCCTGGTCACCACCCCTCGATTCAGTATATAAATCTTGGTAAAACCACCAGAAAGCTTCTCTTATGAGTTTGGGGTCTGCTACTCGGACTCCTGAGGATCCTGGATTTCGCGGATCAAATTTGATGAGGCCTGTTGTCTCATACGAACGGCTAATTGATGTCCAATTTGCTCGTTCACTTCATATATCATTTCCTTTTGTGAGAGTGCTTTTTAATTACTTTTTCCATGAAAATATTCATAATTAAAGCCTTAGCGATTGCCACCTGGTTCTGGACTTTCTCTACTTCTTCCTTCCCTACTGGAACATTTCCTGTTGTAACACTTATTAAGTCTTCCTCAGCCTTTTTCAGGTTATCTTGTAACCCCTGCATAGCTTCCCTAGCTAGTTTGTTAGCTTTTAAAGAATATTGCAGGGTCTCCCCTCGGATCCCTGCTTTTAGCGTATCCCAGACTATTTCGATTGAAGAGCTCCCTTCATTGTCAGATAAAAAATTAGGGATCCACTCTCGGATGTGACTGCAATAATTCTCATCTAAGAGCAGGGCTTTCTCAAACGTCCATGAGCTAGGAGTGTCCCTTCTATTGTCTATTTCCACGGAACAAATGAGAGGATTATGATCCGAAAGGATCCGGGGAGTTTCATGATTTTACACTTGGTTTTTATCGTATTAGACATTAGAATATAATCCAATCTTGCATGGGTGAGATGTGGATTGGAGAAATAGGTAAACCCTGGATCATCAGATTTTAAGGTCTGCCAGCCATCTACCAGCCCGTGTATGCAACACATTTGTCTTAATGCTTTAAATACTTTGGGTTTGCGGCCGGTATAGTGCCACCCCTCCTTTAAGGACCAGTTGCTTGGCAGGTTAATGTTAAAATCCCGACAAATCATTAAGGGTAGTGGACAATGCATCAATTTGTTTGAAATCTCATCAAAAACTGATGCCTCGTCGCTGTTGCTGCCATAAATGGCACATAGAGTCATCTTTTGCCCACTCCCATATTGACACTCTGTAATTGTCCAGTGACCAAATTTATCTGCCTTAGAGTGACTAAAAACAAGCCCGCTCCCCCTGGCTAAAATAGCAACCCCCCTTACCCTAGCTCCTTGTGACGTGGCACAGATCAACCTATATCCTAATGATTTTAAGATATGTGCTTGTGACCCCTCAATATGCGTTTCTTGCAAACAAACAATATTTGTGCCCCAAGTATGAAGTCCTACTGCCACCGCCTGTCTTTTCCTAAGATCGTTTAGGCCACAAATATTCACTGATAGTACCCTTAACAGACCCATCTTTTTCCACTACATGATCCGTATATATAGCCACCCTTTTTTCTTTTTTTCCCCCTTTTACCGACGATCAAAATCGGGTACCAAACTAGATTAGTTTGGCTCATTTTTGTAATTTTTGTAATTTTCTTTTTACAGTTACAGTTACCATTTGGTGCGACCTGCCTGACCTCCCCACCCCCCCTTCTCCCACCCTCCCTCCCTCCACCACCTTTGGAGGTTACCTGGCCAAGCCAGGGATTTGACATCCGACGTGTAAAGCCACGCGATCCCGCTGAGCCTCCCTACCGAGCATAGCCAAAATGAAAAAAAAAAGGAAGAAGAGAAAAAAAAAAAAGAAAAAGAGGAAAACGTATTCCATAACCTCTGGTAGCAGTTACCCCCCAAAAAAAGACAACCACATGCTTAATACCATTTGGGAAAAGAAAATACCTAAACTACTCGAACATTGTCTAGCCATACTTAGCACATTCCCCAAGTGTACTTGAAATAATTGACTACATTATTTGTGCCCCGAGAGTTCTTCTAAGTAGTTTTGCGCCTGTATTTCAGAAACAAAACTGCGGGTAGTCCCTTTGTAAATTACTTTCAACCGGGCCGGGTTCTGTAGGTACACCTCGGCTCCCAGCTTCTGAAATGGTTCAAAGAGCTGCCGGAGCCTCCACCTGCGCTCCACCGTGGCGTGAACGAAATCGGGTCTGGTGAAGAAGGTAATTCCATCAAAGGTTCGTTTCTTGGTGGGTCTGGCCAAGTCAAAAAGAATTTGACGAAGTAAAAAGTTTCCAAAAAATAAAAGCATGGCACGAGGGTGCTGTGAAGCCGCTGCATGCTTGCCAGGAAACAAGGGAAATCTGTGGGCTCTTTGAATTTCCCTGTCCAAATCCCATGATTGCAGTTCGGGAAAAGCCCCTTTCAATAAGGTAATCATAAATTTTCTGGGATCATCTTTTTCAACCCCTTCCGGAATTCCTAAGAAGCGGAGGTTGTTGCGTCTCTGCCGATTTTCTTGCTCCTCCAGTTTCCACATCATGTCTTTTACCATCCCCTCGTGTTCATCATGCTGAGTCTGAAGTGAGGCAACATCTTTTCCCAGTTGTTCCGTCCTTCCCTCCACCATGGCCATTCGATCCGCAATATCGGCACAGGTTTTGCCAACCTTTCTAACTGCCCCGTGCAATTTTTTGGCCGCCATACGGGATCTACGACTGTCTGCCTTAACTTCCTCCTGGAAGCTTTTGATGGACTGTAAAACATCTGTCAGGGCAGGTTCACTACTTGTGTTTCGCTGATCGCCGCCTTTGCCACTGCCAATGCTTGTTTGATAATGCACAGAAGCGGTGGAAGATTCTGAAACTAAGGTAAGAGAGGTGTTGTTGTAGTCCCATGTCAGCTCTTTTACACCCGCATTATCATCATCAGATAAGTCGTCCTTTCTTTGCGCACAATCTCTACTCTTTTTTTTCAATAGTTTTTTAGTGCCAGGTTTACCTCTCTGGGTGTCAGTATTGGGACTGCTATACCATTTCTTTCCTTCCTCCCCACTAGACAACGAGATACTGATGTCTGACATTTTGGATTCCTCTGTCAGAGAATAAAACTTATCCTGGTTGTCTGGCGTCTTTGAATTCCAGTCTATAAGCGCACGATCTCCAAGGGACGCTAGTGGAAGAGGGTTAGCTGTGGCTCCTGTGTTGTTAGGAACAGACAAATTACATGCCAAAATACTGGGGTTATTGTGCATGCTGATCGAGTTACCCTCCAAACTAACCTCTGCTGGCATGGATACCAGCAAAAGGGCGAGGGCTTTACCGTTATCATCAGATGACGGAGTATCTAACAGCTGCCCTGCCGCACATGTCGATCCTCCTGTACCCAGGTTATCTGCGCCGCTGACAAGCATATTGTTCTCTTTTTCTTTCCCACTAGTTGCTGCAAAGCGACTAGTGATTAAAGGTTGTGAGCCATCGGCATCCTTGGGTGTGCGAGTGGTGCCCTTCTTCCCGACGGCCGTCATTGTCAAGTCTTTTTCCTGCGAGGTCTTTTTTGCACCGTCACCTTTCTCACCACCACCTCTGCCTTTCGCGCTTAAGGCATCCACTCTTCTTTGCCGTGTGAGTGCCAGCGCGGCTTTTGACTCAGAGGGCACAAGAAGAGTCTTCCCAGCCCTCGCCCCCTTACCGGTCATCCTGACTTGGGTGAACTGACAGGAAATGCCTTTGCTGCAACACAGAATCTCGGGGCCAAACCTGCTCCACGCTCCAATTCCGATCCTATACCAAGTGCAGCACCACAATGTTGCCACAGCAGGAGACTTCTCCGCACTGCTTGAAGATCGCGCCATCCTCCGCACAACCCTCTGCTGCTCACCCGGGAAAAACTCACGCAGGCAAGGTTCCATCCATGAACCCAGAGCTACCTCAGCGTCCTCACGGTGAAGGCAGAGCGTAATGGCAAGCAGCCGAGGTGAGTCTTGTGGTTTCAGCCGCATTCCTTCCCTTCTCTTTAAGATTGCTTTATGGGGGTTTAAATCGTCCTCATTTTTCCGCTAGCTAAGAGGCAAGTAGAGAGCCTTCAAAGCCGCCGCAATTGGGGAGGCTCAGCGGAGCATCTTCACGGCGATATCAGTTGGTCGCCATCTTGCCTCCTTTGCTCCTCGAGAAAACGAGACCAACACATGGCATTCCAATGCCGTGTGTTAGGGTGCCAGGAGAAGATGGCTGACCAGCTGCGGGTGGGGTTCGACCTCATGGCAGCCAAACTAGATGCCATGCTCTCCAACAATAGATGGCTGACATCGCTGGAGTCATGACTCTGAGACAAGAACAACTGTCTAGTCAGAGTGGCTCCAGCGATGTCAGCCGGGAGTTGGGGCACATGCGGAGGATCATGGAGAACATGGAGCGGATGCATGCGGAACGATTGGCTGCCACGGCTGCACACCAGCGAGATGTAGCTGGGAACTTCCATGCCCTGCAGATCCTTGTCATGGCATTGCCGCCACACTGCCTGGCACGGATGACTGCTGCTGCTACTACTCCATCCACATCTCCGCCCCCTGAAGTGTCCGTGCCACACAGTGCGGCAGACCAAACACCACCACCCACATGTGAGGCACCAGACACATCAGAGGACGAAGATGACGATGAATCTGGCTTGGTGGCAAGATTGAAGTGGTAGCATACATCACCTCCATATGGCCTGTTTCAGCTTGTTACTGCCCTCTGCATCATGCCCTGGAATAACATCTTCCACTGTCCCCCGTTACACTCAGAAACACTCACCTTGGACCTCGACATGGACTGCCATATTTGGATTGGTTACCAATGGCACAGCAATAACACTACGGACTGAAGTCTACCTCTCCCGATGAACCTTGAAAACACGATTTTTACCTCGGCACTCTACAAGAATATATACCATTCACATTGAATGGTGTAGATAGTCCGTTTGAGTATCTATATAGCAATTCACAGGCAAGTAAACCAAATTAGTCAATTTGAGCAAAAAAAGACATCATTTAATGTGTTGACAATGTTTCATTTCTTGTTGTGGTGACTTCATATTTCATACTAACATCCAGTATATACAATATAAGGCAATACAGGTGTCATCCATAAATGTCACGGAGACTTTGTTCTTGTAGTCTGTGTCTTTAAAAGAAACAGCCGACACGTGTTTCGTTACGATTAGTAACTTCTTCAAGGCTGTGAATAATGTGAACAACAATAGAAAAGAACAACCAATAAGGCCGTAGGCTGATATATAAATAGAGACTACGGGAGACATGAATTTATTCACAAGACGGGGGACACCACGCCAGCTACACGAGGCTTCGCGCAAGCAAAAGGTAAAATAGGAAAGAGGCTGCCACTTGGTTGTTTATAATGCAGGCACAGAATAGGGCGATTGTTACTTGATAGTTTGATACTTTTTCTTTATAACGTCTTTTTCTTTTCCTTTTTTTTGGTTTATTTGTGTGTTTTTTTTTACCTTAGGAGGGCCTATCATAGCCTTTGATGATATACTAAGGATCATCAAGTAAGTCTTTATTCACGTTTGCTATACTGGGCACTAGCTCTCCTTATTAACTTTCTTTGATCCTGTTCGTAAAATTTTTTTATCTACTGGACAGGACTTCAAATATATTTTGACAGACTCATATGATGTAGTTAGTATATAGAGAGTATTCGATTAGCAATTGGATGTCCTAACAGGTTCATGTTGCAACTGGGGCATTATACTTGCCTCTCATTTTCAACTTTAGTGTCATATATCAATAAACTCTTTCATTTTTGTTTATTACTTGTATTATACAAACATAAATAATGTTATTAGCTATCGACTGCTTCTGGCTTTTCGTGACAAGCGATGTCAAATTACATTTATGAGATACGACAGACTATTTTTATTATTAGCAATGGCCTTTAGTTAGGAACCTTGGATGTAGTTCTTTTAAACAGGGATGTGGAGTATAGAAATAGAAACAAAGATTGCATTAATGTGTACGGCTGTTTTAAAGCTATTTTTGGGTGATAGCATATCGATCTTTTTTTCTTCGTGCTTGACGTCTAGGATTTTGCCTGGAACTTTGTATACTCTGCAAATACCTACTTCTTATATATGAAGTGGGGTTGTCACATATATGTGAGTTATATTGTTTATTACTTTATGCTTGGTCTGAATAAATGAAGGGACGCTTTATGTGCTAACAAAGAAGTGTTTGGAGCTAATTCTCATTGCTCAGATTTTCACAACCAGAATTTTATATATTATCAAAAAAGATGGAGGGAGTCCTTTATAAAAAATTTTTTATGGCTCTTCTGTTCTATTGTACATTTTATTAGGTTGACACAAAATACATATATAGTGGCATAGTTATTTAAAGACAGCCGCTAAGTGTTTACCTGGTTTTTACTTTTACTTTTACAATTGTGGAAATACTTATACTCTTTTTCCCACTGCTTTGCTTCAAGGTCCCTCTATAGACTTATATATCAAATTACGGATGCCTCCTTGTACTTGGGAACATTCGTTAGAATTTTGAACTTCACGTTTGGACTGTCAAAGGTAGATATGATCATTTATTAGACTTAGGTCAAATATGCCTGGAAGATTTACTAAATCTACCTTTCTTATCTGAAGGTCTCTTATCTTCATTATATTTTCATCCGCGCTTTGATTGTTTTCTCTTTTTAAAATGGATCTTAATAATGTTTGTTCCATATTGATTATGGTTCACTCACTTTACAGGGATAAGGTCTACCTGTTTGTCACATGGACTCCTTAAATTGGCTTTTCTGATTCACTGGAATGGTTAGTTCTTTTCGTGGTGATGGGTTGCACTGGATTTCTCTATTCCTTCTAAACCTCACAAAAATAGTAGTAGGATTTTTTTAATAAAAACAACCTGTATGGGAATAAATAGGAGCTCATCATTGACTTTTCCGTGTGTAAATGTTCTTTTCTATTGTTGTTCACATTATTCACAGCCTTGAAGAAGTTACTAATCGTAACGAAACACGTGTCGGCTGTTTCTTTTAAAGACACAGACTACAAGAACAAAGTCTCCGTGACATTTATGGATGACACCTGTATTGCCTTATATTGTATATACTGGATGTTAGTATGAAATATGAAGTCACCACAACAAGAAATGAAACATTGTCAACACATTAAATGATGTCTTTTTTTGCTCAAATTGACTAATTTGGTATACTTGCCTGTGAATTGCTATATAGATACTCAAACTGACTATCTACACCATTCAATGTGAATGGTATATATTCTTGTAGAGTGCTGAGGTAAAAATCGTGTTTTCAAAGTTATATATAGGAGTTGTTGGACTTCTATGTGGTCACATCTGTGGTAGCAGGATGTATCTTATTACCTTGAGTGGCACCAATACTGGCACGTGATTAAGGAAAAAAACTAAGTTTATATTGGAAAGACAAAGTCACTTAACTGATGTGCTACCCTGAATTCCACCGTTATCTTTTTCTGTGATTTCTCCCGATGAACCTGTCCATCCCTAAAGGACTCTGGCTGGCCCGCCACGGGGCGACAATGGAAAGTGGGGTTTGCATGGCCCTGTACTGGTCCAGCTGAAACACCCCACTGAATGCGAATAAAACATTCAAATTCACACTGATGTGTCATGGCCCTGATCAATTAAGCATGAAAGTATTGATGAATGTAGGGACAGTGATTCCACATAAATGGTACTCCCTGGGTAATGCTATCAATGCGCATGTATGGCCGTGACCCAGATAGGCAGTGAGACACACATCGTCATTCAAAACAACTCACATCACAGTTGAAAATAAGTGAATGTGCGTAGACTTTATTGGCATATGCGTGCCAGTACGGGCAAGAGAAGTGCCACAACATGCGGACCAATGCAGCAGTATGTCAGAATGAGGAACGTTGCCAAGCGCAGCTGTCCACTCCGGGGGAGTGCCTCACCTTTCACAGGTGTGTGTTACCCCGTGTGGTTGTCCGCCCACGTATTCGGGGTCCAGGCGAATGCAGCCATGTCCACTGTTGTCGTGGGATATGTGACCAGAACCCGAAGATGCAACAAGGTGCCGGGACATGTGCAATGGAGTCCAAACTGTTGGGGCTGCAGGTACGTAGTTACACGTCCATGAAAGCGAGTGCAGCTTCGTAGGCAATCATTTCCAACATGAGGTCGTTGTCGACTCCATCGAACAGGATGGCGAGGCTAACCATTAGCAGGTCCGGACAGATGTGCTGCGTCCACCCCCTGTCACCAATTAGCACTACAGCCCAATAGGGGAGCGGCTCAATGTGGTCACTGCACACAAGGAGTTCTGCAATTTCCCAGGTCCAGCTGCCAGCATGTATGCCAAGTATCCAGGCATCCCATAGACGGGAATCACGGTGACACTCCTGGTCGTGGGCCAACAGGGGGCACACACACATGTCGAAATCCAGTTCGGCTACCGTCCTGTTGGATAGGAAGACATCCATGGACCACTCGAATATGCATGATCGACAATGCAACACAGGCTGAACGCAGGTGATGTTGACAAGGCGGAAGCTCAGCCGGTAACTGACCCGCAGCACTACCAATGGCAGTGCCCCCAGTAAATGCAGCATACGTGCATGGTACAGTTCCATGTGACAGGGGTTGTGCATGTGTCCGGGATGTTCTGCCATTGCGTTAGTGGCCCTGGTTGAAGCGGCACTGTTCTGACGAGCGCCAGTTCTGTGGATGAAATGCCACAGCTCGGATCAATGAGTTGTTTAAGTGTGCGACGGTTGTATGCCTGGGATGGAGTGGGAGTAAGTGTGAAGGCCATTCCATGCAAGATGACTCAGAGAAAGGACTTCTGTGTGTGGGGTGTGTATGCGTTGGTCTTTCGTCGGGCTGTGCGTAGTGTGGGAGTCGTCCTCAACTGCTATCGTATCTGCCAGGGGGTGCCGGGCACATGCAATTCCGAGGTCGGATGTGCAGATGTGCTTCCGCCTGATAGTTCAGACAAAGGAGCTTTCATTCCTAATGTCAGTTTGTCATCTGCTTGCATTCAGGAATTGTGATGTGGCTTGTTGGGTGTGGGGTGGGATGTGTGCAACTTTGGGATTCATGTTTGACATGACTTGCATGTGGCATATGAGCGGCATCGCTGTGTGTTACGTTGCCCCACAGCTGTTCCTTCCTCCCCCCGAGCCTATTCAGTTGTGTACGCTGCACGGTTGCATCACTTGCACTCCAAAGGCAAACCATTGTCATGCCTGTCTGCGCATGTCCACAAGCCTGACAATGACACTGTGATGTTGGCCGTTGAAGGTGGGCGGCCACGTGAGTGTAGGCCTATGGTAAGGATAGTGCGGACACAGATGTAGAGTTCATGCCTGGCTGAACTCGTGCTGCGATTAAGGCTAGGCATTTGGCTCATGCTGCGGCAATACAGATACACACAACACTTGGCATGTATGAGCCAAGATCCCGAGCGGTCTTGCGCTCCTTCATTTCTCCGTTCGTGCGAGACCGCCCTCCAGGTGCATGCTACATTGCAACATTGTCAATTACGGGCCGGGTGGCGCCGACACTACAACAGAGACACACGCATTAGTTACTTCCTTGTCCAGGCCAGAACTGCACCACGCCCTGAGCCCCGGGCTAATTATACACACCCCTGCGCTGGACTGACGTACGCCGGCCCAGCCCACTCTGCTTACGCTTACAGGGGGGGAGGAGAAAGCTACATGTCCAAGGTCTTACCCACTGCCTGAGGTGACATGCTTGCGTCCGCTGTCCACAGCACGATGTGATGTGGTAGGGCCAGGGGCCATCACACATACATAATGACCACACGGACACACTTAGATAGATAGTGGAACTGGCTACGGGCACGTGCGCCCGGCCCCTTTTTATTACCTGGGTCATATGTCCAGTGACGCCTGTGCTGGATGGGTGTGGGGTGAGTATAAGCCAGCCCTCAGGGAGTGGTTGGTGCTGGCAACAACTAGAACAGTGATCATCGGATCACACACACAGATTCAATCCTAAAGGGTCCA
Organism: Calotriton arnoldi; assembly: GCA_963921515.1. Lineage (NCBI taxonomy): Eukaryota > Metazoa > Chordata > Amphibia > Caudata > Salamandridae > Calotriton > Calotriton arnoldi. The sequence continues at coordinate 510,980 of CAWUFW010009267.1, forward strand.
TGACTTGCAGTGCACTGAGGTAGGGGCACCAGCTCTGACATCACACACACAAGACTAAATCATAAAGGGTCCATGACTTGTGGTGCTCTGAGGCAGGGGCACCAGCTCTGACATCACACACAGAAGATTCAATCATGAAGGGTCCATGACTTGCAGTGCACTGAGGTAGGGGCACCAGAACTGGTCTCACACACAGAAGATTACATCATGAAGGGTCCATAACTTGAGCTGCACTGAGTTCGTGGAACCGGAAGAGCTCGGCGGGTGCGCGGCCTGCGATGATGCGTCGTCCGGGCGGGCCGCCCTAGAAGCAATGTCTGTTGCCTACTGGACTGTGCCATAAATAAATATAGATTCAATTTGAATTGTGAGCCCTGCTGACCGCAGTGTAGGCCGGAGGCAGCGGTCAGAAAGGGCCCACATCCACATGGCGATGACTTGAGCTGCACAGAGTTAGTGGCACATGGAGCGATCAGCGGGTGCGCGGCCTGTGATGATGCGTCGTTTGACTTGGGGGGCCTGCTGACCGCAGTGTAGGCTGGAGGCAGCAGTCAGAAAGGGCCCACAGCCACGTGATGATGACTTGTGGTGCACTGAGTTAGTGGAACCTGGAGCGCTCAGCTGGTGTGCAGCCAGCGATGATGGCGTGTCCTCGCAGGTCTGGATTGGATGTGATTTGAGCGCCCTGCTGACTGCAGTGTAGGCTGGAGGCAGAAGTCAGAAAGGGCCCACAGCCACGTGACGATGACTTGTGGTGCACTGAGTTAGTGGCACCTGGAGCGCTCAGGAGGTGTGCAGCCAGTGATGATGGCGTGTCCTCGCAGGACACGATTGGATGTGATTTGAGCGCCCTGCTGACCGCAGTGTAGGCCGGAGGCAGTGGTCAGAAAGGGCCCACAGCCACGTGACAATGACATGTGGTGCACTGAGTTAGTGGCACCTGGAGCGCTCAGCGGGTGTGCAGCCAGCGATGATGACGTGTCCTCACAGGTCAGGATTGGATTTGATTTGAGCGCCCTGCTGACCGCAGTGTAGGCCGGAGGCAGTGGTCAGCAAGGGCCCACAGCCACGTGGCGATGACTTGAGCTGCACAGAGTTAGTGGCACCTGGAGCGCTAGGCGGGTGCGCGGCCTGCCATGATGCGTCGTCCGGGCGTGCCGCCCTGGAAGCAATGTCTGTTGCCTTCTGGACTCTGCCATAAATAAATCAAGACTCAATTTGAATTGTGAGCCCTGCAGACCACAGTGTAGGCAGAAGGCAGTAGTCAGCGCACACATTACTCCGCGGTGCTGTGCCGCTGGGTGCGCTGGAGGCCTGTGTCGCGGAAGCCAGGGTTCGGCTGAGGAGGCTGGCGGTCACGGCGGCGGACTCATGGCAGGGTGAGGGGCTCCGGGGGGAGGAGAGTAGGGGGTCCTGGGGGTTGTGGCGGTGGGTGTTGTGGTCCTCTTGGGTCTCCGAGCGGCATGATCATTTGATCCATGACATGTTTTGGTCTTCAGATGTGGCTCTGGCCTGGGCTCCCTCTGTACTGCAGGTTTTCGTCCTACTTAAGACCAGTAATGAGCAGGTGTTAAGTCCCTGCTGCTAACGCGCCTTATCGCCAGTTTTTGTCCGGCATCGCAGATCTGGCTGGTCGATGAGAATATTGCGAAGTGGTGTTTTTGTGTGTTTTTGCACGGGAACGCCTACTCTGCATGTCATTAGCCTTGTCTGTCGCTCTCATCCGGCGATGTGTTTTGCGGCAGCTATCGCAGGAAAACTGGGGATGTCGACAGTTTGCACCAGCTTGTGAATGGGGCGATAAGTCTATCGCTACTTTTGCGGCGCTAAAGTGCCGATAAATCGGCAATGGCTCCTTGAGAATATGCCCCCACATTTTTACACTGAAAACTGACCCTTTTTTTGCAAAGTGCCTAGCTGTAGATTTTGAAGCCTAGCTCTGCCGGCACCTAGGAAAACCTACCAAACCTATACATTTTTGAAAACTAGACACCCAGTGGACCCCAGGTTGGGGTGACTTGTCTGGCTCCCACAAGGTTCTGCTACCCAGAATCCCTTGCAAACCTCAAACTTTGTAAAAAAAAAACACGTTTTCCTCACATTTCTGTGATGGAAAGTTATTGAATCTGCATGGATCCCCGCATTCTCCAAAGTCTTCCAATAAAAATAGTACCTCACTTGTGTGGGTAGACCTAGTGCCCACGACAGGAAAAGGCGCAAGAAGCAACGTGGACACACCACATTTTTACAGTGAAAACTGACCCTTTTTTTGCAAAGTGCCTAGCTGTAGATTTTGAACCCTAGCTCTGCCGGCACCTAGGGAAACCTAGCAAACCAATACATTTTTGAAAACTAGACACCCAGGGGAATCCATGATGGGGTGTCTTGTGTGGCTCTCACCAGGTTCTCTTACCCAGAATCCCTTGCAAACCTCAAACTTTGTCCAAAATAACACATTTTCCTCACATTTCTGTGATGCCAGACAGGTCGCCCCATCCTGGAATCCCCTGGGTGTCTAGTTTTTAAAAATGTAGAAGTTTGCTAGGTTTCCCTAGGTGCCAGCAGAGCTAGGGTTCAAAATCTACAGCTAGGTACTTTGCAAAAAAAGGTTCAGTTTTCACTGTGAAAATGTGGTGTGTCCACTTTGGGTTTTGGGCCGTTTCCTGTCGCGGGCACTAGGCATACCCAGACAAGAGAGGTACCATTTTTCTTGGAAGACTTTGAGGAATGCGGGTTGGGTGGAATTTTGTGGATCCACGCAATTTCCAGAACTTTCCACCACAGAAATGTGAGGAAATGTGTTTTTTTTGCAAAGTTTGAGGTTTGCAAGGGATTCTGGGTAACAGAACCTGGTGAGAGCCAGACACGTCACCCCATCCTGGATTCCCCTGGGTGTCTAGTTTTCAAAAATGTATAGGTTTGCTAGGTTTCCCTAGGTGCCGGCAGAGCTAGGGTTAAAAATCTACAGCTAGGTACATTGCAAAAAAAGGGTCAGTTTTCACTGTGAAAATGTGGTGTGTCCACGTTGCGTTTTGGGCCGTTTCCTGTCGCGGGCACTAGGCCTACCCACACAAGTGAGGTACCATTTGTCTGGGAACACTTTGAGGAATGCGGGGTGGGTGGAATTTTGTGGATCCACACAGATTCCAGAACTTTCCAACACAAAAATGTGAGGAAAGTGTGTTTTTTTTTTTACAAAGTTTGAGGTTTGCAAGGGATTCTGAGTAACAGAACCTGGTGAGAGCCAGACAAGTCACCCCAACCTGGTTTTCCCTGGGTGTCTAGTTTTAAAAAATGTGTAGGTTTGCTAGGTTTCCCTAGGTGCCGGCAGAGCTAGGGTTCAAAACCTACAGCTAGGCACTTTGCAAAAAAAGGGTCAGTTTTCATTGTAAAAATGAAGTGTGTCCACGTTGCGCTTTGAGCCATTTCCTGTAGCGGGCTATAGGTCTACCCACACAAGTGAGGTACCATTTTTATCGGGAGACTTAGGGTAACACAGAATTGTAGAGCAACTGTTATTACCTATTGACTTTTGATGCATTTCTGCCTTCCAAATGAAAGACAATGTGTAAAAAAGAAGTCACTTTGAAAAATGCCCTATAATTCTCATGCCTGTATGGGTACTCACAATTTCGGAACTGTGCAAATAGCTACTGTTTCTAAACTCTATATTTTGTTCCAATTTCAGAAATACATAGGTGTCTTTCATCCCGATTTTTCACTGTATATATTTTCCCAAATTAATTGCTATATACCCGGTACATAATAAAAAACATTGCAAGACGCTGCTCAGTTATTGGCTCTGGGTTCGTCGGGTTCTTGGTGAACCTACAAGTCCTATATATACCCACAACCAGAAAGGTCCAGTGGATGTAACGGTACTTTGCTTTCAAACATCTGTCATAATTAGAAGAAGTTACAGGTGAAAACGTTGGCACAAATGGCTGTTTTTTTCAACTCATTTTCAATTTTTCCTATTTTCAACAGTTAGTTTCTATAAAGAAACCTTGAAGGATATACCCAAATGACCCCTTGCTGAATTCAGAATTTAGTCTACTTGTCTAAAATGTATAGATTTCCAGGATCCATTATTGCTTTCATACCCATTCCTACCATTAACTGGAAGAAGGTTGAAAGCAGAAAAAATAGCAAAAATAGGCTATGTCCCGGTAAAATGCCAAAACTGTGTAAAAAATGTTGGTTTTCTGACAAAAGTCTGTCAGTTCCTGAAATCTGGGAAAATGGTGATTTCAGCCCCACAAACCCTTTGTTGATTCCATTTGCAGGGGAAAAAACAGACGCTTTCATTTGAAGCACTTTTTCCCCATTTTCCCCCCAAAAAAACAAAATATAGCTGTATTTTGGCTAATTTCTGGGTCCCCTCCAGGGGAATCCACAAACTCTGGGTACCTTTAGATTCCACATGATGTTGGAAGAAAAGGACGCAAATTTGGCATGGATACCTTATGTGGTCAAAAAGTTACAGGGGCCTAAGCTCGAACTACCCCAAATGGCCAAAAAAAGGCTTAGCACAGGGGGGGAAAAGGCCTAGCAGTGAAGGGATTAAAGGATTAGCTGAAGTGGAACTGTGAGAAGCTGGCCTGTTATATGATGTCTACTAATGTAAGTGGGCACCTTCCCCCAGTCCAGACAACCCTTATGGTAATTTAAGAGGTCTCAGACAACCTTAGAACGCTATCCAAGTGGTAGCTGTGGAGAGCAGCCTTCATTCTTAGTCTTGAAAGAGTGTAAAGCAGCTTGTTATACCAGAATGCAATCTTATAGTATAGATTAAAGGAAAAAGAACCACACAAAGTATGTATAAAAATATGTATTGATTATAGAACACTCTCTAATACGTTACAAGTATCTCCTACACAGAGATAGGCACAAAGCACACAATACTATAGCAAAGAAATCACAGTAAATAGCTGTTGGAAGCCGGAGTCCCCGTCGCGCGTCACTGTCAAAAATGCGCGACCCGGGACTCCCCACTCAACGTTAGGCCAAGTAAGGACACCGTTTGAGATAGCCCTGCTCACCCCCTTAGTAGCTTGGCACGAGCAGCCAGGCCTATCTCCAAGGCACGAGTGTACAGTGTGTGCAACCACGCCCACAGCAACCCCCTGGTGACACCACAAATGGACTCCACACGAGTTTGATAAAAGCGAGTATAAACTTTATATAGAAAGATATACGATCAGACCACACGTTACAAAAGCCAACATATAATAAAGGGTAATATTCTTTCCGGCTGGTTGGTAGGTTCAAATCCCAACCACCGCTTTCCAAACGCTATGCTGGTCGTAATGCTAGAATCACACACGTTGCAATGGACAAACAATAGTGCTCTGCGTAACGATACAATCCTGTGCTGGGCACAGGAGAAATAATACAATGCGTAATGATACACTCCGGTACCTGCAATACGAGAAATTATGCAATGCGTACCGCTACAATTATGTACTGCGCAATGAAGGAATAATGCAATGCGTCACACCCCAATCACGTACTTTGCAATGAAGAAACAATGCAATGCGTGCCGCCACAATCATGTACTTTGCAATTAAGGAATAATGCAATGCGTAGCTACAATCATGTACGTTGCAATGACGAAATAATGCAATGCGGGCCGCTACAATCCTGTACTTTGCAAGGGAGAAATAATACAATGCGTAGCACTACAATCGTGTACTTCGTTAGGCGGAAATAATGTCAGGCGTCATAAGACAGTCCGACAGTTCGTTAGCAGCAATATTGGCAATGTGTATTACGACAGTCAGCCTCTTCGATAACAGTTGCCCCCCACACATATTCACGATGAAATACAGTACAGCTTCCCACTCGGGCCCCAGTACCACCACTCCTTGGTCAGTACGGGCCCCAATCTGAGCCGAAGCAAAGGCTCACGTTGTCAGAAGGACTGAGAGGCCAAGAGAGTGTCCCTCCGAGCCCGCACCCCACCCAGGCAGTGATCCATGTTACCTGGGGGGCGCAACCCCACTCTCCTCTCCTCCTTCAATGAACTAGGCCTTTCGTGCAGAACTTTCTCAATGGGCTTCAGCGGCTCGGCCTGGCAGCTCAGCTCCTCCGGGGCTGCCGGTCCGGGCCGCGACTGTTAGGAAGGTTTCAGGCGGCCGCAGGGTACACGTACCCCACGCCCCTGGGATTACGTTACTCCGGGTGCACGTTCACCACCGCACCCTCCGGGTCTCTCATGGCACGAAGCCACACACACAACGCTGATGGGACTTCACGTCGACTCCGAGTGCACGTTCAACCAGCACTCCTTTCTGCGGTCTTAGTTGGCACCAAGACACGCACACCACGCTGCAGAGACTCACTTTCTTCCGGTGCACACGATGATTAGCCGATCACCTCCACAGTCCCAGTTTGCACCAAAGCACGCACACTGCTTCACTGAGACTTACTCCAATTCCGGTGCCCCGATATCCAGGCGCTCCTCAACAATGCCTCCGGCCGCTCCCCGACACGCATCCTGCGCGTCCGTGACTCACTCCACTTCTGATGCACGCGTTGACCAGGCGCTCCTGGCCAATGCCTCCAGTGCACCACGACGCTGACCCAGCGCGTCTGAGACTCTCTTCACCTCCGATGCACCCGCTCACCAGGCCCTCTTCACCAGCACCTGCGGTGCACCCCGACACGCACCCTTGCCGTCCGAGTCTCGCTTCACCTCCGGTACACACTTCACCAGGCGCCCCTCTCCGACGCCTCCTGTGCACAACACGCACCCTGCACGTCCGAGACTCACTCCTCCGTCGATGCACACGTTCACCAGGCGCTCTTCACCAACACCTCCTGTGCACCACGACACGCACCCAGCACGTCCGAGTCTCGCTTCTCCTCCGTGTGTCCAAGATCACAGGGCACACCTTCTGAGGGTCTCAAGCTGCCACAACACGCACCCACCGCGTTGCTTGAAACGTCTCCGGAAACTTTTATGTTCCTGTGTTTCCAAACAGGGAGCCAACTCACCTCGGGCCCTTGGGGTTACAAGACACAGCACAAAGCACAGTCTTCTTCAAGCAGGGGGACCCAGCGCCTCCAAGCACAGTCCCAACAGCCTCTCCCTTAGTTAGAACAGCAAACTGCAGACCAGCCCCAGATCATGAAGCAAGGATTGGTCTCCCCCAGCAGTCTCTTCAGTTGCTCCTTCTTTAGCAGAGGTTCTCTTGACCACAGAATGGGTCCAAGCCTTTTCAGTCTCAATCCATTTCTGTTTCATTCCAACGTTCAGGGGTTTCAGCTCTCATAGATATACCCCTAAATGTCTTTGAAGTTCGTTGTGCTCAGGGGTCCCTGACCCCTGCCTAAATCAGTTCTGGGTGTCTCCCTCCCAGTGTCACCTTTCTCCCTTTGATACTGGGGGTCTGGATCCTTAATCACTCAGCAGGAGATGGGTCAATTGTTTTATAGCCGCAACCCAGGCCTCTTCACCTTCCGGGGCTTCTCCTTGCATACTCTCCAGCTGCAGGTCAGCCTGTTGCCATCTCACCCCCTCCCCTCTCAGATCCAGACAGTCAATCCACATTCAACAGAGACACACAGAAAAGCTTAAAGCACAAAACTCAGCCACTTTCTAAAAGAGCGGCTTCTGAACACACAGAGACAAAACCACTTTCATAGAAAGATGGGTTATGACGCTGTGAGTTCATACATACCAAACTTCACTTCTCCATTCTAAACTTATGGGAAACTAGGCTAACAAACACAATACCCAGCCTCCCCCATTCTGTCCTATGGTCAGAATGGCCTTTCACCAGTGAAAAACGAAATGGAGTGTTTTTCACTGTCAGGACATAACACACACCTCAGTATATGTCCTGCCTTTTACTTACACGGCACCCTGCCCAGGGGTTACCTGGGACCTACCACAGGGGTGCCCACGGTGCATGTAAAAGGGAAAGTAAGGCCTGACAAGTAGCTGTACTTGTCAGGACACATGCTAACTTAGCAAACTGCGCGCAGGCTCTACACTGTAGGCCTGAGTTCCCTTCTCCGCGCGCCCTTGCATTACTAGCCCTGGCACACACAGTGCACATCACTAGGGACTTTACTAGTAAGGCAAACATACCAATCATGGCCAACCAATTACCATTACACTTTACACAGGGAACTACTGTACTTTGACATTGATCAGCAGTGGCAAAGTACCCAAAGCATCTAAATTGGCACTCTATGTCAGAAAAACGGTCTAGGGGGAAAGCAAAACGTTTTAGGGAACTTTAGCCAAAAAGGCCAAGTCCTACAATAGCACTATTACACAGTGGGCCCCAGGGGGGACCAAACCATATACTAAGAAAGTGGTATAAGAACCACGACTCGAGTCAGGACAATGTTGAGAGGACGTAGAATTGCTGGGGACCCACAGAACCACCCAAGGTGAGTAGATAGGGACCCCACAGAGAGCGTGTGCAGTGTGGGAATACGACTGCGTGTTCCGTACAAGTCTATGTGTAAGTCGCGGTTGGAATTTTAAAGATTAGGGACCCTTCCCAGTGGACCCTGAAAAAATCCAGTGGAAGACAGAAGGTTGGAGAGCCACCCCACCCGTGGATACTGTGGCATCCAAGTTACCTATCCCAGGGAAGCCGGGTGCATAGGTGTGAAGTTACGTCAGAAACCGCTGTCGAACCCAATGGAAGACTTCAGGAAAGTGCCGCTGCTGGAAGAGGAGAAAGTGTACGGAGGAATCCAAATGTGGACTCTTGACGAGGAGGACATGAAAGCAGAGGGGACAGAGTCTATTTCACTCAGGGGTGACCAGGAGACTTGGCAGACGAATACCCTTCGATGTCGGGTGCTTCAGGAAGGATGACGGTGACCTTGACTCTGCAGCTGCGAGGATCAGGCGATGCTGAGGATGACCAGGATCCCGGTGCGAGCTGTCCCACGAAGGATGTCAAGTACTGAGGGGTCGGTGTCCCACGGGAGCACCAACAGGCCTTGGCTAATGCAACCTGTGCAGGAAATAAAGGTGCACGGTTGGGACCAGCAAGGCCCAGGAGACTCACCACAAGCAGGGGAGTCAGGGCAGGCCCGAGCACTCAGGGGAGCCCAAGGAAAACAAAGATGACCCTCAATTGGACCCACAGGCCGGAGGCACAGGGATCGCAAGAGGGCCTTGAGCAGCTCACTAAAAGGAGCAGGCCACGGTGCCCACAAGGTGGTGGGGCTGAAGATCTTGGTGCAAGAAGTTGCTGGAGGTAGGGGGTACTTGGAGCCCAGTGCACTTGTCACAGAGTTGCCAACAAACATATGCACTTGCAAAAGCATGCATTGCACAGGGGTTCAGTTAATGCAGCCCCCATGAGGGAATCTGACCTCAGACTTGGTGAGAGGGGAGCTCGGGCCTCGGGAGACGTAGATAACCACCACCTGTGTTGTTGAACCCTTCGGAGTCTGCAGGAGCTCGGGATCAGCAGACCGGTCAGCAGTGTTGAGGTGCCTGCGAATGCAGGGAAGTGACTTCTTCACTTCAGGGGAGATTATCTTCAAGTGTCTTGGATGCTCCACAGGTCCTGCACAGATCCTGTATGGTGCACAGGCACAGACGAGGCAGCAGACTGAAAGGGAGACGAAGTCAGGCCCAAACGAAGTCCAGTGAAGTCCAGAGTGCCCAGACTGTAGAAGTGCAGTGGTTTCAGTTCTGAATCTTGTCCACGATGAATCTAGGGACTTACATCCAGGTAAGCCCTTAAGTACCCTAAGGAAAGGGTTGGGAAGATTCAGGGGACCCTCCCAAAGGAGGGTCTGGACAGGGGGGAGGTTACTCCTATGTCCTTTGTCCAGTTTAGCTCCAGAGCGGGAGCCAACGGCTCCCAGGACTGGTTTGAACTGGACTATGCACAGGGACACCAAATGTGCCCCTCATGCAGACTTTCAGGCGCTGGCAAGTGCACCCACCCAGCCCTAATACACTAAATCCTATCTGGGAGGTGATCACACCTCCCTGTGACCGGATGCCTATTGTTCTGCCTTCCCCTGCTCGAGTTTGGCTCAGCAGCAGGAGGGCAGAAATGTGTCTCTGGTCGGCAGCAACCATTTTGTGCTGTCCGGGACTAGAAGGCTGGCACCGAGAACACTGAGAGCCTAACGGAGGGCTCTTCCAGTGCTTCAAATCATACCTCCCACACCGCTTACGGTGTGGGGGGGTATGATCCCAACATGTTTGATACCAAACATGATAGGATTCGTTGCAGCCGTTTTCGAGATGGTCATTGTGGGGTCACGTGATGCCCCTCTATATAGTATATGGCTGCTTCACTGACAACCCAGGAGAATGGACTCCGTAGGCTGCAGGGGTGTCCTGCTCATGCAGGGGCACCCTCTCACTTAGAACCAAGCATCTTGCCCTCAGGATTGTAAAGGCATGCTAGAGGGGTGACTTATAGGTTTTAAGTGCAGTGACTAATAGATATAGTAAACCTATATCTTTCATAAGTGGTGCATGCACCAACTTACACAGGCTGCAATGGCAGGCCTGTAGTTCCATTTTACATGGTCTCTCATGGGTGGCATAATACATGCTGCAGCCCATGGGTGACCTCTGGGGTACTTATGCCCTGGGTACATGGGTACCATATACTAGGGACTGACAAGGGTACCCAAGTATCAAATCTGGGGTGTACCTAAGTACATACACAACAGTTTTAGGAGAAAGAAGATAGACTGGGGTCCTGATAAGCAGGATTCCAGTCAGACTAGTCAAAACAGCATCTCATCAAGCAAAAAGTGGGGGTAACCATGAGAAGCAGGTCCTACTTTCCTACAGGAACATTCTGTGTTTCTCCAGGGTGACATTTCAACACCAGCTGCGAAGACTACCTCTTGCCACGACCTGAGCCCTGGAGACTAGGTTCACGTAAGGAGATACATTCGCAAGTCATGCTTGGAGGAACGTTGGAGAGGGCCATACGAAGTTATCCTAGTAATTAACACTGCTGGGAAATGTGTGGGCTTGATTAACTGGATATATGTTTCACATACAAAGGGAGCAAGACGAGAAGGGGAAGAATGGAGTTAACATCCACTGATTCCTCAAATCCACCTTAATTTGAAATCTCCGAAGCTTCAACACAAGAAGACGAAGGTCAAACAGAGAATCCACTGCCCCACATGTCAGAGTCACAGCTGAGTCAAGGGTAGTGTGAAGGAGCAGAGTCCTTAGCAAAGGATGAAAGTTGAGACTGCAGACTAAGTGCATGATTTGCAGTTCACTGGATGGGTTACTCCAAAACAAACATGATAGATATCCCATGCGCCATATTACAAGTGCATTATATACAATGCTACTTGTAAGAAGGCGGACAAGAGATTTGTCATGTTGATGGCGGAGTAACCTGTCCACTGAACCCTAAATCAGGCCCTAAGACTCTGAATATGTTGAGAAGCCAGAGTCACCTAAAGAGCTAAAACAGAACAGTCAGAAGAAGGCTCCTCAGGCGCAGGAAGCTAAGTTAGGGAAGTTACAGGAGAAACTCAAACTTCCAGTGATGAACTAGAGTCTCATGACCCAGAAATAACCAGTATGACAGAGAGAAGAGTGCATCACAACCAAAAGTGGCCAAAGACTGAAACCAAAAGGAAAAGGGTGGTGTCTAAATCACCAAGACTCAAGACCATTAGACAGGAGCCCGAGGATCAAGATAACCAAAGATGAAGGGAAAGTAGTGAAGGGAACAAATGATCCAAGAGAGAGAGGAAACTAAACCGAAAATACATAAGTCCTGTATGGACTTATTATGAAAGGAATGTCAATGAAACTGAAGAGTGTTCAACTGATGCTGACGAGCCTCTTTGAACTGAGCAAGTGATCAAAGGAGGTGCCAAAGACAGACTAGACATTATGACAAAAGACAAAGAACGAAAAGGAAACCTAGGGCAACTGTCAGAGGACCTTAGTGCCCTTAGGCATCCAGTTGATGGTGCTTATTCTCACTGACTGTAGATTTCGAGATAGGGTGGAGACCATAGGGTCGGAATAGAGGACTAACAAATTTAAGGCAATATTCTCTTATCTTGAGCTGGCACAAGATTAACATGCAGCTTAAATGGTGCAAAATTGTCCTAGTAATTTTGGTAGTTGTCATAGCAGTCTCTGCAGTTGGGTGGATGTTAGACCTCTATCTCCTGGAGAAAAATGCTTCACAGGATAAGGACAATGCAAATAGAACAATAATGATAAGCAAAGAACCTCATATAGGTAGAATCTCTTGTGTTCCACAGTCGGGGAGTATTTATGATCATAATTTATACTTTCAAATGGTTGCGGAATATGTAAAGGTGATTAAAGTTGAAAACTGTTTTGTCTGTTCATATCTTCCAGCATTTTCATATTACTTTCATCATCTTCTTTCGTATGCGTTTTTTGTAGCATATTTCTGAATACTTTGTATTATCAATGTTCGAATAAATTGTTTTAGTCAGATTATTAATGTCATCTAGAAAGTGTACCCCAGCGTAAGTATATGATGGCATTTTTCACTCCTCTAACTAATGGAAATCTCACTAATGCTGACAAGCATGAAGTAGCATGTAAACTTAGTCCAGATGCGAGGGCATTCATAGATGAATTGAATGAAAGGATCAGGCAAGAGAAGGAGAAGTAAAATAAGGAAGTTAAACCAGAGGTAAGGGAAGGGAGAGAAGCAAATCACAGGAAGAATCTACACCTGAAGTTGAGTTTAAATGTGGTGAAAACAGGAACTGTATGTATAGTATGAAGGTGAGAAGGTAACAAGACAGTTGAGAAAGTGGGTTGGAGTGAATGCGATCACAGGGGCATATTATCAAGAACGGCGTTATAAATTATTGCCGCTTTTAGCGGCAGAAAACTGCCGCTAAAGTGGCGATAATGGGCTTGATAATATGCCCTTGAGAATTCCAATAGAAGTCCATGTTCTGGTGTGAACATGGGCTTCTATTGGAATTCTCCAGGGCATATTATCAAGCCCATTATCGCCGCTTTAGCTGCAGTTTTCTGCCGCTAAAGCGGCGATAATTTTATCGCCGTTCTTGATAATATGCCCCACAGTTACTTAGCTAAAGGTAGAATATTAGGTGAGCTTGAAGTTAGTATTAGAGGCATACATTATGTGTGGGGTAAATCAGTGTATTTCCAGCTACTGCGCAATTGGATAGGGAGCTGTTATGCAGCTTTAGTTTTCCCCAAAAACATATCATACTAACGATATGGATGACAAAACTGACTTATAATTGAAGAGAAGCGAAAGGAGCTTTGGAAAGATCCTGAGTGATATTTTCGGTGCGATCATTACCGCAGTGGGAGTGGCACAAAATGATGTGAAAATCCTAAAGTTACCAATATTGTTGGACAGGCTAGCAACAAACACAGCAGGTGCACTAACAGTTATTAACAAGGAATTGCTTGTAATGAGAGCCATGATAATCTAAAATCCACCTAAGTTAGATATGCTACTTACAAAGAAAGGCTGAGTTTGCAAGGTAATAGGCGCTACAGAATGCGGCACTTGTATTCCTAAAGTAGATAACCAGATTAACAGTTGTATTATTAACATTACAATTATAATGCATTAACTAACCGAATTAGAAGAAACAGGCGCATGGGAAGGAACAGGGTGTGCATTTAGCGCAATGGGTAAGGGAAGGGATTTGCAAAAAATAGGTAAATGGCTAGGAAGTGTAGGCAGAGGAATACTAAAATTGCTTTTGACCCCTCTAATGGTCATACTAACTTGTGCAGTATGTGTGAATCTCTTGCTAAAACGCTGTGGAAAAAGGTAATCGAATGAAGGACTAAAATGTGGGAAAGGGAAGTTGTCAGCGATGAGCGGAAGAAAGAGAAATAGGGCAGACGTTGGAAAAGAGGGATTGAAGAGCAACTTTTATGATGAGATTATAGAATTGGAAGGGTCCAACCAAAAGAATCCAAAGTTAATGACTACTGTTCTGTGATAATCAAGGCGAGAATTGTGATGATTTGGGGAATCATCAGCGGGGGGTGGGGTTGTGAACACTGTTTGTAGAAATATAACATTGGGAACCTTAGAAATAGCGGTTTAAAAACAATTAGGTTACCTTAGTCTCTGTCACTCATCTTTGACATGACTTTGTGCTGCACCACATGATTAATTCTGCCATCCTATTCTTCACTATAATAAAGAATTACTAGGCACCACGGAGCAAGGCAAATACTTTACTAAATATTCTGAACCAGATGTGTTTTTTCTATTTTTTTATTTAAAAAAAATATATTTTTATTGATTTTTTTCCATTTGCAAAAATTCCATAATAATACATGTCATGGTATGTCTTCACATGCTACATTATGCGTTAAATAACATAAATAACATGAATAGATAAAGACGAAGGAGATAAAAAATAAGCCTGCAAGTTAAAACCAATTAAATTCATACAGAATATACACGAAGAGAAACAGTTTGTATCATTCCATCCATTGTCAATTGTATAGGAAGAAAAGTGCAGGTGCAATAAATAGAATAATCTGGTATAAAATTCACTGATTCACTACTTCCATGATTCAAATAGTAAACAGGCAAACATAGCGGGTTCAGAACAGAGTTACAGTTGCCCCACCTGTCTTTGCCTGCTGATCCCTTACTGCCTTCACCTGAAGATTCTATAAAAACTACCTGTACCAAGTTCGGTGCGGTCAGCTATTATTGATTCACCAATCCTGCGATGGGACCCCAGATTCTATGCCCTAATTCTCTTTTCCTTCGTCCTCTTGACTTATATACCAAGGATTCTATATTATAAATAGCCAGCATCCTCGCCCACCAGCTAGAGAAGGTTGTGGGGTCGCTACTTATCCATTGGGAGGTGATACACCAGCAGGCAATGGCCATTGCGATGAAGAAAAACCCTATCTCTGATCTCACCCCTTATTTGTCTCTGTGTTATTCAATAACCCCAGGATTAAAAGTGCAGGTGTAATTGACACAGAGACCCCAAAAATTGTAAATTAGAAGGCCTCCATATCCTTCAAGAAGACATCCATTCTAGGGCAAGAAAAAAACATATGTATAGTATCGGCCGCCTGTAAGTCACATCTGTTACATTTCCCTCCCCTCGTTCCCCCCCATTTCGCTATCTTTGCTGGGGTGTAGTAATGGTCAAAAATAGACATAAAATGTTGGCTCCTTAGACTCCCAGTTAGCAGCATCTGATTTGTCAATTCCAGTGAATCCTAAATATTAATTGCTGCTTCTCCAAGCTTATTCTCCCATTTTGCGTTCTGAGCTTCAATATCATCTAAAGAAGCTTCAAGCAGATTATGATAAATCTTCCCCATCCGGGACTTCCTCCAAATTATCTCCACCAGAGAAATTTTTTCTAACTTCAGAGCCGGCCTGTTAACATTTGCCCCTAAGAAGCTCCGCATCTGCAAATACTCTCTTACCCACCCCGAAGTCATCCTGCAGACTCGTGAATGATAAAAATTGACCTTCCCTATAAAAATCGCCCAGAAGATTACTTCCATTTCCCCCCATCTAAAGGTGATTTGATCCTGGAAGATCGGAGGGAGAGTGCCTGGAGCATAAAGTGGGGTATACACATTCAGATTTGGAATCTTCAAATTCCGCCGCACCTGTCTCCATACCTTATAAGCAGCTTTTAATATTTTAAATTTGGTCTTTTTATAATAACTGGGTTCCAGTATCCTGACCAGACAGCCCTTGACTTCGTTCCCCAACCCTAGTTCATATATGGTCGGTCTGGCCTCCACTGGAATTTCAGCCTTATCCCCCACTAACAAAATACCAATATGTTGCAAGATAGATGCCCAGTAGTAAAGGAGAAAGCTGGGCATAGCCCATCCCCCCCTCTGTCTTGGGAGGGTCATCCACTTAGCCGCTCTTCTTGGTTTGCGGTACCCCCATAGAAATCTATAACATATCCTCTCTATCCTTGCTAAACAGGATGAGGATAATTCTAAAGGGATAGTTATAAAAATATATAAAAATTTTGGAAGAACCGACATTTTGATCACATTACTTTGTCCATATAGAGAAAGGTGCAGATGGTCTAGCCTCTCCAGTTTTTTATTAACATTTTCTATTATTGGGACAATGTTCAGCTCAGGAATTTTGTCTACCGCAGCTGTGATTTTAACCCCCAAATACATTGCTTCCTGAACAGCCAGGAATCCTACGGGGCGAACATTCCCTGAACAGAGAATCTGAGGGGCATATTCACAAGGAGCTATCGCCGGAATTAACGGCACTTTATCGCAGCCAAAGTCATGATAAATTTACCTCCCCATTCAAAAGCCGGTGTTAACAGCCCACAGCACCAGTTTACCCGCGATAGCAGCCGCAAAAAACATCGCCACAGAGGACCCCTGCAAATATTGCTAATGAGATGCAGAGTAGGCGTTCCCGTGACAAAAGCCGAGACAACATCACACCTCAACATTCACAACGACCAGCCACATCCGCGATAAAAACACAAAACAGGCGATAAGGCGCGTTAGCACCAGGAAATACACCTGCTCTGACCTGGTGTAAAGTCGGACGGCAGCCTGCAAACCAAAAGGGAGCACAGCCCAGGGCTACATCGGAAGGGCAACAGATGCCATGGAGCCACTCATCATGCGGCCCAGACACCCAAGAGGGCCACAAAACCCAGCGCCACCACCCCCAGGACCACCACTCCCTGGCACCCCCCTGACCAAAGACATGCCACATCAGCCACACCTAAACATGTACAAAATATTCCGTTTGATGTCGCACAATCACAACTGGTGACATGCATGTGTCGTCACAGAAATGAGCAGCACACATTCACTTTCGAAGCAACAAATGAAACTTTATTAAAATGAACACCGAAATGAAATGAAGACACATGGCCGCTCCCCTCGGGACAATACGTAGGTCACAGCCTGTAAGACAAAAAACATGATGAGAAGGTGTGTCCTGCGCACATCAGAGGACAGAGAGAGAGCGAAGGAGAGAGAGAGGAAGAGAGGGAGGGAGAGAGAGAGGAAGAGAGGGAGAGAGAGAGAGAGAGAGAGAAGAGGGGCTGAATAAAAGGTAAACCCTGAATCAGCTGCTCTGTGCTTACTCCAGATATCATCCAGCCCTAGTTCCCTCACCAATCCTTGAAGAGCCTTAAAAACTCTGACTTTCCTTCCCTGGTATAGCAGGTCAGCATTCAGATTGAAATTTCTATCTAAGTGAATATTAAAATCACCACAAAGTATCAGAGGGTGTGGCCATAGGCCAATTCTACACTTAGATAATTTAATAGTTCAGGATCATCTAAATTAGATCCATAAACAGAACAGATTGAAATAGGGGCATTATTTATTGCTATGTTATATTCTGCAATGACCCAACGTCCCAGCTTATCTTCTTTGACTCGTTTGCAGGAACCCAAGCCATTCTTTGCTAAAATCGCCACCCCTCTAGGTATGTGGGTCTCCTGAAGACATACTAAATCCATCTCCATAAATCGAAGATTCTTAGCCAGCATACCCCTTTTTTTCCTATCATTGAGGCCACAGATATTTAATGAACCAATACGAATTTTACCCATCATCCTTGTATTTGACATTCTTAATGTCAGAACTTTCCATATGGTATACTTGTTTATAAACAAACATAGAAATCATTTCACTCCTCCTTTGCTTTAAGATGCCATGACACATACAACAAAGAAAATCACCACACAAGTGCTTAACCCTCCCACTCCTCCCCTTACCTCCCCCCAACCCACAACCTAGCTCCCCTCCCCACCCCCCCTGCCCACACCACCCTTCACAAGCGACTAGACCTTCCAGGTCTGGTGATGGAGTGGTAGGTCTCCCACATTCCCGACCCGCCTGCAATTCTACCATTGACTCTCAAAAGGAAAAAAAGAAAAAAAAGGAATTTTTACAGCTAGAGAAGGAGAGAGAGAAAAAAAGTTCAGCACCACAATTGTCATTGATCCCCCTTACATAGATAGAGTTTAATCAAGAGATTGCAAAAATTCTTTAGCTTGGATTTCTGCCGAAAGAAAATGAGGAGTTTCTCTCCAAATTACTTTAAGCCTGGCCGGATTCAGTAAGAAGATCTGAGCCCCTTTATTTTGAAAAGGTTGGATCAGCTGGCGAAGTCTCCAACGCAGTTCCACTGTGGAGTGGCAATAGTTGGGCCTGACAAAAAAAGTATAACCATTGAAAGATCGCTGTCGATCCGGGCGGGCTAGATCATAAATTGCCTGGCCTAAGAGAAAATTCCCTATATAAATCAAGATAGCCCGGGGTTTACTCCCTGCTGTCGATAGGGGCCTTTTCTGCTTCAATGGAAACCTGTGTGCGTGCTGCACCTCTTGAGCCCAATCCCAGTTTCCTATCTCAGGGAGAGCCCCTTTGAGGAGATCGACCATGAATTTTAAAATGTCGCCCCCCCCTCTGCCCCTTCCAGAATTCCCAAGATCCTCAAGTTATTCCGTCTCATTCTATTTTCGAAATCCTCTAGTTTCCATCGAGTGTCTGACATTTGGTTTTGCAATGACACTGTCATTTCTCTATGAGTTGAGGCTTCATTCTCCAGGGTATTCACTCTGCTCTCCACCTCATTCATTCTTTCTATAAACTTGGAGCAAGTCTTTGAGATCTTTCGGATGGTTCCCTTCATCTTCCTATGAGCTGTCTGGACTCTCCGACTCTCGATATGCGTTTCCTCCCTATGGGCCATAATGCACTGGTATATAGATTCCAAAGAAGCAGGCTCGGTTGTTCCTGTAGTGTTATCTGGAACTGACATATTCCCTTCTAAAGCTGGGGAGATGGAGTAATCCCAGAGAAGGCCACAATCCTTTATTTCATTTTTTTTACTGCTTCTATCATGGGGAGTCCTCCCCCTCTTGACTGTAGCAGTATCAGCCGGACCCTTATCTTGCTCCCCATCTGAATCACTAGAGTCCGACGCATGGCTCTGGCCTTCTGTATCGGACCAATCCGAAATGTCTGAGAGGGAAAAAAACGTATCTCCTTCTTTTTCATGCCCCCGACTGGTAGCAGGTTTAGGTTCTACACCTGACCCCTCCACATCCATCTTGTTGATGGGACCGGGCGTCTGGCCCATGTCGGAACCCCCTGCTGAGGGTAGGTCATCCTTATTCTGTTGTGTGGATGCTCCCCCTTCACCACTAGACCCAGCTGTAGTCTGTATTGCCCCCTGTCCCCCTGCAGCTTCAAGGTTATATTGCTGGCTCACCTCTGCATCCGTGGGGGTCAGCTGCAAATTCGTTTCGGGGAGCGTGCCATTCATAGAGTGTAGATTGCCAATTCTATTGTCCAAGTCCTGTAAAGCAGCATTCACCAGGATCGCAGGGGAGGGGACTTTCAACACTGGAGATTTAATAGCCGTTTTCCCTGATTCCCTCGTAGTAGTGCAAGGGTTTTTAAAAAAAAAGCCAGACCAAGTTCCTTCAGGTTCAGGCACTGATGTGCAGTTCCTCTAGCTCCCTTCGTAGTGGAGCCCAAATCTGTCTTTGTAAGGAGTTTCTTTCCAGCAGGAGCAGCAGGAGCAGCCTCCAAGCGCCGGACAGAAGTGCCCCTCTACGAGTGTCAGTAATTCCACTCACGAGGGAGATCAGCCGGTAAGCAAAGCGGCTCCAAGAATGACAGATTTGAACTGCCCGAGCCGAAAGTCTTCCGAAAATTCTTCCGTTGCGGTCTGCTCGCTCCGTGCGAGTGCTGGCTGTCCTCTGCGGCATACTATGCGGCAGGAGAGATGCAAAACATGGATTGCGGGACGGGACAAACGGGAGAGCTGCCAGCGGCCGCGATTACACCGCCGCCATCTTGCCGCCGTGTGGGATATGTAAAATTGATCCCAGTGTCAGATGTGTTTTTTCTCAAGGCCGAGTTTAGATTTCCCAGATTGAATAACACACTATGTAAAATGTGTGCTAGATGTTGTGAACACCAAAAACCAATGTATTGTGTGAAAATCTTTGAATGTATTTTGCAGAAAATTATTCTCCTTGCTGAATTTATATTTGGTATGAACCTCAGAACCATGTAACAATGTGCTTTAGAGAATGTATGAAATGTTTGTCTAAACTTCTATAAAAGAGTGTAACTTGTGGTATGGAAATCACCAGTCTTTTCCTCTTTCTCAGAAGGCGAATCTCTGTTGGTTTTGCATTGGAACGCTCCTGAGTTCCTGTAATTTTGTTTTTGGATTCAGTGATTTTGACTTTATTACAGTATGATTATCGACATGTATGCCTTGCACTCTGCTAACCTTTTTGAAGTCATCTTTAAAATCTAGCCCTTTGCCGTTCTTTTGGCCTAAAGCTAACTTGAAACAAGGTATTATTAGAACTTTCCGTTAACAGAGAGAGAGATCCATCGGGGAGCACCAAAGTCCCTATAGGGACTACACCTCTCCCTATCAGAGCATCCACAATCAATAGAGTTGTGTGGGTTTGTGCACTGACAGCGGTACAAATCACCCCTTGAGTGGCTTTGTAAATCGTACTTAAGCCTTTGCGTTGCCTTGTGTCACCTTGCACGACCAAGGACAACTCAAAGGCTTAGTAAATCTGGGACTAGGTTGTAAAACACCAGTAAGTGTCATATGCCTTATAATACATGGAAGCTTTCAAACCCGGCATAAAAACCTTTTTTGTAATATACATATTACAGGTGACTTATGATGTCTCTAGTCTGGTTTTTTTCAGTTGATATGTGCCTCATGAAAGAAACAGTGCTCAGTGGAAAGGGGATATTTATGAGAACATGTTTATCTTTTTCCACGCTAAAGACATTTAAAAGAAAAATAGAATCACTGGATGCTTCCTCACAATCAGAGCCACAGCATTTTTAGCCGGACTTGCATTACACTGAATCTAATATTTTTGTTCAAAACATTTCTAACTCATTTTTGGTGTGTCTAATTTCTCAGTGCAGATTCTGGTTTGTTTTTGCTTGTCTGCAATAAACATGAAAGAGCAAGACACTAAGAAGCCAAACAGTGTATGGAATGAGTGATGGTGTGACCATGTATTATAAGGAATAAAATACCATTTGCTGTACAATAAAAGGATTTTTCAAGTTGTATCAGACTTCCAGGTGTGCAAGCCTAACAAGGTGTCCATCCTGCTACCCTACTAATTAGGTCCTCAAGCTTTCTTATTTCTCTTGCCATTCATTTCCATCTCCCCCATGTATAGGTCAGTCCTCACTGATTCTCAACATCCATCTAGTTCTTTTTTCCTCTCTCCAACACATACAAGCATAAAAGGGACTGAAACATTATACCTCAATCTAACTTTAGTATCTCGGGGAGGTGAGACAGTTGCTCAAACATTAAGAAATGCTGCCCATTAATTCATGCACAGCAGCAAATGACACAACTCATCCTTGTGTATTCATACCTATCGTTAAAGATGACATTAACAGACCATTTGCTCAGTATTTACATCATTCCATTATTTTCCTTTGTACTCTATCTCTCCTGAACTGTGTTTCCTTTTTGGCAATGTTTGTGGTCTTCTGATCCCCAATAACCTCTCAAACTGCAAATAAGGAGCTTAAGGTTAGAAGACTTTCCATTAGTCTTCCCACCTTGTAGTCTCTAGGAAGTATCCCTCCTACCTCTTTGCATGGGCTCAACTGACTGTGGTGTTTGCTGACTGTAATTTTGTAGCACTTTGGGGAGCAGTAGGTGCTCTCATGGGTGATGCCTATTGTCCTTCCTTTTAAATTAAGCCAATGAGCCGAGGGAAAATGGGGTATTCTTTTAATGCTCATTATTTTTTAATAAATCAACATTTTCATGAACATTATGTGCATGGATTTTATAATAATTATTGTGAACACTGAAATGTGCACGTAGGAGATAGATTGCAGCCACCGTGGGTGCATGTACTGTTTGGGTTACTCTCAACTGATCACAAACGTCCTTCAGTATGAAACAGTCAGTACAAGATAGAGGATGCCTGTTGCACACAAAGAAATTATGAGGTCAGCTCCATCTCCACGATGTGTCTGAGGGGAATAAACACATTTTCCTGATAGAGGAGGGCCACTGAGGGTGTGCATGGCCAGTTTCACATAGGCATTGATACTCATCGGAGGGGATTATTATCAAAAGATCCTGCACTTCGTTGCGTGAATATGAGGGAGGTGAACATCGCCAATGCCAATGAAAGCACCCTTGCACCAAGTTCCAAGGGTGCCTGCGTAATGGGCAGGATTGTTTTTATGCAGGAAAGGACACCTTCCTGCACAAAGGCAATACAAAGTGCCATATTTCTCTTCTGTGTGTGATGCAGAAAGCCACACAAAACCATGAAAATCAGGCTTTGCATGGCTTAGTAAATCCCAAAAAGCCTATGCAATTCTCTGCGTCGCCTTGCCCGATTGCATGAGCGACGCAAAGGCTGAGTAAATCTGGGCCGATACATATTCTATAAGAATAGCAAGGGATGCCATCCTCAGACATGTCTGCTCAAATGGCTTGTTGGAATTATGAACTGGAGGCATGTCATGCAACTGACTGACAGGGGGCTGCTGCCAAATTGCCATAAAGTAGAGACCCACTCCAGAAAGAATAGCGGTATTGAACAAACATTCATGGACTCTCCTATGGTACTTCCAGATCATGGATCAGAAATGCTGCCTGTTTCCTCCTGCCTATGAACAGGTTGGAAGGCCCTGCACAGAAGTGGATCTAGGCAAAGGAATTCAGGGGCATCTAGATAGCCTTTAAAAGATTGTTGTCTTCAGGAGAGACCAGAGAAAAACTATATTAAGAATGAACATCAACAATTGCAGGTGATCTGAGTGTTGACTCTGCCTATCACCTGTCATTATTTTTGTTGTCATTGGCCCCTGCCTTTCTTGCAGCTTTCCATGACTAACCTGGCCTGCATCCCAACTGGATCGAGAAAGATATAATTAGTACCAGTGTCTGCCCTTTATCTGTGGTCTTAAACTTCCTTTGTTTGGTGGGTGCGGCAGCAGTCCGGCCCTCCCACCCACATCATCAGGGTTTGTGGAGCTACTGAAAAAGAATTACTAGGACCCTTTAGTGACGTTTCATCCACGTATTAAGGGACTCACTGATCTTTACCTTAAACCTGGAAGGTAACAACATCTATTCTGGTTTGTTTATTTTCACCACAGCATGTTGAAACACTTTTTATAGGATTTTGTGAGTCAATAGATTGCCACTTTAAAGTTTGGCATTGTTTTTCCTTTCTCTTAGCCATTGTTTGAGGTTTGTGATAAATAGGCTCTCAAATGGTAAAGAACTGCAAACCTATTACAAGGTAATCAGGTTTATGACAGAGGATAGTAATCTTCAATTTTTTTGTACATTGCACGTGGTCGGGTAGCAATTGTGAAAAGTATACATTTGCAAACAGTATACAATTGTGTTGTATTATTCAACTGATGTTACGTTAATTGCACTGTGTTACATGTCTGATTCTTTAAAGAGTGTTCTTTTGTTTAGGATATTTTGGTATTGCAAACAGCCCTACGCTCTTCAACATCTACATGGCCCCCCTCGCTGCCATCGTCAGACAGCATGGGCTCAGCATAGTATCTTACGCCGACGACACCCAGCTCCTCCTCTCTCTCATGAAGAATCCCGAAGACACCAGACTCAGCTTCCAAGAAGGAATGAAAGACGTCGCAGCCTGGAAGAGCAACAGCTGCCTAAAACTGAACTTGGAGAAGACAGAGGTACTCGTCCGTGGGACAGCTCCTGGTGGCCCCCTGCCCTCAGAAACCCACCCACCCCGACGGACCACACCCGGAACCTCGGTGTCATTCTAGACTCCTCCCTCACCCTGACCCGCCAGATTAACGCTGTCGCCTCCGCCTGCTTCAGCACCCTCTGCGTCCTCCGCAAGACCTTTAAGTGGATCCCCCCAAATGCAGAAAGACCGTCACCCACGCACTCATAACCAGCAGACTAAACTACGGTAACGCCCTGTATGCCAGAATAAACAAGACCCTGCTACAGAAGCTCCAAACCTTCCAGAACACCGCAGCCAGACTCGTCCTCGGAACCCCCCGACACGAGCACATGACCCAGCACCTATGAGACCTCCACTGGCTCCCCGTTTAGAAGAGAGTAACCTTCCAGCTACTCACCCACGCCTACAAATCCCTCCACAACATCGGACCCAAATACCTCAACGAAAGTCTCCTTCCACGTACCCAAAAGGAACCTCCGCTCCACCGACCTCGCTATGGCAGAGACCCCACGCATCCGCAGAACCAGAGCAGGTGGAAGAGCCTTCTCCTACGTCGTAGCAAAGACCTGGACGAGCTCCCAGTCAACATCAGATGCTTCCCCACTCTGCACACCTTCAGGAAGAGCCTCAAGACCTGGCTCTTCGACTGATCCGGAGCTGCACCTCCCCCCCCCCCCCAGCGCCTTGAGACCCTCGCGGGTGAGTAGCGCGCTTTATAAACCCCTGATTGATTGATTGAGTATAGTTTGTACATCCATAGGCTGTGAGATACCACTTTATTACCAGTAATAGTTTTATATTATGATTTGTACTTATATATATATATATATATATATATATATATATATATATATATATATATGATCCATCATATATTACATTCCAAAAATTGTGAATGTTGGGGACCAGTAGTGACAAAGGGTAGAAATAAATCAGCTTCTTTTGAACTTACAAGATTGTGCCATCTCCTGTTTGAGCCTGGACTTGGATGTGGGGCTTATTCGACAAGGAGCTGGTGTCTCATATATATATATATATATATATATATATATATATATATATATATATATATATATATACACTCAAAAATTCATTAAATCATGTTGAAAGTGCTCAGAACATAGAAAATAGACTAGTCAGTGAAATAGGCGCTAGGACATACATTTCATAGATCAACATAATGGAATAGTCCAATATATGTTTCTGATATAAACAAAGGTTTGCTATTTCAATGTAATGGACCTAATTACTGTGATTTCAGGAAAACAAATATGTCAATGTAAGAAGGCGAACATCTATATCCTCTCCTTGACAGATACAGCACTCTTAGTATACAGTTTACAATTCCAGTGTTGCATAAAATGATTTAAACTTTTCACTACTCCCCTGAGAACTTATAAAGTTCAAAAGACTGTAAGGTGCATGCAACAAAATGGAGAAACAAAATAACGGAATTTGTATCACAGTTCATGGTGTTCTCTGACATGCAGAGCTACCAGTTATTGTTTATCCTCATATGCTATAGCTTGCATGTGTTTGAGCACCTTTTTTCTCGCTTGATGAATGGTGCTACCAATATATAACTTTATATGAAAAAATTGGAGTTGCAGGATAGTGTTTTGCAGATGATGAATACTCTGGAAATGTTCAGGACCATGAATTTGTTTACATCAACACTCTTTTTACAAGCCTTACACTTATCACATCTCTTAAAACACTATGATCAAGAAAGGTCTTTGTTTTCTCTGTACTGATGGAATTGTTGCATAAGGTGTCCTTGAAAGATTTGCTTGTGGGTTACCCCGCACTCCTCCCATATGGACTTAATGTAGACAGACATGAAGTTGGCGCCCCTGTCAGATACTACCTCTTTGGGGAAACCAACATGGGTAAATATTCCCATCAGTGCCCTGGCCACTGCGGCCACAGTCACTGACCTTGGGTATGGACTCAGGATACGGGGTGGCATGGTCTGCCAGGACCAACCTGTTGTCTAAAGTAGTTTTGGGGTCATTAGGTCATTCTCTAACACACAGTAAACAGGCATGGCTGGACTCACAGCTACCTTTGAGGAACCTGAAACCCCATATTAAAAGGCAACTAAAGCCACTAGATAGATGCTCACCTGGTTGTCTGTTGTCACAACCTGTTTGACTGTATCAGGGAATAGATGCTCTGAGGACACCAGCTGACACCTAACAGTGCTCATGCTGGCTCCTGTGTCTCTCAGAGCCTCTACCCTCTGCCAATTGATGGTAACACACTGCCTTGGTACTGTCAGCCATGTGAGCCTTTGGCACAATCTCCTTGTCTCCCAGGGACAATAGGGTAACTTCTACATTCCCCCCATTACTAACTGGGACAATCTCCACCCTCAGCACTGCAACTGCCATCCCAGGGGCAGACCCACCAGTGGCGGGCTGCTTCCTGTGCAAACAGATGGGATCCTCTTTAAAGTGTCCATATTGGTAACACTCATGGTACTTGGGCCGGGAGTAGCCCGGGAATTTTCTCCCATTAAAAACACACTTCTTCTGCTCAGGATTGGCCTTAGAATCCTTCCCATAAAAACTTTTGGGGGTGTCTTCTGTGTACTCTTTTGTTTTTTCTTTTTCTCTCCATCTTTCTTCTGGTGAGGACCCTGTCCACATTTCTTGTAACTTTTTGACCTCCTGTATGCTAACTGGGCAGAGTGAGCTTTGAATCAATCAGGTGCTGGTGCAGTTCTACAAAGTAATTACTTAGCATGTGCTCTCTCAAAAATAGATTGTACATCCCATCATAGACACTCACTTTGCTGCCCTACGCCCACTCTTTTAGTGACTGGTGAAACAGTTTTTGGCTGTCCCTAAACTCCAAGTGGTGTTTCTCTGCGGTCAAACCATATCTGGGGAGAGTATGTGCTTTACGGCTAGAGCGGTCGACTTCGATGCTGGGGAACTGGGTTCGAGTCTCGGCAATGACGATCAACATCATGTGATTCTGGGCATATCACTTAATCTCCCCGTGCCTAACAAAAATGAATGTGTCCATCTGTAACAAAACTGGTTCTCATGTAAGGCGCTCTGATACCTGACATCTTCGGGTCGAGTTTGCGCTATATAAAAAACTCTAAAAAAAATATATATATATATATTTATCAACAAAGGCTTCTTTCATGGGGGAAACAACATCACATCACCCTTAGCAGTATCCCTCCCCAAAGTGAGCATTTGCTTCCAGAGACTCACCCTCCAATCTTTTTCAGGGACATTTCCAAGGCCAGTTCATAGGCCTACAACTTCTTCTCCATATGATCCCCCACCACAAAGCTATGCTCCGGGTCTTTGGGACTTTTTATCTCCTCTAGGGACTTCTGTGTCGTGCCACCATCTTCACTGGCCTTTGGGACCCTTCTAGCTTTCAGGTCCAGTTCTTTATGGCTCATCTCGTGGACCAGCAAAATTTTCCTCTCCTCCAGGGCTCGCCTCCTTTCCACTAAATCTCTCTCAGCCCCTGTCTTTTTCTCTTCTATAGCCAGCTTAAGCTATGCTAGCTGTAGTTTCAGATCCCTCTCAGCTATCCTGTCCTCTAACTATTCAGGGCTCAGGATGTGGGAGGAAACATTGCTCCTGGCAGGGGGACTCACTTCTGTGAGCCCTTCTCTCTCTGGGTTTATTGCCAGGTTATTCTCTCCTACCGGCTCCACTTCATCTCCCCCTTCTGCATCATCATCGTCATCCTCCATTGATTTAGCCTGAAATAGGCAGACCTCTGTAGGCTCTGAGGGCTATCTGGTACTCTAGCCTATTGGAGCCTTTCGCTAGCTTCAGCCCCCTCTCCTTACACAACTTTTTCAGCTCTGCCACAGTGAAGCCTTCAGTGCTGCCGAGATCTCTTTCATTCTTTCAACAACAAAAAAACACATGTGCTAACCATGAGGCAAGAATGTAATCAGCAAAAGGAAAAAAATGCCTAAATAAAAAAGAGGACAATTTATAAATCAAAAATGGACAGATTCTAAAGGGATTTTTGATTTTACACAAATCATGGAGTGGTACTGCAGAAACACAAGTAGTGGATCTCACCGCTGAACACCAATGTACAAAACAGGATTATTGGTTGAAGGGGGTGCAATCCCACTTCTAGTAACAATCACAGTCTGTGTTAGGGTGAGCCACAAAGTCACTAAATAATCCTGTGCTTAGCCCTCTGGTAGCTTGGCACAAGAGCAGTAAGGCTTAACTTTGAGGTAATGTGCAATGTAGTAATGCAGTACCCAGCCAGTAATAAAGTGAAAACATGACACAATAAATATTCCACACCTATTTAGAAAGATAGATTACATTTTTAAAAAATTCAAAGACACCAAAACAACAAAAATCCAATCAGTAGAACAAGAGTTATGAATTCTCAAAATGTTAAAGTTCAAAATAGTGCCAAAAGGCACAAAGCGCCAACTGCAGGTTGGGACAAAGTCACAGGTTCAAGCTGACCACAATAGAGGTTATACCAGGTTATACCGCTGGAAGTTTTACCATCTGACTTCAGTGTGAGGATGGTGCGTCATGGTTCTGTTTCGAATCCGGTGAGGCTTTCAGTCGGGAACTGTGTGGCTCTGCAGGGCTCTGCTTTGCCCGCGCCAGACCTGTGAAGTCTTTGGTGAGAAGCTGCATGGCACTGCCCTTTGGGGCTCTGTGTCGCTCTGCGTTGAATCCGGTGAGACTCCAGTCGGGAGCTACACACCGCAGCTGTCTGGGGTTCTGCATCACTCTGCTTTGTATCCAGTGACACCTTCCATGACGAGCTGCATGGCTCTGCATGGTTATGTGTCAGGTCCGGTGAAATCTCCAGTTAAGCAGGGCGATGTGCACTCTGACTTCAGCCAAGGGTCCAGGACCTTGAGGCTGACACTTGGGGACAGGACACACTCCCACACATGCCAGTGGAGGGGACCAGGTCAGGTCCAGTTGGGCCTGGTCAGCTGGGAAGCAGGAAAGGCCTCTGTATCTTGTTGTCTCCCTGTAAGTCCCACAGGAGGCAGCCAACTGATCATTGGAGTAACGTTTGGGGCCCTGGGTTCAATGCAAGCAGGTCCAGTCTTCTTTAGGCTTCAGACAACAGGTAGTCCTGCTTCTGAGTCTTCACAGGCACAGGAATGTTCTGATTACAGGCTCTGGGGATGCCACTTTAGTGCCCAGTGTCAGCCGTTGGGTGGGGGACACCCCATTGTCTAACTCTATAACTGGTTCTGGTCCTTTCATCCCTTTCCCCCTCTTGGTTTGCCTCTGGCCTGGCTATTGAAACAGAGGCTGGGCAGGCCTAGTGTCAGGTTTTTCTGTATGGGCCTGAGCAGGCCCTGTTGAAGTGTTATCAGGGCAAGGGCACAGCTCCTTCTCAGCCATCCTGTAAGGAAGGCCCTTACCTCCCCAAACCCAGGCCGTTGGTCCACTGTCTGGGAGGAATACACATCACACATCAGGAGAGCCATTAGCAGTAAGGTGACTCTGGACACTGGCAGAAATGCACATTTGGCTTAGGCAGGAAAATGCCAACTTTCTAAAAGTGGCATTTTCAAAATAGTAATTTAAAATTCATCCTAATATCCAATGAGTTCTTGAATTATTGTACTGGCTAATCCCAAACTGAAGTTATGTATTATAAGCAGTTATATTGTAACCCAGTGCTTTTCTATAGGAGAGCCAGCCTGGCCACGGTGAAAAATAACTATGAAGATTTTTCACCGCCAGGACATGTAATACGATAAATATATGTCCTATTTTAAAATACCATGCTCCTTGCCCTATGGGCATTTAGAGCCTGCCTTTGGGGAAGGTATTCTAAAGGATGGTTTAGGCCTGGCAAAAGGTGTATTTTGCCAGGTAGAAATGACAGCTCACAACTGCACTTCAGTCTGCAATAGCATGCCTGAGTCATGGTTTCCAGTGCTACTTTAGTCGGTGGCACAGCCAGTGCTGCAGCCTATTAGTAGTGTTTCATTTAATGGCTCTGGGTACTTGTAGTACCATACATTAGGGGCTTATAAGTAATTTAAATGTACCAATCAGTGGTACACCAACTTTACCATGTTTGGAGGGGACAACACATGCATTTTACCACTGGTCAGCAGGGATAAAGTGCACAGAGTCCTAATGCCAATAAAAAATGTTCAGCTACAGAAGACAAAAATATGGGGGGAATACCATGCAAAGGGTGGTCATTTTTAACACCCACTATTTCTGCTGGAGTACTCCTCATGCAAATGAAGAAATATATTGCACATCTATATATATCCTGATTAGGAACATGTGCTTAGAAGCATAGATTGTAGACCACTGTCAGGTTGGTATACACTTTGCGTGTACAATCTGCACATGCTGTCTGTTTTGAACACCTTATGTTGACAATTGCAATGGGACCTGGGGACTCTGCAACGTCTGCTACTGGTGACAAGAGCAAAGAAAAGCTTACTAGTTTTTACATAACAGATGGTCGAGCAGAAGACTCGCTAATCCACCACCTGCAGTTACTATGCAATGTGGCCCTGTGCGTTTATTCGAACTGAATTGAATGTATGGGATTTTCTACATTAGACATTTATATTTAATTTATGTACTTGAAAAAATTAGCATAGTCTACAGTTTCGAAATGGAAAAACACTAACACTGACTGAATAAGATTAATCAACTCCAGATTTATTTAAATTTAATTTGAATGAATGCACCTATATACCTATATGGAAAATGTCAATGGTATATTGCAGATATGTGCATTATGTCATCTGTTAGCAACGTTCTGACTTTAACAGCATAGCAACCTCCACTTAGCGTTGTGAGCTGAATTGCTTTGATGTTAAAACTTTCTTTTTATATTATCTCTGTGTTCAAGAGGCCTGCTGCTGGCCCAGCTTTCCAAGAAAGAATCTAATCTCTGTACAATAAAATGAAAAATTGATTAAAAGGCTGTTTGAAATGGCTTTGCCATTTACCTGGAAACCTACACAGATTACATGTAAAGAGAACGACAAAGTTGAGAAAAAAAACCTAATAGCAAGGGAGAAAAGTTATTATCAACCGGAGATGAAGCTAGTAGGAGATGTAAGAAAGTTAAAGGATAAAACGCCATACAAAGCCTCCAAGTTTTCTTTTGCTATGTGTATGTGTAGATGGATAGTTCAATCAGAAAAACGTTTGCCTTAAATAAAAAGTCACAAGTTTGAATCCAGTCTTCCATCTTCTCAAAGATCAAGTTAATCTGCCTGATTCTGGCTGTTGTATTCCAAAAACATGAACCATAGAAAATAACCATTGCATATAATTTTAATAGAACGGTGTTGGCACTTCATAGCAGGCATGTGTACTTAGAACAGGTATAGAAACACATGTTAGTTTTAATGCACATCACATGAAAACAAGATTCTTGTTGGCACAGAAAAAGGCACTATGGGCTTTGAATCTCTATGCCTTGAAGACTTACTTTAAACACAGAAGGATCACAAAAAAGCAAACTATGAATTAGAGTTTAGCACACCAATGGATGTAGGGCATGGACAAAAACAAGTAAGTATACAAATACTGTGTGGTTACAGTTAGGTCAGACTTTTGCGTTGGAAGTAAATATTTTGGGGCAGATTTACAAGCCCCTTGCGCCACTTTTGCGTCACTTTTAACATGGGAAAAGTGACGCAAAAGTGGCGCAAGGGGCTTGTAAATCTGCCCCTTTGTTTTGCTATTAACGTTGGTGCCGTTTGACAAAACTTCATGAAACTTTACAAAAAAAGGTTCATCTACCTCAGCTCCTTTATGGAAAGTTTAAGGCGATCAGTCAAGAAGGGGGCAAGAAAAAAGTGGGTGGGGGGGTCTAAAACATTGATTTCCCATGTTAATTCCCGTAGGTAAGTTTGCTCTTTGATGCAGAAAAATGACTAAACTGATTTGCACCAAATTTGGTAGAAAGGTGGAATTGTATTCAGAAAGTGAGCTTTTAGTTTTTCGGTGTAAATCCATCCAGCCGTTTTTTGAGGAATTTGTTCTTAAATTGGTGCTCGAGTGAGCTTAAAAGGGTTAAAAATGTAGCTATATCTGGACGGTTGTTTCAGTAGGAGTCCCGCTGTACTTATAACTAAAAACAAATGACCCTGATTAGCAGAGGGAGCTTTTTTTCTTGTCAGTTTTTTTGGGATTGATTAACTTTTAGGAAAATGTCGCTGCAGCCATTAAACAACTCAATGACTGTATCCAGTGTCCTGATTTTTAAACATGATAGTATCAAGGGGCAGGGTAGAGATGCCCTGACCCCTATGCACTTGTGGAGTGACCCCGAGAGACCCCCGCAGGGGGCAAAAGTACAAACTGATGCATTTCAATGTTTTGGGGTATTTTTAAATATTATCTTTTATCTTATTTCAGCACCGAACTATAACGTCACCGCAACCTTTTAATCAGTGTTTTCTTTTAGCCTCCATAAAAGGACTTGTTCGCCCTTCAGGATGTACTTTCAAACATTTGTATAAATATATTTTGCAAAAACAAGGGAACCCAAGCAATCTGGAAGGGACCTAGGGTGCAAACATTTATAAAGGATCAGCGGTCCCTCGCAGCATAGAATTATAACTGTACGTAACACAGAGACACAATGATGTCTATGTTCATAACTCCAGATGGATATTATGATTTATTTTGAAAGATACACAGAGACATACAAGTGGGACAGTTTACAACAAAAAATTGAGTTACCAGATTCAGACATTGTGCATTGTGGCTGAGATACAATTTAGTAATTAGGCCAAGAACCATTAAGAGTAGCACCATAGCACATATTAGTAAGAAAAACTTTAGGTCTGTGTCAAGGTGCTAACGTCGACGACGTTTTGATCCCTAACACGATAATGGGATCATCATCAGGACATAGCAATTGATGCCTGAGAAGAATGTCAAAAGAGAACAATTAACTGGTCCCTAACGGAGTAAGTGCAGGGATTCCAGGATATCCCAGTCATGAAAATTCTATGTCGATGCAATTGACATACAATATTCTTTTTTTTTTTCATGTGGGTTTTATTACGTTTTGTGTTTTTTATTCATGCTAGATCAAATATTATAGATCAAATACAATTCCCTTATCCAATACCAAGTCTTATACATACAGATTTTTCTTTCCTGGTTCCATTTAACTTAATGTACATTTTCTAGCAGCATCTTTGAGTTATCACAGTGTAGTCGACGGCCATCTACAAATTGCATATGCATATCTTGTTAGCGACTTACCCATTGCCCTATAAAAGTGCCAGATTTTTAAAGTGCATACATGGCCTATCTGAGCCAACCAAAAAGTGCATGTGCATATGTTGTTAACTGTATTATCAGCCCAATAAATAAAGTGCGGCTTATCAAAAGTGCATTCATAAGACCTCTAAAAGCTTTTGACCTTCTTAAAAAATGTTTCTAATTTCATATTCATACAGTATTCTGGAATATAGAATAAAATACACTTCCCATATCCTATACCAGTTTTAGCCCATATCTCATTTTCTGGTACCGTTAGTCTAGAAAAAGTGCATACATAGCCTATCTGAGCCAATCATAAAGTGCATGTGCATACGTTGTAAACAATATTAGCAGCTCGCTTATTAAAGTGCAACTTTTGAAAAAGTGCATACATAAGGTCTCTAAAAGCATTTGACTGTTAAAAAAAGATTCTGATTTCATATTCATACAGTATTCTGCAATATAAAATAACATACACTTCTCATATCCTAAACCAGTTTTAACACATATCTCTGTATCTGGTACAGCTAGCTTAGCATGCATTTTACCACCGCCACTTCCAATTATCAGAGTGCACTCAAATGCAAATTTGTAGGACATGTATGAATTACCCATCCACTTGATCCCTCCAATTGGCAAAATACTGCCATATTTCTACCCCTTTCTTTTTGGCCTTATATCCCCTCCGCTTATATATAGCTTTCTCGAGGCTATACGTTCTCAACAGGCGAGCTAGCCATTGATGAAATACTGGCGGATTAGCATCCAACCATGCTGAAGCTATGCATATTCTGTATATTGCAATACAGATAAAAGCCCCGCCTTCTTCTTTTCCCAGGTTATTTATACCAAGCATAATCACCTGGGGGGTGACTTTCACCTGTAACAACAGCTTCTCTTGTAAAAACACCTCTATTTCTTTTATACGCGGGAGAAGATCACTGCAGGTAGCAAACATATGCATTAACTCTGCCTTATAGAGCGCATACCGTGGGCAGAACACTCCTTTCCCCTCCCCCCATTTGGCAATCCGATATGGAGTGTAATATAGTTCAAAGCATGTTTTGTAGAACTGCGCTTGAAGGTTTGCTGGCATTAAAATCACTAAGGTATTTGAGAAGGCATCTGAAATTCCCAGCATCCCTTGCCACTTTGATGAGCATTTTCCCAAATCATCTTTCATATAGTTGTTCAACAATTCATAAAATAGCCCAATCCTTGGTACCTCAGGTCGCCTTAATCTATCCACTAACTCACAACTCTCAAAATTCTCTTTCCCCCCTCCCTTTTTAAGCAAAAAATCCCTAACCTGTAAATATAAAAAAAATTCTCTATTAGTTAGATCAAATTTCCCTCTCAACTCCTCAAATGACATTAGGCCACCTGAGGAGAAAAGGCATCCGACCTGAGTTATACCGGCGTTTATCCACTTCTTCAAAATATTGATCATTAAAAATACCAGAAAGGTCTTTATTTTGTACAAAGGGCGTATAATAATTTAATTTCCCTAATCTGAGAAATGCCCCGGACCTCCTCACCTTCCGGAGAGGATTGAAAACCTGGCTTTTTACTCGCTAATCCTTGTCTCCTATTTACGTCTCAGAGAATTAGTGGTTCAGCGCCAGGACACCCTCGGGTAATCGCCGCGCTTTATAAATAATTATAACATAACATAACATAGACCTACCAAGCGTCGTACAG
This sequence comes from Calotriton arnoldi, assembly GCA_963921515.1. Taxonomy (NCBI): domain Eukaryota; kingdom Metazoa; phylum Chordata; class Amphibia; order Caudata; family Salamandridae; genus Calotriton; species Calotriton arnoldi. The sequence continues at coordinate 545,665 of CAWUFW010009267.1, forward strand.
AAGACCATACCTTAAAGGCCGTGTATAGTGTCTTAAAGTGTACCCTTTTATAGTATCCAAAATCGAGTTGACGCCATAAACACCCTCTTACATCGTGGCCACTCACTTGTACATAAGGGTAGATATCACTAGTCATCCCCATTCCAGGGCTCACATTCAAAAAAGCTATATATTGTTTAATAGAGTGTCCCACCAATATAATTTAAGATTGGGTAAGGCCAGGTCACCACGCTCTTTGGGCAAGGATAAATATTTAATCGCTCTTCTAGGTCTAGAGTATGCCCATATGAACTGTGCAAAAATGCTTTCGAACTTTTTAAACCAGGAATTCATACAAATCAAGGGAATTGCTCTTAAAAAGTATAAAACCTTGGGAAACATACCATCTTAACTATATTTACTCTACCAATCAATGTGAGGTGCAAATTATCCATTTTTTTAAGCGCTTTTTTCATTTCACCAGTACATGGCTCTAAGTTTTCTTTAACTATCTCGTTGATTTCAGCAGTTATCACCACCCCCAAGTATGTGTTTTTTTTGACAACTCTATTATCCACTCTTGGTGCAAATTCATTGAGAACTATTTGTGTTTTGTCCCTGTTTAGGGCATAGCCAGACACTAAGCTGAATCTCTGGGCCTCCTTTTCAATTGCTCTCATTGCCGTCTCAGAATGTGATGTGACTAATGTGACATCGTCAGTATATGCCAACACCTTATCTGCATGCTCCGCTTCAAATAGCGGGGGAATATCTGTTGAGTACTCTAAATATTTCAAAAAAGGGTCTATATAGATTGCGGACAATAACGGAGAGCAAGGGCACCCTTGACGAGTACCTCTCGTTATTTTAAATGCCTCAGTCAATCCCCCATTGACCCATACTCTAGCCTCCGGTTCTTTATACAAGGCTTTCACTGCCCCAATGAACAGTTCCCCTATCCATTTCCATTGCATAGAGGCCCATAGAAACTGCCAGGAGACCCTATCAAAAGCCTTTTCAGCATCTAAAACAATTGCGGCCATAGGGTCTCCTGCCACTTGCCTCACATCAAGCAACATGATAATCTTTCTGATGTGTTCCATGGTGCCTCTAACCGGAATAAAGCCATGTTGACTCCGGTAAACAATTTTATGTATCACTAGTGACAGGCGAGAGGCTAGAGTTTTAGAGTAAATTTTCACATCCCCATTGATAAGGGTTATTGGCTGGTAGGATCCCAGTTCCTCACTAGGTTTATTTTTTTTGGAAAGATAATAATCTTTTCCATAGCCCAAGATGCTGGTGGATTCATCCCCTCTGTGATTTGTAAGAACAAGGTCATCATGATTACTTTCAATTACTCTTGAAAGACTTTATAAAATTCAGTAGGAATCAAATCAGGTCCAGTCGCTTTCCCTCTCAGTAAACTAGCTAGGGCAACTGCCATCTCATTCCATGTTAGTGGTTGGTCTAGCTGGTCCCTCTCTTCTATTGATAAGAGCACCTCAGGAGGCTGCTCCAGATATTCCCCTATCCGTTCTTCCTTCTGACTTCCCCCCCCTGGTCCTCTGTATATAGAGTCCAATAAAAATTGCAGAAAGCAGCACGGATTTCACTTACATTCGACCTCAAGCCTACCATAGGATCTCTTATTTCCTTAATTTCATTCCGTGTAATTTCTTGCCTTGTCCTAACCGCAAGAAGATGACCAACCCTTTCGCTGCACTCGTACATCTCATCGCGATGCAAGGTTGCTTTGTCAATAGCTTTTTTCAATAGTTTCTCCCCTATTGCAGCTTTATTTACTGCGACCCCTAGGCAAGCGTCCTCTATGCTTTCCTTCTGTTGTATGGCCTTAATTAAATTACCTTCAGCCTGGGCCAAACTGGCTTGAAAAGAGTGAAATTACACCTTTTCCACTTTATTTTTTCTTATTGCATATTGCATTGTTTCCCCCGTATCCCTGCTTTTAGTGTATCCCAAACTGTGCCAAGAGAAGCCGTTCCAAGATTCCTACCCAGAAATTCCAGAATCCATTTCTTCATATACTCCACATAGACCTCATCCACCAGTAATGCTCTTTCAAATGTCCGTGAAGAAAAAGATTTCTCTTGGACGCTCCCCCCTGCACCTCAAGTACCAGTGGATTATGGTCTGAAAGATATCTGGGGGCCTTTTCAATTGTACTTTTCTGTCTGATCGAGTGTGAGACAAAAAAGTAATCTAGCCTCACATGTTTCTGGCGAGGGGCAGAATAATACGTAAAACCTTGTTCCTTAGGCCTCAATTTAGCCCATACATCGCACAAACCGTGCTCATGGCACATATTGCATAAAGCTTGGTAAACTTTTGATTTCTTGCCGATATATGGTTCCCCCTGATCCCAACCACTGACCAGATTAATATTGAAGTCCCCACACATCACTATAGGCAATTGCCAGTGCGATAATTCATTCGTCAGCCATCCCAATAGAGCGGGATCTTCAACGTTGCTACCATAGAGGGAGCATATCGTAAAATTAGGAAAACCCGGGGCACTGCAACTAGCGATAACCCAACGCCCGGCTGTATCAGCCTTAACTGAGAAAAAATGGATAGCTTTGTTGCGGGCCAAGATTGCCACCCCCCGTGTACGTGTGCCTTGGGTTGTCGCTCCTATAATACTATATCCCAAGTATTTTAAATAATCTTTTTGGCTCCCTTCTACGTGAGTTTCTTGAAGGCATACTATATCAGCCTGTAGCAACTTTAGCCCTTGGGAAACTATTTGTCTTTTTTTTATATCATTCAGACCACAAATATTGACCGTTGCGATCCTTAACTTACTCATCTTTGAATTCTTTAACTTTGCCCCACATTGAAAAACTTTTTACTTCATCATTTCCCGCTATGCCATCCCTGTGTAGCTTCCCATACTCAAAACCCACATCATACCACCCCTGTCTACCTCCCCCCATCCCCATCCTCATGGCCATGCCCCCGTCCCACCCTCCCCCTCTCTCACCACCCCCCACCCCACCCAAATACCTAGGCAATCAGGCATAGCCTGAGTGATGTGCATCTAATAAATTGCCCCACCATCCCCCCTGGAAAATCAAAAAATACTTCATATCATTAGCGACTGAATAGCCTCATAGGTTGTTACTTTTCCCTCGTATCTTTGAGGCTTCTTCTCCTTTTTCCTTCCTTGTTATTTCATCCAGTAAGCCCTGCGCTAAAATCTCAGATAAGAACATACGAGAGGTTCCTTTAAATTTAACTTTCAGTCTAGCCGAATTTTGTAAGAAGACCTCTGCCCCTGCTTTTTGAAATGGAGTTATTAACTGTCTTAGCCGCCAACGCCATTCAACAGTTGCGTGGGTAAAATCCGGCTTGACAAAAAAAGAAACCCCATCATAAGATTTTGGAGAGTTAGGTCAGGCTTGGTCATACACCAGTTGTCGCAGCAGGAAATTTCCCTAAAATACCAAAAAAGCCCTTGGTCTTTCTTGGGGATGTTTCCTCATCATTAGGGGTACCTGGTGGGCGCGTTGGATCTTGCTGTCCCAGTCCAGCTTCGCTTGTTCAGGGAAGGTATTCTTCAGCAGGTTAACAATGTATAGTCTAGGATTAGTGCCTTCCACCCCCTCCGGGACCCCCAAGAAGCGCAAGTTGTTTCTACGCTGTCTGTTTTCCTGCTCTTCCAGCTTGAGCATGACATCCGACAGAGCACCCCCCTGGCCAGTGTTCTGCTCTTTCAATGATTCAATCTCCACCTCGAGAGTCTCTGTCCGCGTCTCCACAGACGGCAATCTTTCTGCGATATCTCCACATTTCTTATTTATTTTCCGAATTCCGGCTTGTACTTTTTTATTTGCCACTCTAGCTCTGCGCCCATCCGACCTCACTTCTTCTTGCATTTGCTGAATAGACCGACATATCGTGGTTAGAGTAGGTTCTTTTTCTGGAGAGTCCATCTCTACCTCTTCGATTGGACACTCCTTTGGTCCTTCCGCCTGATGTACAGGCCGCATATCCGAATAATCCCACTTAAGCTGTTTACCAACATGCCATTTCTGGCTATCTCTCCTTTTTCTTCCCCCAGTTATCTTCTTCCTCTGAGTAGTTTGCATCTGGTCTCCTGAGGAGGTGCTATCCGACTCCAGAAACCCCTCACTGCTGGTAGAGGTACCTTCCTTCCCGGAGGGGTCCGACTCATCGGTTAACGAAAAAAAGCGCTCGCCTATTACATCAGGCGGTAGCTCCCCTCTTCACCATCGCGTCACATTTGGGGGCCCATCTCCTGCCAGACTTTCATGTTTTCCCCCCTCTAGATCCTTCCTACCTTGGGTCAGTATTTCACTTCTCAGACTAGGCGCTTTGGCCCCCTCTGCACCCAGCAGCCTTTTGTCGCCCATTTCTTCTTCTTTATCCCCTTCCTCTAGCATCTCTGAGCAGAGGGGCGACATTTTTGGGAGGCTATCGGCCTCTGTAGGGATCTCCCCAGGTTCTGTGACCCCTACCCCCCCACAGTTCAAGATTTCTTCTGTCCTGGGTGGGGAAAGTACTTTGTTCTTACTTGTATTTGGGTCTGAAGCAGAGAGGTTGGAAAACATCGCCGTGAGCGTGGGCTGCACCGGATCCTCTTCTGTCTGCCTTCCCGACTTCAGCGCTGGTTTTGTAATGCCGGGCTCTCTCTTTCCTCTGCCCATACCAGCACGTTGCTTCGTCTCTGCGGAGCTCCCGTTTGCCCTGATCAGATTAGAGGCCATCGGCAGTACGGAACCGCCTCCTGTGGAGCCCGCAGCTTGGGTCTTTACCGTTTTGCATCCTCTCGCCGCCATCCGCCTACTTCTGCGTGCCCGCCAGCACCACTCTCGGGATATACAACCTTTCAGTATCACACAGCAGGAGCACGAAGCAGTGAGCCACCAAACAATTAGCAGGAGCAGTAGCAGGACGTCCAGCATCCAGCTCGCCGCGTCCGTCCTCTGACTCAACAGCCCAGACAGCCGCTGGTCGCAACATCGATCCATCCAGGAGAGACGGTAGGCTCACTGCAGTCAATCAAACACCATCTTTGCCTGTCTCTCTGACATACAATATTCTAGGAAAAAATTATTAGCTACCGCAACCAACAGGGAGCCAAGGCATTGGTAGACAAGGGAATTGCAAATAGAGTCAAAAGGGATATAGCAATTGGGGGAAATGATGTACGCGGGACTGGAGTCAGTCTGACTCACTCATAGACCCATAGACCCACTCAGACACTCATGCACCCACTCATATATCCATTCAGAGATTCATGCACCTACTCCCAGACCTACTGAGAAACTCATGCACCCACTCACAGACCCACACAGACACTTATGTATCCACTGACAGATCCACTCAGAGAGTCATGTATCTACTCACAGACCCACTCAGACACTCACACACCCGCTCATGGACCCACTCAGACACTCACAGCACCCACTTACAGGCCCACTCAGAGACTCATGCACCTAGTCACAGACCCATTCAGACACTCATGTACCAACTCACAGAGGCACTCAGACAATCTCACACCCACTCATATACCCACTCAGACACTCATGCAACCACTCACAGACCCAATCTGACACTCATGCACCCTCTCACAGATCCACTCAGAAACTGACAAACACACATTCACTGACCCACTCAGACACTAACACACCCACTTGAAGACCCACTCAGAGACTTACACAGTGACTCACAGACCCACTCTGACACTCATGCACCCACTGAGAGACCCACTCAGACACTCATGCACCTATTCACAGACTTACTCAGACAGTCATGCACCCACTCACAGACCCACTCAGACACTCATGCATTCACTGACTGACTTACTCAGACACTCACAAACCCACTCATTGACCCCCTCAGAGACTCATGAACCCACTCATATATCCATTCAGAGATTCATGCACCTACTCACAGACCTACTGAGAGACTCATGCACCCACTCACAGACCCACACAGACACTTATGTATCCACTGACAGATCTACTCAGAGAGTTGTGTATCTACTCACAGCCCCACTCAGACACTCACACACCCACTCATGGACCCACTCAGACAATCACAGCACCCACTCACAGGCCCATTCAGAGACTCATGCACCTACTCACAGACCTATTCAGACACTCATGTACCAACTCACAGAGCCACTCAGACACTCTCACACCCACTCACACACCCACTCAGAAACTCATGCAACCACTCACAGACCCAATCCGACACTCATGCACCCTCTCACAGATCCACTCAGAGACTGACACACACACACACTCACTGACCCACTCAGACACTAACACATCCACTTAAAGACCCACTCAGAGACTTACACAGTGACTCACAGACCCACTCAAACACTCATGCACCTATTCGCAGACCTACTCAGACAGTCATGCACCTACTCACAGACCTACTCAGACACTCACACACCAACTCACTGACTTACTGAGACACTCACAAACCCACTCACAGACCCCCTCAGAGACTCATTAACCTACTGACAGACCCACTCAAACACTCCTACACCCACTCAAGACCCACTCAGAGACTCATGCACCCACTCATATATCCATTTAGAGACTCACACACCCACTCACAGACCCTCTCAGACACTCACACACCTACTCAGAGACCCACTCAGACACTCACACTTACATATCTACTCAGACACTCATGTGCCCACTCACAGACCTACTCAGAAACTCATGCACCCACTCACGACCTACTCAGCCACCCATACACCCACTCACGGACCCACTCAGAGACTCATACACCCACTCACAGACCGACTAAGACACTTAAGCACCCACTCACAGACCCACTGAGACACTCACATACCCACTCACAGATCCACTCAGTAACTCATGTACCTACTCACAGACCCACTCAGAGACTCACACACACACACTCACTGACACAATCAGACACTGATGCACCCACTCACAAACACACTCAGAAACTCATGCAACCACCCACAGACCCAATCTAACACTCATGCACCTTCTCACAGACCTACTTAGAGACTCACACACCCCCTCACTGACCCACTCAAACACTAACATACCCATTTACATACCCACTCAGAGACTTACAAAGTGACTCACAGACCCACTCAGACACTCATGCACCTACTGAGAGACCCACTCAGACACTTACACACTCACTCACAGATTTACTCCAACACTCACACACCCACTCACAGACCCATTCAGACAGTCATGCACCCACTCACAGACCCACTCAAACACTCACACATCCATTCACAGACTTACTCAGAGACTCATGCACCCACTCATAGATCCATTCAGAGATTCACACTCACCAACAGATCCACTCAGAGACTCATGCACCCACTCATAGAGCCACTCAGATACTCATGCACCCACTCACACACCCACTCAGTGACTTATGCTGTCATTCGCAGGCCCACACATTCACCCACTCAGAGAGACACTCATACTCCCACTCAGAGAACCACTCTGACACTCATGCACCCACTCAGAGACTCACTCAGGCACTCATGTACCCACTCACAGAGCCACTCAGAGTCTTACACAGTCAATCACAGACCCAATCAGACCCTCACGCACCCACTCAGAGACTCATGCACCCAGTCACAGACCCACTCAGAAACTCAGATACCCACTCACAGACCCACTCAGACACTACTCACACACCCACTCACAGACCCACTCAGGTACTCATTCAACCACTGAGAGACCCCCTCAGACACTCACACTCACAGATCCACTCGAACCCTCACACACCTACTCACAGACCCATTCAGACAGTCATGTACCCACTCCCAGACCCACTTAGACACTCACACACCCACTCGCATACCTACTCAGAGAATCATGCACCCACTCATAGATCTATTCAGAGACTCACACACTCACCAACAGACCCACTCAGAGACTCATGCACCCACTCACAGACCCTCTCAGCAACTTATGCTGTCATTTGCAGACCCACTCATTCACCCACTCAGAGACCCAGTCAGACACTCATGCTCCCACTCACAGATCCACTCAGATACTCATGCACCTACTCACAGACCCATTCAGAGACTTACAGTTACTCAGAGACTCATTCAGACCCTCATGCACCCACTCAGAGACTCATGCACCCACTCACAGACCCACTCAGAAACTGACAAACCCACTCACAGATCCACTCAGACACCACTCACACCCCCACTCACAGACCTACTCAGAGACTGATGAACCCACTCACAGACCCACTCAGACATAGACACTCACATACCTACTCAGAGACTCATGCACCCACTCAGACACCCACTTAGACACTCACGCACCCTCTCAGAGACCCACTTAGAGACTCACGCACCCACTCACAAACCCACTCAGACACTCATGCACCCACTCACAGACACATTATGATTCTCATGCACCGACTCACAGACCTACACAGACGTTCACGCACCCAATCATAGACCCACTCAAAGACTCATGCACTCATTCTCAGTCCCACTCACAGAACCACTAACACTCATGCAGTCCCTCACAGATCCATTCAGAGACTCACACACCCACTGAGAGACTCATGTACCCACTCACAGACTCATTCAGGCACTCATGTACCCACTTACAGATCTACTCAGATACTCGTTCACCCACTCACAGACCAACTCAGAACTGTTACACCCACTTATAGACCCATTCACACACTAACATACCCAGTTGGATGCACAGCAGCCATTGCCAAAGGAATGTTTTCATCAGATGCTCTCACTAGGTAATGCTATTTGCTCTTAATCCAAGGAATAGAAGTAGGTGGCACACGGTAATCACACATTCATCAACGATAGGCCACCACCGTGCTTGCTGACTTCCTTTTCCTACCTCCAATACTCAAAATGAGTGACAAAATTATACCAAGAAGATTGGTTCTGAATGAAAGGACATTGAACTATTGCCATAAGAGCTAAGCAGGTACAATGTCTGTGAAAGCATAATAATATATCCGGTTTAGCCCTTTCACACATTGTCTATATGCAGCCAAAGACCACAACACTACCCCCAAATAAGTTATTGCAGGGTCACAAAGGAAGGGTGGTCTACTTGCCATTAGATTCAAAAGAAAATATGGAAATACTAGTCATTGACTGCTAGATAGTAGAACCAATTGTTGTTCCTGAGATTAGAATAAATGACAAAAGCATGGCACGAACCTGTTAGCCTGGAGAAAATTATAAAGCGGCGCACAATCAAAAGGCAAAAAACAAATACTTTGCACAAATAGGTATCGGGAATGTGTTGTCTGCAGGCGGAAGTGATGAGAGAACATTTTTAAGACAGTTGGAAAGAGTAGAAGAAGACAAACAAGAAAATTATAATCATTATATTTAGATCTGTGTTCAACACTGAATCTGCTCTTCTTCTAACCTCTGAATCCCTTAGATAATCTGCTGATGAGGGCAAGACTGCGGCCCTGATTATGCTAAAACTGAGCACTGCCTTTGATACCGTATCTCATGGCCTCCTACTTGAACGACTCTGGGGCCTCAGGGTGGGGGGCTGCGCACTTGGTTGGATTATGGATTTCCTCTAGGAACACACCTTTCAGGTCTTTCAGCAGTCATAGACCTCGGAGATCCGTCCCCTGCAGCAAGGAGTGCCTCAGGGATTGGCTTTGAGTCCAACCCAATTTAATGTCTACATGCGCTCTCTGGCGGACGTAGTTGAATGTCACAGGGTGAAGATGGTATCCTATGCTGAAGACACTCAGCTGATTATCACTCTGACACAGGACGAATGTGATGTTGCTTCAAATTTTAAATCACGCCTGGTCGATCTGGCAAAAAGGATGGACTCCAGCTGCCTTAGACTCAATAATGGAAAGACTGAGGTTCTGGTGGTTGGCAAGCAACTGTCTATTTGGTCCTCTATATGGTGGCCATCTGGATTAGGGTCGGTTTCTGCTCCAAAACCTCAGATAAAAAATCTTGGGATCTAGTTTGACTTGTCACTGACCTTTGATTACCAGATCTCTACACTTGCTGGCTCCTGCTTTGGCATCTTGAAGATGCTTCATAAGATTTTAGAGTTTCTGCCAGATCCAGCAAAGAAAACAGTCACGCAGGCAGTTGTAGTGTCACACCTTGATTACTGCAATGTGCTTTATCTTGGTATTTCCAAAGGCAGAATAAGAATGTTGAAGAGGGTTCATAACACTGCTGCTTGAATGCTACTGAATATCCCTAGACGTTCCTCTTTGGGTCCTGCCATTGTCAAGCTCCATTGGCTTCCTATTCAGTCCAGAGTAGCCTTTAAAGCTCTAAGGGGCATATTAACAAGGGGGCGATATGAAATTATCGCCGCTTTTGCGTCTGTTTTCGGGCGAAAAGCGGCGATAATTTCATCGCCTTATCAGCAAAGACACGCTATTGCGTGTTTTGCTGACTTAGCGCCCGTTCCCAGCACGCCTAACTTTGCATCGCTAATGAGATGCAAAGTAGGCGTGGCTGTGAAACCAAACAGGGATAATATCGCGAAGGCAGCTTCGCGATATTATCAGGAGGGTTAGCGATCTTTTAAATCGCGTTAAGTATGCCTTAATGCAGGAATTTAACGTCTGTTAAATTCCTGACTAAAGCATACTTAACATGGGGGTGGATTCTGTGGCTAAGACCACAGGCCCTATCATCTAGGATATTGCCGTTTTCCACCATGGAAACGGCGATATCACGCTATCTCTGGCATTTTATCGCCTCGGCGATGCGCGTTGTTGATAACGCGCTAACCGGGCGATAAATTACAGAGATAGCTGGCGATAAATATGCAAGCGCTGAGCGCTTTGCGATATTTATCGCCGGGCCTTGTTAATATGCCCCTATGTTTCTGTCACAGAATTTTAAATCTAAAGTGTCCTCAATATCTGTTTTCTCTGATCAAACCCCACCTGCCAAATCGTTGCCTCAGATCCTCTGGAACGGCCAGGCTTATGATGCCCAAAATGCTCAGCGTTCGTTTGGGTGGTAGCTCTTTCAGCCTCCTGGCGGCAAAGATGTGTAATCTCCTTCCTGTGGACCTTAGAATGCAACGTTCAGAAATTATGTTTCGTAGAAAGTTAAAGACCTGGTTCTTCAGGCAATCGATGGTAATCTAAATACCATGGCTGGCTCTCTGAATAGATTGAATAGATTGCTATTAGGTGAAAAACTAGTGCGGGGACACTCCTTATTGGAGTAACCCGGTGCTTTACAAATTTCTAACATAACATAACATTATACAACCCTCCCTTTCTAATCTATAAAAGCAATCAGATATGTGACTGAAATGTATCAAATATAGCAAGTGAAGGTCAACTTAAAAGTGTGTGGGAGAAAAGTCTGGTAGCAAGATGCTTCCCTGTACAATTCCCTTTTAGATCATATGATGATCACTCCATCAATATATTTGCATCAGGAAATTGAATAAGTTAGTTACATTCAGAAGAACCTCAGTAAAGGCAGACCATTGAATGTGTATTCCATTGTCTGTTTGAGTATGAGATGTTAAATACAGTTAAGACACTCAGTAGGCTACAAATTAAATGTGGGTGTTTGGTTTAAAAATGTGTTTGCCAGTGACCTGGTGAAACAAATATGCAAGAGGGATGAAATGCTTGAATCAAGCATGGTTAACCTTTTTCAACTCACTGTGGACCCATGGAGTATTGATACCCTGTATATGGCAATGTCAAGTGCAACTTAGGTCCACCAGCATGGTTTGTGGGTTCAAGTTGAACTGGGTATGCTTGGAATGACATTCATGATTTTCTCAGAGAAGCAAATTGAAACTTTAGGGGAGCTGACATGAAAACAGATTGTGAGTTTTCTCAATAGACCTTGAAAATGTAGGAAGATATTTTCACAGAATATTTCTCACAATATTGCACTTCATATGCAATATACAAAACCCACCTTCCTACAAATATGAAGAGGTTGTGGATTTCTTTTGGAAGTATCAAGCAAGAGGAGCACCACACATTCATATGTTAGTGTTGATAATGGATGGTCCTAAATTTTGAGAGGACACTGATGAAGAAGTAATGGATTTCACTGAAATATATGTTATACGTGCAATACCATCAGAAACGCAGAACAAAGATCTGTGTTCCCGCACCATGCCGCTGAACTGTTAGACTGCTGCGGCTACAATAGCGATTGGCAGCATTCAGCAGAAAGCAAGAGGAGTGATCGGGGAAACGAGTGGTCCCCCACCCCGTCCTTGACCTCAATTCGGGTCTGAAGTCAGCCCGTTACATCGCAAGAGTGAGGTGTTCCTTTGTCACCTCTGAAAGCAGCCTTGATAACTTGCTTTGTGCGCCTCAATCTGTGCTGCCCGGCTGCGACTGGATCATCGGGGACATTCTTTCCTCGTTGCCTTGAGGTTTGCAGAAGCACTCAGTGAGAGAGGTGAGCACGGGGAGCAGTCATCTGGCCTGGGTCTCCCTTTATGTGGGCCTCTCTGGGGGCAGTTTGCGTTGATAGCAGAGGTGGCCATGCTGGGTGGGGGCGAGGCTTGTTGCCTTGTGCCCCCCCTTCCTGCTCCCTATCTTCCTATTTTGGTGTCAGCAAGCAAGGAGTTTTACTTCTCGCTTTTCTCCTGCTACTTGCATTTTACCTCCAATATTTTCAGCCCTATGGGGAGCTTCCCCGTACATTTATATGAACTGGCCAAAGGAAGAATGCTCTACCACCCCTGGGAGAATCTAAATAATTATTAAATTGACAAAATAATCCAAGAATAGTCGGAGGTGGTAGGTTTTGCTGCAAAATTGAAATTGGTGCAGGGTGTGTTTCGGCCTACTGCGTAAAGAAAGTATCAACCTCTAAAGGTTTCAGCACGCTTAAAATTGTCTTAAACTTCAAGAAGTGGTTTGGCATAACATCAGCTGTTATAGCTGGGACAATCATGAGGACTATGACAGCAAAAAAATTGAGATCTGGGTGCTTGTTAATGGGGAGGACATGTGCAAAAACCAAATCTAACCTCTACCCCTTACGAAAAAGAGATCATTTAGTCACTGCATTTAAAGGAAAGAACCATGTTTTCTCTCTGTAGGAAACAGAGAAGATAACCCAAGAAGCCAATTTGTGTACTAAAGGGCCATCCAGGGCACCTAAACTGCAACGCACTAAGGATCTCAACCCTCGAGTGGCTGCCTCAAAAGTAATGCCTCAGGAGGAGGATAAATCTCTAATGAAGCATACGAACAAACGAACATGCCGAAAACTGGAGAAGATCTGGCTCCACGAACGGACAGCGGACAGCTACGCCGCCCACAAGAGCGCCACCCGCAGTCACCATCACCTCATCAGATCCGCCAAAAGGGCCTCACTCAAAGACCGCCTAGACAACAACGCACACAATAGCAAAGAGCTCTTCAACATCGTGAAGGAACTCTCCAACCCCAGCTCCAACACCAACGACATCCAGCCGTCGCGAGACCTGTGCGACTCACTGGCCACCTTCTTCCGCCGCAAAATCGCCGACATCCACGACAGCTTCAACACCACGACCGCCCCGGCAACCACCGAGACCACTGCCCCCACAATCACCAACCGCCTGCTCTCCTGGACCAACATCAACGACGAGGACACCAGCGAGATCATGAACACCATCCACTCCGGTTCACCGCTAGACCCGTGCCCTCACCACATCTTCAACAAAGCCAGTACAGCCATCGCGCCCCATCTCCGGAAAATAATCAACATCTCCTTCGAGACAGCAACCTTCCCGGAAAGCTGGAAGCACGCCGAGATCACCGCCTTACTCAAGAAACCCAAGGCAGACCCCAAGGACCTCAAGAACTTCCGACCCATCTCTCTGCTCCCGTTCCCCGCGAAGGTCACCGAGAAAATCGTCAACAAACAACTGACCCGCTACCTCGAGGAGAACAACATCCTGGACCCTTCCCAGTCCGGCTTCCGCAGCAACCACAGCACCGAAACCGCCCTCATCGCCGCCACCGATGACATCAGGACCCTGCTAGGCAACGGAGAAACAGCAGCCCTCATCCTCCTAGACCTATCAGCTGCCTTCGACACGGTCTGCCACCACACACTACGAACACGCCTTCACGACGCCGGGATCCAAGAGAAGGCCCTGGACTGGACCACATCCTTCCTTTCCGGCCAGAACACAAAGCGTCCGCCTCGCCCCCTTCCGATCCAAGGCCACCAAGATCATCTGCGGCATACCCCAAGGCTCCTCCCTCAGCCCAACGCTGTTCAACATCTACATGGCACCTCTCGCCCACGTCGCCCGACAGCACTAGCCTCAACATCATCTCCTACGCCGACGACACCCAGCTGATCCTCTCCCTCACCAAAGACCCTCACACCGCCAAAGCCCACCTCCACGAAGGAATGAAAGCCGTCGCCGAATGGATGAGGACCAGCCGCCTGAAGCTGAACTCGGACAAGACGGAGGTCCTCATCCTTGGTTCCAACCCTTCAGCCTGGGACGACTCCTGGTGGCCAACATCACTGGGAACAGCCCCGCCACCCACCAACCACGTACGCAACCTAGGGGTCATCCTCGACCCCACCCTCTCCATGACTAAGCAGGTCAACGCCGTTTCCTCATCCTGCTTCAACATCCTCCGAATGCTCCGCAGGATCTTCAAGTGGATCCCCACCGAAACAAGAAAAACAGTCACCCAGGCCCTCGTCACCAGCAGGCTGGACTACGGAAACGCCCTCTACGCAGGAACGACTTCTAAGCTCCTGAGACGGCTGCAACGCATCCAGAACGCCTCTGCACGTCTTATCCTCGACATCCCCGACGCAGCCACATCACACCCCACCTGAGAGACCTGCACTGGCTCCCTGTCAACAAGAGGATAACCTTCAAGCTCCTCACCCACGCACACAAAGCACTCCACAACTCCGGACCAGCCTACCTCAACAGACGACTCAGCTTCTACACCCCCACCCACCAGCTCCGCTCGACCAGCCTCGCCCTCGCCACAGTCCCCCGCATCCGGGAAACGACCACCGGCGGCAGATCCTTCTCCCACCTCGCCGCCAAGACCTGGAACACCCTCCCCACCAACCTCCGACAGACCCAAGACCTACTGGCCTTCAGAAGACTCCTCAAGACCTGGCTCTTCGATCAGTAGCAGCACCACCCCCCTCTTCCCCCAGCGCCTTGAGACCCTCGTGGGTATGTAGTGCGCTTTATAAGTGACATGATTGATTGATTGATAATGACGAGCATCTCCAAAGGAAAGAACCTGGTCTATTAAACCAGGATCCTGCTCCTTCCTCTCTACTTCCATCCTCTCTGTGCTTGGTTTCCGACTCCCCAACAACTGCCCCTACCATAGAGGAAGCATCATCATCCCCCCCCACAGGGGGACTCTTCTTAAAGAGTGGCTTCTGGTACCTTGGAGGACACTTTAACATTACCAGATATAGATTTGGACCTCTGCTGGAGATACAGGCAGCAAGATAAAGACCCTAAATCTCAGCTCCTGAATTCCCCGCATTAACGCTTCTTACTGGTCTGCAACTTTTTAGTAGCACACCCTCAATTCACTCTCCTTTATTATCACAACTATCAGAGACTCCAGAGTTGGAAGTAATGGGCAATCAGTTGTGCAACCCCTTAGATCATGAGATACAGATACTTTGTATAGAGAGACTTTTATCCTCAATCTTCACCGTTTTGGAAAAAGTTGTAGGGGGGTCGAACTCTACCTCGGATGCAGGGATAGCTATTCTAATGTAACTGATTGACAGTAAGAAGGTAAGGGAAAATGGTACTGAGAAAATGGTCCCATCAGAGGATAGATAGTCCATCAGTAATTCCAAAAGATAATCATAGAATGGCTCGGACTCAAGCTTTCAGTTCCCAAGCAGGAAAACCAAACTGCAAAGTTAGCACAGCAGAATCTCACCCAGCAGTAAGTTCAACACGCTTCATGAAATACATCTTTGAAGCAGTTGCAGAATCCTCTGCAACTAGAGGTGTAACAAAAGAAATATAGAAAAAGAAGTATTCTCAATCTTTAAATCTTGAGCCAAACAGAACACAGAGGTAGGCGAATCTTGCCCTGTTCCGTTAAAGTCAAAAGAAAAAGAAAAAAAAAGAGAAAGGAAAAAATACTCTAATTGGAGAATTACAAAGAGAGGACATAGAAAACTGCATTTTAGAGAAGGAGCGGATCTCCCCCAAAGGTCTGAACAGGTGTCAAGGTCAGAAGGGCCTGAGAATCTCTCAAGGTCTGAAGAGATGACGCACACATTCCATCCTGCGTCTCCGGTGGGGAGCCACCCACATGCAACTGCTAATCTGGGGATCTTGAGGAGTTTAGAGGGGCTAGGAGCAACAACCTGTGTTGGGCATCCATCTTCCATCATCTCCTCTCTGAAACCAATGGCCTTTCTTTTTGCAGATCCAAGCATGAAGAAAGGGCTCAGGAAGTTAAAGATCGAATGCGGTATAAAATCGAAGCTGGCTCCTTGGACTTCCTGCCACTCTTCGACTCTGACCTAATTTTGAATATATCTCCATTGCTGGCATGTTTTATGGACATTAAGACTCTAAACGTAATTCAATGCAGAGATATTAATTTGGCTGTTTTACAAAATATGGGGATTGGAACCAAATCAAGGGTGTCCTTTTATTCTAAAATGATTGTAAAAAGGATCTTGCAAAACTCTGAAAGCCTTAAATGTAGAGGTATCGATGTTTTTCCAGTCCCAGAAGAGAGGGTTGGAATGGAGGCAAGCAGGCATTGCAGTAAGGGTAATGTTTGGGGTAGGGCTTTGTCCACCCCATCTCATTATGGGGATAATCTAAGAGCAGATGCCAGGGGTTGCAAGTATACCTTGGAAAAAATGGCAGACTGGTGGCATATAGGGAATCTATAGCATCTCAAGACCAAAATATACATGAGGAAGCACAAAGATGGAACTGGCTGCCCGGTGTTTTAAACAGTGCCTGTATGAATAATCGCCCTTTACTGTCCCAGGCCATAATTAGCAATGAACTAAAAATTGTTTCCTGGAATGCAGTGGATGAAAAGAATAGCAGGGAGAAGTTACAACTTTTAAGTGCACTAAAAGTGGTTGTGATGTCTCCAGGAGTCATGGTGCAACAAAGAGCTTCAGTGTTACGAATATTTCTCTATTGATTGTAAAGCTAGATCTCCTAGAAGGGGACATGCTAAGGGGGAGTAGCATTTCTCCTGTACAACAGGTATCAGTGGAAGTAGGACTGCTATTGAGATGGCTCAGATTTATTCATTGCAATATCCTTGTTTCAACGGGGTGGTGAGCAGGGTGTACCACCCCTCTTACTGGTAAATGCACATTTACTGCCAGAAGCCATATATGATGTTTTGGCACATAAGGTCTTTTCTTTCCTTAAAAGACATCTCAAAAAGGACCAAACCCCCATGCAATCTTGGTAGGGGATCTAAATTGTAAATTATCAAATTATGCCTTGAACTAATCATGTGACACTGAAAAAGAGGAAGCCCTACGGATCCTACCCATAATTGTTCCATCAAAAATAAGAACGGATAAAAGAGGGTCTCTTCTATTGGATCATTTGAATAGCAATGATTGCATTATTGCAAATGGGAGACTATGCTCTGATACGCTGGCACAATTCAAACGTAAATCTCTAAGAGGTGGTGTAATTTTAGATTTTGTGGTGGTTGGCTGTGCTTCCTTTTATCTATTAGGTGACTTAAAGGTAGTGGGTGTACCCATTAGTGATCATAGTCTGTTGATTTTAACTCTGTGCTTAAATATGACACCCACCTGCTCCTCGAGATTCGATGGTGTTTCATCATAATTCAACAAAAAACAGGCAGAACACAGTGTAACCATAGGATGTTCACTGAATGAAAGGCTGAACCAGAAAACACCCTTGAAAACCTAGATGCCTGGGAAGGGGGTGAATTGAAGAGCTTTCTATTTTCATGAAGCAGTTGCTACCCAGAGTTAATCAAAAAAACACCTCAGAGTAACTTTAAGCCAATCCCCTCCTGATTATCATGTTGAATAGAGAAATAAATGATTTGCCAGCATGGGCTTGAAATTTGTTGCAGATAATGCGTCACCACTTGAAAGATATGTGATGTTGTTAAAGATTTGAAGATAACATCTGAAAAGACCCAGACAAAGAAAATATACAGCTAATGCATCTCTATGTTGTCACATCAGGAATGCAGCGCATCTGAAGCAAACGTTGAGATACCTAGATGCCTACTCTATCTCACATCCAAAACAGTCAGTTGGACTCTTCTAGGACCAGCTGCCAAATGCAAATGTGTATTTGAAATTTTACTGGGAAATTGAAGGAATGGCAATTTTGGATCCCGAAAAAATTCTTGTCAAAACAAGATGGACACATAATATCCACAAAGTTGTGTAACCTTAAAAAATGTCTGTTTATATGAAATAGTACAATATTACTCATGTCGAAGTAAAGTGGAACACTTGAAAATGTTGGGCACTTTCTGGTTAAATACTGCATGGAATGCTTAGTGAAACATAACTGTTGCTGAAACTGTGAGGCAAGAGTGAAAAATGTATTTTACCACATGACTTTGCTGCAGCTCTTGAAACTGTGGAAAACAAAAAAAAAGTATCTGTTAGAAAAGCACAAGACATATAAAGCAGAATATGAGTAAGCTAAGAATGGCATCCAAAGCATGTCATTTATCAAGTACTTGGCCATTTTGGCTGAGGAAATAGCATAAGAAGCAAGGGCCACTGAAGAAATTGTCAAAGACGCACCTGAAGGTAAATGTAGAAATGGGGTAATCCACTCGATGAACTGCTCATCCAGAATGAAGAACATATGCCAGTTAGCCATAGAACACACAACTGATAAAACAGCTGACTTGCAAGCCATTGTAGAGAAACTGAACCCAGAGAAAACAGGGAAAAAGCTGTGTAAGAAAAAGTGATCCAAGGGGGTGACCATGGCAATCCACATGAACCCTCAAGCTGCAACTGCTCAAAAAATAGTCCTCTGCTTCAATATTTGAGTGGACCAGCAAGCATAGGCAAACGTTTTGTCATTAGGGCCATAACACCCATGTGCATCAAAAAACTGGATCGAAGCTGTTATGCATTGCAACAGCACCAACTGGGCTGGCTGACTATAACATCAAAGGTCTAACAGCTCTTCATTATTTGATGTTGCTTGTAGAACATGACAATAAATTTAACTTTAACAAACTGAGTCCAGAGATTTTGCCTAACTCAGTATAGTTGTGTGAAAATTGAAGATGTTTATCTTGGATGAAGTAAGCATGGTAGCTAATTTGATACTTACTTCATATAGAATATTTATGAAGAGGATATGAGTTCTTTGGTGGGAAGCATAAGATTCTATGGAGATTTAAAGCAGTTGATTCTAGTAAAAAGGTAGCCAGTTTACAAAATATTGAGTCATACAGGAACAAGAAGTGCTTTGGAACTATCGGAAATGTGAAAAAAAATTCCCATTTTAATTACAATGAATTGACGCTAACCTTATGACAAGAGGCAGACACAGGGTATAGTGAAAAGATAAAGGGAACAAGAGTTGGCATGCTCAGTGAACCTACAAAACAGAAAATAACCACATGGTTTACAAGAAACTGTGGGGCATATTCACAAGAACGTGTGATAACCACCGCAAGTTTAGCTTAACGCAACTTCTCACATCGCAGTCCATCGCGGGAAAACAACGCCGTGTTAACGTAGCATTCTCAACCTGGCGTCACCATGCGATAGTCCCACGATAACGTGTCAAATGACCGCGTTAAAAACAACGCGACGCCGAAAAAATGCGAAACACCAACGCCAATAAAGTTGCGATGAGGCCAACCACGGAAAAAAAAACAGCGACAACCAGCGATAGGCCTGCAATCCCCACGCATTTGGCGGGAAAATGCACCATAAAAGCTGAACAAGAAATACACACCATAAACAAATCAAACTGCGCAGCAACATGGATGCACCCGGAACGACTGCCCAGGTCAACGCGAACCCCACAAGCCCCACAGACCACCAGCAATGAACCTCGGGGCCGGGGAAGGCCAAGGAGAAGAGGAAGAGGAAGACGGGGTACAGTCCGCAGGAAAACCCGATCGTCGTCACGAAGGTGACAGAGCACCAACAACAACTGTCCGTCACCACCACCGTGTCATTGGCAATACAGACGGAAAAATGGCATCCCATCGTGAATGCAGTCGGAGTGCTGAGGAGGCCAAGATGCGCTGGCACGATGTGAAAAGCCAAACCAAGCAGAAACCTGCTGCCAACAGGAAGGCAGCAACGGCGAATGGAGGTGGGAGTCCTGCGCCACAGGAGGAGCTGGAGCAAATGGCGCCCACAGTCATCAGTGTGGAGACGGTGCAAGGAGTCGGGAGTCCGGACACTGCTCGACATGACCTGACACAACAGCAACAGGGTGAGTAATGAACAGGGACTGTGGTGACGGGGGGGACGGGCACAATGGCACACATGCACAACGACGTGTAGCACACCGCACACCCACAATAACCCTGGGTCATGTCCCTGATCCCCGTGGCACACTGCAGCACACATACAAACATCAAGTAGGCCCCTGTTCACCATGTGCCCAAAGGGGTCCCACCCACACATCACCAATTACACAACACACACATGCACCCGTGCGAAACACAGCAAAGATGCGTATGTGAGAGCCACACTGACAATGCAAGTGACACCACATGACCAGCAGCATGGCTGGAGTACAATCACCATGACACTGTGCACGCCACGAGACTGAGGTGGCTGAGTGTGGACCACATCCGGAAAGGAGCAGGTCACACTCTGACACATCCACCTGCACAAACAACCACTGACGTCAACAACACATCTGCAGACAAACAATGCACAAGAGTACAAAAACCATCCAAGAGCACAAATGACCCAAGTTGCCAACATCACAGCACCTCAAAAGCACAAAAGCCAAAGGCACACTGCCTCCAAGGGATAAGGGGCAGCAAAATCACAGCTGCAGGTGCGACTCCCACAAAAAGCAGCACACACACATAGCAATTACAGCACACCCACATGGACGACAATGTGGTACACAGTCCAACACCCACACCGCAGAACAGAGGACACAACTGGGTCCGCCTGTGCGTAGAAAATGGCCAATCACATCTGACATAGCAGGAAACTGTGAGATGCAAATGTACGTGTACAACCTCACCTACGTCATGTAGTCCAAATGTCCACTGACCCGCATCAAATAGTCCGCCCCTCCCAAACAGTCACAATGTACATTGTCATAAAGTCTGAATGTAAACTTGAACAATGCGGCAACATACATGCCAACACAATGTCAACAAGCATCTCCCCTTCACATTGCAGAGGGACAAACAACCCCTCCAGCAGAGCAGACCAGACAACTCTACAGTGATGCTGAAGAGGACCACCACACTTCCGACACCTACGCCCCACAACAGTCCATGGACATCTTAGGCAATCGACCTCCAGGAGCAGGGCAGCACTGCTGCATTGAGGATACCCCACCCCCTGCACAGACAACACAGCTGGACGCACCCACCACCCCGGCTGGTTCCCAGCAGCCCACCGAAGCACACATCGCATTCCAAGGCCAGGTGTCAGACTGCCAGAAGGGGGTGGCCGAACATGTGCGGGTGGGGTACTATCTCATGGAAGCCGAACCAGATCACATACGTGGGTGTCTAAGTCCCATCAGGGCCCACCAACACTCCCCAACGGAGACCCACACTGCGACAGAGACACATGCCTTTGCACATTTCCAGGACTGAACCACACCCAGAGCCACGGGATGATCATCCGCACCCCCACGCCAGACTGGCGTATGCCGGCCCAGTTCACTCCTCTTACGTATTGAGTGGGGGACGACAAAGCTACATGTGCAATGTCCCACCCGCTGCCTGCGGTGACATGGCTGCGTCCTCTGTACATGGCACAATGTAATGTTGTAGTGCCTGGGGCACAAATGCATACATCATGAGCACACGGACACACACAGATAGTTAGTTGAACTGGCCATGGGCACGTGCGCTCGACACCTTTATTGGCATGGTCACATGTATAGTGACGCATGTGCTGGATGTGTGTGGGGTGAGTGTAAGCCAGCCCTCATGGAGTCCTTGGTGCTGGCAACAACTTGAACAATGATCACAATTGAAGCAGAAGCATAAAACACCAGCACAACAGAAACAACTGTGAAGCATCATGGTGGTAGCCGGAGGGAGTACAGTGTTCACCCAACATGCAAGCAGAATGTTCCTTGATTTGTGGTGCACTGAGTTAGTGGCACCTGAAGAGCTGAGCAGGGTATCAAGCTGATGATGGCCCCCATGACAGGTGTGAGCAACTCTGACAGTCTGGCAGTAAGACACTTCCGACTCTGGCACCTGTCGTTTGGAGTTGGTCCTGGCGGTGGTGGCGTGTGCATCCTGCGGTGATGCGACATCCGGGCAGGTCAGGACTCGATTTGATGTGTGAGCCCAGGTGGACCGCAGTTGAGGCCGGAGGCAGCGGACAGCGCAGGGCCACAGACACATGGCATTGATGACCCCCAGACCATCGACCCAGAGGCCATCCAACATGCCATCAGACTGGGGCCATGGTTTGAGCTGCACAGAGTTAGTGGCCCCGGATGCACTGCGGCCGGCACAGGCACACCGCCACGGGACGGTGACTTGCGGTGCAGTGAGATAGGGCCACGCGAGGTGAGCGGGTCCTCGTCGATGTCGAAGGTGAATGTAGCGGAGGTTTGCGGGGGACAGTGGAAGGTGTCCTCCAGGGCATGATGCAGAGGGCAGGAGCTGGCCGGAAGCGGCAAATGGAGGAGTGGAATACTACAGCCTCGTTTTGGCCACATAGTCAGTATCACCGACATGATGATGAAGACAACCCCCAGTCCATGGACTCAGTCGCCAACAAATCTCAAGAAGAAAGTGTCCATGGTTGTCGAGGAACAGACTTAGTGGCACCGGAGCTGAAAGGGGATGCAGTCTGCGACGAGGCCAGTACAATGATATCAGGTCTGCCATAAATGAATCATGACTGAGTTCCCAATGTGTGCCCTACTCGACCGATGTGTAGTCCGGAGGCAGCGACCAGCGCGGGCCAACCGCTGTTCAGCAAGCTCCTCATGGAACACTGACACACGGCGTTGAAATGGCATGTGGGTATGACTCGTGGTTGACCGAGGCAGTAGCGACAGAGCTGAGCGGGTGTTTAGCCAGCGACGATGCCGTGTCCTGCCTGGTACGGACTGGCATGGATTTGTGTGGGGCCTGCAGGACCGCAGTGTAGGCCGAAGGCGTAGTCATCAGGGGCCCACAGACACGTGTGGTTGGGATGCTATGCACAGAATTGGTATCACCACATCGAAGGGAGTATAGTGATATAAACGCTGCCATAAAGTGTGTACTCTGCCATAGCATAATCAAGACTCGGTTCCAAATATGTGACCTACTTGAGCGTAGTGTAGGCCCGAGGCAGCGGTGGAGTACGTCAACGAAAAAGGAATAAAGCGGGCCTGTGTTGCGGAGGCTGTGATGGTCTGAGGAGGCTGCGAAGGTCGCGGGCCTCGGGCTTGGAGCTTGCGCCGGCACGTGGTGGGCCCTCTTTGACACACGCCGGTGTCGGCAGGTGAGCAGTGAGGCCTGGCTTCGCAGGGGCGGGCATGATGGGTCCGGGGACCAGCGGCCCAGGGTGCAGCAGGCGCACAGGATCACAGGCCACACCGCTAACGGCGACGGCATCGGCCTCGTGGCGGGGTGGGAGGCGCCACCCTGGCAGACACATTGGGCATTCTGTAAGAGAACCACGCCCAGAGCTACGTGCTTTTTATTCACACCCCTGCGTTGGCCTGG
Source organism: Calotriton arnoldi (assembly GCA_963921515.1). Taxonomy (NCBI): domain Eukaryota; kingdom Metazoa; phylum Chordata; class Amphibia; order Caudata; family Salamandridae; genus Calotriton; species Calotriton arnoldi. The sequence goes on from CAWUFW010009267.1 coordinate 569,539, forward strand.
CATACGCCGGTCCAGCCCACTCCGCACATGCTTACAGGGGGGGACGTCACAAGCTACATTTCCGCGATCTTCCCCACTGGCTGGGGTTACATGGTTGCGTCCACTGTCCACTACACTCCAAACACCAGCAGTGCATGTAGACATGGCTATGTCTGTGGTCTGCATACTGCAGTCTGTCCAGCACATCTCCGCCACACTTGGCATTGTGTACATACTCATTCATGGGTCACTTGCCTCCTTCGCACATACCTGGTTCCCACCTCTCCCCACATTCCGGTATTGTGTGGCTGAGGTGCCATGCCGTTGATGGCTCATGTACATGGCTGACCAAGGTTGCCACAGTAAGTTGTGCTGTCGTGTCTGGTGGGGGGCATGTTGTTTGGCATGTTGTATGTGATTTTGTGACGTGTGCAGTGCCAGAGTTGTGAGTTGCATGATTGTGGGGTTGAGGTGTGTGGTGTGTTCATTTGGTACTTGCCAACGGGCAGTGCATTGCCATGGGTGCCATCCTGGAAGCGCTGGTTGATGTTGGACTGTCGGAAGATGAATGGATCATGCACACTGCCTGGGTAGTTGGCCATGACATTGGTGAGGATTCCCCTGTGGTCCACTAATGCCTGCACGTTGATGGGATGCGTGTGCTTTCTGTTGGGGTAATTGTGTGCGGTGTTGGCAGGGGGCACAAGTGGGACAAGTGTGCAGTCGATTGCCCCCGACACATGCGGGGATCCAGCTATGGTGTATAGTCCTTGCTTGGTCTCCAGCTGTTCCTGCACATTGTGGGGGACGTATGGGTGCTGGGGTCCCTAGCTGGTGAGGGCATCCAGGACAGGTGTGAGGAACTTGGATGGGGCTGGCTGTGAGACTCCTCCGACTCGGGCGGTTGTTGTTTGGGAGGATACCAGAGGCCAACAGGTGCAGCACAGCCAGAAGCTTTGTCTGCGGAGGGATGTTGGTTGTCCACTGTGTTGGTACCGTCAGCCTGTGGGCAATGATGTTCAGGATGCGGAGGATGGTTGTCCTTTTGGGCCTGTAGTGGGCATTGGCATTGTCTGGTGTTAGGTCTGTGGGGCTGATGCATTTCCTGAAGCTCCGCTGTCTTTGTCTGCGCTGCCTCTGTGGTGGTCCGGGGGGAGGGTCTGTTGGGGGGGTGGCGGTCCTGGGGGTGGTGGCGGTGGGTGTTGTTGCCCTCTCGGGGCTCCGGGGTGCATGGTGAGTGGCTCCATGGCATCTGTTGTTCTTCAGGTGTGGCTGTGGGCTGGGCTCCCTTTTCTTGTGCAGGTTGACATCCGACTTTGCACCAGGTCAGAGCAGGTGTTAATTTCCTGCTGGTAACGTGCCGTATCGCTTGTTTTGTGTTCCTATCGCCGATGTGGCTGGTCGTTTAGAATGTTGCGTTGTGGTGTTGTCGCGGCTTTTTGCTCGGGAACGCCTACTCTGCATCTCATTAGCGTTAGTTGCCGGGGTCATCTGTGGCGATGTTTTTTGCGACTGCTTTCGCAGGACAACTGGTGTTATGGGCTGTTAGCACCAGCTTGTGAATGGGGCGATAAATTTAGCGCGACTTTGGATGCGTTAAAGTGCCGATAACTCGGCGATAGCTCCTTGAGACTATGCCCCTGTATGTTAAAAAAATAATTATGCCAGAAGTCATGAAAACATTGACTGCCAACACAAGAAACCAGTGTATTTAATGCCGACTCTACAGCAATGTGCACAGTTTAACACTGCTATACTGGAGCTTGAAAATCAGCAAACTGTAGAACTGACTGCCATTTATCAGTTGAAATATCACAGCTTGAACTTAAAAAAAGACAGTGAACAGAGTGGAAGAACTTGAAAACACTGATTCAAAAACTGAATGGGTAGAAAAATATCTTCACCACAATGTTATCTCTAGAGTTATTCTGCACAGATACCTGCACTTTGAATCAGGTTTAGTAAATGATACAATGGGATATGTAGTAAAACTTACCCAATTAAGGCCAACAGAGTACATTATAATTCGATTTGGTCGAGTTTCAGCCACTTTTTTTTAAATTATTTTTTTCCAATTTCCTGATTCTACACAAATTCATGTCTTGACATCATGCCACTATTTACATTCCCATTTAAATCACCACATAACTGAAACGAACAATTTTGAAAAATGGTTGTTCATTAGATCTTATAACTAATTCTTTATATTTGTTCCATATTTTTTTTAATTTATTGAAACAATATTTTTAGCATACATATTTTCTCTTTCACAAACTCATTAACCTTTTTATACCCACATTTGAACATATGATGGCTCAGTTGCTTTCCATAAGATGGTTATTACTGATCTTGCTATTAGTATATCAATGTACCAACATAAACGATCCCCTTTCGGCATTACCCCTAAGAGTTGGGAGCAAGATAGTAATGCAGCTAATGCATCTGGGATTATTTCGGTTCTTAAACATTTTTTTAAATAAATACTATCATGTGATACCAAAATGATTGGAGTATTGAGCAATCTTAAATCATATGCACCCAACTTCCTTCCCCCATTCATCAGGGGCATTTGCTAGAGATGTTATTATTCCATCTGTGAAGATGCTTTGGAGTATAGAAGACTAGCCATCATTGCATAAAGCTGCATTCTTCTAAAATTTGCTCCTCATAGAGCTTTCATATTGGAAGCAGAAGCATCTTCTCAGTTGTTTGGTTTAGAGCTAACACTGTTTTCCTTTTGCTATTTAGACTGAATTGGTGTGTACTGTCTGTTAAAATGATATTTTTTCTCCCTCAGATATTGCACCCAGTGGGCAATCCCTCTGTAGGTATTGGTAATCGGTAAGAAATATATTATGATATTGTTGGAAATGGCCCTTTCTGCAGGGTCACCCAAAACATGTTGCCTTCCTCCTCTCTTTTTTGCTGAGTTTGTTTTTGTTGGATTTAGGACTCTGGGCCCTTTACCACTGCTAACCTTTGCTAAAGTGCATGTGTTCTGTACTCAAAAAATGGTACCATTGACTTATCCACAATTGGCATATTTAATTTACTTATAAGTCCCTTGTAAAGTGCACTATATGTGCCCAAGACCTATAAAGTAAATGCTACTAGTGGGCCTGCAGCACTGATTGTGCCACCCACTTCAGAAGCCCTTTAAACATGACTCAGGCCTGCCACTGCAGTGCCTGTGTTTGCAGTTTAAACTGTCATTTGGATCTGGCAAGTTAACCTACTTGTTAAACACGACAGAGCCGTTCCCAGTGGGGTGACCTAAGTGCTAATGTTTCTTAGTTTGTGAGTGCAGGCATCTCACAAAAAGTGAAGGACTGGTCTCACACACCACCTGGTGTCATGCTTCATCATAGACCAGTCCTCGCCCTCTAAAAACTCGGTTTGATAGAGGGCGGGCATGCACCTGACGACAGGGATGCACTTCTAAACTAAGTGGGGGCCCTTACAGAAAAAAGTGAGTTTAAAAAGCCATTATAGATGTCAAATTAATTTTAATGTTGCTGGCATCTATACGGTAATTAAAAATAAGGTGATCGGTGTGTCGGGGAAATTATTGTCCCCCCACCGATATCAATGGGGTCGACATGTTTCTGCCAGATGACCCAGAAGGGTCCGCAGCATTCATCAGGACCTAAGTGAAATAACTACGGGCTCCACTCTTACCAGACCGTGGTGAGAGGGTTTCCACTGTATGGGGTGACCAAGATCACACTCCACTGTAATATGGCCTGTGTTTTAAAGCTTGAAAGAAAAAACATAAAGATAGAAAAATGTAACATAGCACAAAAGATGGAATGTAATAGGATTTACAATCAGCCACATACACGAAACGCTATTTGTGGGTGGCTATAAGTGCAGCAATTTGTGTCAGTCATCTGTGCACTAAAGAATAAATGGAGAAGTTGTCTCCATACTGCTTACCCTAAAATTGGGACAGAATGCCCCATAGGAGGGTGAGGGCAGGAGACCCCTTTGGTCCAGCGCTAAAAATGGAAATAATGAGGAGAAAAGAACAAAAACCAGATGTTTACAAAGCGTTGGTAGATACTTAATAGAACACAATTGAGGTTCCATAGTAGTTTCAGAATTAAAGTACCTGAAAAGGAAACAATAACTCATTCATTCACACAATCATACTCTTACTGATACGTGGTGCGATCTCCGCTTCTGCGCCTATGTGTGTGCTCCTCCTCTTCTCGATGAAGAATGAGTCGAGCGGCATCCAGCTATATATAGTGTCAGCGCTAGGTAATTGGGGCCAATAATGGTGTAATTAGGTCTAATTGGGTGTCGGAGTGTAAGATCCGGTGTCCCAAAAGCCGCGCTGTAATGTGATCAGGAACGATGCCTGACCTGCCAAGAATAGGCTTCCGGTAAAAAACTTTAAGGGTTTTCAGAACCTCAACAATCGGGAATGAACAGCACTGGAGAAACTAAAAAACAACACAGAGCTAACAACAAAACCAGCCGACAAAGGGGGAGCAATTGTCCTGATGAATAAATCTATGTACCGGGAGGAGTGCAACCGCCTACTCTCGGATGTCGCCAGTTATGAAAAGTATTCAGATGACCCAACACGACGCCTCACCACTAAGATCAAGGGTATGGTGGATGAAGCACTGTGTAACGATTGGATTACAAAACAAGAGGCAGACTTCCTGGTGAATGAGTCCCCCAGAACACCGAGGTTCTATACCCTGCCTAAGATTCATAAAGAGAAGACACCTCCACCAGGCCGACCGATTGTATCCGGGATCGGATCCATTCTCGAGCCTCTATCACAGTTTTGTGATTGGTTCCTTAAACCTATCGTCCAAAAATCACGATCTTACCTTCGAGACACAAAAGATGTACTTTGCCTCTTGAGAGACTTAGAAACCAACAACTCGGAAGACCTATTCATCACCATGGATATAGAGGCATTGTACACGAGTATTTCCCAAATGCGCACACTAGAAGTCGTCGAACACATTCTATTGAACACAGACTGGAACTTCCTCACACCACAACACTTCAACATGGAATGTGCTGAGGTAGCCTTAACTGAAAACTTTTTGGAATTTGAGGAAGTGCTGTACCATCAGATCACTGGTACATCTATGGGCAGCACATTCGCCCCAAGCTTGGCATGCCTTTACGTGTACAGTTTGAGGAGGACCACATTTTTCATGCAAGCAATCCCTTCACGGAAAATCTGAGGACATGGAAACGTTATATTGACGACGTCTTTATTGTCTGGCGCGGGGACGAGGAAACAGCCAAAACCTTCGTTGAATGGGTCAATACCAAAGATCAACATCTTAGATTTACACACTCCATTAGCAAGGATCATGCTATCTTCCTGGATCTGGACATCACGATGAATGCAGATGGCATTAGCACCAAGGTACACAACAAACCGACAGACAAGAATAGCCTATTGCTATATGAAAGCTATCACCCAAAGGCCCTGCGGAACAACTTACCAGTAGGCCAATTTCTCCGGGTACGCAGAAACTGCTCAGAGACGGAAAATTTTCATCAACAAGCACAGGAACTTGAGGTAAAACTACTAGACCGGCATTACCCCAAAAAAATGATCAAAAGAGCAAAAAAGAGAGCAAGGAACAATAACGCTCTGTTGGAGGATAACGAGAAAGAAGAGCCAAACAGAATTGTATGTGTAACAACATATACACCAGTTTCCAACACTGTACAGAAAATTATAAGAAAGAATTGGCACATTCTACATGGCGCAGGAAAACGCTGGGAACCCCCTTTGTTTGCTTTTATAAGAAGTAAGAATCTACGGGACGAGCTGGTACACGCTAAGGACCCGCCCGTAATGAGGGATGATCAAGTGACCCTCTGGAACACACAAAGGCCTACAGGACACTATGCCTGCGGGAGTTGTGTTGCATGTCCCTTTACTTTGACAACAAAGGAAGTAGACATTGGAACCACGCGCCCCTGGAAATTGAGCAACTTCAGCAACTGTAACACGGAGAATGTGGTGTATCTCCTGATGTGCCCCTGCAACCTTAAGTATGTGGGCATGACCACTCGTAAGATTAAGACCCGCATCAATGAACATCGCAGTACTATACGATGTAAGAAAACTAACACCAAACTTACAAGACACTTCCTGGAACACAATCATAAGGACACAGACCTCAAATGGGTGATCTTGGAAGTTATGAAAAAACAAAAAACAGATCTGACTAGACCATTACAAATCAGGGAGCAGAGGTGGGTATACCGCCTTTGAACATGGAAAGAAGGGCTCAATGACGAGATTCCATGGTTACAATTAGCTTTTTAACCAGTACATGCTTTTACGTAACTGTCATTAACACCTAGCGTGCACCCACCCCCACCTGCATGTACACGTTGTATACACAGTCCTGTGCATTATACATCTCTGACTGGCCCGATGCCTGAGTGGCCTGCAGTTAGGCGCGCTCCCACCCTCCTTGAGTAACTATGAACCACCCCACAAGCGTGTGCCTTTTTCGACACTTTGTCACTCCCTTTATCTTGGTGCCATCTACAACAATTGCGCTTTTTAGGCCACTCGGAGACCCGTACTGGGCTCAATGGACCAAGTATAAACCATGCAAACACCATCGTAATTGGGTCCTTTTGATTGTGCCACAGTATCTTGTGCACTCTATTCTTATAATGTGGTTATTCATCTTGCAACACTGCCATGCGCGACACCTCGCTCCTTGACACCGCATTTCTTCTTTTTACAGACGCGCGTGCGTAATTTTGCATCTACACGCATGCGCTGCATTTAGACGGCAACTCGTACTGGGCTCATTGGACCTAGTATTAACCATGCAAATACCATCGTAATTGGGTCCTTTTAATTGTGCCACAGCATTTTGTGCACTCTATTCTTATAATGTGGTTATACGTCCTGCAAACACTGCCATACGTGACACCTTGCTCCTTGACACCGCATTCTGTTTTATTGACGCATGCGCGTAATTTTGCACCGACACGCATGCGCTGCATTCAGACGCTTCAGAGCATCCACGCCCCTCTGCCTGATGACAGAAATTACGCCGGCACCTCTCCGGGTGCTACATGTCCAACGGCACGGACACCAGGCAACTAGTTTTTTACCGGAAGCCTATTCTTGGCAGGTCAGGCACCGTTCCTGATCACATTACAGCGTGGCTTTTGGGACACCGGATCTTACACTCCGACACCCAATTAGACCTAATTACACCATTATTGGCCCCAATTACCTAGCGCTGACACTATATATAGCTGGATGCCACTCGACTCATTCTTCATCGAGGAGAGGAGGAGCACACACATAGGCGCAGAAGCGGTGATCGCACCACGTATAAGTAAGAGTATGAATGTGTGAATGAATGAGTTATTGTTTCCTTTTCAGGTACTTTAATTCTGAAACTACTATGGAACCTCAATTGTGTTCTATTCAGGGGCCGATTCCGATTCGGGCCGGAAAACGTACCGACCGACTCGGAGCCGGAATTTATTCTGACCGACACGTACCGGTGCAGCCCGACCCGCAAAGTCCGATGAAAAGCGTGCAAAATCCGACCGACTCGTACGGAACACAATACGAACGACCGAACCACGCGGAAAACAGCTATCCGGCCGGAAAAGCACGCAAATCGAACCGACCGACACGCACCAGGAAGAATCCCGAACGAAACGTACCCGCGAACTCCGACCCGCCAAGTACGATGCAACGCGTGGAAAACACGACCGAGTCGCACGGAGCTCAAGCCATACGACCGACACGCATACAAAACAGCGAGCCGAAGCAACCCAATACACCGCGACCGACGCGTACGCAGCACATAAAACAGCACAAACACAGCGTGAACGACTCGGAGAAGCTCGCACGAGACAACTGCAGGGTCCGACTCGGTCAGAAGAACGTCTCCTACATGCACAAAAAGTACAAAGGGAAAAACACACAAAAAAGGCCAAACAAGCAATTACAAAGCCAATAAATACTGGGGGAAACAGGGAACAAAGACACACCCACAACTCCACCCATATAAAGGACACAAATCTCTACCATGATCCTTTGCAAATTAAAATTACCTGCCAGCACAGAACACCAACAGACAGCAACCACACACACACTCACAGCTCATCCATCACACAAGCCACACACCATCAGCACCTCAACAAATAGCACCCTCACATACACCCAGCAAAACACACACTCACACACCCTCACTTGCACACCAACACACATCACTCACCACCACCACCCATCACCATGCCCCCAAGAAGAATCCAAAGTTCCTAGATAGTGAATTGGAAGTCCTGGTAGATGAGATCCTCAGGGTAGAGCCACAGCTGTTTGGTACACTGGTCCAACAGACCCCCATGTCGCAGAAAACCAAGATGTGGGCGAGGATCGTCGACAGGGTGAACACACAATCACCATGTTTGCGCACAAAGGAAGACATCCAGAACAGGTGGTATGATGTGCGCAGGAGGGTCAGGGACCTACTGAAGAAGGATTACATCTTGAGCCAACACACCGGCAGTGGCCCTCCTGCCAAACCACTATACCTCAGGCCCTGGAAGGAGAAGGTGCGGGCCATCCTACCACCAGTGAGCGTATATGGACTAGAAAACATCCCAGAGCCTGGTGAGTACACAACCAATATACCCAATATTGTGTGACAATACACACACATCACTGTCAAGGGGATAGTCAAACCATGCACCCTTAGCAAATACACAGCAACAAAAACAGAATCATCCCAAGATGTGTATGTCAGTCAGATAAACACAATACATGCCATCTCATAGTGATATGTAACTGTGTCATGACATGTACAAACCCTACAACAAATAAAGCTAGGCAGTGGCACAAATATAACCAACAAACACTGTCAGATATGTAGCCACCACTACAAAACCACCACACAGGGAATCCCACAGAAAGGAAGGAATTCTGTGTATGCTGGTCAAGTCAGTGTAGCCAATAGCATCATGGGAGTTGTAGTCACAGATATTGCCCACCCTCACAATACGCCCATCAACACCTCTCTGAACCATGCTCACATCACAGAGATTGGAAAACAACTGACAAGATGGCTGACACTGGCTACTGCTGTGGGGAGCACAAGGCCCTGCTGGGAACTGGGCACCAACCAACAGCAGGACACCACTGACTGACATCCTGAAAGACAACTTGCACTCCCTGCAATGGAAGCACGTTCCATGGTGGGAAGGAGGACTGACAGCTATGACCATAGTTACCAGCAGCTCTTCCCACACACACCCCTAACACAAACAACACACAACACACCTGGGAAAATGCATTGCCTCACACTAAAATCAATTATCCCACAAAGAACCACCACCCTGGGTCATGCTGTGGGAAGCACAGTGACACACATGGGACTTGTAGCCAAACAAACACCAGGACAACACTGTCAGCCATCCATTCAGCACAGGCACACTACCCCACAGGGAAGCAGAGTCAGAAGGAAGGAAGTATGGGCAAGCTGGGAAGGGGGTGGAGGCAATAGCATGATGGGAGTGGTAGTCACAGATATTGCTCACCCTCACAATTGGCCCATCAACACCACTCTGAACCATGCTCACATCACAGGGAGTGGAAAACAACTGACAAGATGGCTGACACTGGGTACTGCTGTGGGGAGCACAAGGCCCTGCTGGGAACTGGCCACCAACCAACAGCAGGACACCACTGTCAGTCACCTTGCCATTGCTGTCACACCCACACACAGTGAAGTACACTCAAAAGGAAGGAAGTATGGGCATGCTGGGAAGGGGGGTGGAGGCAATAGCATGATGGGAGTGGTAGTCACAACTCAACATCCCCAAACCACATGGCCCAGCAAGCTCACACTGAAGCATGCACACCTCACAGAGAGTGGAAAGCCCCATCAAAGATGTCTGACACCGGTGCTCTGTTGTGGGGAGCACAAGGCCCTGCTGGGAACTGGCCACCAACCAACAGCAGGACACCACTGTCAGCCATCTTGCCATTGCTGTCACACCCACACACAGTGAAGTACACTCAAAAGGAAGGAAGTATGGGCATGCTGGGAAGGGGGGTGGATGCAATAGCATGATGGGAGTGGTAGTCACAGATATTGCTCACCCTCACAATTGGCCCAACAACACCACTCTGAACCATGCTCACATCACAGGGAGTGGAAGACAACTGACAAGATGGCTGACACTGGGTACTGCTGTGGGGAGCACAAGGCCCTGCTGGGAACTGGGCACCAACAAACAGCAGGACACCACTGACTGACATCCTGAGAGTCAACCTGCACCCACTGCAAGGGTGGCATGCTTCATGGTGGGATAACTGGGCTGGAGGGAGAAGGATGTCCGGATGTCAACAAAATACCACCAATGCTGGCCATGCACACACCTCAACATTCACATTGAAATGCTTCATGTTGTCAGGACAATGCACTACACCAATATCAACAGCTGACTGTGACAACTTAGGACAATGCAATGTACAGGCCCGCATCCAGAGGTACAGTCACAACTGTCAGGTGTTTGAACCATTGATGCCTGTAGAAACATTACATACATTGTGTGTCTCTTCCAAATACAGGTGATGATGGGGACACAGCAGCAGATGCTGAGGAGTCCCTGTCCCAGGCTCCGGGGGACACTGAGCTCACTGGTGTGGAACAGCCTCTGCCCACCTCGGATGACGAAGACCTACCTGGCACCTCCGCAGTGAGTCATCATGCAGCACCAGCAGGACCACCAGCTGCACCCACCCCTCCAACAACTGCCAACACACAGACCACCCCTGCCGACACGGACAGACCAAGGACCACCACCACCATCAGCACACAGACCCCGGCCCAACGTGGAGCTACGGACAACAACACCAGCAACAACCCCCAAGGGGGCCCAGGGTCACCTGTGCGTGCCACCGCAGGTCCTTCACGTGTCACCAGGGTTGGTGGGAGGGGTGGTAGACATAGGTCGCTGCTTGCAGAGGGGTCTGGACTGCATGATGACCCACAACTGGTACGCATAGCTGATGCGTACCAGACTAGCACCGGAGAGTTCAACCAGGTAGTGGGGATCCTCAGGGACATTCAACAGCAGCAGGCTGCCCATCATGCCCGCTTGGACTTACACATGTCCCGCATGGAGTCCAAGTGGGACACAGTGCAAGAACAGACGGCGGTGCATAGGGACATATTGCAATGCCTCCGCCAGATTTGCACCAACATGTCAACACCTCCCTGTGTGCCCACAACATCTGGTGCTGCAACAACTGCAACTGCCACAGGGAGGGAGGATGACTCTGGCGGAGAGTCCCCTGCACCGCAGCAGCCTGCACTTGAGGGTCCCCCCCCCAAAGAAGAGGGGTCGTCCGAGGAAGGACAACTGAGAGGCTGATGGCCATGCACAACCCCCAGGAAGCCAACACCTGTTCTGGAAAATCCCCTTTGTGCCCAAACTCTTCACCCTGTCGAATGCATCACAACTCTCCCACATGACATGGGGAGCTCAAGTTGGACCAATGTATCAGATGACTGTGGACTTTACTCTGGACATTTCTGCTACCAGGACTTCCAAATCATCTAGGAACTTTGGATTACAATCACAATGTACAGCACCCACCATCCTGTGCACTATACTCACACATGTATGTCAATAAACTCACTAATACACCATACTTGCCTCTGTTGTGATTCCAACGTTGTTTCTGAAGTGGAGATGATGATCTGTGAAATGACACTGTGCATGCTAACTGCTACAGCAAGTACAACACCGGCATGTGAGTCATGGCAACGTGACACATATGAGGGAGACACACCACCAGGGCTACACAACACATACACACCAGGGCCATCTGACTCATCGCCTACACTGATGTTGCCAGGAAATACGGTGCAATGCACAGACCCAACACCTATTCACAGTCTGTGTTAACTAGCCCACTGGTGCAGTAAGCAAATGTCAGTCAGATGTGTGACCACAGACAACGCACATCACAAAGTGAAGCACAGGTTTATTACACATTTGCAACATGTTGTAACCACTACAGATGCAAGGTAATCCCACCTGTCAGTGGGCACACAGTCAACAAGTGTAGAAGAAAGGAAGTCCATGGGTGTGGCGCACATCACCTGTAGGGAAACGACAGCTACCACCCTGTGAGTTGATTCACGGTGTCGGGGGATCACAGTTGACCAAACAATTCTGAAAGTACCCTTTGAAGGACAGAAATGACACACAGTCAAAAGCACTGAAGAACAGGACAGAACTGCAATACTCATGCCCAATACATGTCACAAGAAACCCACCCAGAACCAAGTTAGCATGCCAACACTGTTGGGGAGTACAGACTACCTGTAAGGACACATTGCTGCACGCATCCAGTCAAGTAGCACATGGACACACTCAAACAGCACCAGAGCACCACCAACACATATCATGCAAACTCACATCATTGACATAACATCCCTGGATACTCACATTCAGCTGAAGAAGTTGGTGATGAGCTGTGTGCGGACATCACCCTCATCATCATCATCATCACTGGCATCGTGGTTCAGCCCAGGATCCTCCACAGGTGGCGGATGTTGGTCATCGTCATCCAGGATGAGAGGCAACTCCTTCCGCACTGCCAGGTTGTGTAGCATGCAGCAGATGATGACAATCTTGCACACCTTTGCTGCGGCATATGGGAGGGCCCCTCCTGTCTTATCTAGGCAGCGGAAGCGGCTCTTCAGGAGACCAAATGTCCGCTCAATCACTCTCCTGGTCCGACCATGTGCCTCATTGTAGCGCATCTGGGCTGGTGTCACAGGGTTCCTGAGGGGCGTCAGCAACCACGGCATGTTGGGGTATCCGGAGTCACCTACATACAGACAATTGCACATTAGCTGAGTTGGAAAAGAGGGTGGAACAGTACATTGCAGAACACACACAATGGTACAAAGTCAGTACACACCAACAAGCCAGGCACGCTGGTTCCGCATCTGTGACATCATCCTCGGAATGCGACTACTCCTCATCACGTAGGCATCGTGTGCAGAACCGGGGAAATGGGCACACACGTGTGAGATGCTCATATCTGCAAGACATACCACCAGTGCATTGACCGAATGGTAGTGTTTGCGGTTCCTGTATGCCTGCTCTTGGGCCTGTGGTGGTACCAAAGCCACATGTGTCCCATCAATGGAGCCAATGACATGCAGCATCCTCCCCAGGGCATAGAAGTCACTCTTCACGACATTGAGTTGTTGAAGTCTAGGGAAATAGATGTACTGGTTCAGGTATCTCAACATAGCCTCCAAAACATCACGGAGCACACAGCTGAACATGGTCTGTGACATCCCACCAGCAGACGCCACAGTGTGTTGAAAGGTACCGGTGGCAAAGAAGTGTAGGGCTGCCATCACCTTCACCTTGGGGGTCAGCGCTGTAGGGTATGTCCGGCCAGGATGCAAATGTGGGGCCAACCGCACCGTCAATTCCTCAATCAGTGGGCTGGTGAAGCGGTACCGTCGGATGCAGTCCCGTTCAACCACTGTTGCAAGGTCAGGGAATGGCCGATGGACAGCTGGTGCCCTGCAGTGCATAGGTGAAGAAAGAAAGATTGTCCGTCACCCCACATATGTGGCATAGACCAGACTCAATATCACATGATACATCATTACGAGACACAAGTACATGATGCGTGTGCCGTTCCGTAAGGACATGTATGGCACCTACATGGCTAACATCTAACATCACAGTTCAACATGTGCCCTCAACAAGTCCCAGGTTGTGCTATGGGATATCATTAGGCTGTGTCACAGTACCCATGTACTGCTGTCACGTTCCAAACACACACCACAGTGACATGTGAGGACAGATGTGCCCCAGGCATCACAGCTCATCGACAGGTAGATTCCCAGGGACCCTGTATTGCCACATGGACACTGGCATGACATGGTGCATCATGAATACACCACAGCTAAACAACCATGACCCCCACAGGTAGTGGTCCCTGTTGCCTCGGCAGGACAGACATGGACGTCTGTGACACACACACGCACAACATCAAAGTCCATGCACAAACAACGTGGATGTGGAGACTGTCTCCCATTGTGCACATGGAATCAGAGACATTGTAAACACAACATGCACACAGACTGTGGAGGGCCATCACAATTGTGGCAATGGGTCACCCTGGGACGTACATACCGTCCCATATGGGACTCAGGGGATATGTGACATGACATACACATACACAACCGTGAAATGTGACCATGCCACATGCCCTGAAATGAACAGTTGCACACCACAGTGTTCATGTGCACAACACACCAAGGATTCTGTCCCCATGAACACGTGCACAGCCTGGGAGTGGCTGCCCCCAAGTGCCACCCAAAAAACAACATGTTGACCCCCATACACAGAACAGGTAATGCAGCCTTACATGCCTTAGGATACAGTGTGGACAGGCTGTGGTGTTGTAGGTGTGCCCCTCACTCCCTGGGAAGTATATGTGGCTGGCATATGTTCACCTGTGACAGGCATGGTGACATATGCCAGTGACTTGTACAGGGACGCGTTGAACAGCAATGGACCGATCGGTGTGCCCGGCCGGCCCATTGCATTCAATGTGAGCGGGTTCGCGTTGTATCCCGGTGCAGCGTTGTAGAGCAATGGACCGATCGGTGTGCCCGGCCGGCCCATTGCATTCAATGTGAGCGGGTACGCGTTGAACAGCAATGGACCGATCGGTGTGCCCGGCCAGCCCATTGCATTCAATGTGAGCGGGTACGCGTTGAACAGCAATGGACCGATCGGTGTGCCCGGCCGGCCCATTGCATTCAATGTGAGCGGGTATGCGTTGTATCCCGGGTACACGTTGTAGAGCAATGGACCGATCGCTGTGCCCGGCCGGCCCATTGCATTCAATGTGAGCGGGTACGCGTTGTATCCCGGGTACGCGTTGTAGAGCAATGGACCGATCGGTGTGCCCGGCCGGCCCATTGCATTGAATGTGAGCGGGTACGCGTTGAACAGCAATGGACCGATCGGTGTGCCCGGCCGGCCCATTGCATTCAATGTGAGCGGGTACGCGTTGAACAGCAATGGACCGATCGGTGTGCCCGGCCGGCCCATTGCATTCAATGTGAGCGGGTATGCGTTGTATCCCAGGTACGCGTTGTAGAGCAATGGACCGATCGGTGTGCCCGGCCGGCCCATTGCATTCAATGTGAGCGGGTACGCGTTGTATCCCGGGTAAGCGTTGTAGAGCAATGGACCGATCGGTGTGCCCGGCCGGCCCATTGCATTCAATGTGAGCGGGTACGCGTTGAACAGCAATGGACCGATCGGTGTGCCCGGCCGGCCCATTGCATTCAATGTGAGCGGTGCAGCGTTGAACAGCAATGGACCGATCGGTGTGCCCGGCCGGCCCATTGCATTCAATGTGAGCGGGTACGCGTTGTATCCCGGGCACGCGTTGTAGAGCAATGGACCGATCGGTGTGCCCGGCCGGCCCATTGCATTCAATGTGAGCGGGTACGCGTTGAACAGCAATGGACCGATCGGTGTGCCCGACCGGCCCATTGCATTCAATGTGAGCGAGTACGCATTGTATCCCGGGTACGCGTTGTAGAGCAATGGACCGATCGGTGTGCCCGGCCGGCCCATTGCATTCAATGTGAGCGGGTACGCGTTGTATCCCGGGTACGCGTTGTAGAGCAATGGACCGATCGGTGTGCCCGGCCGGCCCATTGCATTCAATGTGAGCGGGTACGCGTTGAACAGCAATGGACCGATCGGTGTGCCCGGCCGGCCCATTGCATTCAATGTGAGCGGGTACGCGTTGTATCCCGGGTACGCGTTGTAGAGCAATGGACCGATCGGTGTGCCCGGCCGGCCCATTGCATTCAATGTGAGCGGGTACGCGTTGAACAGCAATGGACCGATCGGTGTGCCCGGCCGGCCCATTGCATTCAATGTGAGCAATGTACAGCAATGGACCGAACGGTGCGCACACATTGGCTGGGGCCTGGCATGGCAACGGACGCGTTTTCGAAGCTCCAACGAGTCTGATGCAGTGAATTCAGTTGGCCAGCCACAACAATGTTGCAAAATCATGGGTGTCATGAAGTTGAAGATTTGAAGGATGCTGTGGGCGTGTATTAGTGCTACTATTCCATGGATTGGTCAGATTCAGAAGATGCAAATGACTTGGACCTATCACTTTGGACACATGGGACAGTATCTGCCTATGCAGCACACATATAATGCTGGCTGTTCCCCTGAGAGCTCACTTGCCTGCACTACATGCTCCAGGACGACATCTGCCACCAACACTGCTGCTATTTATGCATCCTCTGGCTCCTGCAATGGCACATACTGTGGAGAGAGCCCCAGCCTTCAGCCTTGAGGAGAACCAGGCCCTGCTGGACAGCCTCCTTCCACAGTACAGCAAGCTGTAGGGGAAACCAGGGGAGCAGGTGAGTGCGCTGTCCACTGCATCACTAATTGTGCATGTTGTCTGACTAGCAGGACTTTCAGTGTCCACACCACTGGCTAGCATGCCCACTGAGTAGTTGTCACACCCCAAAGTGTGTAGTTACATGCACTGAACTGGTACAGTGCAGTAACAGTGCATTCCAACTAGGTTTACTTCCCATGCAATGATACCATGTAGTGACTGCTGGCAAACTGTTCACAGCCATTGTTGCACTGCCTGTGTACATCATATGCCCCTGTGATTGAGACATGTATGTCCAACTGTGTGATGCACGTATATGTTGCATGTGTAGTAATGGCCTTTTCACTTTGTCATCCTCACAGGTTGATGCCCACCAGAAGCAGGACATCTGGCTGACCATCGCCCGGAAAGTAAGATCCGTGGGGGTCTACAGGTGCAGCATCCGCAACTGCCAAAAGAGGTGGCAGGACCTTCGTGGCTGGACCTGGAGGATCGTAAGGGTCCAGCTGAAGCTGTTGCCTCCTCGCAGGAGGGGCGGACACCGGACCCTGACCCCCCACATGCTCCGGATCCTGGCGGTGGTCTTCCCTGACCTGGATGGGCAGCTGAAGGACAAACAGCAGCAAGGAGGGGGTGAGTCCATGACTGCACTGTGCACTTTGTCTGACATGCTATGTGCCCTCCTCTGGCCTGGTTAAACTTCCACAGTACATCAGTCATGTGGTCCAGGACCCATGTCCCTCATTTGTGACATGCCCACTTCTCCTCTGATACGCATATGTGTGGCCCTTATAGTCAGGAAATTGTGTCATTTGGGGACTGTGTCATTGCATTTTGCTTTGCTCAAGGTGGGGGACAGCATTTGCTCCCGTGACTATGTCGTGCGATTCATGGGTGGGTCAATTGCTTACACAATGCCTAAGTTCTGACATGTGATCTGGGTGTAACTTTGATATGTGGTCCGCTTGCTGCTCTGACTCACCACATGTCCCTGGGGAATTTGGCACACAACTATGCTGCTGGTGGGAACAATGTTTGGGCCTCAGGAGTATGTGTATCCAGTGTGTCACACATGCTTAGCCACCTGCCTACTGTCCAGGACTCATCCCTCTTACAGGTGGAGCTGGACAGTCATGCCTACTCCAGGGCATACAATACACTCTGTACTCCCACTCCCGTGTATCATCTGGCATGTTGTGATCAGTGAAATGTACCCTCAGGTGTCTGCCTCTGTCTCATTGTGCTGTGTCTTCGTTGTCAGGACTACTGGTATGTTTATCGGTTAGGGCTCAGCATGCCATCTGAGATGTGACCATGATAGACGATACTTTTGTGACTTATAGGTGTCTGATCACTTGACTGTGCACACAGGTGTTTGTGACTGTGACTTTCAGGCAGCTGTATTTTCATTCACAGCACACTGTGAGGTGCTCATGTTCAGAGAGTTGTGTTTCATGTCCCCCATATGTCCAGTTTGTATGACGTGGACAAATAGTAGTACAGATGATGTGGTTTTTGGGGGATGGACATGTGCACTTGTCAGTCACATAACTTGCATTCCCCATGCCCTCGGATTGTGACACAGTGCAGACTGTTGTTGGCTGGCTGCCATGGCCATGTGACTTGAGACAGTAATGTATGACTTTGCATGCATTCCTGTGTCATGGCATTAAACTTCCTGGGACTGATCCTGCAGGGGAGTGACATGTGCAACATGCACCCCATTGTGGCATTGACTATCCGGACATGGGTGCATCATGGTGTCTGGTGCTGGTATGCATCACATGCATTTCTAATTAGACTCTGGCCATCCCTTTATCCGGACACCTGCACTGACTCAGTGGCAAGAGATGTGATGTGTGCATGTTCACATACTTCACCGTGTTCCCTGCAATGTCCAACAACTGTGTAGGTGGTGCATGTGTCCACACTGGGGTCTTACCATCATACAGGCACCAGACAGATGGGTGCAAGGGCAGGAGGGGTGTGAGTCCCATGGTTGACCATCAGACTGACAATTGGCTTCCCCGAATCTGTGTGATGACTTTAGGCAATGTTCAACTAAGGATGCCAGGGCTTGCTCTGTAATGTGCTGTACTTACTGTGGTGTGTGCGGTCAGTGCAGGTGACTGATGTTTGTCTGTTTCCCTAATTGTTTGCAGATACATCCACGGCCACAGGAGGGGACAGCTCCACAGACCAGGAGGAGCAGCGGAGCCAGACTGGGTCAGCATTGGACGAGTGGTCAGAGGGACCCAGTGGCACGGAGGGTGAGGGGAGCCACACCGAGGAGTCCTCAGCACCATCCACCTCAGCTGGGGACCACAGCAGCTCGGAGGATGACTTCCTTGTGGAGGCGGGTCTCAGCAGCCACCAAAGGCCAGCTAGTCTGTCTGGCCCCGCCGCCACCACCACCACCACCGCCCTCCCATTGGCTCCCATTCCTGAGGTCCGTGGAGGCTCCCGTGCTCGGGAGCGTGTCTCCTTCATGCCAGGCACTGCAGCCCCTGCCCCTGTGTCCCCTGCTGCCCTGAGTGAGGAGTCTGTGTACCTCCTTCGGCAGCTCCATGTAGGGCAGACAGCAATGCTGATTGTCCTCCATGCACACACCACTCTGTTGACACAGCTGGTGTCGTTCATGGAGGGCATCTCGACGGGTATGTCTGCCCTACAGAGGAGCAATAGGTCCATGGACTCCTCCCTGACGGCAGCAGTGTCCCTCCTCCAACAGTCCCTCACCCCTCCCACCTCTGCCCCATCCACACTTCCTGCCCCCTACCTGTCCAAAGCACATGCACACCTGCACAGTCAACCAAACACACAGACACGAGCAGCACAGACACACCCAAGAGTAAGGCAAGACGTGCACACAAGCATCCTCAGGGGACTGATACCACAGACACAGGGGATGGGGAACACACACACACACAGGCATCCACATTCACTCCGCAGTCCTCCAAATCCTCTCCCTCCAAGACCCCTTCCCTTGCCTTGCCTGCTACCCCACCTACACAGCAGATCTTCCTGTGTGACCTCGGTCTCTTCCCCTCCATTCCTGCTGATCCAGCATACCAGGGGAAGAGGAAGTCCACCCACACAAAGAGTAGTGCCCCTCGCCCCCGGACACCCTCCCCCAGGCGCAGGCAGACACAGGAGCCCATTAGGAAGTCCCCCCGGAGCAGGAAGAGCAAGACCCCACCACCACCACCACGCAGCTCCAGCGCCCAGTCTCTCTCCTCCATCCCCCAGGCCACCACTGCACAGGTTCCCCCGCCACACCCTGCCCCAGGTTCCCCCACGCACCGATACCACATCCCCAGACTGCTTAGGCCCTCCCCCCTGCCACTTGCTCTTCCACCCCCAACCCAGACGCTCTGCCCGTTAGTGGCACTGTTGTGGGGACCGGGTCCCCCCCCTCTGTCCTGCCCACCTCATCTGCCCACCCTTCCACTCCCTTGGAGTCATGCACTGCAGTGGAGTCCACAACCACCACATCTGACTCGGGCACTGCAGTGGGTACCCAGTCCACTACATCAGTCCAGCCCACTGCAGTGGTTGCAGCCCCCACACCAACTGACTTGTGTACCACAGTGGTGCCGGCCCCCCCTGAGTCAGACACCTCCACTGCAGTTGCCGGTGACACTCCTGCACCCACCACCCCTTCACTGCCTCACTCTGCCATCCCCTGATCCTGTCCCTGCGGTGCCTGGCCTGCCCCTTGTATGCCCCTCCAAGGGGGATGTCCCCCAACCGTACCAGTGCAGGCAAGCAATGTGTGACCAGTTGTCACTTCTCACCCCGTTGGTACTGTGATTTTGGACTGGCCATTGGCCTTAGTTTCTTTTGGACTTCCGTGTTTACCCTGACATTTGCTGAATAAATCCCCTTTTTGTTTACTTTTGGGTTTTCTTTTGATGTACATGATGTGGATGAGTAGCATCCTGCATTTGCAGTTGTAATAGTGTTCACATCAGGACGAAGAAGTGTTGCAGTGATGGACTCCATGTGGTCCATGGGATATGTGTCCTGTTGTAGTCTGGATCTATGGCATCCTTTGCTACAGTCTGAGGGTGTAATGTTCAGCATTTGACACAGGGATGTCCTTTTTGCATTTGTAAATGAACATCTTTGTCTTACACTGATGCACATCTGGTGGGCTTACCACTGTTCAATGTTCCGATTTCCCTGACTGTGTGCCCAGCTCCACTGGACATGCAGTTTTGCACATCAATGTCGAAGGACTCATCTGTGTATACAGTGCAACTTGCTTGACACGTGTTTGGTGTGTGTGCAGATGACTGACGTGACACTCCCGTACCCAGGCTGATGTGAGCAGAGCCTTCTGTGTGTTGTGGTTGTTGACTCACTGACGGAGTGTTCTGCTGACATGTTTGGGTCGTGCACAGACAAGGTTTGGCACAGCGGACCTTCCACAGGAGTGGAGTGCCCTCATGGCAGTGTGTAATCTGGTGACATTGCGTGGGCCTGTGTTGTGTAAGCATGTCTGTGCGTGTTCCCTTCCCTTTTCCTACACAGGCTGTGTCCCTAGGGATGTTCCTGTTTGTGATGCTTGCTGAGTTGTTCTGTGTTCATCCAGCATCTTGGACCTGGTTTCTCTGTGATGTGGGTGCATGGCAAACTAATGTTCATGAGGTTGTCATCCCAGGTTGTCTTTGTTGTCAGTGCTGGGGATGTGGGCAAACGCAGATGGGACACATTCAGGATTCCCCTTGGCACTTGTTGTTTACACGAGTCATGTGATTTACAGTTTGTGTTAGCTTTCAGTGATTGTGACACGTTGTGTGTGTGACTGCTGCCACTGCTCAGGGTCAGAGCTGCAATGTTGGTAGTTGTGTACGTGTGTTCTTCGTGTGTCACCTTGGCTTCTTCATTGGTGTGTGACTATGGCCAGGATCCCATTGATTGTGGTGGATTTCACATCATGCCCATGTACGGCATACTGTGCTGTGTGTCAGACATTGACGAGTCTTGTTGACTGGCCATGTGTGATGGGTTTCTGCACCTTAGTTCCCACCACCACCCCTGGTATTGTCATGGGTGCATGTGCAATGTCACCAGTCCATGTGAGCTTCACTGCTGCACATTGGTGGAGATCAGGGTGTGTGGTGTTGAGTGTGTGCAAAAGTGAGTTGTTGCACGGCCAGACCCCTACCTCCATATTGGCCTTGGCTGGCAGGCCGTGCTGATTGATTGGAGCTTGTGTAGGTGTGATGGTAGTTAGTTGCTCAGGACACATGGCTGGGGTTCACAGTGTGAACGACATCTAACATTGTCATCACAGTGGGATTATCATGCAGGCTAGTGTCAGCACAATATGGGGTCCCTGGGGGTAGTGCTGTGGTGGGTCTGTCTCTTGCTGTGTTAGTTGCTGTTCCTACAAGCTTGTGTGACATGTGTAATTTGTGCTCCCTCTCATCTAACAATGCCTGATTGCCCACATAGGGGATTTGGATCCATGAGTTACTTTTGTGTGGCACTGTATGTGCATCTGTGTAATTGGTATTCAGGCCTCATCATGTGTTGTGTGGTTGCCTGGGGACACTGGCACCCCCCTCACCTGTTGTGTTTGATGTGCAGTGTGGGTCTGCCTGTTTGTGTTTGTGCATCTGCACCACTGCATTGGCATATCTTTAGTGTGCCATTGGCTGTATGTTGTTTGTTGGGTTTCACCTGCTATCCCTGGGACTCCTAGGTCATCAGTCAGCACAATGATCATTGTTTGTGTGTCCCATTGCTGCCATGGTATGTTATTTGTTCACCTCACATCTACAGTCTCCACAGGGTATCTACATTTGTGTGCCCATTGGTGCAAATATGTGGGTCTGCATTATGATGGTCACTTCTGTCATTGTGTCATTGATGGATGTTGACAGTGTCAGCCCCCATGGGTGATGTTTGTCTGCACATGGCCAAAGGTATGTCTTATTTGCACTGCACTGTTTGCCTCCCCCAATCTATGTTGCTATGGGACACAAGCACTACTTTGCCACTGATGTGTTTGTTGTTCTGTCACCAGGAATCATCCATGCAGTTTGGCAGTTGCAGCTTTTTCAATGTCAACACTTACATTTTGGTCACTGTGATGATGGAGGTTTAGACCCCATTGCCACAATGTTCAAAATGTGTTTCAGCTATGGACCCCACACTTACCTTTTGGTCACTGTGATGATGGGGGTTTAGACCCCATTGCCACAATGTTCAAGATGTGCTTCAGCTATGGGCCCCACACTTACATTTTGGTCACTGTGATGATGGGGGTTTAGACCCCATTGCCACAATGTTCAAAATGTGCTTCAGCTATGGACCCCACACTTACATTTTTGTCACTGTGATGATGGGGGTTGGACCCCATTGCCACAATGTTCAAAATGTGCTTCAGCTATGGACCCCACACTTACCTTTTGGTCACTGTGATGATGGGGGTTGGACCCCATTGCCACAATGTTCAAGATGTGCTTCAGCTATGGGCCCCACACTTACATTTTGGTCACTGTGATGATGGGGGTTGGACCCCATTGCCACAATGTTCAAAATGTGCTTCAGCTATGGACCCCACACTTACCTTTTGGTCACTGTGATGATGGGGGTTGGACCCCATTGCCACACTGGTCATGGTCTGCTTGCATTGTGGGGGACACACACATTTATGTTTGACACATGTGATAGGGGGTCACATTGTATGTTCAAAGTCATGTTCAGTGTTGTAGGCATTTGACACAGTCTACATACACTTGTCATGGTGTTGGGGGGATGTCTTTTTGTTGCATTCCTTATGTTGGTGTGTGCTTGTTGTGTCATGCATTACCCATCCTATGAGTGGGGGTGTTGTTGGTGGTAGGCATCCTTCCCCCATGGGTAGGGGTGGTGGTAGGGGTAGGCATCTAGCACCCCCTGGGTAGGGGTGGTGGTAGTGGTAGGCATCTGGCACCCCATGGGTAGAGGTGGTAGTAGTGACAGGCATCCAGCACCCCCTGGGTAGAGGTGGTAGTAGTGACAGGCATCTAGCACCCCCTGGGTAGGGGTGATGGTAGGGGTAGGCATCTAGCACCCCCTGGGTAGGGGTGGTGGTAGTGGTAGGCATCTGGCAAGCCCTGGGTAGGGGTGGTGGTAGTGGTAGGCATCTGGCACCCCCTGAGTAGGGGTGGTAGTGGTGGAAGGCATCCAGCCCCCCATGGGTAGAGGTGGTAGTAGTGACAGGCATCCAGCACCCCCTGGGTAGGGGTGATGGTAGGGGTAGGCATCTAGCACCCCCTGGGTAGGGGTGGTGGTAGTGGTAGGCATCTGGCACCCCCTGGGTAGGGGTGGTGGTAGTGGTAGGCATCTGGCACCCCCTGAGTAGGGGTGGTAGTGGTGGTAGGCATCCAGCCCCCCATGGGTAGAGGTGGTAGTAGTGACAGGCATCCAGCACCCCCTGGGTAGGGGTGATGGTAGGGGTAGGCATCTGGCACCCCCTGAGTAGGGGTGGTGGTAGTGGTAGGCATCTGGCACCCCCTGGTTAGGGGTGGTGGTAGTGGTAGGCATCTGGCACCCCTGAGTAGGGGTGGTAGTGGTGGTAGGCATCCAGCCCCCATGGGTAGAGGTGGTAGTAGTGACAGGCATCTAGCAACCCCTGGGTAGGGGTGATGGTAGGGGTAGGCATCTAGCACACCCTGGGTAGGGGTGGTGGTGGTGGTAGGCATCTGGCACCCCCTGGGTAGGGGTGGTGGTAGTGGTAGGCATCTGGCACCCCTGAGTAGGGGTGGTAGTGGTGGTAGGCATCCAGCCCCCCATGGGTAGAGGTGGTAGTAGTGACAGGCATCCAGCACCCCTGGGTAGAGGTGGTAGTAGTGACAGGCATCTGGCACCCCCTGGGTAGGGGTGGTGGTAGTGGTAGGCATCTGGCACCCCCTGGGTAGGGGTGGTAGTGGTGGTAGGCATCCAGCCCCCATGGGTAGAGGTGGTAGTAGTGACAGGCATCCAGCACCCCTGGGTAGAGGTGGTAGTAGTGACAGGCATCTAGCACCCCTGGGTAGGGGTGATGGTAGGGGTAGGCATCTAGCACCCCCTGTGTAGGGGTGGTGGTAGTGGTAGGCATCTGGCACCCCTGGGTAGGGGTGGTGGTAGTGGTAGGCATCTGGCACCCCCTGAGTAGGGGTGGTAGTGGTGGTAGGCATCCAGCCCCCATGGGTAGAGGTGGTAGTAGTGACAGGCATCCAGCACCCCCTGGGTAGAGGTGGTAGTAGTGACAGGCATCCAGCACCCCTGGGTAGAGGTGGTAGTAGTGACAGGCATCTGGCACCCCTGGGTAGGGGTGGTGGTTGTGGTAGGCATCTGGCACCCCCTGGGTAGGGGTGGTAGTGGTGGTAGGCATCCAGCCCCCATGGGTAGAGGTGGTAGTAGTGACAGGCATCCAGCAACCCCTGGGTGGAGGTGGTAGTAGTGACAGGCATCTAGCACCCCCTGGGTAGGGGTGATGGTAGGGGTAGGCATCTAGCACCCCCTGGGTAGGGGTGGTGGTAGTGGTAGGCATCTGGCACCCCTGAGTAGGGGTGGTAGTGGTGGTAGGCATCCAGCCCCCATGGGTTGAGGTGGTAGTAGTGACAGGCATCCTGCCCCCCATGGGTAGGGGTGGTAGTAGTGGTAGGCATCTGGCACCCCCTGGGTAGGGGTGGTGGTAGTGGTAGGCATCTGGTACCCCCTGAGTAGGGGTGGTAGTGGTGGTAGGCATCCAGCCCCCCATGGGTAGAGGTGGTAGTAGTGACAGGCATCTAGCACCCCCTGCGTAGGGGTGGTGTTAGTGGTTGGCATCCAGGCCCCTATGTGTATATGTGGCATTGGTGATAGCCATCCCGCCCCTATGGTGCTGCTGTTGCTGGTGTAAGTAATTTCTGCATCCCTATGTGTGTGTGTGATATGTCGGGTACGTGTGGTTTGTTTGTGTGGTGGGTGTCTGACTTACCTTCTGCGTCGTACACGTCTGTGCCAGTTCCGGTAATAGATGTAGAATATTGGTAGGATCGGCACGATGGGATTCATGGTTGGTTCGTCTCGTTCGTCTTTCTCTTTGCTTCGCCTCGTCCTCGTCGCTGGCGTGTTCGTCTCGTAGCCGTGGATCGTCTGGTGGCGCGAATCGGAGCTTATGTGCGCCTCTCCCGGATGCTTTGACGTGCCGTGCGTAGCGACGGGTTCGGCGCGTACGGAGGGTGCTTCGTACTTGTCCGGCCGGACGGGGCTGCATTTTGGCTTCCGTGCGACTCGATTCTGCGTTTCCGGATCCGCCTCGGTCGGAGAACAGGACCTGTATTGGGTGAGTACGACTGGGTCGGGATTTGGGCAGTTGTGCGCATCGTACTTGCTCGTTCGGACGTATGTGCTTATCGGTCGGGAAACAGGCATTCGCCTGGCTTTTTTCCCGGCCGAATGGTATTAGGTGCGCCTCCGACCGGGATCGGAATCGACCCCTAAGTATCTACCAACGCTTTGTAAACATCTGGTTTTGTTCTTTTCTCCTCATTATTTCCATTTTTAGCGCTGGACCAAAGGGGTCTCCTGCCCTCACCCTCCTATGGGGCATTCTGTCCCAATTTTAGGGTGAGCAGTATGGAGACAACTTCTCCATTTATTCTTTAGTGCACAGATGACTGATACAAATTGCTGCACTTATAGCCACCCACAAATAGCGTTTCGTGTATGTGGCTGATTGTAAATCCTATTACATTCCATCTTTTGTGCTATGTTACATTTTTCTATCTTTATGTTTTTTCTTTCAGGCTTTAAAACACAGGCCATATTACAGTGGAGTGTGATCTTGGTCACCCCATACAGTGGAAACCCTCTCACCACGGTCTGGTAAGAGTGGAGCCCGTAGTTATTTCACTTAGGTCCTGATGAATGCCGCGGACCCTTCTGGGCCATCTGGCAGAAACATGTCGACCCCATTGATATCGGTGGGGGGACAATAATTTCCCTGACACACCGATCACCTTATTTTTAATTATCGTATAGATGCCAGCAACATTAAAATTAATTTGACATCTATAATGGCTTTTTAAACTCACTTTTTTCTGTAAGGGCCCCTACTTAGTTTAGAAGTGCATCCCTGTCGTCAGGTGCATGCCTGCCCTCTATCAAACCGAGTTTTTAGAGGGCGAGGACTGGTCTGTGATGAAGCATGACACCAGGTGGTGTGTGAGACCAGTCCTTCCCTTTTTGTGAGATTCCTGCACTCACGAACTAAGAAACATTAGCACTTAGGTCACCCCACTGAGAACGGCTCTGTCGTGTTTAACAATTTCTGTTGGAGGCTGCCGACTCCCAGTACCCCGTGCCTCTGGTTCCCTCACCCCAGATATATTCTGGGTTTTGTGGTTACACAAGTTAACCTACTTGCCAAGCCCAAACCTTGCTTTTTATTACATATAAGGGGACTCACAATCAGTACCTCTGCCCACTTCTGCCTGGTGGGACACGCTGTCCAAGGCAACCAACACGCTCCAAGGCGCCTCAGCTGCTGCAGGGGGGAAGGAGTCATCTGAAGCGCTTATAGAGCTGTTACTCTCCCCGTGGCACGGACACATGGGGGCCAAGGGTGGGCCCGTCCAGAACCAGGAGGAGGCTGGGTGGGGCCATCCCTCTTGGATTTGCACCAAGGGTCGTTTTTGTGTCTGGATTCGACCCTGCACGGTAAAGAGAAAGAAACATTTCTGAAAGTATTTGGGTGTTGGTTCAGGACTGTGCGCTCAAGTCTATCATGAGGAAGAAGAGGGCGACCACGGATTGTTCAGTCCCTAGCTCCCTCTTACGGTTACCTCCATCGATAGAATGCTAGGGAGGGTGGTGGGAGTCATCAATACTAAAATTGACCTTGCAGAGAGGAGGCTGTTAAAGGGTAGGGAGACGGCGATCCCTTATTACTCTCATATGGAGGTCGTGGATTTTTTGGACAAGGTTCGTTGTGGTATCAACTGTTGCCCTTGGGGAACAGATTTTCCCACTCAGTGCCGTGAACGTATCATCTTCCGACTTGGGCTATCTGACGCTCAATCTCCGCCATTGTCCATCAAACCTAAGCGGGGGCCATAGAGGGATAAAGCTCCCGCGTCAAAGAACTTAGAGAAAATACAACTAGCCAAGACCTCCTGAAACACATCAAAGTGGCCTGCAGAGACAGTTACACCAATAAGTTTGGCTTCTTCTGCCTCTGTACAAGTGGAGGGTTCCTCTGAAGCTTCCCTGCCAGTGCATGTTAGCGGGGAAAAATTGTTGGAGATATGTTTTGGAAAGTTCAAGGAACTGCTCAAAGCTTAGCTATTGCCAGTGTTGGAGCAGCTATCGAAATTTCAAGAGTTGATAGAAGCACTATCCCGCCCCCATGACATCAGGCATCAGGCAACAAGGGAACCCCTGCTCAATCGCTCGTGGGCACTAATCATGACACTGTAGGGAGGTCATCTACCTCTTCTCAAATGGGTAACACTGTTAACGTAAGTGCTACTGGCCAGATTGAGAATCCAACTGCGAGTCATCCTGCAAACCAGCTCAAGTCATATATACTTGCTGCCGAACTAAACAGTAATATAACTTCCAGGTTTTGTCCCCCCAACATGTGAGAAATGATGGTCCCTCTGTCATACAGTGTAGTTTGTATTCCCCCTCTGGGTTGGAAAGGCTGTCCCTTGAAGGGTTGCACCCTTCTTTGCCTATAATCAACTTACCTCCTGCCTCTTGTCCATATGTGGCTGTTCTTGTCAAAGTCCTCTGTTGCTCCATGGACAAGAAGAGTCCAGGACAGATCTTGGCAAACAAAGGCCCTGATGTAGATCTTGGCGGCTGGGATACTTCGTCACAAAAATTACGGATATCCTGTCCGCCATCTTACAAGTGCATTATATCCTATGGCACTTGTCAAACAGTAGATGTGAGTATCCCATCTGCCAAGATCTAAATCAGGCCCAAAGTGTTAGATTGGCTGGCTCATAAAAGAGGATTACCTTTCTCACGTGCGATGGATATTTTGCTGACACGGAGAGTGGGATGGATCAGACTCTGGTCCCATTGTATTAGAGGGAGGCCACTTTACTCGCCTTCTCCAGTGAGCAGTGTACTCTTTGGTCCACCTGTTTTTGAGGGTTTGAGGGGCAGCATTTGTGTGGTTCCCCTTGGTTTCTTTTATACCCCCCATGATCTTTACATTTTTAGATCCCTCAGTCGGTCTGTGGGATGCAAAATCGGATCCTGTTTACATGAGGAGAGCCCTGTTGGATTAAGACCACAGCCCAGGTATCAAAGCGGATCACAACTCCACAGGTGGATTTAAGGGTTTCAGCCCCAATACCCTTATCAAATCTGTTTGACGTTCTCTCTAACGTGGATTGACTTTTGATGAACACTGCAGCTGGGATGAACCCTTTGCTGTTAACAAACTCTATTGTCTCTAACTCCCCGCAGGGTGGGTCTGACTCTCTGAAACTCATACACCCTATTGATTCTAACCCTCTGCATGAGATCTCAGTGGTAAAAAGCTCAAGGGAATCTGCCCTGGAAGCCTCTCCTTCTTTCAACTTATTGAGCTGGAATGTTGCTGTCCTCAAAGTTAAAATTAAGAACGCAGCCTGGTTAGATGTAGTAGGTTGGTATGAGTATTTGGTATTGCAGGAAACTTGGGAAACTAATGTGATTACTTGCCATGGTTTTACATGTTTTTTCTGCTCAGCTACACCCTTGGGCATGGTAGATCTAGGGGGGGGGGCTTTCTGTGTGTGTCAATACTAACCTTAAGGTGAATGTGTTGCTGGTAGAGTCTGGAAACCTGACTTATATTGCCGGAATAGTTAAGGATATGTTAAGTAACTTCTCTTTTTATTTGGTGAACTTTTATAATAATTATTTTTTTGATCCTACCTGCAGCCTTTTTAAAAATGTATTTACCTTTCTAGCAGATTTAAAAACCACGGGTCCCTCCAAATTGAAACAACCAACGTACTTCTTGGTGGGGATTTTATTGCAAAAATGGGATGCAGCTACAGGGTGCAGGGCCTGGTTCCCTGGGACCCGCAGTTAAGGAGATCTGTGTATAGAGGAGAGGAATTGGAGGGATACTTGGCCTCCCATGATCTTGTGTATGTCATGGAGTGGCTTTGTGAGGAGAAGAAGACACTGCACTCGTTAAGGGGTCAAGGACGCCCCTCAATTATTGATTACATCTTTTCCACCCGCATTCTTCTACCATGGTTGATTAAAGGAAACATTCTTGTCAAGGAATAGAGGGATTATAATGCCGTATTTTTGGAAGGACATTACGCAGTGCATAAGACAGTATCTCTGAAAGTTTCAACTCCTATCTCCAAGCATACACGGGATGGTTTAAGGTTGGTGTGGCATTTCAAGGACCCAGGGGGCTCATTAACGACGCTTTTGAAAGCTCACTTGGCATCTTTCCTGTTTTGTTTATCTGATGCGAAATTAGATGATACTCTTAGTTATTTCAATTTTGTAAATCATTGCATCAGGCAGTCTTTGTTGCATCCCGTTAAACCTATACCTGAAGTGCCCCGATTGTTCAATAGTAGCTGCTTTGCAGCCAACCCTAGGCTTAGGGCGGCGCTATCTGATACACCCAAAGATCCTGTAGAGGTGCGTGAGGCCCGTAGGTGGTATGGTGCACAGACATAATATCGAGTTTTTATTTTCGGAGTACAAAAATATCGAGTTAGAAATATCGAAGGGACTGAATATTGAGATCAAGAATATCGGTGACCAGAATATCGACATGAAGGTAAGAAATATTGTTTTTGTTAATATCGAAGTCAGTAATATCGTTTGTAAAAATATCGTTGTTAATAATATTGATGTTTATATTAGTGTTATGTATTTTAGTATGTATTTTAAATGTATGTGTTCTATATTTTTTGTTAAGTATTGTATTATTTTTTAAATATATGTATTACATTTTTACAAGTTATTAATGTTTTTTAAAGTAAATTTTGCGTTTTAGTTCCGTAGCGGGTTGTGGGTTTATAGGG